>CM038672.1:112483815-113683815 GCA_021605145.1 Aegilops bicornis
CATCCACACCCCATGATCACGGGGTGGGGAGGGGTTGATGACCCACAAGTATAGGGGATCTATCGTAGTCCTTTCGATTAGTAAGAGTGTCGAACCCAACAAGGAGCAGAAGGAAATGATAAGTGGTGTTCAGCAAGGTATTCTCTGCAAGTACTGAAATAAGTGGTAACGGATAGTTTTGTGCTAAGATAAATTGTAACGAGTGAGGGAGTCCTGGATTAGGGGGTATCCGGACAGCCGGACTGTGTACAACGTCCGGACTATTGAAGCGTGAAGATACAAGACTCAAGACTTCGGCCCGTGTCCGGATGGGACTTTCCTTGGCGTGGAAGGCAAGCTTGGCGATCCAGATATTATATTTCCTTCCTTGTAGCCGACTCTATGTAAACCCTAGCCCTCTCCGGTGTCTATATAAACCGGAGAGGTTGGTCCTTAGAAGGCCGGTCACAGTTACAATCATACCATCATAGGCTAGCTCCTAGGGTTTAGCCTCAACGATGTCGTGGTAGATCTACTCTTGTACTACCCATATAATCAATATTAATCAAGCAGGAAGTAGGGTTTTACCTCGATCGAGAGGGCCCGAACCTGGGTAAACACCTGTGTCCCTTACTTCTTGTTACCATCAGCCTTGACGCACAGATCGGGACCCCCTACCCGAGATCCGCCGGTTTTGACACCGACATTGGTGCTTTCGTTGGGAGTTCCTCTGTGTCGTCGCTGTTAGGCTCGATGGCTCCTTCAATCATCATCAACGACACTGTCCATGGCGAGACTTTCCTCCCCGGACAGATCTTCATGTTCGGCGGCTTCGCACTGCGGGCCAACTCGCTTGGCCATCTGGAGCAGATCGATAGCTACGCCCACAGCCACTGTGTCAGGTTCGGAAACCCGAACTACACGGCAGACATCCGCGGAGACTTGATCTTCGATGGATTTGGGCCTATGCCAGGAGCACAGGACAGTCACGACGAGCTTGGATTAGACCTGCCATCGAACGAAGCTCAGGGCATCATCCCCGTACTGTCCCCGGACCTAGATCCGGAGCAGAATGCATTGCCTAAGGATGGAGGGATGGACCCCGCCCCCTAGGTCGCACACTCATCGGCGGTGGAGCCGAACATGGGTCTCACCTCTGCGGTGGCCTGTAACTCCGAACCCCCGGATTCGTATCCTGACGTTGGTTCCAGTCCGCACACTCCCTTGCCCGTCGGGCAAGGATGGGCTCCGATAATTGAGTTCACCGCTGCGGATATCTTCCAGCACTCACCCTTTGGCGACGTGCTGGACTCATTAAAGTCTCTCTTTTTGTCAGGAGGCTCTCCGCCGAACTATGTCCGACTCGAGTGGGAGGCAGGCGACGAGGAAATTCGTTGCCCACCCACCACCCACTTTATTGCCACGGTTGACAATTTAGCCGAGGTACTAAAGTTCGACTCTGAAGACATCGACGGTATGGACGACGATGCAGGAGAAGAACACGAACCACCGCTCACTGGGCGGTGGAAAGCCACCTCTTCCTATGACATATATATTGTGGACACCCTGACGGAAACAAATGGCGATGAGGCAACGGAGGATAAAACCTCAAGGAAAAAAGCAAAGAATGGGCGTCGTCGGCGCCACTCCAAGCCCCGCCACACCAACACCGGCCTACGAGACGAAAACAATCCGAATGGTGCCGAAGAAGAATACAATCCCGTTCAGCCCGCCTTCGAGCAGGCCGAACAGGGGGATGAGCAGGTCAGCCCGGATGAACAGGCGACAGACGAATACCCGGAGGAGGACGGCTACATGCCCCCCTCCGAAGACGAGATTAGCCTCGGCGACGACGAGTTCGGTGTGCCTGAGGATCCCGTAGAGCAGGAACGCTTCAAGTGTTGGCTTATAGCCACTGCAAGGAGCCTGAAAAAGAAGCTGCAGCAACTCCAAGCTGATCAAGACCTGCTCACAGACAGATGGACTGAAGTCCTGGTAGCCGAGGGATATGGACTCGAGCACCACACGGCTGACCGGCCACCTCGCGGCCGGGATAAAGCGGCATACCAGTCCGCATACCAGCCAACACCCCCACGCCAACATACTACGGCCCGGGGCAACAAATCAGGACAGCCAAAATCGATCTACGGATCGTGGGGGCGCGCCTCGACACGCGACGAGGACCGTCGCGCCGGACACGCCTTCAACAAGTCCGGCCGGGCCGAATATAGCCACCTAGATCAATTCGACCTGCATAGCCACATAGCCTGGCACAGAGGCGCCGTGCACCCCCTCTGCTTCACTAACGAAGTAATGGATCATGAATTCCCAGAAGGGTTCAAACCCGTAAACATCGAATCATACGATGGCACAACAGACCCCGCGGTATGGATCGAAGATTTTCTTCTCCACATCCACATGGCCCGCGGTGATGATCTACACGCCATCAAGTATCTCCCCCTTAAGCTCAAAGGACCAGCCCGACACTGGCTAAACAGCCTGCCAACAAATTCCATCGGCAGCTGGGAAAACCTGGAAGACGCATTCCTCGACAACTTCCAGGGCACATATGTGCAACCACCCGACGCCGACGACTTGAGCCACATTACTCAACAGCCCGGAGAGTCAGCAAGGAAATTCTGGACCCGGTTCCTAACTAAGAAGAACCAAATAGTTGACTGTCCGGACGCTGAAGCCCTGGCGGCTTTCAAGCATAATATCTGTGATGAGTGGCTCGCTCGACACCTCGGCCAGGAAAAACCCAAGTCCATGGCAGCTCTCACAACACTAATGACCCGCTTTTGCGCGGGCGAGGACAGTTGGTTGGCCAGCGGCAGCACTACATACGGTCGGCAATTCGGATGGCGCGACAATAACGGCAAGCCACGGCGTAATGTATATAAGCGACGGAACAATGGCGACAAAGATCAAGACACGGCAATCAACGCTGGATTCAGTGGATCCAAGCCCGATCAACGGAAGAAGCCGTTCAAAAGAAATAATCAGGGACCGTCCAGTCTGGACCGCATACTGGAGCGCTCGTGCCAAATTCATGGCACACCGGACAAGCCAGCCAATCACACCAATAGAGATTGCTGGGTATTCAAACAGGCCGGCAAGATAAACGCCGAAGACAAGGACAAGGGGCTGCACAGCGACGATGACGAGGAGCCCAGACGTCTGAACACGGGGGGACAGAAGAAATCCCCGCAGTGAAAAGCGGTCAACATGATCTACGCCACGCACATCCCCAAGCGGGAACAGAAGCGGGCACTAAGGGACGTCTATGCGATGGAGCCAGTCGCCCCCAAATTCAACCCTTGGTCAGCTTGCCCGATCACCTTTGATCGTAGGGATCACCCTACTAGCATCCGTCACGGTGGCTCGGCGGCATTGGTCTTAGACCCAATTATTGACGGATTCCACCTCACGCGCGTCCTTATGGACGGCGGCAGCAGCCTGAACCTGCTTTATCAGGACACAGTGCGCAAAATGGGCATTGACCCTCCAAGGATCAAGCCACTAAAACCACCTTCAAAGGTGTAATTCCTGGAGTAGAGGCCTGCTGTACGGGCTCTATAACATTGGAAGTGGTATTCGGATCTCCGGATAACTTCTGAAGCGAAGAGTTAATCTTCGACATCGTCCCTTTCCGCAGTGGTTACCATGCACTGCTCGGACGAACTGCATTCGCCAGATTCAATGTGGTACCACACTACGCATATCTCAAGCTCAAGATGTCAGGACCACGCGGGCTCATAACGGTGAACGGAAACATGGATCGCTCCCTACGAACAGAAGAACATACTGCAGCCCTTGCGGCGGAAGTATAATGCGGCCTTCTCCGACACACCAATCTGGCAACAACAACTTCGAGCACATTCAAGCGAGTCCGGAGCACCCCGCAACAGGATCATCAGGCATGCCAAGAGCGCGACTAGCAGTCCGGCCTCCGCTTAAGCCCCATAAAAGCAGTGTTTGTGCCACGTGCACACAATTATGCACTTAAAATACCATGGGCATAGGCGGAGGCACATCAACGACTCAGTCAATAGTGCGGGTAACCGCCAAATACTTTGATACTCTTTCCCTCTTACCTTTCAGGACACCGCATTGGCGCAACATCCTCAAAAAGCCAAATTGCCGGACTCATAGGGAAGAGACTTCCACGGAGGCAACAGACGTTGTGCACAGAAGGAAATACACAAGTGGAATCTATTTACGATCATTATACCTGCTTTATCTATCTGAACACAGCCTGCCCCTGGATAGGACATGTCAAATAGTCCTATTTTATCTCTGCTTAACGCATCCATTGTAAATGTACGCTTAAATGTATTTTTCGTCAATGTGAGATTATACATAGCGTCAGCTTATTATTCTCATTTGAGCATTTTTCTCTTATAAATGTTTATATGATATTGCATCCATACACCTTGGTACGGCCGGTTTGCCAGGGGCTTCTTATGGCGCCCCGCTATATGGCAACTGAAGTCCGAACACTTTCAATAGTGCGGCACCCCGAACTTATAGCACTATATGCATCAGCTCCGAATCGTGTCTTGGGTCTACATTTGGGATAGCCCGGCTCCCTTGTCTTGGTGCCTTACGTTCCGTTGTATCGGCTAAGGTGGCGCAGGGAGAACTACTGTGATTGTGTCCCGGTTCTTCCGGACGAGCACCTCAGTAGAGAAAACCGAAAACTGACCGTCATGATATGGCGAGAGCTGGTCGCTATTCGAGAGGTTCTAAAATCCTTAAAGATTTTCCGCTTTAGGCGATAAATCGGCTTCGTCCGATATAGGCGTGTATAGCACCCCGATTCGGTCTTCCAGATTCTAGGGGCTTCGCCGAAATTTAAAATTGTAGCCTTGTATGGCTAATTGAAAGTTATAAAGCCGCATAGTCCGATTGCCTGGTTCGCTGCGCCAGACACCTCCTTAAGGGACCAAACATTTGGGTAAAGAGTGTCCGGGTTTTCCACGAACACCCCAGTGCTAGTCACGCGGGTGCGGAAGCCGACGACTGGCCTACTTTCAGGATTTTATAAATAGCCGCACAGAAGGTAATATTTTAAATAACAAAAGCGCTACATAGTGCAAGTAACTTCGTCTTTAATTACAAACATGACAGAAGTGAATTCATTCAAATATGGCATCCTTGGTACACTCATCGGCGACGAGACGAGCACCCTTCATCACGCCATCATAGTACATTTCAGGATGGCGATGCGCCTTGCCCTCCGGCGGCCCGTCCTTGACCAGCTTCTCCGCATCCAGCTTGCCCCAATGCACCTTGACGCGGACAAGGGCCTGGTGGGCACCTTCAATGCAAACAGATCGCTTGATCACCTCAAGCCGCGGACAGGCATCCACCATCCGCTTGATCAGGCCAAAGTAGCTAGTGGGCAGGAGCTCACCAGCCACATCCGGACTATGAAATCTTTCATAGCCACTTCGCCGCCACAAGGAGTTCGACCAACTGCTTGGTTGGTCACTCGAGGCGTTAGGTATTCGCCCCAAAGACATCTTTGGGCCCGAGAACAGCTTCTCCGTTGAGCTCCCTCCACGGGCACGGTAGAACTCCGTGGCGTCAGATACGCTGCGTGGCAGATCTGCGAATGCCCCTGGAGAGCTCCGAATCCGAGTAAGTAAAAGAAACGCCTCCTCTTTTTGGCCTCCTGGATTTCCCGCTCTGCCTTCTCGGCCTCGGCCTTGGCGTCTCTGACACTCTCAAGGGCCTTCACAAACTCGGCCTCTTTCAGCTTCAGATCATGCTCCATGGACTCAAACTTGTTGCCGAGGTCCTGGAGCTCCTGCTGTACCTCGCCCACTCTAGCACTTTGCTTTTTGCGCTCCTTGCATTCCAAGGCCGCTTTGTTTTCGGCCTCGGACAACGCTTCCTTCAGGGACGCCACTTCAGCGGTGGCCCCTGTTACACAGTCATGACGCTTTGGCGTTAGATTGACACATTTTGCTTATCTTTAAATACACATACAAACAGGGAATCACTTACCTTCATTCTCCTCGAGCTGCCTCTTCGTGAGGCTGAGCTCTCCATGCGCCTGCTCCAGGTTCCGCTTTAGTTCGGCAACCTCGGCAGTACGGGCAGCAGCAGCAAGCAACACAGCCTGCTTATTCACAACAATGCTTATTATTAGACTCCTGCGGATTATAATTGACCCTCTGTTTGGCTTTTCCTTCCGAACGCCAAACAGAGTATCGAACTACAACCTATCGGGTGATAATCTCATACATTTTTTACTTACCTCAAAGCCCGTCAGGAGGCTTGTGCAGGCTTCGGTCAGTCCGCTTTTGGCGGACAGAACCTTTTGAATCACCGCACTCATAAGAGTATGGTGCTCTTATTTCATGGAAGCGCCTCGAAGCGCTTCCACCAGCCTATCTGGCGCCGTTGATGCGACGGAATTCCTCGGCACGGGCGGCTCGCCCTCCCTAATGAGGGGTTGCCCGCCTAAGTCCGGAACCGTCGGAGGTTCCGAAACAGTGTTCGGTCGAGAGTCCGCCTTGTTGCGGCTCTCATGGACGCGATCTGCGGGAATCTTGAACCCCGCATGCCCGACGTTCGGGGGTCCGCTTTGGGGCGTCTCTAGGGTCACCTCCCCCTGTTCGGGGAGCCTGTGGGACAACACCTCCGTGTCATCCGCAGGCTGAGGAGTGGTGGCCGTCGGGAGCGAGTTCATCTCCGAAGAACTCAGAGACCCATCCGAAGACGACACCGCCGGATGAGTCCGGGCCGGACTGCGTCAATATTCGGTGTTATTAAACAGTTATGAAGTGAAAACCACGATAGAGTGCGGACACTTACGATCGCGCCGGGGGCTTCCCTCGGGGCAGCCACCCCTCATCGCTGTGAGCGGCCGTGGTGGAGTAGTCCGGAAGGGATGTTTTCCCCTTCTTGGACGTCCCAGCCTCCCCCTCTGGGGCAGCTTTCCTCTTCTTCTCCCCACAGTGCGGGAGGCGGAATTTCTTCGTGATTCCCCCGCCTCTGCGGGAGGAATCTGTCTCGTCGTCATCGAGGCAGCGAGGTACTCTTGACCTTGCGCCGAGGGCCTTTTCCGGCCCCGGCCCGCTTCGCCGGGCTCCTCATCCTTTCCGGGTGGAGCTTCTTCTTCTTCCTCCTCCCCTTCGTGGGAGGAGTCTGCCTCGTCGTACTCAGACAAGGCTTCTGGCACAACCTTACGCCGGAGACCCTTTCGGTTCCCCGGGGCCTTCTTCACGGCCTTCTTCTCCGGCACCTTGTACGGTGCCGGGACCAGCATCTCCGTCACGAGAGCATACGCTGGGTCTTCTGGCAGCGTAGCCGGACAGTAGACCTGCTCTGCTGTCTCCACATAGTCCTGAGGCAAGTATGCATGATTACTTGAGGGACTCCCGTGAATATATTGGGAAAAACTGGGTCCGATGGTAGTCTGAGAACTCACCTGACTAGGAACCCGCGCGGCATGAAGCCCGCGGTCCTCGGATGTGGGAGGAGGTACTTCAGAGGCCTTGAACAACACTTTCCATGCGCCTTCGTGCGTCATCTCGTAGAGCTTCTGGAGCGTCTGGTGTACGGCCGGGACGAACTCCCACGGATTAACCGCCCGCTTTTGGCAGGGCAGGATCCGGCGAACAAGCATGACCTGGATCACGTTGACAAGCTTGTTGTTCTTGTCCTTCATGCTTTTGATGCATGTCTGGAGTCCGGCCAGCCCTATGGAATCGCCCCAGGACAGGCCCTTCTTCTCCCAGAAGGTGAGCCGCATGGGTGTTCCAGGTCGGAACTCGGGGGTCGCTGCCCAGCTCGCGCCGCGTGCTCAGTGATGTAGAACCACCCCGATTGCCATCCTTTTACGGTTCCCGCGAAGGAACTGTCCAGCCAGGTGACGTTAGGCATCTTGCCCACCATGGCTCCTTCGCACTCTGCTTGCTGGCCGCTTACAACCTTCGGCTTCACGCAGAAGGTTTGCAGCCATAGGCCGAAATGAGGCCGGATGCGGAGGAAGGCCTCGCAAACGATGATGAACGCCGAGATGTTGAGGACAAACTTCAGGGCTAGATCGTGGAAATCTAGCCCATAGTAGAACATGAGCCCGCGGACGAAGGGGTGGAGTGGAAATCCCAGTCCACGGATGAAGTGGGCGACGAACACGACTCTCTCGTGGGGTCCCGGGGTCGGAATGACCTGCCCAGCGTCCGGTAGCCTGTGCGCTATGTCTGCGGCCAAGTATCCGGCAGCCTAAAGATTTGTGATGTGCTTCTCCTTGGCGGTGGAAGCCACCCACCTGCCTCCTGCTCCGGACATGTTTAGCTGTGCGGAGGAGAGTTGGGCTTGGGCGCTGGAGCTCGAGGCGGCAAGGATGGGCAAAGGAGGAAGAAGGCGTGGGTAAAAATGAGGAAATCTTATCCCATTATAGATGCGACGAAGGCGGTGCGCCTCCCCACTTGCCCATTGGGAATCGCTTGCTTCCCAAGCACCACGATTGATAATGTGGTGGGATTACCCATACCCGTATTGATGAGAATCCCGTAATAAGGGGGCACGATCTCTGCTTTGACAAGACGTGTCAAGCAAACCGCCTCGCAATATGCGCTGTGGCTGGTTGTGGAAAGAACGGTTCGAATAATAACCTGACCGTAGTGACACGTCGCGTTGCCTAAAAAGTTGTCAGCAGTTTGCATTTGTGAAACATCATTCTCTCTATGGTGGCATGCGAAGATCATCTTGTGGATCCGGACACGGTTTAAGTGTTCGAAAATTACTTTGGAGTATTCGGAGGAGGAACCCGCCCTGCAATGCGAAGACAAGATCGCGCTACCGGACTCATCATCATTGAAGCCTGGTTTAGGGGCTACTGAGGGAGTCCTGGGTTAGGGGGTATCCGGACAGCCGGACTGTGTACAACGTCCGGACTATTGAAGCATGAAGATACAAGCCTCAAGACTTCGGCCCGTGTCCGGATGGGACTTTCTTTGGCGTGGAAGGCAAGCTTGGCGATCCGGATATTATATTTCCTTACTTGTAACCGACTCCGTCTAAACCCTAGCCCTCTCCGGTGTCTATATAAACCGGAGAGGTTGGTCCTTAGAAGGCCACTCACAATTACAATCATACCATCATAGGCTAGCTCCTAGGGTTTAGCCTCTACGATCTCGTGGTATATCTACTCTTGTACTACCCATATCATCAATATTAATCAAGCAGGAAGTAGGTTTTTACCTCCATCGAGAGGGCCCGAACCTGGGTAAACATCTGTGTCCATTACTTCTTGTTACCATTAGCCTTGACGCACAGATCGGGACCCCCTACCCGAGATCCGCCGGTTTTGACACCGACAACGAGCAACAAGTAACAAAAGTAAATAAGGTGCAGCAAGGTGGCCCAATCCTTTTTGTAGCAAAGGACAAGCCGGAGCAAACTCTTATAATAGGAAAAGCGCTCCCGAGGACACATGGGAATATCGTCAAGCTAGTTTTCATCAAGTTCATATGATTCGTGATTCGGTACTTTGATAATTTGATATGTGGGTGGACGGTGCTTGGGTGCTATTCTTACTTGAACAAGCATCCCACTTATGATTAACCTCTATTGCAAGCATCCGCAACTACAACAAAAGTATTAAGGTAAACCTAACCATAGCATGAAACATATGGATCCAAATCAGCCCCATACGAAGCAATGCATAAACTAGGGTTTAAGCTTATGTCACTCTAGCAACCCATCATCTACTTATTACTTCCCAATGCCTTCCTCTAGGCCCAAATAATGGTGAAGTGTTATGTAGTCGACGTTCACATAACACCACTAGAGGCTAGACAACATACATCTTATCAAAATATCAAACGAATACCAAATTCACATGACTACTAATAGCAAGACTTCTCCCTTGTCCTCGGAACAAAGGTAACTACTCACAAAGCATATTCATGTTCATAATCAGAGGCGTAATAATATGCATAAAGGATCTGAACATATGATCTTCCACCAATTAAACCAACTAGCATCAACTACAAGGAGTAATCAACACTACTAACAACCTACTAGCACCAATCACGGACTTGGAGACAAGAATTGGATACAAGAGATGAACTAGGGTTTGGAGATGAGATGGTCTTTGGTGAAGATGTTGATGGAGATTGCCCTCTCCAGATGAGAGGAGCGTTGGTGATGATGATGGTGATGAATTCCCCCTCCCGGAGGCAAGTGTCCCCGGCAGAACAGCTCCGCCGGAGCCCTAGATTGGTTCCGCCTCGTGGCGGCGGAGTCTCGTCCCGAAAGGTTGCCTCTGGGTTTTTTTCTCATCGAAAGACTTCATATAGGAGAAGATGGGCATCGGAGAGCCACCAGGGGGCCCACGAGCTAGGGGGCGTGCCCCAGGGGGGTGCGCCCCCTACCCTTGTGAGCAGGGTGTGGGCCCCCTGGCCTTCATCTTTGGCGATGATTTTTCTTTATTTATTTTAAGATATTCCGTGGAGTTTCAGGACTTTTGGAGTTGCACAGAATAGGTCTCCAATATTTGCTCCTTTCCCGGCCGAATTCTAGCTGCCGCATTCTCCCTCTTCATGTAAACCTTGTAAAATAAGAGAGAATAGCCATAAGTATTGTGACATAACGTGAAATAACAGCCCATAATGCGATAAATATCAATATAAAAGCATGATGCAAAATGGACGTATCAACTCCCCCAAGCTTAGACCTCGCTTGTCCTCAAGCGAAAAGCCGATAACAATAAATATGTCATCATGTTTAGAGGTATAGGCGTCGATAAAAATAAAATACAGACATGAAGGCATCATGATTGATCTCATAACAGCAACATATATAGATTTTGTCATATGATGACTTATGTTCAAGTGATGATCTTTTGACAATGCAAAAGTATGAATCAGAAACCTTATCGGGCACCAACAAATTATAACCTCAGTCATTGAAGCAATTGCAATTTATCATAACATCGGAAAGAGTCTATGTCAGAGCTCAAAAGCAAGTCCACATACTCAACTATCACTTATTCCTTCATAATTGCTAGCACTAACGCAATACTTGTGGTTACGGAGTTTTAATCGGACACAGAGAAAGATAGGGGCTTATAGTTTGCCCCACAACCTTTTACCTCAAGGGTAATGTCAACAATAACAATTCATGCTCACCTACATCCAACATGCTAGGCTTGCCAATGGATAAAATGAAAAAGGAAAGGTGAAGATCACCATGATTCTTGCATAAGGTAGAAGATAATAATAAAAGATAGGCCCTTCGCAGAGGGAAGCAGAGGTTGCCATGCGCTTTTATGGTTGGATGCACAAAATCTTAATGCAAAAGAACGTCACTTTATATTGCCCCTTGTATGTGGAATTTTATTATGCAGTCCGTCGCTTTTATTACTTCCACAACAAGTTTGTACAAAGCTTATTTCTCTGCACCAATAAGTCATGCATATTTAGAGAACAATTTTTATTGCTTGCACCGATGACAACTTACTTGAAGGATCTTACTCAATCCATAGGTAGATATGGTGGACTCTCATGGCTAAACTGGTTTAAGGGTATTTGGAAGCACAAGTAGTATCTCTACTTGGTGCCGAGAATTTGGCTAGCATGAGGGGGAAAGGCAAGCTCAACATGTTAGAGGATCCATGACAACATACTTTATCTCAGATATAAGAAAACATAACTCATCACGTTGTCTTCCTTCTCCAACATCAACTCTTTAGCATGTTATACTTTAATGAGTGCTCCCAATCATAAAAGAAGTCAATGATAATATATCTATTTGTGAAACATCTCTTCCTTTATTACTTCCTATTAATTGCAACGATGACCAAAGCTATATTTGCCAACTCCCAACAACTTTTAATCATCATACTCTTTTTATGTGAAGTCATTACTTTCAATAAGATCAATATGATATCTTTTTTCTTTTTATTCTTTTTCTTTTATTCACCCAAGATCATGGCAAAACAATCAAGTCCTTGACTCAACACTAATCTTTATTATATAATAGCTCACGAACTCGATTACATAGAGGGATCATAAAGCAAAACTTCAAAACTAGATCATGCCATGACTTTATTCTACTAAATCAAGATACTACTAATAGGATCGAACTAAGAAAAACGGTAAAGATAGGAGTTGTGATGGTGATACGATACCGGGGCACCTCCCCCAAGCTTGGCAGTTGCCAAGGGGAGTGCCCATACCCATGTGATTATGTCTCCTTCTTTGTTGTTGGTGGTGGTGTTGTTGACTTAGTTGATGGCATAGACTTCTCCCTTAATTTGCGCTTGAGGACGGCATTTTGATCCCTCGGATCATCAATCTCCCACTCCAGGGTTAATATCTTCTTGCATAGATCCCGCTTATTTTCCTACAAAAGACGAAAAGGGATAAACTCGAACTTTGGTTTCTTTACCCTATCAGGGAGACTTGACTTTTGGAACTCCACATGCATGTCCCCAGGTTGAGGTAATGGGGCTTCATCATCTGAGCTCGTCTCCTCCTTCCCCTTGGGTTCATAGTCCTCTTCTTCCTCCGTAGTCCAACCATCGTGCTCCACGTCCCCATAGACCTTCAGATTTGCTAGGTAATCATCCACATAGCTTTCTCCTTCTGAACCCTGGGATGACATGTTGATCAAATCTGCAGCAGCAAAAGCTTCAAACAAGAACAGAGGATATTTGCGTGATACAGGGGTCAAAACCTTCGGGAGAATATATAATGAATTTTTACCGACCAAAATACGTATAGTGCTAGAAAACGGAGTCCGGAGGGCTCACGAGGTGCTCACGAGGTAGGGGGGCGCGCCCAGGGGGGTAGGGCGCGCCCTCCACCCTCGTGAAGGCCTCGTGTCCTTCCCGGACTGCCACTTATTTTTCTATTTTTCTAAATATTCCAAAACGGAGAAATATTGCCTTAAAAATTGTTTTGGAGTTGGTTAACTTACCGTACCACACACCTATTCCTTTTCGGAGTCTGAAACGGTCTAGAAAGTGTCCCTTATGTATTCCTCCGGGGTTACGGTTTCAATAATATTGGTTTCAACATTTATGGGATTACCTAAGATATAATGTTTGATTCTTTGACCGTTTACCACCTTCGGATTTGTGCCTTCGAAGTTGTTCATTTTTATGGCACCGGAACGATAGACCTCCTTGATAACGTAGGGACCTTACCATTTGGAGAGAAGTTTTCCTGCAAAAAATCTTAAACGAGAGTTGTATAGTAATACATAATCACCTACATTAAACTCACGCTTTTGTATCCTTTTGTCATGCCATCTTTTAACTTTTTCTTTAAATAACTTGGCATTTTCATAAGCTTGGGTTCTCCATTCATCTAGTGAGCTAATATCAAATAACCTCTTCTCACCGGCAAATTTGAAATCATAGTTGAGCTCTTTAATAGCCCAATATGCCTTATGTTCTAGTTCGAGAGGTAAGTGGCATGATTTTCCATAAACCATTTTATACGGAGACATACCCATAGGATTCTTATATGCAGTTCTATAGGCCCATAATGCATCACCAAGTTTCTTGGACCAATTCTTTCTAGACCTATTAACAGTCTTTTGTAAAATTAATTTGAGCTCTCTATTACTCAATTCTACTTGACCATTAGACTGCGGGTGATAAGGAGATGCAATTCTATGATTAACATCATATTTAGCAAGCATTTTACGGAAAGCACCATGAATAAAGTGTGAACCACCATCAGTCATTAAATATCTAGGGACTCCAAACCTCGGAGAATTAACTTCTTTAAGAATTTTAATAGAGGTGTTATGATCAGCACTACTAGTTGGAATAGCTTCTACCCACTTAGTAACGTAATCAACAGCAACTAAAATATGTGTGTATCCATTAGAGGCAGGAAAAGGTCCCATATAATCAAAGCCCCAAACATCAAATGGTTCAATAACAAGTGAATAATTCATAGGCATTTCTTGACGTCTACTAATATTACCAACTCTTTTACATTCATCACAAGACAAGACAAACTTAAAGGCATCCTTGAAGAGAGTAGGCCAATAAAAACCGGATTGCAATACCTTATGTGCAGTTCTATCTCCAGCATGGTGTCCTCCATAAGCTTCGGAGTGACACTTGCGTAGGATCTGTTCCTGTTCATGCTAAGGCACACAACGTCTAATAACACCATCTACTCCTTCTTTATAAAGATGTGGGTCATCCCAAAAGTAATGTCGCAAATCATAAAAGAACATTTTCTTTTGTTGGTATGTGAAGCTAGGTGGTATAAATTTAGCCACAATATAATTAGCATAATCAGCATACCATGGAGTGCTACGAGAAGTGCTTATGACATTTAATTGTTCATCAGGAAAGCTATCATCAATAGGTAGTGGGTCATCAAGAACGTTCTCTAACCTAGAGAAGTTATCTGCAACGGGGTTCTCAGCTCCTTTTCTATCAACAGTATGCAAATAAAATTCTTGCAGCAAGAGAACCCATCTAATAAGTCTAGGTTTAGCATCTTTCTTTTCCATAAGATATTTAATAGCAGCATGATCGGTGTGAATAGTTACTTTAGAATCAACAATATAGGGTCTGAATTTATCACAAGCAAACACAACTGCTAAAAGTTCCTTTTTGGTAGTAGCATAATTTCTTTGAGCATTGTCTAGAGTCTTACTAGCATAATGGATAACATTTAATTTCTTATCAACTCTTTTCCCTAGAACAGCACCTATAGCATAATCACTAGCATCACACATAATTTCAAAGGGTAAATTCCAATCAGGTTGCTGAACAACAGGTGCAGAGACTAATGCTTTCTTAAGTATTTCAAATGCTTCTACACAATCATCATCAAAGACAAATGGTACATCTTTTTGTAATAAATTAGTAGAGGCCGAGAAATTTTTGAGAAGTCCTTAATGAACCTCCTATAAAATCCGGCGTGACCAAGGAAACTTCTTATACCTTTGATGTCCTTGGGACATGGCATCTTTTCAATAGCATCAACCTTGGATTTATCAACTTCAATACCTCTTTCTGAAACTTTGTGCCAAAAGACAATTCCTTCATTAACCATAAAGTGGCACTTTTCCCAATTCAAGACAAGATTAGTTTCTTAACATCTCTACAAAACTCGATCAAGATTGCTCAAGCAATCATTAAAAGAGGAACCATAGACGGAAAAGTCGTCCATGAAAACTTCACAAATCTTTTCACAAAAGTCATAGAATATAGCCATCATACATCTTTGAAAGGTAGCAGGTGCATTACATAAGCCAAAAGGCATACGTCTATAAGCAAAAGTACCAAAAGGGCATGTAAAAGTAGTCTTTGATTGATCTTCAGCCGACACAGGTATTTGAGAGAAACCAAAATAACCATCTAGAAAGCAATAATGTGTATGTTTGCAGAATCTTTCTAGCATTTGATCAATAAAAGGTAAGGGGTAATGATCTTTCTTAGTAGCTTTATTTAATTTGCAGAAATCAATTACCATCCTATAACCTGTGATAATTCTTTGCGGAATCAATTCATCTATATCATTAGGGACAACAGTAATACCTCCCTTCTTAGGAACACAATGGACATGACTTACCCACTGACTATGAGCAACGGGATAAATTATACCTGCCTCCAGAAGCTTGAGTATTTCTTTTCTTACCACTTCTTTCATTTTAGGATTCAAACGTCGTTGAGGATCACGAACTGGTTTGGCATCCGCTTCCAAATTTATTTTATGCTGACATAGAGTGGGACTAATGCCTTTAAGATCATCAAGAGTATATCCAATAGCGGCACGGTGCTTCTTCAGAGTTTTCAATAATCTTTCTTCTTCATGCTCTGAAAGGTTAGCACTAATAATAAAAGGATATATTTTCTTTTCATCAAGATAAGCATATTTAAGATTATCAGGCAACGGTTTAAGCTCAAACACGGGATCACCCTTGGGTGGAGGAGGATCCCCTAGGATTTCAACAGGCAAATTGTGTTGCAGAATATGTTCCTGTTTAAAGAATACTTCATCTATTTCCCTTCTTTCATTCATAAACATCTCATTTTCATGGTCTAGCAAATAGTGTTCTAAAGGATCACTAGGAGGTACGACAATAGAAGCAAGACTAATAATTTCATCCTTACTAGGCAATTCTTCCTCACGATGTTGTTTACTAAATTTAGAGAAATTAAACTCATGAACCATATCATCCAAGCCAATAGTAACAACATTCTTTTTGCAATCTATCCTAGCATTAACGGTGTTCAAGAAGGGTCTACCAAATATAATGGGACAAAAGCTATCTTGTGGAGAACCAAGAACGAGAAAATCAGCGGGATATTTGGTTTTCCCACACAAGACTTCAACATCTCTAACAATTCCCTCTGGTGAAATAGTATCTCTATTGGCAAGCTTAATCGTGACATCAATTTCTTCTAACTCAATAGGTGCAATATCATGCATAATTTCTTTGTATAAGTCAATGGGTATTGCACTAGCACTAGCGCCCATATCACATAAACCATGGTAACAATGATCTCCTATTTTAACAGAAATAACAGGCACGCCTACCACAGGTCTATGTTTATCTTTAGCACGGTTTAGCAATTCTAGCAGTTTCACATGAGAACTGAATCACATGCCCATCAATATTATCAGACAAGAGATCTTTAACAATAGCAATATTAGGTTCTACTTTGACTTGCTCAGGGGGTGTATAAGTTCTAATATTGCTTTTACGAACAATAGTTGAAGCTTTAGCATGATCCTTTACTCTAACAGGAAAAGGTGGTTTCTCAACATAAGAGGTAGGAACAATATGATCATTATAAGTGACAGTCTTTTCTTCAACTTTAATAGGTGCAACTACTTTTACTTCTATGGGAGGATGATTTTTAGACCACTTCTCCTTCGGGAGATCAACATAAGTAGCAAAATATTCACAGAAAGAAGCTACTATCTCAGAGTCAAGTCCATATTTAGTGCTAAACTTACGGAAAATATCGGTATCCATAAAAGATTTAACACAATCAAACTTAGGCGTCATACGACTCCTTACCTTCATCGAGGTCCCAATCTTCAGAGTTGCGTTTAATTCTATCCAATAAATTCCATTTAAATTCAATAGTCTTCATCATAAAAGAGCCAGCACAAGAAGTATCGAGCATGGTGCGATTGTTATCAGAAGCCGAGCATAGAAACTTTGAATAATTATTTCTCTTGAGAGCTCATGATTGGGTCATGAATATAACATTGATTTAAGCCTCCCCCAAGCTTGAGAGATGCTTTCTCCTTCGCGAGGCCAAAAATTATATATATAATTGCGATCACGATGAACAAGATGCATAGGGTAATACTTTTGATGAAATTCCAATTTCAATCTTTTATAGTTCCATGATCTCGTATCATCACATAGCCTATACCATGTCAATGCGTCTTCCTTCAAAGATAAAGGAAAGACCTTCTTCTTAACAACATCATCGGGTATACCTACAAGCTTAAATAATCCACAAACTTCATCCACATAGAGTAGATGTTCATCAGGATGCTTTGTTCCATCTCCTGTAAAAGTATTAGCCGGCAGTTTTTCCATCATACCCGAAGGAAATTAAAAAGGAGTTTCATTTTCAATAGGTTAAGTAGGTTGAGGAGCAACTCTTTGCTCTACTGGACGGGGTGAAGATACCCCGAACAAGCCCCTCAGAGAATTACTTTCCATAGTAACAAGTGACAGAAAATTTCAGCACACTATATAAATTTTTCCATACCAAGTTCCACTTACCAAAGGCGCTACACTCCCTGGCAACGGCGCCAGAAAAGAGTCTTGATGACCCACAAGTATAGGGGATCTATCGTAGTCCTTTCGATAAGTAAGAGTGTCGAACCTTGAGGAGCAGAAGGAAATGATAAGCGGTTTTCAGCAAGGTATTCTCTGCAAGTACTCAAATAAGTGGTAACAAATAGTTTTGTGATAAGATAAATTGTAACGAGCAACAAGTAACAAAAGTAAATAAGGTGCAGCAAGGTGGCCCAATCCTTTTTGTAGCAAAGGACAAGCCGGAACAAACTCTTATAATAGGAAAAGCGCTCCCGAGGACACATGGGAATATCGTCAAGCTAGTTTTCATCACGTTGATATGATTCACATTCGGTACTTTGATAATTTGATATGTGGGTGGACCGGTGCTTGGGTGCTGTTCTTACTTGAACAAGCACCCCACTTATGATTAACCTCTATTGCAAGCATCCGCAACTACAACAAAAGTATTAAGGAAAACCTAACCATAGCATGAAACATATGGATCCAAATCAGCCCCTTACGAAGCAACGCATAAACTAGGGTTTAAGCTTCTGTCACTCTAGCAACCCATCATCTACTTATTACTTCCCAATGCCTTCCACTAGTCCAAAAAAATGCTGAAGTTTTATGTAGTCTACGTTCTCATATCAACACTAGATGCTAGTCAACATACATCTTATCAAAATATCAAACGAATACCAAATTCACATGACTACTAATAGCAAGACTTCTCCCTTGTCCTCGGGAACAAAGGTAACTACTCACAAAGCATATTCATGTTCATAATCAGAGGCGTAATAATATGCATAAAGGATCTGAACATATGATCTTCCACCAATTAAACCAACTAGCATCAACTACAAGGATTAATCAACACTACTAGCAACCTACTAGCACCAATCCCGGACTTGGAAACAAGAATTGGATACAAGAGATGAACTAGGGTTTGGAGATGAGATGGTGCTGGTGAAGATGTTGATGGAGATTGCCCTCTCCTGGTGAGAGGAGCGTTGGTGATGATGATGGCGATGAATTCCCCCTCCCGGAGGGAAGTGTCCCAGCGAACAGCTCATGGGAGCCCTAGATTGGTTCCGCCAAGGTTCCGCCTCGTGGCGGAGTCTCGTCCGAAGGTTGCCTCTGGTTTTTTTCTCATCGAAAGACTTCATATAGGAGAAGATGGGCATCGGAGAGCCAGCAGGGGGCCCACGAAGTAGGGGGGCGCGCCCCAGGGAGGTGAGCCCCACACCCTCGTGAGCAGGGTGTGGGCCCCCTGGCCTTCATCTTTGGCGACGATTTTTCTTTATTTATTTTAAGATATTCCGTGGAGTTTCAGGACTTTTGGAGTTGCATGAATAGGTCTCAATATTTGCTCCTTTCCCAGCCCCAATTCCGGTAAGCATTCTCCCTCTTCATGTAAACCTTGTAAAATAAGAGAGAATAGCCATAAGTATTGTGACATAACGTGAAATAACAGCCCATAATGCGATAAATATCAATATAAAAGTATGATGCAAAATGGACATATCAGGGGTCGCCTCAGCCGTCCCCTCGATTCTGCACATTCGCCACGCGTCCTCCATGCGCTTGGGGTGGCAAGCGGTGGAGGCGGGAAACCGGGCCGTTGCTGGTTGGGGCAGCGGGTCGGTCCCGATTCCCTACGCCTCTGGTGGCTAGATTGGCCGAGCAGGGCGGCCGAGCCCCGACCCTGCCCCATTATAAGAAGGAGGATGGGGGGATGGTGTCCCGCACTCTTCTGTCATCTATCTCTCTCGCTTCTGCTTCTTCCTTTCACTCGCCATGGAGAAAGGGAATCCTAGTCCTTCGTCGGTGGCGCCGAGGGTCGCCGCTCAACAGCGCGTCCCTCCCCCTCCTGAGCCCGCGGTGGTGGAGTCGGCCGGGAGGGGAACGGGGAGGCGGCGAGGCCGTGGGCGAGGCCGGGGCAGAGGTCGTAGTGCTCGGGGAAGAGGAGGACGGGGCAGCGCGCCGGCTTCACCCCCGCCAATGATGCGTTTTCCAATGGAAGGCCATGTTGGAGACCAGCCCCGCGAGTTCTTCATCAGGCTGAGCCGGCCTCCCGTCTTCATATTCCCGCCCTATTTGCTCGGGAGATGGAGCGTGACCCACCCCAATCCCTCAGATTGCACATGAGGGGTTGTGGGAATGGTGGCACGCGGGTCGACGTCGACTTCCCGGCTCCTCGGGTCATGTACCTCTGTCGTGGATGGAAGACGTTCGATCGCATCCACAGCCTGACGGCGGGGCTCGTCCTCTATTTCAAATTAATGGAGGACGACCTGCTCTCTGTCAAGGTCTTCGGTGACTTCGGGACTCGCCTGAAGTGTTGCGTGGAGAGCTCCTCCAACGGAGATTCCGACGATGGAAGCTCTTCCTCAAGCGAACGTGACGAGGAGGACAGCGGGGCAGATGACGGGGACGAGTCCGACTAGGCGTCGGACGCCCCGCGCCTGGGTGGGTGCGGCAACAGCAGCATCTGCACCTGGCCACTCCTCCGGCAGAGTTTTGCCGGGGGTGGGGCCAGCTCATTGAACTTCTCGGGGCCGTCTCCTTGGGCGGCTGGCATTGGGAGGTTGCGGAAGAGGAAGAGGGTGGGCGGCAAGGCCGTCAACTCGGAGTACGCGGGCACCAACGCCTTCATCGCGTATTGCCGGTCCTGCCGCCTCATCTTCCAGCTCCTTTCCCGGCACCATCATCACCGCCCCCCCTGGGCGGCCACCGAGGTGTTCTCTTCGTGCTTTCTGCTGCTCGTAGCTCGCCTAGGCGCCCCTTTTGCCCTTTCGCCTCCTTGACCTGCCTCCTGAGGAGAGGGACAAGAAAGGGGATCACGGGCATATTTTCTCCTTTTTAATCTGTAAGCCTTCGGGCCTTGTTAAATTTAAAGCTTGTAATCCCCCTTGTTCATGTTTTTCATTCCGTACGGACTATACCTGGGTGGGATGTTTTTAATGAAAAAGGGATGTTTGCCGGGTTTTTCGTTCGTGGGTAGACCCTGCGACAAGGAGCGAATCATTGTTACAATTTAAGATAAACCTTTTCACCCGGCAACAGGCCTTGCCGTCCCCCCACTTCGCTCGACCATTCTCGCGCCCTTGGCGGAGGCAGGGATGAAGCGGGCTTAGGCTCCTCGTTCTACTTCCTTGCCACCGCGACTACAACCAAATCCAGACCCAGGAGATAATCCTTGGGTGTAGAAAAGGGGAGCATGGTGGCCTAGAAATAAAACGAGGTTTCACATATCCCAGTTCCGTTCCAAAATGCATGATAGAGGATGAAAGACTTATCTGGATCTGCAGCCCCCGGCAACCTTGTCTTGCCGCGGTTGGATCCTTGTGCTTGCAGCCCCCGGCAACTCTGGTTTGCCGGGGTCGGGACGCCAGTCCGTTTCCTTTCTTCCAAGTAGCTCAGCAGAAGTGCTCATGTGCCCTGCGAACCAAAGGAGGACAGAAAAGAAACAGATAGACGCGCACTCGACCTCTAGGCTAGGGGTTAGTTGCCGCTAGGCACTATCAACCCTAACCAAGGAAGAGAGTTGACCTAGCATGCATGCTATAACTTAGGGCACCAGCGCTTCATTTATTTATACTCAGGGTCCGCGCCTGGCTTTGTACAAAGGGTTACATGCCTTGCCGGCAAATCTTGTACAAAAGGTGGCTTGCCGGGAGGCCCAGCAAGCCGCGCCTTATGGGTAAAACTTGGGAAGATGCTCGATGTTCCAAGAGTTGCTCACTGGGACAACATCTTCGGTCTCCACGCGGACTGCGCCAGGCCTGGTGACTCGTATTACCCGATAAGGGCCTTCCCACTTTGGCGTCAACTTGTTGGAATTCTTGGCGATCGAACGCAGCGAAGAACAAGGTCGCCTTCCTCAAAGCTTCGGGCATGAACCTTGCGGCTATGGTAGCGGCGCAGGCTTGCGGTAGCGTCTGCTCTCACCCGCTCAAGACGATCTTCCTCAAGGAGCATTGCGTCATCTTGCCGCAACTGCTCTTTCTCAAGTTCATCATAAACGAGCACTCGAGGTGACCCGTATATGAGTTCCGTGGGGAGAACTGCCTCCGCCCCATATACTAGGGAAAAGGGTGTCTGTCCGGTGGCTCGATTTGGCGTCGTCCTGATCGACCAAAGAAACGCCGGCAACTCATCAATCCAGCGCCTTCCACTCTTGTGCAGCTTGTCAAAGGTCTTCGTTCTCAGGCCTTGCAACACTTCAGCATTTGCCCTCTTCGCTTGGCCGTTGCTCCGTGGGTGTGCCACGGAAGCAAAACAGACGTTGCTACCGAGGTCTTGAATGTATTCCATGAAGGTGTGGCTTGTGAAATGCATGCCGTTGTCAGTGATGACTCTCTTTGGCACACCAAAACGGCAGACCAGTCCCTTGAAAAACTTGACAGCTGACTGAGCAGTCACCTTTCTCACTGCTTCCACCTCCGGCCATTTTGTTAACTTGTCGATTGCAACGTACAAGTACTCAAAGCCCCCGACAGCGCGGGGGAAAGGGCCGAGTATATCGAGCCCCCAGACCGAGAATGGCCAGGAGAGAGGGATTGTTTGAAGGGCTTGAGCTGGTTGATGAAGCTTCTTTGAATGGGCCGACACGCTTCACACTTGGTTACTAGTGTCGTCGCATCCTGGAGGGCGGTGGGCCAGAAGAAACCTTGCCGGAATGCCTTTCCGGCAAGGGCCCTGGACCCAATGTGGGAGCCACATATGCCTCCATGTATCTCTGCCAACAGCTCCAGTCCTTCCTCCCGGGGGATGCACTTCAATTTCACGCCGTTTGGCCTTCTCCTGTA
This sequence comes from Aegilops bicornis, assembly GCA_021605145.1. Classification (NCBI taxonomy): domain Eukaryota; kingdom Viridiplantae; phylum Streptophyta; class Magnoliopsida; order Poales; family Poaceae; genus Aegilops; species Aegilops bicornis. The sequence goes on from CM038672.1 coordinate 112,506,375, forward strand.
CAAGACGTCATCGACGAACTGGTATAGGGCGGACCGGCGGGCTACTTTTTCCGCTTCCTCCTGCTCCTCAGGAAGTTCCCCTGTTTGGAGGAATCAGACAGTATGTTGCGCCCATGCCGGAGCCTCGGGCACGACGGCAAGGACCAAAGGCATTTCCTCAGCCATGGGCGCGGCTGTCTCCATGGCTAGGGCTTGACGCCCTGCCGGAGCCAGTTGCCCTTTGGCAGGCTCAGCGTCCGCGGCAGCACCCTTGCCGGCAACCCCAGGGGGCTCGGTAGGAAAGTACTTGCCGGGACCTGACTTCCTCCGCTTGTTCTGCCCCATTGATGGTTCGACGGATGGTTGAGTTAACCGGAGCAAAAAGGTACCTGGTTCCACAGGTAGCTTGAATGCAGCACACTTTGACTGGTAATCAGCGATGTCGTTCTCCATTCGGGGGGCGTGCTCCGCTTGGATACCGTCAAAGCGTTCCTCCAGCTTCCTCACCTCATCTACGTAAGCCTGCATCAATGGGTTCTGATAATCCTCGTTGACCTGCCTAACAACGAGCTGCGAGTCGCCCCTGACGATGAGCTTCTTAACCCTGAGGTCTGCCGCGATCCTGAGACAGGCAAGCAGCCCTTCGTATTCCGCAGTGTTGTCGATGGACATCTCCCTGGGAAAGTGCATCTGGACCACGTACTTGAGGTGCTCTCCGGTGGGCGCGACGAGTAGCACGCTGGCACCAGCGCCTTGCAGCGAGAAAGCCCCATCAAAGTACATGATCCACTCACGGTCTGCTTCCTTGCCAGGGAGAGCGGTCTCCTGGATTTCTTCGTCAGGCGTTGAGGTCCATTCTGCGATGAACTCCGCCAAGACTCTGCTCTGGATTGTCGAGGTACTTTCAAACTTCAAACCAAAGCTTGACAACTCCAAGGACCATTCCACAATCATTCCGGTGGCATCTGGGTTATGCAGTATCCATTGCAATGGGAGGCGGGTGACGATAGTGATCTCGTGGGCTTGGAAGTAATGACACAGCTTCCTCGAGGCCATAAGGAGGCCGAAGAGCAATTTCTGCACACCGGAGTACCTCGATCTAGCTCCCTGCAAGAGGGAGCTGACAAAGTAACCGGGTGCTGCATCATCTTCTTCTTCTGCACCACCTCACTCGACCGCGCGGGCACTGCCCCGGTAGCATCAGACTCTGCCGGGGGCCTCGCCTTGCCGACACCAGGTCCTGCTGGGGGAATCTTTGCCTTGACATCCGCTGGTTCTGCCGCTGTCACCGCCTCCGCGTCGACCTCCCTCTGTGCCACCAGTGCGGCACTGAACACTTGATTTGTCGCTGCCTGATACAGCAACAACGGCTCTTGTGGTTTAGGCGCAACCAGTATTGGCGTGGAGGAAAGGTATTTCTTCAGATCCTGCAATGCTGCCTCGGCTTCTGGGGTCCACTCCATTGGGCCTGCCTTCTTCAAGATTTTGAAGAAAGGAAGGGTGTGCTCGGCAGACTTGGAGATGAATCGGCTCATGGCAGCGACACAGCCGATGAGTCGACGCACATCCTTGATCCGCTTGGGCGCCTCAATCTGCTCAATGGCCTTGATTTTTATGCAGGTTTGCTCGGATCCTGCTGCGACACAAAGAACCTGAGAAGCTTGCCGGACGGAACGCCGAAGACACACTTCTCAGGGTTCAGCCTGAGGTTGATCTTGCGCAGGTTGGCAAATGTCTCTTCCAGATCTTGCACAAGAGTTGCCCCGTCTTTGGTCTTGACCACTATGTCGTCCATGTATGCTTCCATATTTCTATGGAGCTGGGGTTCAAAACCAATTTGGACTGCTCTTGCAAACGTCGAGCTAGCACTCTTCAACCCGAAAGGCATCCGTAAAAAGCAATACGTACCACATGGGGTGATGAATGCTGTCTTTTCTTCATCCTCTCTCGTCATGAAGATTTGGTGGTAGCCCGGGTAGCGTCGAGGAATGACAACAGATCACACCCGGCCGTGGAGTCGACAATCTGGTTGATGCGCAGCAACGGGAAGGGGTCCTTAGAACAAGCCTTATTGATATCTGTGTAGTCAATACACAACCTCCACTTCCCATTTGCCTTGCGCACCACTACCGGATTGGCCAACCACGTCGGGTGGAGCACTCCTCTCACCAAACCTGTCGCTTCCAACTTCCTGATCTCCTCTGTGATGAACTCCTGCCTCTCCAGAGCCTGCTTTCTGACCTTCTGCTTGACGGGCCGCACATGAGGACAGACAGCTAGGTGGTGCTCAATCACCTCCCTGGGAACACCGGGGATGTCGGATGCTTGCCACGCAAACACGTCGACATTCGCCCGCAGGAAGGTGACGAGCGCGCCTTCCTATTTGCTGTCGAGGGTGGAGCCTATGGTGAAGGCCCCTCCTATGCCATCCTCCCTGACGAACACCTTCTTGGTCTGCGGCGGCTCAGCTCTGGATTTCTTGCTCTTGCCGGTAGAGCTCTCTGGCACGTCCTCGACGGTAGCACAACACTCCGAGGAGGTGCGCTTGCCGGAGTGCGTGCGAGAGGTCTTGCTGGGCTTCTTCTTCCCTCCCGGGCCTTTAGCGGCAGGAGCAGGTGCCTCGACGGTAGCTGCTGCAACAGCTTCCCGGTAGAGTTGGTCGGTGGAAATCAGCGCATCCTTCTTGTCGGAGGGGATGGAGATGATGGTCAACGGCCCGGGCATCTCTAGCATGTTGTAGGCGTAGTGTGCTACCGCCATGAACTTGGCTAGTGCCGGGCGGCCGAGGATCCCGTTGTAGGGCAAGGGCATCTCGGCCACGTCGAAGATGATCCTCTCCGTCATGTAGTTCAACTCTCCTCCAAACGTCACGGGCAGTGTGACCTTCCCCTTCGGCTGGCTCCTCCACGGATTGACCCCTTAAAACGTGCCCGTTTCCTCAAGGTCTTCATCAGGAATTTGCAGCCTTTCGATCACGACGGGCGAGATTAAGTTCAGGCCGGCCCCGCCGTCAACCAACATCTTGTTCACCTTGAGATTGTGTATCGTTGGTGAGACCAACAATGGCAAACACCTGACCATGGTCGTGCGGTAAGGGTGTTCCTCGGCGTCCAAGATGAGGGGCGTGCTGGACCACCTTAGCGGCTTCTGAGCGTCGAACGACGGTTCCGCTGCTGTAGTCTCACGCGCCCACTGCTTGAGCTAACGGTGAGAAGTATGCAGCGAGGCGCCACCATCGATGCGCATGGCCTCCGTAGCCTTCTGGAACTCTTGCTCACCGGACTCGTCGTCCTCGTCGTGATCATCGTCTTCTTGTTTCTTGTCACGGCCCCGGGCGGGCCTCTCTTGCTGGTTGTCCTTGCCGCCGCGACCTCCTTGGCCGCCAAGCTTCTTGTCGGATCCCTCAGCACCATCCTGGTCCGCCTCTCGTACTCAGCTTTTTGCTTCTCAGCAAGCAGCTCGACTTGTCGGCGGTTCTGGAGGTCGTGGCCCTTGGTGCGGTGGATCTTGCAGTATTGCTTGCTGGAGCTTCCTGGCTTGTCGGTAGCCGCCAAGGCCCAGCAGGCGGCGCACCCGGCAATCTCCTTGCAGGGGGCGTCTGCCTTGACCTTCTTGGCAGCGCCGGTGTCATCAGAGCCTTCAACGGCAAGCACAGCCTTGCCTTTGCATTTCCTATTGCGATGCCGGCCCTTCTTCGTCGGGGTGGCGGCGTCTTCGTCGGTAGAGTTGGTTTCCGCGCTGGCGTCTTCACCATGGTACTTCCTCCCCTCTTCAGCCCGGGCGCACTTGTCAGCCAGAACGTAAAGCTCGGCCACATCCTTAACCTTGGTCATCGCCAGCTCTTCGCGCATCTTGCGGTTGCGCATGTTCTGATGGAACGCGTTGATTACATCGGTGGGATGAACGTCAGGGATGTTGTACAGCACCCGGCTGAATCTCTGGATGTATTTGCGCGGGGTTTCCCCTTCCTTTTGGGGAATGATATGCAGATCACTGGCTTGGTCATGAGCTTGGTGGCCTCCTGTGAAGGCGCCAACGAACTCATGGCACAGATCCGACCAAGAAGAAATGGAATCTGCCGACAAGTGCATCAACCAAGACATAACATTAGGCTTCAGTGCCAGCGGGAAATAGTTGGCAAGCACCTTGTCGTCGCGAGCTCCAGCAGCCTGCATCGTGATGGTGTAGATGCTGAGGAACTCGGACGGATGGGTCTTGCCAGTGTACTTCTCACATACGTCGGGCTTGAACGTGCGGTGGGACGGCCACTGGAACTGCCGCAGCTCACGGGTGAAGGCCGGGCAGCCCACCTCGTAAGGTAGGCCGCCGGAGCCCCCCGGTGCCGGGTGAGGTATACTGGGTCCAGCCCGCTTGTCCGACTGGTGGCGCATTTCGCGCCGGCACTCGATGGTGGTCTGAGCGTCTTCGTGAGCTCGTTCCTGAAGAACCTAGCGTTGGTCGCGGAGGGTCCGCAGGTCGGACGATGCTATGGAGATGTTATCATAAGCGTCGTCACGACGGGCCGACGCCCGCAGTGGCTAGCGAGGAGGAGGAGAGTGCACTGTAGCCGTAGCTCCCCCGGTCCTCCCAGCGCCAGCATGTGGTGGCTCGGTGGAGCGCCAACCTGAGGGCCCCGCCGGCCACGGGTCGTCTTTGTTGGCGATGGCGATGAGGCTCCGGATGGTTGCCCTCCACTCGTCGAGCTTCTCTGCAGCAGGAGGGAAGTCGAGGAGCAGCTGCGCGCGCGCCAAAGCTTCTGCTGGCGTGGGCGGCGGTGATAGCTGCGTGGATCGCGGCGCGCTTCAACTCCTAACCACGTTAGAAGGAGCTCCATTACGATCCAGCGGCTGCGTGCCATTTTCGCTAGCACTTCGGCGAGCATGCCGAACTCCTTCATCCCGTGGACAACACACAAGGCTCTTCCCACGGCGGCGCCCAGGGTCACCGGCGTGGTGACGCTGCTCGTCGCGCACACCATGGGAAGAGCGCGTAGTGGTCGCCGACGTGGTCGTCTTGGAGGTCGCTGCGCCGCCTGGGGGTGGCACAACGACACTCCTGGAGGGCCCCGCGCCGCCTGCGGGGGTCCAGCTCCGTATTTGGATCTGCCGACGTGCGGGCGGTCGTCTGGCGCACGAACGATGCCGCTCGCCAGGCTCTGACTGCCAGGGTGATGCTAGTGTTCGTGGACCGCGACTCGGGTGTCGGCGTTCTGGGAACGGGGGTACCCAGACTTGCCTGCCTGCGGCCTGCGGCGTGGCTCAAAGGGTGGCCCAGTATGGCCCATCTTCATCAGCACCAGCTCAAGACCCTCGCGTGGGGCCAAGCCTCATGATGCAGACGACAGAAGCTTCCTCGAGCACGGCCTCGTCAGCTGGCTCGCGAGGAGGCGGAGAGATCAAGGCGGGGTACCTCACGAGGTGCCCATGATGCAAGCCATGACGTCCAAGGGCGCCAGGCGGGTGCCAGCCCGCGCAGTGTCCTCATTTGCTCTTTGGTGCAAAGGAGGCAAGCGCAGGCGAGAGCATCAAGCAAAGGCAGCCGTTTCGGTGCAACAAGACCAAGACCTCGCAATGGCAGGAAGGAGGTCATCGTGGAGTCCAAGCTGGCGTCACCACCAAAGCCTTTGACAGGCGAGGACCAACTTTAGTCAGGATAAGTGTACTAGATGTTCCCCTTCAAAATGGCCAATTGTTGGCGCCCTTCCCGCTCAATATTTGGGAAGCGGCCCAGGGCCACTGCCTAAAAGTAGAGCTAGCCACCACAGTAGAGAGGGAGAATTTAGCTTGATCCCATCTGATCGAGAGCCTAGCCACAAGAACACCTCACCCGCGTGAGGCTGTTCTTCCTTGTATTGTTCATCATCAGCCCAAGAGGCAATCCACCACACCACACACTGGAGTAGGGTGTTACACCACAATGGTGGCCCGAACTAGTATAAACCTTGTGTCCCTTGTGTTGCTCTTCGTGTAGTTTTTAGATCCTTGCGAGGCGACGAAGTGCAGGTAGGTAGGGGGTGAGATCTCCGCGTGCACCCGGAGTTCGAACCTAGAGGGTTTGCGTAACCCGAAATCCGACATTTGGCGCGCCCGGTAGTGCTGCTGAATCAGATCTTCCGCCGCCTGTTCTTCGCCGCCCGTCTCATCCATGTCGACGCTTCGTCGGGCCAGCGCCCGGCCGAGCTGCTCTCGCCACCCGCGTCGCCCAGACGGTCCCCGTCGGCAGCCGCCCCCGCCGTTCCCTGCCGCCTGGTGTCAACGCCGCCACCGGCCCGGCGGGGAACGAGCAGCAAGCATCGTCCCAGCATCTGTCCGTGAGGCGAGACGGCCGTACCACTACCCCTTCACCCGCCCCAGCTGGTTCTTGCTCGCCGCTCCATGGAGGCTCGAGTTGCGCTCATCGCGGCAAACGAGCTCCTGTGCTACCGCCCTGTCGACGACGTCTACGAAGAGTGGCTCGACCGCGTCGCCGAGCTCGTCCGCGCCGTAGGGGGCTCCCCCGTGTCGTCCTTCTCGCTGCACCGCGCCCCGCCTTGCGCGGGCGATGAAGCTCCAGGGGCGCCTCAGCCGCCTCTCCCTCAAGAAGGCGCCCTGGCACCAAGGCGCGTGGCCCCTGGGCGGAACCCACTCCGTCCGGCACCAGCGCAGCAAGAGCAGAGCTGTCAAGAGGTCCCTCGCCCCCAAGAAGCTGCCCGAGTGCTCCCTGCACCGGCCCGTCACGACCGCGCTCCCGCTCCAGCACGCCAAGACCCCGCGCTGCTCCCAGCGGTAGCGCATGGGGACCCGCAAGACCAGGCACTTCGTCACCAAAGGCCTCCCGTGGCCACAGCAGGCTGTCGTGCCTTCACCACCGAGCTGTGCAATGTCGCGTGGCCCGACAAGTTCAAGCCAGACCTGCCTCCTCGCTATGACGGCATGGCCGACCCTGCGGAGTTCCTCCAGCTCTACGAGCTGGGCATCGAAGCCGCCAACAGGGACGAGTAGGTCATGGCGAACTTGTTTCCCATGGTACTCAAGGACGGAGCCCGCACCTGGCTCCTGAACCTGGCTCCTGGCACGATTTCCTCCTGGGACGAGATGCGCACCCGCTTCATCGCCAACTTTCAAGGCATTCGCGACCGGCCTCCTGCCGTGAGCGACATGCGCCGCATCAAGCAGCAGCCAGGGGAGACCCTACAAAAGTACATCCAACGCTTCAACAACGCGCGCCTCAAGATTCCCAAGGTGACCGAGGAGGCCATCATCTCAGCCTTCTCCGACGGTGTGCGTGACGTCAAGATGAAGGAGGAGCTGGCGATGCATGAAGATCTGTGCACATCCTTGGAGCTGTTCAATTTGGCGACCAAGTGCGGCAGGGCTGAGGAAGGACGCCTTTCCCTCCTCGAGCTACCAGCCGCAGACCCAGAAGAGAAGAAGCCCAAGGTCAAGGACGTGAAGCGCAAGGAGGCTGCCGTTCTCGCGGCGGAACCAGATACCAAGCGAGGCAGAGATCAGCCCGAGTCTTCCAAGGGCAGCCGGTATTGTGTGTACCATGACCTCCACACCCACAACACCAACGAATGTCTAGAACTCCGAGCCGTGCGAGAAGGACGAATCGGTCAACGCCCCGATCGCAACGATCGAGGCTACGGCCGAGGAGGAGGAAGAAACGCAGGACGCTGGGAAGACCGTGGCCCTCGCCAAGGATGGCGCGGCCGACCTCGCGAGGACCGCTGGCAGGATCAGCCTCGCGAGGGAGGTTGGAGGGATCAGCCTCGCGTAGATCGCCCGGAAGGCAACGCAGGCCTCCCTCCTCTGCTGCCACAGCCAAGGAGAAATGAGGACCACCATCAGGACGAGGGGGTTGGGGGCTTCCAGGAGCCGTGCGCAATTGCTTGCATCTTGGGCGGAGCTCAAGCCCCAGCCTCTCAGCGCATCTTCAAGCAGTTCGCCCGCGAAGTGAATGCAGTCCTCCCCAAGCTCGAAGCCACGCGCCCTCTCAGGTGGTCAGCGTGCGCCATCACATTCAGCTCGGCGGATCAGCTCAAGTGCACGGCCACAGCCGGAGTCCTCCCGATGCTTTGTTCCCCAATCATCAGCAACGTGCAAGTCACCAGGACCCTCATCGATGGCGGAGCAGGGCTCAATGTCCTGTCCGTAGAGACATTCAGCAATCTCCAAGTGCCTTACAATCAGCTTCCGCCAACCAAGCCTTTCTCCGGAGTCACCGATGGCTCCACAGTTCCGATTGGGCAGGTCCGCCTCCCTGTCACCTTCGGGGCGCACGACAACTACTGCATTGAGCTCATCGACTTTGACGTCGCTCACATTCGCCTGCCATACAATGCCATCCTCGGGTACTCAGCTCTGGCCAAGTTCATGGTCGTGACTCATCACGGCTACAACGTCCTCAAGATGCCGGGGAGCGGTGGAGTCATCACGGTGCCTTGTGAAGAGAGAGATGCAGTGTGCTCCTTGGAGCGTGCTTTTCAAGCCGCATCACTTGAAGACCCAGACCGCAGGAGCGGGAGGCTCCCCGAGGCTGCTCCCAAGAAGAAGAAGACATCGCCTGGCCCGACCCCTCGGGAGGCAGGCCCCTCAGGGTCCGTGCCTGTTCAGGGGGCACCTCCTTCTGTCGCATAGGAAGGCGCGCCCGGCGCCCTCCTCGAGCAAGGCTCGGGGGCTCTCTCCTGGAGGGCCACCGACCTTGCTAAGGTCACGAGGGAGGCGCTTGGGCACCACTTGGAGGCGTGTTTCAAAGCACGTTTCCCTCAGAAAGGAGCAAGGCAAGGAGGGCCAAACCCTCAGGAGTTCGTCAGCCAGATCATTCAGGAGTTGCAGGAGTCAAGAGTCATGAGTGGCAGCCGCCGCTTACCCGCCGTAGCTCCCCATCTAGGCGAGGAAGGTGGGCTGCGCGTCTGCATCGACATACCAGGGCTCAACCGAGCCGCCTCTCAGGAGCGCCTCTGGCCCTCACGCGCGGGGCGCTGTGAAGGTCCACCCCACAACTACGTTCGCATGCCCTACGGCGTGCCGAGCGCGGCTGCCACGCGGCAGCGCCTCATGGGGAGCATCCTCGAGGCTCAAGAGGTCAGGCGTTCTGCAGTCCTGGCGCCTCCGGAGCCTCCCGAGGCTCCTGGGCCTGGGGGCTCGTGAAGATCGGCTTCCGCAACCCACGGCGTTTGCTACTTCAGCATCCCTTCGTCTTCAACGTTACCAAGTGACATCCTTCAAGTTTGATTTTCAGCTGGGAGCGCCCCCCAGGGCTGCATCATTCCCAGGCCGCATGAGTCTGTCCCTGCGGCGCATATCCCTTGTACTTCATGTTCCTAGTTTACCTTATCGGGGGCGCCCCTCGGGCTGCATCATCCCCAAGTCGCTCGGGCCAGACCCAGCGACGTCTGCCTTCCCTGCACCCATCTAAATGAACTCGCTCCTTCATGATTAACGTGTTTGACCTAGTCACCCGCTCAATTGACACCAACCGAAGGAGCTGCTCCCCAACGGCACGACGCTTGCGCATGGGTCCGTCCCTGCAGCGCCGACAAACCTGAATGGTTGAGTTCTGGCCGCGACAGCCCCGCACGGCGCCACCTCGTCAGGCCTTCAATGCCTCGTCACCCCTCCAGAGGAACCAACGGCTGACACGCGCTTGTCATGGCGGACTCTTGTTCTTCTTGTGGTGAGCCTGCAGGATCTCTTCAAGGAGCAGCGCCAGGCGAGGCCCTCACGGCATCTTCTTCACTCTCGTCCGCGCGAACCGCTTGCACGTTAAAGGGGGGCTACCTGAGCATCACGACTCACGGGCTCCTACTGGCTCTCCAGCCCTCACCCTCTGGCCTTGTCCACGGCATCGGACCTGGCATACCAGCGACGGCTGAGACCCGCTCGAGGGCCGGGACCCGAGGATGTAGAGCAGAAAGGGGAGCAAAGGCGAGAGGGAAGAGGCATGCGGGGACCTCACCAGGCGACCCCTCGCTTGCCGATGCACGGACCTAACGTTGCACCGGGAAGCGGTTCCTCACTCCCAAGATAAGTCATCCTCCGGAAACACTAGCTAACGCAGCACCAACCTCGCACCTAAGGCAATCCCGTGTTAGCAACGTCGCGCTCCTTTCTCACCGAACGATGGCTGCTTGAGCGCTAAAGGGGACCTCCGGAGCATCGCGACTCACGGGCTCTTACTGGACCCCGGGCTGCTCACCTCCTGGCCTTGTCCACGGCATCGCGACCTGGCATACCAGCGACAGCTGAAGCCTGCCTTGGGACCGGGACCTGTCGGCGCAGAGCACCAAGCCCTCGTGAGGTTTGAAATGAGGAACTAAGCTAAGACGGAATGAGCATCTCACACTGCTTCACGACGAGGATCATATTAACAAACAGAACCACAGGCACCTTACAAGCCCCCACGGGGCACGTTTTCGATTCCTCGCAGGGAACAGAGAGAGCAGATCCTAAGAACGCTAACTACACGTGCCTCCGCAAGAGACGCCATCATCAACAGTGGGCCATCAGGCACTGGCGCCAACCTCATCCAGATCAGAGGCGGCGGCGGCTTGACGAGCCTGCCCTGCTCCGAGAGCGGCGCAAGCTCGGGGGCTCGTAGCTGCCGTCGCTCATCTCCGGGGTCGTGAAGAGCTCGGTGGAGTCGCTGGATCCCCCGACGCCTGAGGAGCTACTGAAGGAGCGATCGGTGGGCCTGGTCCTCGCCGCGGCAGGGCCCCGACCGCCTCTCTTAGGGCAGCACTCCAGCCGGCGTCCTTCCGCGTCAAAGGCCTTGAAGAACATCATGGAGGCGCCATCGTACTCCAGGTGGATCGCGAGGGCGCCCCTCGTCCTGCAGACCCGGGCGATCTCGCCCCAACCTCGAGTCATGAAGACCTTGCCCGGAGCAACAACCGCGACCTCCGCTTCGGTCGCGAGGGTGCTGCAACCGGTGTGCTGCAACCAGAGCTCCAAATATCCCCCCTGCGGCATCACGAAGGCGAAGGAGGGAGGAAGGCGAATCCAAGACTAAGGAGGCATGGCGGCGTGGAGCACAAACTCTCGGGAGGAGCCCTCGGCATGGACTCCAGGAGGGACAACGCGCACTGCCGTGACCCGCCGACGCCGACGGCGGCGTCGTCCATGGCACTCGGCGTCAACTCCTTCAGGGCCCTCATAGTGGGCGTACAAGGGCAGTGTGAACCCTGGCGGCGGCAGCTCGCACCAGGGCCTCGACACCCCCTGCCGGGCGCCCTCATCCTGACAGCAGAGGGCTAGCCGTTTCTTCGGCGGAAGCGGGTCGGTACCCTCTCGGGGAGCCTTCCCCTTCTCTTCCGCGAAGAACCGGCGGATCGGAGCCATTGCCGCAAAGTGGAGCAAGGGACGGAGAAGAAGGAGAAGCAAGAAGAGATGGACTGGAAGGGCACACGCCATTCCGTACTTATAGCCGGAGAAGGCCAACCGTCGACCTCCACGATCGCAGGTAATCATGACCCGCTTTGCATGTAGGGACTTGTCAATTCGTGCAGTCGGCGAGGGTCATGGGGAAGCAGGGACACCCACGTCCAATCAACCGCCACGCGGCGCCCAAGGTCAAGAGGTTGTTAGGGGCTCAAGGCCGCACTTGCCCCTTCGCTTCTCTCGCTAAGTCCAGCGCCGCCTTTGGGCCCGGGTTACTGTCGGTGTTCGGGAACGGGGTACCTGCACTTGCTCGCCCTGCTCAGGCGTGGTTTCAAAGGGTGGCCCAGTACGGCCCATCTTCATCAGCACCAGCTCAAGACCCTCGCGCGGGGCCAAGCCTCGCGGTACGGACGACAGGAAGCTTCCTCACGCACGGCCTCGTCAGGCTGGCTCGCGAGGAGGCGGAGAGATCAAGGCGGGGTACCTCACGAGGTGCCCATGACGCAAGCCATGACATCCAAGGGCGCCAGGCGGGTGCCAGCCCGCGCAGTGTCCTCATTTCCTCTTTGGTGCAAAGGAGGCAAGCGCAGGCGAGAGCATCAAGCAAAGGCAGCCATTTCGGTGCAACAAGACCAAGACCTCTAGCGGCGGGGAAGGAGGTCATCGTGGAGTCCAAGCTGGCGTCACCACCGAGCCTTTGACGAGGACCAACTTTAGTCAGGATAAGTGTACTAGATGTTCCCCTTCAAAATGGCCAATTGTTGGCGCCCTTCCCGCTCAATATTTGGGAAGAGGCCCAGGGCCCCTGCCTATAAGTAGAGCTAGCCACCACAGTAGAGAGGGATAATCTTAGCTTGATCCCATCCGATTGAGAGCCTGGCCACAAGAACACCTCACCCTCGCGAGGCTGTTCTTCCTTGTATTGTTCATCATCAGCCCAAGAGGCTATCCACCACACCACACATTGGAGTAGGGTGTTACACCACAATGGTGGCCCGAACCGGTATAAACCTTGTGTCCCTTGTGTTGCTCTTCGTGTAGTTTTTAGATCCTTGCGAGGCGATGAAGTGCAGGTAGGTAGGGGGTGAGATCTCCGTGTGCACCCCAGAGTTCGAACCTAGAGGGTTTGCCGGAACCCGAAATCCGACATCGGGTCCTGTCCGCGACCGGCCCACTGCTCGCCCGCACTGGCACGGGCCGTTCGGCTCCCAATAAGCCGATCGCCGTGGCCGTCTTCTTCTTGGGATCCATGGCGACGAAGAACTGCTAGGCTAGCTACTGGACCAGATTCTCACAATTGCGCCCCTACCTGGCGCGCCAAAGATGTCGGTGTGGAACGAAACCTATGGGATCACAAGAATCCCTACTACGGTTGTCGGGGCACGGGGTTGTGAAAAGAGCAGGATTAGTAACCAGCGCGGAGAACGTTTACCCAGGTTCGGGCCGCGAGATGCGTAAAACCCTAGTCCTGCTTTGGTGGGTGTATTTCAGAGAGTTCTTGAGCTCTCGAACTAGCTATGGTGAGTGCCTGGTTCAAAAGAGCCGAATCCTTCTCCAGTATGCCATGGGCCTCCTTTTATAGTCGAAAGGGGCTGCCACAAAGGGCACACAGGAGGTGGAAAGGCGCCTGATTTTGAGCTTATCGCTCAGTATTACACGACAAGATGCATTTAATGCGTAGCAAGGTGTCCCCTTGCTTTATCGGGGACGGGCGAGGCCCGTCCGTCCGTCGCCGCTCCTCCTTGCCCGACACGCGCCACAGCTAGCGACGCATGCGGGCGCCACGTGGCGGCGAGCAGCTGAGGTGGCACGGTGGTGGAGCCTCCACGAAGATCTGCATGCCCCATGCAAAGGTATTTGGATGAGTTGGCCTGGGAGCTGCATGTTGCCACGCAGGTGCCCGCCCAGCTAGTTGGGCTGGTAGCTGCATGTGAACGGCGGTGGAGACTTGGTTGGTGCGGGCCTGGTAGTGGCCCTGCTGGCGTCCTCGGCGAGGGTCTTGCCGGGTGGCCCGGCAAGGGTCTTGCGGTGGCGCGCTGTCGTCCCCGGCAAGGACCTTGCCGGGGGTCTGGTGGCCTTCCTCGGCAAGGATCCTGCAGAGGATCGTCGTCTTCTAATCCTCATCTGATCTTGAGTGTTCCTTGTCTTCACAAAGATCTGCATGCCACCATGGAGGTGCCTCCCGAGACCTGGCCCAATGTGATGTTGGAGACCGTGGGCTCAAGGGTGGCTCGCTCTATTGGTGTCGGGCGAGCTGCCCCGGCAAGGGTCTTGCGGGGGCTGCTGAGGTTGCCCCGGCAAGGGTCTTCCCGGGGGAACCTACTTTGTCCATCTGCTCTTTGTGGTCCTGGGCCGTTGCTCAGGTTATCTTGGGCTTCGATCTTACCTTGGCTCACCTCCCCTATTCTGCTTGGTGTGACCGTGGGCGCGGCTCCGACTGCACGTGCATAGGTAAAGGGGTACAAAAGTGTGCCCCTCCTTTGATAATTATCGTCAAGCTAGTTTTCATCACGCTCATATGATTCACGTTCGTTACTTTGATAATTTGATATGAGGGTGGAACGGTGCTTGGTTACTGCCCTTCCTTGGACAAGCATCCATCTTATGATTAACCCCTCTTGCAAGGATCTGCAACTACAAAATAAGTATTAAGGTAAACCTAACCATAGCATGAACCATATGGATCCAAATCAGCCCCTTACGAAGCAACGCATAAACTAGGGTTTAAGCTTCTGTCACTCTAGCAACCCATCATCTACTTATTACTTCCCAATGCCTTCCTCTAGGCCCAAATAATGGTGAAGTGTCATGTAGTCTACATTCACATAACACCACTAGAGGAAAGACAACATACATCTCATCAAAATATTGAACGAATACCAAATTCACATGACTACTTATAGCAAGACTTCTCTCATGTCCTCAGGAACAAACGTAACTACTCACAAAACATATTCATGTTCATAATCAGAGGGGTATTAATATGCATAAAGGATCTGAACATATGATCTTCCACCAAATAAACCAAATAGCATCAACTACAAGGAGTAATCAACACTACTAGCAACCCACACGTACCAATCTAAGGTTTTGAGACAAAGATAGGATACAAGAGATGAACTAGGGGTTGAGATGAGATGGTGCTGGTGAAGATGTTGATGGAGATTGACCCCCTCATGATGAGAGGATCGATGGTGATGATTTCCCCCTCCCGGAGGGATGTTTCCCCGGCAGAACAACTCCGCCAGAGCCCTAGATTGGTTTTGCCAGGTTCTGCCTCGAGACGGCGGCACTTCGTCCTGAAAGCTTCCTTCTGATTTTTTCCAGGGCGAAAGACTTCATGTAGCCAAAGATGGGCACCGGAGGCCTGCCAGGGGGCCCACGAGGTAGGGGGTGCGCCCCCCACCCTCGTAGATGGTGGGTGGCCCCCCTCTGGTGCTTTCTTCGCCCAATATTTTTTATATATTCCAAAACTGACTTCCGTGGAATTTCAGGACTTTTGGAGTTGTGCAGAATAGGTCTCTAATATTTGCTCCTTTCCAGCCCAGAATTCCAGCTGCTGGCATTCTCGCTCTTCATGTAAACCTTGTAAAATAAGAGAGAATAGGCATAAGTATTGTGACATAATGTGTAATAACAGCCCATAATGCAATAAATATCGATATAAAAGCATGATCCAAAATGGACGTATCAACTCCCCCAAGCTTAGACCTCGCTTGTCCTCAAGCGGAAGCTGATAACGAAAAATATGTCCACATGTTTAGAGATAGAGGCGTCGATAAAATAAAATACGGACATGAGGGCATCATGATCATTCTTATAATAGCAACATATATAGTCATATGCTAGAGTAACAATTTATTCAGAATATCAAGTATGAATCAGAAACTTCATTGAAAACTAACAAACTTTGATCTCGGTCATTGAAGCAATTGCAATTTATCATAACATCGGAAAGAGTCAATGTAAGAGCTTTTCAGCAAGTCTATATACTCAACTATCATTTAGTCTTTCCCAATTGCTAACACTCACACAATACTTATGGGTAAGGAGTTTTAATCGGACACAGATAAAGATAGGGGCTTATAGTGTTGCCTCCCAACCTTTTACCTCAAGGGTATTGTCAATAATAATAGTTTATGATAACTTACATCCAATTGGATATATATATCAGGATCATTCCAACACAATGTGCGTGCCAAAGGATAAAGTGTAAAAAGGAAAGGTGAAGATCACCACGACTCTTGCATAAGACATAAGGCAAAAATAAAAGATAGGTCCTTCGCAGAGGGAAGCAGAGGTTGTCATGTGCTTTTATGGTTGGATGCACAAAATCTTAGTGCGAAAGAATGTCACTTTATATTGCCACTTGTGATAGGGACCTTTATTATGTAATCCGTCGCTTTTATTGCTAACATATCACAAGATCGTATAAAGCTTATTTTCTCCACACTAATAGATCATGCATATAGAGAGCAATTTTTATTGCATGCAACAATGACAATTTATTTGAAGGATCTTACTTAATCCATAGGTAGATATGGTGGACTCTCATGGCAAACTGGGTTTAAGGATATTCGGAAGCACAAGTAGTATCTCTACTTGGTGCATGGAATTTGGCTAGCATGAGGAGGAAAGGCAAGCTCAACATGTTGGATGATCCATGACAATATACTTTATTTCAGATATAAGAAAACATAACCCATTACGTTGTCTTCCTTGTCCAACATCAACTTTTAGCATATCATATTTTAATGAGTGCTCACAATCATAAAAGATGTCCAAGACGGTATATTTATATGTGAAAACCTCTCTTTCTTTATTACTTCCTGAAAGGACATGCGGTGCCCCCATGTGTGTTTTTGGTAATTGATGACATTCTCTATGGACTAATGGTTGCATTGAGTTATATTTGAAGGATTTGTCAATAGGCTTTTCTTGAAGTCCATGTGTTGGTTTCAAGGAGTTTATGTGTTGACCAAGGTGCTATTAAGGAATTATCCAAAGATTGGTCATGTGAGTGTTGAGCTTATTGCAAGCATGTCTTGAAGAAGAAGATTGTGTGATCATTCATGTTTACCTTCAAGACATCATCCAAACGAAGAGAGTTGGAAAGATTCAAGGTTGATCAAGACTAAGTCAAGAGTGAATCAAGTTGATCAACTCACAAAGCGTAGAAGATGTACCGAGAGGGATCAAGTGATCCCATGGTATGGTAAGCATTATCCATTGCACTTTGTGTACTAACCCATGGTCTATGTGAGAGTCTATGTGGGGTTAGATGCGTGTCCATGGGCTTGCGTCAAGAGGAAGATATCATACAACCCATGGAAAGGATGACATCAAGTAGTGATCGTCATCAAGATTGCCGCGTGCAAGTTCAAGTGGAGCATCACGAAGAGATCAAGTGCTTGAAGCTTTCCATCCATTGTGGTTTCAATGGACTTGTGAAGATGTGTCAAGAGTGGCTCACCCATAGTGGAGTATGGGGAGCAATCATCTAGTCTCCATCGACCCATCGCAATCAAGAAAGGTGGTCCATCTTGAGGAGGACAAGATCGTCATCATCTAGCTCAAGTGGATCATGTGCAAGGCAAAGGTTTGCCCTTGATAGGTTTTCTATTTTACCGGTCTCATGGTGGTAGTTGGGAACCCGGGTTATAGGATCGATAGTCGTACTATCAAGGGGGGCTCTCAAGTGAGTAGCTTGATCGTATCATTCGTCGAGGGCTCAAACCATTGCATCCTTGCATCATGTTTCTTGGTTCTCTTTGTGAGTCTTAGAGCTTATGGTCATCTTTATGACAAGCTTGAGTTCATGGAAAACAGAGTTTGCATGCGTCTTCTATGATGTTTTCGGTGTTGGAGGTTTTACCGGTCTTTTCCGAGGAAGGGTTCTCACCTTTTTCTTTTGGGCCTTTTCTCATTTGCTTATTATTGGTATTTCTCTCAAGATTGTGTTAGCCCTTGTCCCTAGCTTTCCAACAAACTTGGTTTCATCGAATTTGGAGCTCGTATGCGAAAGTTGTGGCTGTTTTGATATTGCTGTTTTACATTGAGAGGTTGTACCGCCCCATAGAGAGGTTGTACCGGTTGACCGGTACAACCGGTGTTGGGAGCGGTTGTACCGCTCCAGAATTGGTCCAGAGGTTGTACCGGCCATGTACCGCTCCACCACCGGACTAGTTTCTGTTGTGGTGCGGTTGTTGGGCGATTGTGGGCCGGTTGTACCGCTTATTGCCTGTTACCGGTTGTACCGGTGCTCATAGCGGTTGTACCGCTCCTATGTTATTCTGCACATAACGGGCAGATTCGTGGGGACCTATTTAAGGGGTTCTTCTTCCCCAATGGTTCCCTAACTCTTGAGCTCGTTTGCCCCCATTGTTGACCTTCTTTGAGCTTGCTAACTCTCAATTCCTCCATGGATTCTTGCTAGTTTTTGAGGGAAAAGAGAGAGGAGATCTAGATCCACAATTCCACCAATCACTTTCTCCTCTATGTGAGGGGAACCCCTTGGATCTAGATCTTGGAGTTCTTTGTGTTCTCCTTCTTGTTCTTCCTCTTACTTTCCTCCCTAGCATTAGTTGCTTTGGTGGGATTTGAGAGAGAAGGACTTGGGTACTCTGTGTGCCCTTGCCATTGCATTTGTGCATCGGTTTGAGTTCTCCACGGTGATACGTGGAAGTTACAAGTTGAGAAGCTTATTACTCTTGGGTGCTTGGTGCCCTTGAGCTTGTTCCTCTTGGGTGCTTGGGCGCCCTAGTCGGTTGGTGGTGTTCGGAGCTCAATCATTGTGGTGTAAAGCTCGGCAAGCGTCGGGTCTCCAATTAGGTTGTGGAGATCGCCTGAGCAATTTGACGGGTTCCGTGACCGCCCCAAGGGTTGCCAAAGTGTACGGGTTCGGTGACCGCCCCAAGGGTTGCCATTTGTATGGGTTCGGTGACCGCCCTCAAGGGTCCCTTAGTGGAATCACCTTGCATCTTGCATTGTGCGAGGGCGTGAGGAGATTACGGTGGCCCTAGTGGCTTCTTGGGAGCATTGTGCCTCCACACCGCCTCCAAACGGAGATTAGCATCCGCAAGGGTGTGAACTTCGGGATACATCGTCGTCTCCGCGTGTCTCGGTTATCTCTTACCCGAGCCCTTTACTTATGCACTTTACTTTGTGATAGCCATATTGTTCTTTGTCATATATCTTGGTATCACATAGTTGCTTATATTGCTTAGCATAAGTTGTTTGTGCACATAGGTGAGCCTAGTTGTTTTAGGTTTTGTGCTTGACAAATTAACCGCTAGGTTTATTCCGCATTTGTTCAAGCCTAAACCGTAATTATTTTAAAACGCCTATTAACACCCCCTCTAGGCGACAACCTCGATCTTTCAATTGGTATCGAGCCTCGTCTCTCTTTATTAGGCTTTACCGCCTAGAGAGTAAAGATGTCGACTAGAGGATTAGGTTTCTCTGACACTCTTAGTTTCGATGGCACAAATTTTGATGTTTGGGTAATTCGCATGCTTAATCTCTTTAGGGTCATGGACCCTAATTTAGAGCAAATTGTAGATATGGGTTTTTCTCCTCCAAAGGATCCCCAAAGATTATCTTTAGAGGATGAGAAAAACTCTTATCTCAATGCTCAAGCTTCTAATGTGTTTTTGATGCTTTGAGCAATGTAGTTATATTTCAACTCATGCCGCTCCGAGATGCTCATGAGTTGTGGACTAAGCTTAAAGATAAATATGGTGTGTCCAAGATTTGTAGGGATGATTGTTCTCCCTCCACCTCCGGCCGTATAGTCTTCTCAACTTCTTCTACTTCACCTACATGTGGTTTGCCACAAGGTAATGATATGGTGAGCAGTGTCGGTCATTGCAATGATGATAGTGTGCTTTCTGTGGATGATTCTTCATCACTATATTATTGCAATGCTCCGTCTTTGGGATTTAGCACTTCGAGCACTCCAAATGTTTCACTTGCTTGTGTTGATAGTCCTTGCATATCATGTAGAAGTTGCTTGACTAAATCTCATGATGATATGCTTGCTATATCTTGTTGCCATGATAAAAATGCATGTATTTCCTCGAGTTGTTGTGCTAACAATGTAGATGAAACCCAACACTCCATGGAACAAGATGTGGTCTTGAATGGTGCTTCAAGGGATCCTATATCATCATCTATTGCATTTTGCCTTATGGCCAAGGCTTCAAAGGTATCTCCTACTTTGAATCCCAATATATCTTGTGATGATATTGATGATGGCAAGAGTGATGATGATGTTGATTATGATGAAGAGAGTGATGATGTTGCCTTAAAATTAAGGGGGAAATGATTTTTAAAGCTCTTCTTAAGAATAAAATTGCTCGTTCCAACTTCATGGAAATCATGTCTATTGCTATTGAGGGCAAGAAATATATTGATGAGTTGGAATCTCATCTTGAGGAGCATGAGGTCACCATTGATAAAATGGAAGGTCATGAGCGTGATTACGCTAATGAGATTGCGGACCTCTCTCTAGCTCTTGAACTTGAACAAACCACCAAGGAATCTCTTGAGGAGACTTTTGCTCTAGAATTATCTAGAGTGAGGGAATCTCATGATAGAGATCTTGATGTGGCCAATGATTTTGAAACTAAAAATGAGGAGCTTGAAGTTGTGCATGCTAAACTCCTTGAGGACTTTGAGCACCTCAAAAATGGCTCAAGGGTCATTAAGAGTGAGCTCATCAAACTCACCGAGTCTCATGCTCAACTTAAAGCTTCATACTCAAAAGAGCTTGCCGAGTTGTCTTCTCCTCTTGTTGCTAATGATGATGCTTGTGCTACTAACTCTATCTCTTGTGAAGCATCCATATTGAAGGAGAATGTTGAGCTAAGGGCTCAACTTGAGTTGCTATCTAACAATTATGGGATGTTGGAAGAAAATCATGTAAGGCTCACAAGCTCTCATGATGATCTTCTAGTATCCCATAATGTGCTAAAGATAGCTCATGAGGCCATGCTTGCTAAGGTAACATCTAGTGAGCCTCGTGTGGATACTAGCACTACTTCTAGTCAAAATGCTATATTGATATGTGCTAATCCTTGTAATTCATCTACTCACAATGTTGGTACATCTTGTGATGAATTGCTTTCCTTGCCTTGTTGCTATAACGATGAAGCTTATACTTCCTCTAGTACTTGTGTTGAGACTAACCATGTAGAGGAAATCAAAGAGCTCAAGGCCCAAGTCACTTCTTTGATGAAAGACTTGAAAATGTGTCATGAAGGGAAGGTCACACTCAACAATATATTGAGTGTATAAAAATCCCCCAATGACAAAGGTGGACTTGGATTCAACTCCAATAAGAAGAAGAAGTCCAAGATCAACAACAAGAAGGTCCAAAAACAAGTCAAGAGTTCGGCCAAGATTATTTGCTTCAAGTGCAAAATTGAAGGGCATCATGTTAGATCTTGCCCATTGAAGAAGAAGGTCATTAGTGACAAGAAACAAGGGAAGCGGCTACAAGTGCATTCTCATGCTCAACCTCAAGTTGAAGAAAGGCCTCTTCCCAAGAAGACTCAAGCTAATGCTTCTCAAGTTGATAAATCAAGTGAGAAGAAAGTGAAGAGTAGACGTTGCTACCTATGTCGTGAGAAAGGTCACGTCACTTCTTCATGCACTAGTGGTAACTTATCCAACCCAATTATTATTGATGATATCTATTCTCTTGGGAAGGATAAGGTTGGCAATGTGTTTGCCAAATTTGTTGGTGCTCAAAGTGGTGTCAAGAAAAGAACCATTTGGGTGGCTAAGCCTATTGTGACTAACCTCTTAGGACCCAACTTGGTTGGGGACCAACTAGCTCAAAGTTGATCAATAGGTGTTGTTGGAGGTCATTGGAGACTTGGCTACATTATGAAGATTTAAGGGGTCCTCATCATTCATATTGTGTCAAGCCAAGTCATTCGGATTATCTTTCTATCATATATCCAATGTTCCTCCTTATGTAACTTGTGCTTAAATTGCTTACATTAAAAGTTACTTGTCCCTTAGCATGTTGTGGTTTTGTATCTTGCATGTGCTTGTATATGTTGTGCTTCCAAATTGCTTATCTTGAGAAATCAAGTATGTGCATGTTGGTTTGCACATCATGTACATGTGTGTTGTGTGTTGAGCCTTTTTGCATCTTGTTTATTTCTTAGTTTGCTCTTGTGAGAGATTAATGTAATATCCCATTATGGGGAAGTGATGTGCTTTGTGCACCTCACAATCCTATAAATGTGTGTACATGAGTAATACCATCTAGTATTGATATTTCAAGATTATCTAGTCTCTAGGTGGTATATCTCTCATGAGAAATTCAAATTCTAAATTGTCCATTAATTATCTCTTGTTGGATCCTTTTAATTGCCTCTTGTCTATCTTTAATTGGCATCACATTATGGGGGAGTAATATGCTATGTGTGTATTACTAGCCTAGAAAATGTGTACATTTGAGATATTGTCACCTAGAATTGATATTGTAAATTATCTTGTTCCTAGGTGGCATGATAGCTCTACAAGTTGCAATTTGCTTGTGTTTGGTGTGAAGATGATGTCGGATATCCTTGCTATCTACCACCGGGAATTATTTCCAAATACTTCTTGTCTTTCGACAATTGGTACTCACTTATGTGTGGTAGAATTTATTGATCATCTTTACATTTGCTTTTATTTTTATTTGCCTTTTCTCTTGCCAAGGTTCATGTCAACTCCCGTTGTCTTCCCTACCACTTGTGGATCTTGTTTGTTTCTCGTTCTTGTCTAGTGCTTTCTAGATATAGTGAAAGTGGTGATCCCACCTTGTGCATTTTGTATTCAAATGCAAATCCCATATAATGCACAACTCGTGGGGAGCTATCCTATTTTCTTTAGAACACTCTTCTTGTGATCCTTATCAAGTGTGTGTTTGTGGAAGGCAAGTCGCTTCTTTTTGGTACTTTGTGCCATCATGAAACTTTGTAGAGGGTTTGGTTTGTTTGGAACCATTCTCTCTTTTGGGAGTTTAACATCCTTCTTTTTGAGTGTATCAATCGATATCTCATTCCTTGATGTATCTTTTGGGATATCCTCCAAGTGATGATTTATTCATTTGGTATATTTTCTTCGCTTGGTATTGCTTTGTCTTTTGGTCTCGGTTCTTGAAAGTCTTGAGCATGCATATTTACTTCTTGTAGTTTCTTTGGCATGCTTTCTTTCTTTGACCCAATTTATAGGGGAAACTCCACCAAGTATCAAATTGGATGAGATGTGCATGAAGTTCATTTTCATATATATATGCACATATTTATGTGGAGTTTGTCCTATGCATCGGTGTTTCTAACTATTTGGCCCCGATGAGTTTGGGTACCGTTTAGTTTGTGTTTTTCTTATAGGAACATTTGGAGATGCATTGGATGCTCGGCTCACTCACAAGGAAGGTGTTGTCACCATGTGCATATTGGAGTCAAGCTAGGATGATCAATGAACTACCATCTACCTTCATTTGGTATCTACTACATCCTTCCAATGGTATCTCGGAAACAAGTATCATCATCTACTTCATGCACACATTTCTTGCATCAACCTTGTGTGGGTTGTATCATGGCATGTAATTCATTTTTTGTGATACTTGTTTCCTTTCTCAAAGCATCTCAACGATGATCTCATGTTGCTAGTTGTGATGTCTTTGATGGTTGTGTGGTAGGAATTCATTTATATACAATAAGACCATATCTAGCCATGTGCTATGCTTTCAAGCAAATATCTTATTGGTATATTTATGACTTCCTTGTGGATATCTTGTTCCTTCATGTTGTAACTATTTCGGTGTACATCCCTCTTTGTAGATATATATCATCATGATTTTGTCTACCTAGAACCTTATACACTTGAGAGAAATTACATCTCTAGTTGATATCCTTTCTTTCACGTCCACCTTGTCTTTCTTATGTTATTTCTTTGGTGGCTCCGTGAAAGCTTTTGCCTTGAGTGCGTGTCCTCTATCGTTGCATCTTGATGCACTCTTGTGTGGTGGAGATTATTTTCCTCTTGCTCATCTTTACGAGGCTTTTGCCATATTAATTGGTACCCATCGTCTTGATGAGCCTCTCATCGTCTATCTTCACCACGGGTTGTCACAAGCATAGGTTCTCTATTTTCTTATTAGTAAGCTTGTGAACCCATTTGCTAGTTGTGTGTGAGAATAAAAGGCTTTGCACCGTGTATCTCATTCATTCGACACTATGTTGATGCTTATGCTCATCCGTATATTAGTCTTCTAATGTGCTTTGCCATGACTCACACACATCATTTTGGTTGAGCCTATTCTTAAGTTGCCTCTTTTACAATGTTGCTCAAGCATGTGCTTGTTGCAAGCGCTAGGCTTAGTTTCCTATATGCTCTCTTGCACTTGTTGTTAGTTTCATTGACTTTGGGGAGCTATGATCCTATTTTGTGCACTTTGTATCCAAATACAAAAATTCTTGATGTGCACAAATCATGGGAGCTTCTCTAGTTTCTTTAGAACAATCCTCTGCTCATATCATAATATCTTTTTCATATGGCTCGTAGGATCTTTTGGTCTAGTTGGTTTAGTTGATATCTTTTGATAGCTTGCTTCAATTGGTATCTTTTGATTGCTTGATTGCTTGTTTCTCTCTTTGTTATGTCTTTGTGGCATATCATTCTTTTGCAATCTTGGTGCCTCAATATAGTTGGTCTTCCTCCAAGTATTACCTTTGGATATGTGTATGGCATTCCACTCTCTTGTTGAGAAATACACAACTTTTGGAGGAACACCTTTTATATTGGTCTTCTTAGCTTTTCGCCTATTTTGGCAATCGATGCCAATGGGGGAGAAGTTTCAGAGAGTTTTGTGGAGAATTCTTCCGAGTTTTCTCTTTGCTTTGGTTTAGTTCCTAAGCATTTGCATCTCATACGCATGCATTATTGGTTGTTGCATTGCATGGTGATGCATAATTCCTTATATAAACTCTCTTGAAAGTGATTGTCATCAATTACCAAAATGGGGGAGATTGAAAGGACATGCGGTGCCCCCATGTGTGTTTTTGGTAATTGATGACATTCTCTATGGACTAATGGTTGCATTGAGTTATATTTGAAGGATTTGTCAATAGGCATTTCTTGAACTCCCTGTGTTGGTTTCAAGGAGTTTATGTGTTGACCAAGGTGCTATTAAGGAATTATCCAAAGATTGGTCATGTGAGTGTTGAGCTTATTGCAAGCATGTCTTGAAGAAGAAGATTGTGTGATCATTCATGTTTACCTTCAAGACATCATCCAAACGAAGAGAGTTGGAAAGATTCAAGGTTGATCAAGACTAAGTCAAGAGTGAATCAAGTTGATCAACTCACAAAGCGTAGAAGATGTACCGAGAGGGATCAAGTGATCCCATGGTATGGTAAGCATTATCCATTGCACTTTGTGTACTAACCCATGGTCTATGTGAGAGTCTATGTGGGGTTAGGTACGTGTCCATGGGCTTGCGTCAAGAGGAAGAAATCATACAACCCATGGAAAGGATGACATCAAGTAGTGATCGTCATCAAGATTGCCGCGTGCAAGTTCAAGTGGAGCATCACGAAGAGATCAAGTGCTTGAAGCTTTCCATCCATTGTGGTGTCAATGGACTTGTGAAGATGTGTCAAGAGTGGCTCACCCATAGTGGAGTATGGGGAGCAATCATCTAGTCTCCATCGACCCATCGCAATCAAGAAAGGTGGTCCATCTTGAGGAGGACAAGATCGTCATCATCTAGCTCAAGTGGATCATGTGCAAGGCAAAGGTTTGCCCTTGATAGGTTTTCTATTTTACCGGTCTCATGGTGGTAGTTGGGAACCTGGGTTATAGGATCGATAGTCGTACTATCAAGGGGGGCTCTCAAGTGAGTAGCTTGATCGTATCGTTCGTCGAGAGCTCAAACCATTGCATCCTTGAATCATGTTTCTTGGTTCTCTTTGTGAGTCTTAGAGCTTATGGTCATCTTTATGACAAGCTTGAGTTCATCGAAAACAGAGTTTGCATGCGTCTTCTATGATGTTTTCGGTGTTGGAGGTTTTCTGAGGTCTTTTCCGAGGAAGGGTTCTCACCTTTTTCTTTTGGGCCTTTTCTCATTTGCTTATTATTGGTATTTCTCTCAAGATTGTGTTAGCTCTTGTCCCTAGCTTTCCAACAAACTTGGTTTCATCGAATTCGGAGCTTGTATGCGAAAGTTGTGGCTGTTTTGATATTGCTGTTTTACATTGAGAGGTTGTACCGCCCCATAGAGAGGTTGTACCGGTTGACCGGTACAACCGGTGTTGGGAGCGGTTGTACCGCTCCAGAATTGGTCCAGAGGTTGTACCGGCCATGTACCGCCTCCACCACCGGACTAGTTTCTATTGTGGTGCGGTTGTTGGACGGTTGTGGGCCGGTTGTACCGCTTATTGCCTGTTACCGGTTGTACCGGTGCTCATAGCGGTTGTACCGCTCCTATGTTATTCTGCACATAACGGGCAGATTCGTGGGGACCTATTTAAGGGGGTCTTCTTCCCCAATGGTTCCCTAACTCTTGAGCTCGTTTTTGCCCCCATTGTTGACCTTCTTTGAGCTTGCTAACTCTCAATTCCTCCATGGATTCTTGCTAGTTTTTGAGGGAAAAGAGAGAGGAGATCTAGATCCACAATTCCACCAATCACTTTCTCCTCTCTGTGAGGGGAACCCTTGGATCTAGATCTTGGAGTTCTTTGTGTTCTCCTTCTTGTTCTTCCTCTTACTTTCCTCCCTAGCATTAGTTGCTTTGGTGGGATTTGAGAGAGAAGGACTTGGGTACTCTGTGTGCCCTTGCCATTGCATTTATGCATCGGTTTGAGTTCTCCACGGTGATACGTGGAAGTTACAAGTTGAGAAGCTTATTACTCTTGGGTGCTTGGTGCCCTTGAGCTTGTTCCTCTTGGGTGCTTGGGCGCCCTAGTCGGTTGGTGGTGTTCGGAGCTCAATCATTGTGGTGTAAAGCTCCTGCAAGCGTCGGGTCTCCAATTAGGTTGTGGAGATCGCCTGAGCAATTTGACGGAGTTCCGTGACCGCCCCAAGGGTTGCCAAAGTGTACGGGTTCGGTGACCGCCCCAAGGGTTGCCATTTGTACGGGTTCGGTGACCGCCTCAAGGGTCCCTTAGTGGAATCACGGCATCTTGCATTGTGCGAGGGCGTGAGGAGATTACGGTGGCCCAAGTGGCTTCTTGGGAGCATTGTGCCTCCACACCGCCTCCAAACGGAGATTAGCATCCGCAAGGGTGTGAACTTCGGGATACATCGTCGTCTCCGCGTGTCTCGGTTATCTCTTGCCCGAGCCCTTTACTTATGCACTTTACTTTGTGATAGCCATATTGTTCTTTGTCATATATCTTGCTATCACATAGTTGCTTATATTGCTTAGCATAAGTTGTTGGTGCACATAGGTGAGCCTAGTTGTTTTAGGTTTTGTGCTTGACAAATTAACCGCTAGGTTTATTCCGCATTTGTTCAAGCCTAAACCGTAATTATTTTAAAACGCCTATTCACCCCCCCCCCCTCTAGGCGACATCCACGATCTTTCGCTTCCTATTAATTGCAACGATGACCAAAACTATGTTTGTCAACTGTCAACAACTTTTATTCATCATACTCTTTATATGTGAAGTCATTATTCTCGACAAGATCAATATGATCTCTTTAATTCTTTTTATCCTTTCTTTTATTCCCTCAAGATCATAGCAAGATAATCAAGCCCTTGACTCAAAACTAATCTTTATTATATATAGCTCACGGACTCGATTACATAGAAGGATCATAAAGAAAAACTCAAAGCTAAATCATACTAGAACTTTATTCTACTAGATCAAGATATTACCAAAAGATTTGAACTAAGAAAAAAGGGTAAAGATAGGAGTGTAATGGTGATACGATATCGGGGCACCTCCCCCAAGCTTGGCAGTTGCCTAGGGGAGTGCCCATACCCATGTGTTTACGTCTCTTTCCTCAGAGGTGGTGATGATGGAGTTGTTAATGATGTAGGCTTGTCGTCCATCTTCCAAGGCATAGGCTCACCATCATAGAAGGATGATCGAGTCTCCGGGATCCTTAAATCTGCAGCCAAACTCATCCTCTTGAATCTATATTCATACTCACAGTTTTGGTTTTGCAGGTCATAGATCTGGGCTTGGAGATTCTCGATTTTCTCGTGAAGCTTGAAGATGGTCTCGCCAATGTTCTTGGCATCCAGCTTGTGGTTGTTGGTGAACTCCGCGATCATCATGTGGTTGGCGTTGAGTCCGCGTTCCACCGTCCCCTGGCACTTGAAAACTTGTTGCTCCATTGCTTCGAGTCTTGTCTCCACGCTTCCGGTCCTCCTTCGTCCCTCGACGTCGTGGATGTGCAGCAACCCATCACACATCTCAATTGTTTGAGGGTGTTGCAGCACCTCCGCGAGGTAGGGATTGATAACCTTCTTGAAGAACTTGTCCTGGGGGCGTTTGAAGACGTCATGATGATCTAGATCTGTCAGAAAAACTGCTCGAAACAAAAACAGAGGATACTTGCGTGGTATGATGGTCAAAAGCTTCGGAGATTATATAATGAATTTTTACCGACCAAAAGAAGTATCGTGCAAGAAAACGGAGTCCAGAGAGCACACGAGGTGCCCACGAGGCAGGGGGCGCGCCCAGGGGGGTAGGGCGCGCCCTCCACCCTCGTGGATGCCTCGTGTCCTCTTCGGACTACTTATTATTTTCATATTTTCTTAAATATTCCAAAATGGAGAAAAATTGCTATTGGAACTATTTTGGAGTCGGTTTACTTACCGTACCACATACCTATTCCTTTTCGGAGTCTAAAACGTTCTGGAAAGTGTCCCTTATGTATTCCTCCGGGGTTACGGTTTCAATAACATTAGTTTCAACATTTATTGGATTACGTGAGATATAATGCTTGATTCTTTGACCATTCACCACCTTCGGATTTGTGCCTTCGAATTTGTTGATTTTTATGGCACTGGAACGATAGACCTCCTCGATAACGTAAGGACCTTCCCATTTAGAGAGAAACTTTCCTGCAAAAAACCTTAAACGAGAGTTGTATAGCAAAACATAATCACCTACGTTAAACTCACGCTTTTGTATCCTTTTGTCATGCCATCTTTTAACTTTTTCTTTAAATAGTTTGGCATTCTCATAGGCCTGGGTTCTCCATTCATCAAGTGAGCTAATATCAAATAGTCTCTTCTCACCGACAAGTTTGAAATCATAATTTTTTTGACCTGGTACTGTAGGGTAAAGCACCCCACAGCTCTTTCAAATTTTATTAACTATACAAAGATACAAGTTATGTACATCAAAGAAAAAGGAAAAGATGTAAAGCTAAAAGAATACAATGCTCACCTCAAGGTGGCAAAAAAGCAATCCATCTAAGAAGGTCATCCTTATACTTAGCTTTAATCCTATGGGCAAGCAGAGAAATGTCATGAATAAAACATGTTCTCCACCTTCTAAAGGAAGGTTTAATGTTCCTGAAGATTTTATCATTCCTCACAGTCCAGATATTCCAACAAGCAAGAAAGACAACTTCAACAAAGAAAGGTTGTTGAAAGTCCCTTCTTGCAGCATAGGCAATGGCAGCCATGTTATCACCATGTGGCCAGCACACTTGCAGATAATTCCAAGCCCTGCAGCTGAAGTTACATGAGAAGAATAGGTGATCCATGTCCTCTTTAGTCTGAGTGGGGCACAACACACAGTGATTACAATCAGATACATTCCAATGCCTTCTCTCCAGCATATCTTGTGTATTGAGCCGATCTATGATTAGCATCCAGGCAAAAAATTTGATTCTCATAGTACAACAGCTTGACCAGATCCATGACAGCAAAGGGTTGGGGTTATGCATATGCAGGAAGGAGTAGTATTTTTTAGCTGTATAAGGCTTGCCATCTTCTCTCCACATCCAAACATCAGACTTAGTAATGTCAAGTGAGAAATCAGACATTAGAAGCCGCAAAGACATCAACTCAGAATGGGCCCTTTCAGAAAGAGGAAGGTGAAATAGAGTAGTGATATCCTGAGTTGCAAAAACCTCCTTGACAGAAAGAAGTGGATCCTTAACATAAGAGAACAATCTCTGAAACACCTGATCCAAAGGAACAGCCGAAGGGTTGAGGTTCCAATCATCACCCCAAAACAGAGCAGAATCCTCATTCAAGACCTGCACTTTTGAAACCATTCTGAACTTATCCATCAACTTGAATAAATCTCTCCACCAGAAGGAGCCACATAAGACAGTAGCATGAGGAACCCTGTCATGGTAATAAGTGTCCCAAACCAGGCTTACCCAAGGAATGTCAGCCTTATTATAAAATTTGCTAACAAACTTCAACAACAGAGCCTCATTATGTAATCTCAGGTTTAAGACCCCCAATCCCCCTTTGTTCTTTGGCCTGCACGCCAAGTCCCATGCTGCTAAGGAAGGAGCATGGTCAGAACCAAACTTTCTCCAAAGACATTGCCTTTGAATCCTCTCAAGCTGCTTGAGAATGCCAACTGGAATATCCAGAGTGCAGAGGAAGAAGATTGGCACAGAAGACAAAGCTGAGCTGAGGTACTGTAATCTTCCCCCTTGAGCAAGAAAACTAGAGCTGACAGAGAGTTTCCTTTCCATAGAGTCGACCAAAGGCATCAAATCCATTATTTTTGGCTTCATAAGACCAACAGGGAGGCCAAGATAAGTAAAAGGAAGAGTACCCACATCACAGCCAAACATTCTAGCAAGCCTAGTCATTTCCACAGAGTCAACATTAATGGACAGCATTGAGGACTTATGATAGTTGACATGCAAACCAGTTGATTGAGAAAACAGGAGAAGCATGCTTTCCAGAGACATCAACTGTTGTTCTTCAGCAGGCAAAATAATCAAAGTATCATCAGCATACTGAATTATTCGGAAATCTTTGTCATGGCAGGGTATTGGCAACTGAAGAAGACCCTTAACATGCATATCATTGACCACAGACTGCAGCAAATCAGCAGCAATTGCAAACAGGAGAGGTGAAACAGGGTCACCCTGCCTAACTCCTTTTCTGCAACAGAATTGCTTACCTGGGACTCCATTCAAGAGCACAGAAGAAGTGCCAGTAGACAAAAATTGTTTAACCAAAGAGATCCACCTTTCATTAAACCCTTTGGCGCTGAGAATTTGGAAAATGGCATCATGCTCAATTGGATCAAATGCTTTCTCAAAATCTAACTTCAGAATAACAATGGGCCTCCTGGATTGGTGACACTGGTGGATATACTCAAGAGTCCACCCAACACAGTCCTGGATAGTTTTGGATCTAATGAAACCATATTGGTTTCTGTGTACACAATTCAAAATATCCCCCTGCAATCTATTAGCAGCATTTTGGAGAGGAATTTTACTCCCATGCCAGATAGAGAGATAGGCCTCTAATCATTAACAGACTCAGGAGAATGCTTCTTAGGCACATCTCTTTAACGGCCCAATATGCCTTATGTTCTAGTTCGAGAGGTAAGTGGCATGCTTTTCCATAAACCATTTTATATGGGGACACACCCATAGGATTTTTATATGCACTTGTATAGGCCCATAATGCATCATCAAGTTTTTTGGACCAATTCTTTCTAGATCTATTAACAGTCTTTTGCAAAATTAATTTAATCTCCCTATTACTTAGTTCTACTCGACCACTAGATTGTGGAAGGTATGGAGATGCAATTCTATGATTAACACCATACTTAGCAAGCATTTTACGAAAAGCAACATGAATAAAATGTGAACCACCATCAGCCATTAAATATCTAGGGACTCCAAACCTCGGAAAAATAACTTCTTTAAGCATCTTAAGAGAGGTGTTATGATCAGCACTACTAGTTGGAATAGCTTCTACCCACTTAGTAACATAATCAACAGCAACTAAAATATGTGTATACCCATTAGAGGAAGGAAACGGTCCCATATAATCAAAGCCCCAAACATCAAATGGTTCAATAACAAGTGAATAGTTCATAGGCATTTCCTGACGTCTACTAATATTACAAATTCTTTGACATTCGTCACAAGACAAGACAAACTTACGGGCATCTTTGAAGAGAGTAGGCCAATAAAAACCGGATTGCAATACCTTATGTGCAGTTCTATCTCCAGCGTGGTGTCCTCCATAAGCCGCGGAGTGACACTTGCGCAGGATCTGTTCCTGTTCATGCTCAGGTACACAACGTCTAATAACACCATCTCCTTCTTCTTTATAAAGGTGTGGGTCATCCCAGAAGTAATGTCTTAAATCATAGAAGAACATTTTCTTTTGCTGGTATGTGAAAATAGGTGGTATAAATTTAGCAACAATCTAATTGGCATAATCGGCATACCATGGAGCAGTACGAGAAGCATTTATGACAGCTAATTGTTCATCAGGAAATCTATCATCAATAGGTAGTGGGTCATCAAGAACATTCTCTAACCTAGAGAAGTTTTCTGCAACAGGGTTCTTAGCTCCCTTTCTATCAATAATATGCAAATCAAATTCTTGTAGTAGGAGAACCCATCTAATAAGTCTAGGTTTAGCATCTTTCCTTACCATAAGATATTTAATAACAGCATGATCAGTGTGAACAGTTACTTTAGAATCAACAATATAAGGTCTGAACTTATCACAAGAAATACAACTGCTAAAAATTCTTTTTCAGTACTAGCATAATTTCTCTGGGCACTGTCTAGAGTTTTACTAGCATATTGGATAACATTTAATTTCTTACCAACTCTTTGTCCTAGAACAGCACCTACAGCACAATCACTAGCATCACACATAATTTCAAAGGGTAAATTCCAATCAGGTGGCTGGACAATGGGTGCAGAAATCAAGGCTTTCTGAAGTATTTCAAATGCTTCTACACAATCATCATCAAAGACAAAGGAACATCTTTTTGTAAGAGATTAGTCAGAGGCCTAGAAATTTTTGAGAAGTCTTTAACGAACCTCCTATAAAAACCGGCATGACCAAGGAAACTTCTTATACCTTTAATGTCCTTAGGACACGGCATCTTTTCAATAGCATCAACTTTGGCTTTATCAACTTCGATACCTCTTTCAGAAATTTTATGCCCCAAGACTATACCTTCATTAACCATAAAGTGGCACTTCTCCCAATTCAAGACAAGATTAGTTTCTTCACATCTCTCCAAACTCGATCAAGGTTGCTCAAGCAATCATCAAAAGAAGTTCCATATACGGAAAAATCATCCATGAAAACCTCAACAATCTTTTCACAAAAGTCAGAGAATATAGCAGTCATACATCTTTGAAAGGTAGCAGGTGCATTGCATAAACCAAAAGGCATACGTCTATAAGCAAAGGTGCCGAAGGGCAAGTAAAAATGGTCTTTTCTTGATCCTCTTTTGACACAGGTATTTGAGAGAAACCAGAATAACCATCTAGAAAGCAAAAATGTGTATGTTTGGATAATCTTTCTAGCATTTGATCACTAAAAGGTAAAGGGTAATGATCCTCCTTAGTAGCTTTATTTAATTTGCGGAAATCAGTTTCCATTATATAACCTGTAACAATTCTTTGTGGGATCAATTCATCTTTATCATTTGGGACTACAGTAATACCTCCTTTCTTAGGAACACAATGGACAGGGCTTTCCCACTGACTATCAGCAACATGATAAATTATACCTGCCTCCAGAAGCTTTAGTATTTCTTTTCTTACCACTTCTTTCATCTTAGGATTTAACCATCGTTAGTGATCAACAACTGGTTTAGCGTCTTTCTACAGTTTTATTTTGTGCTGGCATAGAGTGGGACTAATGCCCTTAAGATCATGAAGAGTATATCCAATAGCAGCACGGTGCTTCTTCAGAGTTTTCAACAATTTCTCTTCTTCCTGCTTTGTAAGTTTAGCACTAATAATAACAGGATATATCTTCTTTTCATCAATATAAGCATATTTAAGAGTAGCGGGTAATGGTTTAAGCTCAAACGCGGGATCGCCCTTGGGTGGAGGAGGATCCCCTAGAATTTCAACAGGCAAGTTGTGCTTCAAAATAGGTCCCTATTTAAAGAATACTTCATCTATTTCCCTTCTTTCATTCATAAACATATCATTTTCATGGTCTAACAAATATTGTTCTAAAGGATCATTAGGAGGCACGACAATAGAAGCAAGACCAATAATTTCATCTTTACTAGGCAATTCTTTATCATGGGGTTTTCTACAAAATTTAGCAAAATTAAAATCATGAGACATGTCCCCTAAACCAATAGTAACAACATCCATTTTGCAATCTATCTTAGCATTAATAGTATTCAAGAAGGGTCTACCAAATATAATGGGACAAAAGTTATCTTGTGGGGAAGCAAGAACAAGAAAATCAGTAGGATATTTAATTTTCCCACACAAGACTTCAACATCTCTAACAATCCCAACTGGTGAAATAGTATCTCTTTTGGCAAGCTTAATTGTAACATCAATACCTTCTAACTCAAAGCAGTGCAATATCATGCATAATTTCTTCAGATAAAGAATGAGGTATTGCACTCACTAGCACCCATATCACATAAGCCATGATAGCAATGATCTCCTATTTTAACAGAAATAACATGAATGCCTACAACAGGTCTATGTTTATTTTTAGTATCGGGTCTAGCAATTCTAGCAGCTTCATCACATAAGTAAATAACATGCCCATCAATATTATCGACCAAAAGATCTTTAACCATAGCAATACTAGGTTCAAATTTAATTTGCTTAGAGGGTTTGGGTGTTCTAATATTGCTTTTGTTGACCACAGTTGAAGCTTTAGCATGATCCTTTATTCTAACAGGGAAAGCTGGTTTCTTAATATAAGCGGTAGGAGCAATAGGATCAACATTGTAAGTGATAGTCTTTTCTTCAACTTTAATAGGTTCAAATAGTTTTATTTTGATGGGGGGATCATATTTAAACCACTTCTCCTTAGGAATATCAACATGAGTAGCAAATGATTCACAGAAAGAAGCTACTATCTCAGAGTCAAGTCCATATTTAGTGCTAAATTCACGGAAAACATCGGTATCCATAAAAGATTTAACACAATCAAACATAGGTGCTATACCTGACTCCTTACCTTCGTCGAGTTCCCAATCTTTAGAGTTGCGTTTAATTATTTCCAATAAATCCAATTTGAATTCAATAGTCTACATCATAAAAGAATGAGTACAAGAAGTATTGAGCATGGAGTGATTATTGAGAGAAAGTCGACCATAAATTTTTTGAATAATAATTTCTCTTGAGAGCTCATGATTGGGCCATGAATATTACATTGACTTAAGCCTCCCCAAGGTTGAGCGATACTTTCTCCTTCCTGAGGCCAAAAATTATATCTATAATTACGATCACGATGAACCAGATGCATAGGATAAAACTTCTGATGAAATTCCAATTTCAATCGGTTGTAGTTCCATGATCCAATATCAACACATAGCCTAAACCATGTTAATGCCTTTCCCTTCAAAGATAAAGGGAAGAACTTCTTCTTGATAACATCCTCGGGCATACCTGCAAGCTTAAATAACCCACAAACTTCATCCACATAGATTATGTGCAAATCGGGATGCAATGTTCCATCTCCTGTAAAAGGATTAGCTAGCAGTTTCTCTATCATACCCGAAGGAATTTCAAAGTAAACATTTTCAGTAGGTTCAATAGGTTGAGGAGCAACTCTTTACTCTAATGGTCGGGGTGAAGAAACCCCGAACAAGCCCCTCAAAGGATTACTTTCCATAGTAACAAGTGACAGTAAATTTCAGCACACTATATAAATTTTTCCTTACCAAATTCCACTTACCAAAGGCGCTTCACTCCCCGGCAACGGCGCCAGAAAAGAGTCTTGATGACCCACAAGTATAGGGGATCTATCGTAGTCCTTTCGATAAATAAGAGTCTCGAACCCAACGAGGAGCACAAGGAAATGACAAGCGGTTTTCAGTAAGGTATTCCGTGCAAGCACTGAAATTATTGGTAACAGATAGTTTTGTGATAAGGTAATTTGTAACGAGTAACAAGTAACAAAAGTAAACAAGGTGCAGCAAGCTGGCCCAATCCTTTTTGTAGCAAAGGACAAGCCTGGCCAAACTCTTATATAAAGGAAAATGCTCCCGAGGACACATGGCGTCGGTGTGGAACGACACATATGGGATCACAAGAATCCCTACTACGGTTGCCGGCGCGCGGGGTTGCGAGAAGAGCAGGATTAGTAACCAGCACGAGGATTGTTTACCCAGGTTCGGGCCGCGAGGATGCGTAAAACCCTAGTACTGCTTTGGTGGGTGTATTTCAGAGAGTTCTTGAGCTCTCGAACTAGCTGTGGTGAGTGCCTGGTTCGAAAGAGCCGAATCCTTCTCCAGTATGCCATGGGCCTCCTTTTATAGTCGAAAGGGGCTGCCACAGTGGCACACAGGAGGTGGAAAGGCACACAGTGCTATGAGCTTATCGCTCGTATTACAGGACAAGACGCATTTAATGCGTAGCTTAGGTGTCCCCTTGCTTTATCGGGGACGGGGGCGAGGCCCGTCCGTCCGTCGCCGCTCCTCCAGCTTCGACACGCGCCCTGGCTAGCGACGCATGCGGGGCCACGTAGGCAGGCAGGCAGCTGAGGCGGCACGGTGGTGGAGCCTCCACGAAGATCTGCATGCCGCCACGCAGGCGCTTGATGAGTTTGCCTGGGAGCTGCGTGTTGCCACGCATGTGCCCGCCCAACTGGTTGGGCTGGCAGCTGCATGTGAACGGTGGTGGAGACTTGGTTGGTGCGGGCTCTGGTATTGGCCTTGGCGATCGGCGAGGGCCTTGCCGGGTGGCTCAAAGCAAGGATCTTGCCGTGGCCTTGCAGCGTCCCGGCAAGGACCTTCTTTGGGGTGCAGTGGCCTTCCTCGGCAAGGATCCTGCCGAGGATCGTCGTCTTCTAATCATCATCTGATCTTGAGTGTTCCTTGTCTTCACAAAGATCTGCATGCCACCATGGAGGTGCCTCCCGAGCCCTGGCCCAACGTGATGTTGGAGGCCGTGGGCTCAAGGGTGGCTCGCTCTGTTGCTGTGGGGCGAGCTGCCCTGGCAAGGGTCTTGCCGGGGGAACCTACTCGTCCCTCTGCTCTTTGTGGTCTGGGCCTTGGCGTTGCTCGGGTTGTCTTGGGCTTCGGTCTTACCTTGGCTCACCTCCCCTGTTCTCCTTGGTGTGACCGTGGGCGCGGCTCCGACTGCTCGTGCATAGGTAAAGGGGTACAAAAGTGTGTCCCTCCTTTTGTACACCGACAGGAGCCCCCGGGCCTGGGCCACACATAAGCGCGACACGTTATTGGGCCAGGCCCAAAACGGTGCGCGGGTAGGCTGGGTGGTTTTTACCGCAATAAAACTTTTCACGCGCTGCGCTTCCCACGACCCGCGCGTGGAGGGGTGCGTGTGACGTGGGCGGCATGCGTGGGGCAGTTCCCGCACGCATGCATCTCATCGTGGTAAAGAGGCGGCTCGCGCCTTCCCCATAAAAAGAGGGAGGCGTGGAGGCGCGGCTCATTTACCGTGCGGGGCCGGGTCGCGGTCTTCAAGGCGTCCACACCCCATGATCACGGGATGGGGAGGGGTCGTGGTCTTCAAGGCGTCCACACCCCATGATCACGGGGTGGGGAGGGGTCGCGGTCTTCAAGGCGTCCACACCCCATGATCAATGTAAACATTTTCAGTAGGTTCAGTAGGTTGAGGAGCAACTCTTTGCTCTACTGGTCGGGGTGAAGATACCCCGAACAAGCCCCTCAAAGGATTACTTTCCATAGTAACAAGTGACAGTAAATTTCAGCACACTATATAAATTTTTCCATACCAAATTCTACTTACCAAAGGCGCTTCACTCCACGGCAACGGCGCCACAAAAGAGTGTTGATGACCCACAAGTATAGGGGTTCTATCGTAGTCCTTTCAATAAGTAAGACTGTCGAACCCAACGAGGAGCAGAAGGAAATGACAAGCGGTTTTCAGTAAGGTATTCTCTGCAAGCACTGAAATTATCGGTAACAGATAGTTTTGTGATAAGGTAATTTGTAACGAGTAACAAGTAAAAAAAGTAAGCATGGTGCAGCAAGGTGGCCCAATCCTTTTTGTATCAAAGGACAAGCCTGGACAAACTCTTTTATAAAGGAAAACGCTCCCGAGGACACATGGGAATTATCGTCAAGCTAGTTTTCATCACGCTCATACGATTCGCATTCATTACTTTGATAATTCGATATGTGGGTGGACCGGTGCTTGGGTACTGCCATTCCTTGGACAAGAATGCCACTTATGATTAACCCCTCTTTTAAGCATCCGCAACTACAAAAGAAGTATTAAGGTAAACCTAACCATAGCATGAAACATATGGATCCAAATCAGCCCCTTACGAAGCAACGCATAAACTAGGGTTTAAGCTTCTGTCACTCTAGCAACCCATCATCTACTTATTACTTCCCAATGCCTTCCTCTAGGCCCAAATAATGGTGAAGTGTCATGTAGTCGACGTTCACGTAACACCACTAGATGAAAGACAACATACATCTCATCAAAATATCGAACGAATACCAAATTCACATGACTACTTATAGCAAGACTTCTCCCATGTCCTCAGGAACAAACGTAACTACTCACAAAACATATTCATGTTCATAATCAGAGGGGTATAAATATTCATAAAGGATCTGAACATATGATCTTCCACCAAATAAACCAACTAGCATCAACTACAAGGAGTAATCAACACTACTAGCAACCCAAACATACCGATCTGAGGTTTTGAGACAAAGATTGGATACAAGAGATGAACTAAGGTTTGAGATGAGATGGTGCTGGTGGAGATGTTGATGGAGATTGACCCCCTCCCGCCGAGAGGATCGATGGTGATGATTTCCCCCTCCCGGAGGGATGTTTCCTCGGTAGAACAGCTCCGCCGGAGCTGTAGATTGGTTTTGCCAGGTTCTGCCTCGAGACAGCGGCGCTTCGTCCCGAAAGCTTCCTTCTGAATTTTTCCAGGGCGAAAGGCTTCATAGAGCCAAAGATGGGCACCGGAGGCCTGCCAGGGGGCCATGAGGCAGGGGGCGCCCAGGGGGGTAGGGCACGCCCCCACCCTCATGGATGGTGAGTGGCCCCCCTCTGGTGCTTTCTTTGCCCAATATTTTTTATATATTCCAAAACTGACTTCCGTGGAGTTTCAGGACTTTTGGATGTTGTGCAGAATAGGTCTCTAATATTTGCTCCTTTTCCAAATTTCGTAATTCCAGCTGCCGGCATTCTCCCTCTTCATGTAAACCTTTTAAAATAAGAGAGAATAGGCATAAGTATTGTGACATAATGTGTAATAACAGCCCATAATGCAATAAACATTGATATAAAAGCATGATGCAAAATGGAAGTATCAGCTGGCAAATCAACTGCCATAACTATCGGTATTTGTGAGGATATGCCTGTTGTTGTTGCTAATGTTACTATTTTGACTGACTTTGTTATACTTGAGATGCCCGAGGACGACAACATGTCGAATATCCTTGGTAGATCTTTCTTGAATACTGCAGGGGCTGTTATTGATTGCAATAAAAGCAAGGTCACTTTTCATATAAATGGTAATGAGCATACGGTGCACTTTCGAAAGAAACAATTCCTAGTGAATGGTAATAATGTTATTGAAAAATCTCCGACAATCACTATTGGAAGTTTTCAAATACCTCTACCTATAGTCAAAAAGAAATATGAAATGCTTATTGTTGGGGAAATGCATATCCCCATTGAGGTAACTTAGTGATTAACAAAAGTTTTTCGGTTTCATGCTAATCGGAAGTGTTCGTTTATAAGACCCGATCAACCTTATTAATGGATCATTTTTGAGCGGTATGAAGTTGATGAATTTAGTAAGCACTACCTTCTGTCCCTACCTTTTGTTTTCTGTTTTTATTAGTTAAATAAAACAAATGTTTTATATGTTTTCTGAATTTCCCGTGCAATAAAAAA
This sequence comes from Aegilops bicornis, assembly GCA_021605145.1. NCBI lineage: Eukaryota > Viridiplantae > Streptophyta > Magnoliopsida > Poales > Poaceae > Aegilops > Aegilops bicornis. The sequence continues at coordinate 112,545,752 of CM038672.1, forward strand.
TGACTCAAAAATAAAAGTTCTCAGAATGCCCTGAAAATTTTACACGATTTTTTTCCAAATATTTCTGAATTTCTGGTGCAAATAATATCAGAGGGAGGTGCACCAGGTGGGCACAACCCACTTGGGCGCGCCAGGACCCTCAGGCGCGCCCTGGTGGGTTGTGGTGCCCACGTGGGCCCCCTCACTTACCTCTTCATCCCACATCATCACTTACCTCCAAAAAAATCTCCATTGCTCTCTCTCTCCCGTGTTCTTGAGCTCAAACCCGCGGATTTCGATCTCTTTGCTTGAAGCTCCGTTTCCGAACCTGTTTCGGGGGATTGTTGCTTGGTATGTGACTCCACCATTTGTCCAATTAGTTTTTGTGTTAGCGGTTTATATTTTGAATAATTAGCTACTCTTAGTGCTGCTATAGATGTGCTTGCATGTTGAATTCTTAGTGTTCTAAGTAGTTTGAATGCTTGTTATGGCCTCTATGCATCCCTATGAGTAGTTGCTATCAATCTTATAAAGTTTTGTTGACAAATTTTGTCACCCCCAAAATTTTTATTTTCAAAAATTGTACGCGGACATGAATATCTTCAGGAAGTTTGGATCGAAGAAGAACTGCAAGGGTGTTATTGGGGAGTCTTTTGACATTGATCTCCACCCTCGGAGGTTGGCGGAGGTACGGCCGTGCGAATGGCCGCACACCCTGTTCCTGGAAGAGGCGGGAATCCTTCAAGAGTTCACACAATATGTTTTGAATGCCGGCCTCACGGACTTCATCGCAGATGAGTGTGACCAGCACCAAATCCTCACAAACATCTTTGTTCAGAGTTTTACTTTCCTGCCTAGAAATAATCCTCCTGAAGTGAGCTTCGATTTATATGCTGAGAACCGTCAGATACCACTTACTGAATTTTGTGATATATGCTTGATCCCTTCTGATGGGAGCTTAGTCGAGCCTAGGCCGGCTGGGTTTGAGGACTTTTATCGCACTTTGAAAGTGGGAGATGAGACAGGGGTGTCAGCCACCACTGCTGCTAGCATACACTTTCCTGCCGTACATTATTTTGCTTTATTTGTTGCTAAGTGCTTGCTTTCTAGAAAGAAAGTGGGTGTGCTCACCGCACCAGACTTTGCTGTTTTACGCCAAGCACTGAGGGCGACAACACTCATAGCTTCGGAGCTATTGTGGCTCGTCGCCTCCATCTTAATAAATCACAGGGTGAAATACATGGTGGGATTTTTGCTACTCGTTTGGCGGCTCACTTCGAGGTTGAGATACGCCCTCATGATTACGCTCTGACAAAGGTTTACCTAGACCGGGCAGCCATGGAACACCATCATTTTCTTGAACAAGATTATCTTGGTATCCCCATTCCTTATAACCTGGTTTTTAGCGTTAAAACTCGTGATATTATTCCACTGCCTGCACCTGCTTTGTTTGATTCTGTTGCCAGGGGCTGATATAGGATCATGCCTGTGGACATCATCGCCTACCGGAACGCTCAGGCTGCTGCGGAAGCGGCACAGGAGGAGCCTCCACAATGGGATGAGTGGATGCCCGCTCCTCAGCACCCCTACTACCCTCCAGGCTACTGATCGACTACCAAGTTAGGCCAAAATCCTAATCTTGGGGGAGTACTTGTTTCCACCGACTTTACATTCATGTCCACTTATTTTATTTGTCGGTGTCCACACTTTTTCATTGTATCATCCATGCTTAGATTTATTTTCTTGCTTTCTTCTTGCGTGTTTGATAAACTTTAGAAAAACCAAAAAATTAGTTGTAGTCAATTTACTTTCTATGCATGCTTAGTAGTATTATTAAAAAGAAAACCCAAAAAGATTTCCTCATTCTTCTTTTGCTTGTTGGGAGCTTTCCCGTGTAAATAGTTTTTCTCGTTTTTGCTTTTTATTTGCTTGTTCAAGAAAACCAAAAACTCAAAAAATATTTCAGTATGCTTCTCTGAATTTCTTTTCTTTTTATTCGAGTTGTACCGAGGAGAAGATCATGATGAAAATGTTGAGTGGCTCTCATATGAATAATTGTTGAACTAATAAAGAGCACAATTTACCTTGTCTTCTCCTGTTGAATAAAATGTTTGCAGATTCCAGCTTAGTCCACGGCAGTCTTGCACTATTATTATTTTCATATCGTTCGTTCATGCAAGTGAAAAGCAATAATGACGACATTCGATGAACTGGCCGTGGCAGAGAGAAACTGGTATGAACTCGACTTGTGTTGTCTGTGTAAATATGTTTATCCTAGTATCCATGCTTCAGCCCATTTTGATTAAACATGTTTGCAATGACAATTAGATATTATAGTTTTTCATGCCATGCATAAGTAGCTGAGAGTTGATAATGATTTATCTTGGATATCAACATAGCGTTAAAATGATTGTGATGTAGTATGATGATATGGTATCCTCCTCTGAATGTTCGAGTGGCTTGACTTGGCACATGTTCATGCATGTATTTGAATCAAAACAAACATAGCCTCTATGATATTTATGTTCATGGTGTTCATATCCTACTCATGCTAGTGTCCAATGTTACTTATGCATAACGCATGGTTATGATCGTTGTTGCTCTCTAGCTAGCTGGCCGCTTCTCAATCTAATTGCAAGCCTCTGCCTGTACTAAGTGGGAATTCTGCTTGTACATCAAAAACCTTGAACCCAAAGTTATTCTAGATTAGTCCACCATACCTACCTATATACGGTATTACCCTGCCGTCCTAAGTAAATTTGCATGTGCCACCTCTAAAGATTTCTAAAAAATTATCCGTTTTGTGTGCCTGGATCCTTCATGGAACGACAGGAGGGTGTCGGTTTCTTCCATGGTAAGTGGGTTATTCTTAGGTCGAGTGTTTATTCACTCGCCATCGCACGAGAACAGGGCGGTAATAGGGATGCCCAGTCCCAAACAGCAAAATACAAAAAGAGTTAATCACTCGAATAATCAAACAAAAACTCCCAATGGAGTCAAAACCTTTTACTTTTACCGCTTGGGAACCTCCACTAGTGTGCTTAGCATGGAAGATGTTGATAACTGATGGTCGTGAAGTAAATGAGAAGGGTGCATGCCTCAAAATATCATTTACCTCTGTTTTAAAAATTGAGCTCTAGCACATCTACAAATCACTGCTTCCCTTTGTGAAGAGACTATCTATTTTACTTTTATGTTGTGTCATCAGCTTCTAAAACAAGCGCCAGAAACTGAGAAGAGCACAATTGTCATGATTTATGCATTGTGTGTAGCTAATGTTGGGTGCATCATGATTGGATCTTTTCTACCATGAATTACAATGTTTAGTCGTTGCTTGAACTTTGGAGGTTGTCGGTGTACTAGAGTAGGGGTACCCTAGTATCCCGTGCAGACGCAGACGATTCTGACACCCGCTGACAAAGTTTTGCCTCGTCACCGCCACTCTTCCTCCGTGGCTCCCTTTGGAGCCATTCAAGAACAAAGTATTAGATTGAGAAGACAAGGCCCCGACAAGAGGAGCTTGTCGGGAAGGCCACCTGTGCACGCAGAAGACAAGGCCCGGCAAGAGGAGCTTGCCGGAAGGCCCGAGCGCGACAAGTCTCCGGGCGCGACAAGGATCCGGCCATGGCAAAGGCGCTTGCATGCATGCAGCTCCTCTCCGTCTCCGCTCCAGCTCACCCAGCGATGTGTCGCCACGGACCGTTCCATGGGCGCGTGTCGAGCAACATGCAGCCAGCGGAGAGCAGCGATGAGCAAGGCGACAGGTTTCGCCATCGTGGCGGCGGAGGCGCACTGACGGACTCTGTTACACTGTTTGGGCGACAACGGCAGGCATTTATTGCTTTTGTCCCTTGCCGTCGAGTTAGGTATTTTTGCAATCGCATACACCTTTGTTCAAGTAGGTGTACCAACTCCTGTTTTTACATTTGTACCCTCGTCTATGTTGCCACCTGTCGGAGACCCCTTGAGCATATAAAAGGAGGCCCGAGTGCAACGTAGAGGAGGTTCGGTTCGCGTCTTTCGCAAGGTTCAGTTCATTCGACTGGCCATAGGCTAGATACACTCACGCTTAGGTTTTGTAGCGGGCATTGCTCCCTAGCAAGAACACAATAGATCAAACAGGCAGCGAGGAGTTTTATCTCTCCGGAGAGCTCCGCTGGGTAAACCGCCCGTGTGCATCGCCTCGATCCGCTCTTCGTGCGACCTCCGCCCCCTCCGAACCACAAAGGGACCCGCTCCGCGGCCCCCATAGGTGTCCGTGGGTACGATCAGCCTCCCCGACATCTCTGGCGCGCCAGGTAGGGGGCGTCGAGGCCGTGTGAATCCGATTCCGGCGTTCACGCGGGCAGCGTCATCAACATCTTCCTCAACATGCCACCGAATAAGAAGGCTTTGGCGGCAGCAGAGCCGTCCGCGTCGTACCCACCCTCACCGCAGCAAAGCGGGTGGCGGTCGCAGACGGGCGGAGGAACGGGCGTCGACGAGAAGGTGCTCGCGACGTTGCCAAGTCCAAGGACAAGGCACCGCAAACCTCGGCGTTCGCGCATCCCCGCGCCCATCTCAGAGACGCGGGACCAACAACGTCATGGCGTTCACAACGCCATACGTTCGCTGGATCGAGACCCTCAAGACCAGCATACGCGCCAACATGTTGGCACGAGTGAGATCTGACGCCGGACGGGCGCCGCTCCTTCTAACGAGGTTAGAAGTCCGGCGCATCCGCTCCTCGCACCATTCTCCAATGCCACCTACTACTCCAGCGAAGCTCTGGCGAGCTCAATCGCTCTCGACTACCCTCCAACGGCCGACAAGGTCGACGAGTGGAGGGCCACTATCGAGCCTCATCGGCTTTGCCAGCAGCGGACGCTCGCGACAACCAACGCCATCGTTGCCGCGGCGAGGCGACAAAACGCTGGCCGGTGGCGACGACACTGTCGGAGGTGCAACCACCGTGCATTCTCCGCCAAGAAGGCCAAGATCGCCGACTCACCGGATCCACCTCGACAGCGACTCCACTACGTCGTCGGATCCGCGAACCCGCCGCGATCAGCGCCAAGTTCTTCATGAGCGACAGCAAGAGAAGGGCCTTCGAACTTCGCATCGAGCGCCCGAAGAAGCGCGACGTCAATCCGACAAGCGTCTTTGGGCCTTCTGTTGACATGCACGCCCGGAGGGGCGAGCGACTTGTCAGACGCGGTAGGTTGCCCTGCGTTCACTCGTGAGCTGCGGCAAGTCCAGCGGCCCACCCGTAAAAACTTCAAACCAGACGTGCCGGAGAAGTACGACGGCAGGACGCATCCATCGGAGTTCCTTAGCATCTACACCATCACGGTGCAGGCTGCGGGGGGACGGGACGACAAGATCCTCGCCAACTACTTCCCGCTCGTGCTCAAGCCCAACGTCAGATCTTGGCTCATGCATTTGCCGGACAGCTCCATATCCTCTTGGGCAGATATGTGCCATCAGTTTGTTGGCGCTTTCACAGGTGGCCACAAACCTCATGGTCAAGAGAGCGACCTTCACTTGCTCGCCTGGAAGGAAGGAGAGTCCTGCGCCAAATTCATTCAAAGATTCAGCCGTGTGCACTACAACATCTCAGACGTCCACCTGCGCGTGGTGATCAAAGACATTTCATCAGAATGTGCGGAACCGCAGGATGAGGGAGGAGATGGCGATGAGAAAAATCAAGGACGTCAGTGAGCTGTACGCCTTGGCCGACAAGTGTGCACGCGCCGAGGAAGGGAGGAGGCTCCCAGGAGAGAATGCAGAAGCAGGATCTGACAGTGATGACACCGCCCCGGCAAAGAAGGGCGGTGGCGAGGCAACAGTAAAGAAGAAAAGCAGAAGTGCTAGCTGTCGAGCTGTCCGGCAACGGAGGCGGCGACAAGAGCGCCAAGGCTGTTGGCTCGGCAAGGAGGTTGTCAGCGACGCCAACCACCGGTCGGTGGCGGCGCCGACAAGCGTGACAGCTCCGGCAAGCGATCTTTGCAAGATCCACCACACCAAGGGCCACGATCTCCGTAGCTGCAAGAAGGTCGAGCAGCTCGTCGAGCAGCAGAGAGCTGAGTACGAGCGACGCGACAAGGAGAAGGCCGAGAAGGTGCCGGGGAGCAAGCAAGAAAGCGTCCGGCCGGGGAGGACGCCATGGCAAAGTCAAGCGGCGACAAGGAGATCGACCTCCCCGCGTCCGCAACGAGGATGAAGATGATGACGACAACGAAGATATGGAAGACGCAGCGCCGACGAGCAGGAGTTTCAGAAAGCCACAGAGGTTCTCTGCGTTGACGGAGGTGCTTCCCTGCATACCTCCCACCGCCAACTCAAGCAATGGATGCGGGAGGTCAATGCAGCGGAACCATCCATAGAGTCACGCAGGCCTCTGAAGTGGTCCAGCACGCCTATCATTTTTTATATTGAGGACCACCCTGATCGCATAACTGCGGTCGGGTGCTTGCCGATGTTGGTCTCTCCAACCATCCGCAACCTCAAGGTCACAAAAATGTTAGTTGACGGTGGGCCGGCTTGAATCTGATCTCCTCCGCGGTGCTCCGAAGCTTCAAATCCCTGACGGCAATGAGCTCGAAGAGACCGGAACCTTCCAAGGAATCAACCCGGGAAGGAGCAAGCCGAAGGGAAGATTACGTTGCGGTCACATTTGGCGTGAAGCTGAACTTCAGGATCGAGAGGGTTACATTTGACGTTGCCGATTTCCCATTGCCTTACAATGGGATACTTGGCCGTCCGGCACTCGCCAAGTTCATGGCGGCCTCTCACTACGCCTACAACCTTCTCAAGATGCCAGGCCCGATAAGCGTCATCTCTGTCCATGGCGACAAGAAGGATGCCCTTATCTGTGCCGACAAGATCTTCCGAGACGCAGCAGCCGCAACAGATTGCCGAGTCTTGCCAAGCTCCCCGGGGAAGAAGACCAAGTCCAAGTCCGCAAGGGCTCGATGCTCACTCCGCAAGCGCACCTCTTTGGAGTGCTGCGCTACCGTCGAGGACGCACCATCGAGCTCCACCGACAAGTGCAAGAAGATGGTGGCTCCGCCGAAGACCAAGAAGGTGCCCGCCAAGGAGGACGGCGCTGGTGGTACCTTCACCATCAGTGCCTCTCGACCCCAAATAGGAAGGCGCGCCGTCGCTTTCTGGCGGCGAATGTCGGCGTGTTTGCATGGCAACCGTCTGATATCCCGGTGTTCCTGTGAAAGTGATTGAGCACCGCCTGGCCGCTTGTCCTCATCGCGCGCCCGTCAAGCAAAGAGTCGAGAAGCAAGCGGTGGGCGCCAAGAATTCATAGTCAAGAGATCAAGAACCGGAAGCAGCGGGCCTTGTCGAGGAGTACTCCATCCCACGTGGTTGGTCAATCCTGTAGGTCGCGCCAAAGCAAATGGGAAATGGAGGCTTTGTATTGACTTCACGGATGTTAATAAAGCTTGTCCCAAAGATCCATTTCCCTTGCCGCGCATTGACCAGATTGTTGACTCCACGGCCGGATGTAATTTGCTCTCGTTTTTTGATGCCTACTCAGGATACCATCAGATCTTCATGGCTGAAGAGGATGAGGAGAAGACCGCATTCATCACACCATGTGGCACATACTGTTTCATACGGATGCCTTTCGGTTTGAAGAATGCTGGTTCAACATTTGCAAGGGTAGTCCATGGCGCTTTTGAGCCGCAAATGCACAGAAATGTAGAAGCCTACATGGATGACATAGTGGTCAAGAGCAGGGACAAAGCAACTCTGGTTCAAGATCTGGACGAGACCTTTGCAAATCTGCGCAAGATAAACCTCAAGCTCAACCCCGAGAAGTACGTGTTTGGAGTCCCTTCTGGCAAGCTTCTCGGGTTCTTCGTGTCTCAGCGAGGGATTGAGGCAAATCCCGACAAGATCAAGGCCATCGAGCAGATTGAAGCACCAAAGCGCGTCAAGGATGTACGAAGACTTGCCGGTTGCGTGGCTGCTCTCAGCAGGTTTATTTCTAGGTCTGCTGAGCGCGCCCTGCCATTTTTCAAAATTTTGAAAAAGGCAGGTCCAGTAAAATGGACTCGAAGCGGAGGGCTGCGCTGCAGGACTTAAAGAGATACTTGTCCTCTACTCCAACACTTGTCGCACCTAGGCCACAAGAGAAGTTGCTGCTATATATAGCGGCAACCAATCAAGTGGTTAGCGCTGCGTTAGTGGCGGAGAGGGAGGCAGATGACGAGCCGACAACGCGGCAAGCACATCCAATGACAAGCGAGGCCTTCGCCGACAAGCTCCGGTCCCGACAAGGACGAGTCCGCGAAGACACAAGAACAGACATCTGAAAAAGGATGGTGCAGCGCCCAGTTTACTTTGTCAGTTCCCTCCTGCGGGGGGCTAGGTCAAGGTACTCTGGTGTGCAAAAACTGCTTTTCGGCCTCCTCATGGCCTCGAGAAAGCTGCGCCATTACTTCCAAGCACATGAGATCACAGTTGTCACTCGCTTTCCCTCAAGAGGATACTGCGAGAATCCGAAGCGGCAGGCAGGATTGTCGAGTGGGCACCGGAGCTGTCAAGCTTTGGTCTTAAGTTTGAAAGCACATCAACTATCCAAAGCGAGCCTTGGCGGAGTTCATAGCAGATTGGACTCCAACGCCAGATGAAGATATTCCTGAGACGAGCATTCCCGTCGAGGAAGCAAGGAAAGAGTGGCTGATGTACTTTGATGGTGCCTTCTCGCTGCAAAGGCGCCCGGTGCGGCGTCGCTTATCGCACCCACCGGAGAGCACCTCAAATCGTCGTCCAGATGCACTTTCCCAAGGAACAAGCGACAAACAATACTGCAGAGTATGAAGGTTTGCTTGCCGGTCTCAGGATCGCCGTGGACCTTGGGATCAAGAAGCTTATTGTCAGGGGTGACTCGCAACTCGTCATCCGCCAAGTCAACAAAGATTACTAGAGTCTGTTGATGGAAGCCTACGTTGATGAAGTGAGGAAGCTAGAAGAGCACTTTGACGGCCTGCAAATGGAACTTGTTCCAAGAGCTCAGAATGATATTCTTGGCCGACTGTCAAAGTGCGCTGCGCTTAAGCTACACAATGGAACCGGGGACTTTCGTGCTCAAGTCGACTCAGCCAACCGTAACACCATCGGCGGACAAAGCAAGAAGAGGAAGTTGGCCTCTGGTGACTACTTTCCGATAGAGCTTCCGAAGCCGTCGTTGCAAAAGTCCCCAAGATCAACACCAACAAAGGTTGAGGAGCAGTCCGCTCAGCCAGACCCTGTGGTTTGTTTCGTTGAAGAAGCGCTCCGACAAGTCTTGCTCCGGCAAGCTTGTCGGGAGCATCTAACTCGGCAGAGCCACCGGCTCTTGCCGTAGAAGCTGATGTTCCCGCAGTAGCAGATGAGCCTTTAGTCCTTGTTGTCGAGCCACAAGCTCCGGATGGGCGCAGCAGATTGTCCATTTCCTTCAGACAGAGAACTTCCGAAGAGCAGGAAGAAGCGGAAAGAGTAGCCCGGCGGTCAAGTATGTACCAGTTTGTTGTGACGCATACTGCATGTAAGAAGACTCAACGGTGTGAAATTGAAGTGTATTCCTGTGAAGATGGACGAAGTTGTTGGCAGAGATACATGGAGGCATATGTGGTCACCACATGGGCAAGAAGAGCACTTGCCGCAAAGCTTTCCGCAAGGTTTCTTCCGGCCGACAGCCCTCCAGATGCAACTGCACAAGTAACCAAGTGTGAAGCGTGCCAGTTCCATTCCAAACAGATACACCTGCCAGCTCAAGCTCTCCAGACGATCCCTTTATCCTGGCCATTTTCGGTCTGGGGGCTCGACATCCTCGGCCCCTTCCCCCGAGCTATCGGGGGCTTTGAGTACTTATACATGGCCATCGACAAGTTCACAAAGTGGCCGGAAGTGGAAGCAGTGAGGAAGGTGACAGCAAAGTCACCAGTCAAGTTCTTCAGGTCGATTGTTTGCCGTTTCGGAATCCCTAACAGGATCATCACCGACAACGGCACACAATTCACGAAGTCGCACCTTCATGCAAGACGCCCAAGACCTTGGCGCCAAAGGTCTGCCGCTTCCGTTGCTCACCCGAGAAGCAACGGTCAAGCGTAAAGGGCGAACGCCGCTGTCTTGCAGACTCAAGACCGTAACTTTTGACAAAGGCAAAAGTGCGGAAGAAACTGGATCGAGGAGCTGCCGGTGGTTCTTTGGTCGATCGTAACGACGCCAAATTGAGCCACCGCCAGGCACCCTTTGCTCTAGTCTATGGAGCAGAGGCGATTCTCCCCACGGAACTCAGATAACGGGTCGCCTCGAGTGCTCGCTATGATGAGTTTGAGCAAGAGCAAGCGACAAGATGACGCTACCGCTCCTTGAGGAGGATCGCCTTCAGCTTTGTCACGAGCCGCCGCTACCAAGCAGCCCTGCGTCGCTACCATGGCCACGGGGTTAATGCCGAAGTCTCGAGGAAGGCGACCTTATTCTTCGCTGCTCAATCCGCCAAGAATTCAAACAAGTTGACGCCTTGAAGCGGGAAGGCCCTTATCGGGTGAAACGAGTCACTAGGCTCTGGCGCCGTCCGCTTTGAGACCGAAGATGGCATTCCGTGAGCAACTCCTGGAACATTGAGCATCTTCGTAAGTTTTACCCATAAGGCGCGGTTGTCGGAACCCATTACAGCAACCACCTTTTTGTACAAGTCTTGCCGCTGTTGCATGTAATCCTTCAGACAAAGCCGGGCGCAGAATTCGTGCATCAAGATAAAGCCCATGTGTTGCGCACAACCCGTCAAGTTCATGCTTTCATCAAGTTATTGCATGTTTTGGCTAACACTTTGTGCAAGCAACCACACCCGTAAGCGTAATCGAGCCAATTGGGCTCTATAACGTTATTTCCTCTTCTTTCTCTTGTCGCAAAGAAAGGAGGCTCCCGTGCACAAGTTAACTGTGGGGAGGAGGAGATAATACTATGGACCAGGCACCGCCGAGGAAGTTTCGCCTCATCGGGAAGCAAGAAATGAAAAGCTAAGTTGCCAAAGTTTGAGCAATCAATTTTAAATTTTCATTATCTTCCTCGAACGATAGTACTTTGTATGGAAAACCTGTGCAGAGGAACCAAACCGTGGATCGGTCGCGCCTTACTTTGTTTCGAGTCCGCTCAACAACTTAAGTGAGCTGCGGCTAGTCCGCGACAAGGTTGCTTGTCCAGAGCGACCCCGCCAAAGAAGTTGTCAAGTTCCAGACTCGGCGCCATGGCAAGGGTGCTGCACCGGCAAGTTTCCCTAAATGCGCAGGCGTAAACGCATAAAGGAAGAAATCAAGTAGAGGATATAACTTTGCTTCGATCGATTCACCTAAGATAGAGTTTATTACTATTTAACTTGTCGCTGATCTAACAAAGTTTTCTAAACATGATCAGCAGCGACAAGGAAAGATAAGGTTGGCGGCCTAGTCCACACGGTCGCCCTCAATCCTCTTAATCTTGTTCACCTTGTCCACAATGGGTGCGACAAGGGCTTTGAGCTCCTCCACATTGGCTTCGGCCGGCAAGGATTTGAGGACGCCATTAAGGTTGAGGCCCGGGTTGCGGAAGGCCACCTTCATCAACACCTTCTCGAGGGCCCCCGCGCAGATCTGGCGTGATTCCTCGGCCAGCTGCTTCGGGACCTCTTCCCGGAGTCGCCGGAGACCCGTCACCACGCCTTTGAAGAATAGGCTGAGCTTGACGCTGGGTTGGAGATGCTCGTCGGAGGAGAACGCGAGGTCCCCCATCTCCAGCTTCATCACTGTTGTGGATGTCCGCGGGCAAGGTCCACAAGGCCTTGATCCCAAAGTGCTCCACGCTCTCCCTCAGAGTGTTCTCGACGGAGACGGCATTCGCCAGCAGCTCCTCCTTGGTCGTGATCGCCTCTAACAAGCCCGCCTCCGCTCTTCCGCACCATCCAACGTCTGCGTCGAGTGGCTGGGTTTCAGCTCCAGATCTGCCTTGGAGTCCTTGGCGGCGTCGAGCTCCTTGGCCCTGTCAGCGAGACGGGCCTGCAGCTCGCCCAGCGCGTAGGCGCCCTTCTCGCGCTCACGCTTGAGCACGGCAAGCTCTTCGCCGCTCTTCGTGAGGGTGGCCTCCAGCTGTGCCACCCTCGCCTTCAGCTCTTCCTTGGCGGCCTCGGCGGCTGCAGCGGCGTCGCCGCCTCTGGCGCCCGTAGCGACTCCTCACGCTGCAAGGTCCTCCTCGTGGCTGTCCGTTGACTTTTCGCTGCGCCAACTCGCTTTCCTGCGCTGGCGAAGCTTCTCGGTAGCCAGTCAGCTGCTCCTCATCACCGGCCTTCTCAAGGATGAAGGCCGTGCGCTCTTCTGCGAGTGCGCCCAGCGCGTCGCCCGCGTCGCGGGCGCTTTCTTTGTTGGCGCCCGAGCTCCTCGGCGCTTCTCTATGTCCGCTCCCGCCTCGCGACAAGGACTTCCCGGTCTCCAACTTGGCACGACGGGAGCGATAGAGGGACAATAGCTTCTTCAAGAACTGCTCCTCCTCGGACTACTGCCATTGCCGCGCGTCCACCAGCGTCAACCCAATGGACGCGAGTAGCTCGCCGTCGAAGGTCTCGCCGACCGGGCGCCGAGCTCGGCTCCTGTGGGAGCTTAATGAAGACGCCGGCCTTCGTAGGCACCGGTGGCCTGGGCTCCTCGAACTGGCGTCGCGACAGCGGGGAGTCGGCTGCCGGGTGTAGCGCTCGCCGCTCAAGGCCTCGGGGCGTCGATCTGTTGTCCAAGACCCTCGCCCGGCCCTCTGCGTCGGTAGCCTCGGTGGCCTCCTCGCCATGAGGCTCGTCGGCGGCCTCTTCTTCCACGACGATGACCTCTTCTTCCCCGGCCAGCGGCCTTCGGTGTTGCAGCGTCTCCTCCTCGCCGGGCGGCCTCGACCTCCATCGGGTCTCGCGTCGACGAAGAAGGGCAACAAGCATATATCCAAAAAGAGAAACAAAAGAAAGCAAGCCCAAGGGAGATTTTTCGCGTAAGGGAGTTACTCCGCAACGGATCCGCAGCCATGGCCTCGACCACTGGAGGGTCGCGGGCGCCGTCCTGCCGGGGTAGCCTCCTTGCCGGAGTGGCCTCCCTTGCCGGGTGGCCTCCTTGTCGGAGGGAGCTCCTTACCGGGAGTCCTCCTCGGCGGTGTAGTGGCAGCGGCAGGATCTCGGAGGCGGCTGAGCCCTCCCGATGAGATCGCTCTGCTCCCGCACAAGCACGCCGTCGATATCAACAAAAGGGCACCCCGCACGCCTAACAAAGAAGAAGAAAACTGCACACTCACTCACTGGGGCTGTCTTTGAGGGGCTGCTGGGAAGGGTTGCCGGGTCGGCAAGGCGGCCTCAGACGCGTCGCCTGTCGCCACGGGAGAATCGTCCTCGACAACGACCGTCGGGATCTTGGCCCTCTTTCGTCGCTCTGGGCGGCGTCACGAAAGGAAAGAGTCCAGAACGAGGCAAATCAGATTCAAGATGAAGCAATAAAATTGTAGACATACAAGCACAATCTCGAGAAGCTTACTCTTCGCCTTCCTCCTCGGAGCTGAGCGCCGGAGAAGTCAAACTCGGCCGCCTCCCGGCGCGATGAGGCGGGGAGTGGGTTTCTTGGCCGCTTAGGAGGCGTCGGCGGCCCGAGAAGATTCCGCCCGATTGTCGCTGCAGTTTAGAGGCGCCTCACAGCAACCTCGCTTGCCGCGGTGGAGCGCGTCAGCGGCACTTGCAGGTAGGCCAACTGTCGCCCGGCTCGTCTCCACCTGCGGAGACGCCTCCTCAGCGGAGCCGGGGCTCTGGCTGGTGGCAAGTCGCTTGGCGGCGGGAAGAAGCGCCCTCGGCGGGTCCACTCGTCCGGCCTCGAGCTCGACAGGCTCGTCCTCGCCGGCGACCTCCCTCGCTCAGCGGCGCTTGCCGCCTTCGCGTCCGCCTCCTCCACGGTGAACCCGAAGACTCCAACGGCTGCGGCTGCTGCCGCCTCCTCCGCTCTGGTGGCGATCCACGCCATCTCCTGCTCGGTGGTGTCTCGGGTGAGCCCCTTCTGCTCGTCGGTGTCTCGGGTGAGCCCCTTCTGCTCGTCGGAGCGGATCGGCACCTCTTGCAAGTTGTCGAAGAATTGCTGCACGACCTCGTCGGGGGGCTCCTGCCAGGTCGGGATGATCCTGTGGGAGTCGCACAGTGGCATCATGGCGCGGATACGGTCGAGCGCCGAGTTGTTGCACAGTGGGACGACCCCTCACGGCAACCTGAACCACTCTGGGTGTTCGGGGTCGTTCTTGAACAGCTCGAGCAGCACTGAATCCAGCTCCATGACGGTGAAGTTCCAATTCAGGCCCGGGCGCAGCCTCATGATGTCCGCCGCATTCTGGAACTCCCAAGCAGGCCTCCTCCTTTCACGCAAGGGAGCGATGCGCGCGAATGAAGTTCTGCGCCAACCGCGCCAATAGTTAATCCGGCAAGCCCGAGGCGCAGAATTGGTCACGGCTATCTTCAGCCTCGCATCCTCGGCGTAAGTTACTCCAATCCTTGTCGCGCAATCGGGGTTTAGCGCCTGACGGCGGTGAAGGGCTGTGGGTCCTCCTCACGACTCCAGCACCAGTTGGCTCTCCACCTCCCACTTGTTCCGGAACTCCCCTCTAGGTAGGCCTCTTTATTGCCGATCCCGAGACCTGTGCTATCCCTCCCAAGAAGGGCTCTCCTCTCTCGACGCGGGGGACAAAGAAATGGCGGAAGAGTGCCACGTTCGGTGGACCCCGACAAAGTTTTCGCACAAATGTGCGAAAACGGCCATGGTCAAGATGGCGTTGGGGTGAAATCAAGGAGGTGGAGGCCGAAGGTGTTCATTATGTCGCAAGAACTGGAATACTACGGGCAAAGGCCGCAAAAGAAGAAAAAAGGCGAAGAAAGGGTACCCTGTTGGGGCCGGATCAGCGGCGAGGCGGAGCACCCTCGTCGCTGGATGCGCCCGAGTCTCCGTCGACCGTAAAAGATAGTAGACGTCCGCAGCTCCGTGGCGCCCGAGCTGCGAGGGGAAGACGGCTCGCTCCTTACCTGCACGCCCAGCGAGCTGCGCCTCGGCCGACTTGACGCCCTTCTCCTTATCGGCCTTCGGGCCATTGCGAGGCGGAGGAGGTCGACGGTGGTGAGTGTGCTTGTGGCGAAAGAAGGGGCGGGTGTTGCTCTTCGCACCGGAGAAGACGAGGGAGCGGCGGTGGTTTCTTGACAAGACGGCAATGGCAGGAGTGGTCGGCCCGCCTCTGTTCCTCCGCTTATAAAGGGAGGAGGGAGCGACGCCCGCTTATATTAATAAAGAACCCCCGCGACCGCGCCACGATCTTCGCACGACGCCACGTCCGTCGCGTGCCGTTAGTGGGGATCATGGTGGGTCCGGGCGGGTTGTGGCGTGGTCAAGGCCGCGTGTCCGCACGATTCCGGCCTGGCCCGACAAGCGCTTCGGCACTGTAATGCCCAGGCCCGGGGCTCCTGCCGGTGTACTAGAGTAGGGTACCCTAGTATCCCGTACTCGTGCACGGACGGTTGCAGCACCCCGCGGCAAAGTTTTGCCTCATCACCGCCACTCTCCTCCGTAGCTCCCTTGGAGCCATTCAAGAACAAAGTATTAGATTGAGAAGACAAGGCCCCGACAAGAGGAGCTTGTCGGAAGGCCACCTGTGCACGCAGAAGACAAGGCCCGGCAAGAGGAGCTTGCCGGGAAGGCCCGAGCGCGACAAGTCTCCGGGCGCGACAGGATCCGCCGCGGCAAAGGCGCTTGCATGCATGCAGCCTCTCCGCCTCCGCCTCCAGCTCACCAGCCGACGTGTCGCCACGGACCGTTCCATGGGCGCGTGTCGAGCAGCCAGTAGCCAGCCGGAGAGTAGCGATGAGCGGCGCTGACAGCTCGCCATCGTGGCGGCGGAGGCGCACTGACGGTCTCATACACTGCTTGGGCGACAACAACAGGCATTTATTGCTTTTGTCCCTTGCCGCCGTGAGTTAGGTATTTTTGCACTGTACACTATTCAAGTAGGTGTACCAACTCCTGTTTTACATTTGTACCCTCGCCTATGTTGCCACCTGCCTGAGACACCTTGAGCATATAAAAGGAGGCCCGAGTGCAACGTAGAGGGGTTGGCTGTGGTTCGGTTCAAGGCTTTCGCAAGGTTCAGTTCATTCTGACCGCCATAGACTAGATACACTCACGCTAGGTTTTGTAGCGAGGCATTGCTCCCTAGCAAGAACACAATAGATCAAACAGCAGCAGTAGGAGTTTTATCTCTCCGGAGAGCTCCGAAGCTGGTTAAACCGCCCGTGTGCATCGCCTCGATCTGCTCTTCGTGCGACCTCCGCCCCCCTCCGAACCACAAAGGGACCCGCTCCGCCGGGCCCCATAGGTGTCCGTGGGTACGATCAGCCTCCCCGACAGAGGTGCTCTGCATTTATGTTTTGCGGTCTCAGAAAGGGCTAGCGTGATACCACTATTGCCATATTATATCATGGATGTTTTGACAATGTGTTGCCATTTGAGATACCTTATTATTGCTCGCTAGATGATTATGCCATAGATATGAGTCATTATAATCTTTAAGAGTTATTGTCGGCATGGTTAGTTATAATGTTGGCTGAAAACATGGGTGTTGTTTATGCTTATTTATGCGAACAAGAGCAAAAGAGTTCGTAAAAGTTCTCCTTTTTCACTTTCAGTTTATCAACGGAATTGCTTGAGGACAAGCAAAGGTTTAAGCTTGGGGGAGTTTATACGTCTCCAACGTATCTACTTTTCCTAACGCTTTTCCTCTTGTTTTTGACTCTAATTTGCATGATTTGAATGAAACTAACCCTGGACTGACGCTGTTTTCAGCAGAACTACCATGGTGTTGTTTTTGTGCAGAAATAAAAGTTCTCGGAATGGAACGAAACTTTGCGAGGATATTTTATATCAATAATAAGAATTTCTGGAGCCATGACTTGCCGAAGAGGGGCACCTGGGTGGGCACAACCCACCAGGGCGCGCCCCCTCTCCTAGCGCGCCCAGGTGGGTTGTCCCCCCTGGTGGCACCGTAGACCCTGATTCCAACGCTATAAAATCCTATTTTTCTAGAAATAAATTAGGGAGAAAGAATTATCATGATCCACGAGAAGGAGCCACTGCCAAGCCCTGTTCTTCCATGGGAGGGCAGATCTGGAGTCCGTTTGGGGCTCCGGAGAGGGGGATCTTCGTTCTTCGTCATCACCAACCCTTCTCCATCGCCAATTCCATGATGCTCCCCACCGGGAGTGAGTAATTCCTTCGTAGGCTCGCTGGTCGGTGATGAGTTGGATGAGATTCATCATGTAATCGAGTTAGTTTTTTTAGGGCTTGATCCCTAGTATCGACTATGTTCTTAGATTGATGTTGCTATGACTTTGCCATGCTTAATGCTTGTCACTTTGGGCCCGGGTGCCATGAACTCAGATCTGAACCATTTATGTTATCATCATTATATTCATGTTTTAGATCCGATCTTGCAAGTTATAGTCACCTGCTACGTGTTATGATCCGGCAACCCTGGAGGGACAACAACCGGGCCCATGATGACCGTAGTTTGAGGAGTTCATGTATTCACTATGTGTTAATGCTTTGTTCCGGTTCTCTATTAAAAGGAGGCCTTAATATCCCTTAGTTTCCAATATGGACCCCACTGCCATGGGATGGTAGGACAAAAGATGTCTTGCAAGTTCTTTTAATAAAGAACATATGACTATTTACGGAATACATGCCTACTTTAAATCGATGAACTGGATCTAGTGCCGTATCGCCCTAGGTTATAACTGTCACATGATGAATATCATCCAACAAGTCACCGATCCAATGCCTACGAATTCATCTTTTTTTTTTGCTAAGTTACTACTGCTATCATCACTGTTACACTTGCTACAAAATTGTTGTTATCACTGTTACTATTGTTGTTGTCACTACTATAAAAACTATCAAACTACTTTGCTACTGATCACTTTGCTGCAGATAAATAATCTCCAGGTGTGGTTGAATTGACAACTCGGCTGCTAATAACTTCAAATATTCTCTGGCTCGCCTTGTGTCGAATCTATAAATTTGGGTTGAATACTCTACCCTCGAAAACTGTTGCGATCCCCTATACTTGTGGGTTATCAACCGGTGCTGCTGTTCTTACTTGAACAAACCTCCTACTTATGATTAACCCTCCCACAAGCAGCCGCAACTACGAGAAAAGTATTAAGAAT
This sequence comes from Aegilops bicornis, assembly GCA_021605145.1. NCBI lineage: Eukaryota > Viridiplantae > Streptophyta > Magnoliopsida > Poales > Poaceae > Aegilops > Aegilops bicornis. The sequence goes on from CM038672.1 coordinate 112,563,957, forward strand.
AAATTCGAACCATAGCATTAAACTTTTGGATCCAATCGGTCCCTTACGAAATAAGCGCATAAACTGGGTTTAAGCTTACATCACTCTCGCAACCCATCATATAATTTCTACTGCACAATGCATTCCCTTAGGCCCAAATATGGTGAAGTGTCATGTAGTCGACGCTCACATGACACCACTAAGGGAATCACAACATACATAGTATCAAAATATCGAACAAGTATCAAGTACACATGATCACTTGCAACACGATTTCTCCCGTGACCTCAAGAACAAAAGTAACTACTCACAAATGATAAACATGCTCATGATCACAGGAGTATTAAATAGCATATAGGATGTGAACATATAATCTTGCACCAAATAAAGCATATAGTAATCAACTACAAGATGTAATCAACACTACTAGTCACCCACAAGCACCAATCTATAGTTCCGGTAACAAGATTGAACACAAGAGATGAACTAGGGTTTGAGATGAGATGGTGTTGTTGAAGATGTTGATGGAGATTGCCCTCCCCAAGATGGGAAAGTTGTTGGTGATGATGATGACGATGAATTCCCCCTCCGGGAGGGAAGTTCCCCCGACGGAATTGCTCCATCCCGAAAGACCTCCCCTTATTTTTTATAGGTCAAAATGACTTATATACCAGAAAATGGGCACTGGAGGTGGGCCGAGGAGGGCACAACCCACCAGGGCGCGCCTGGGCTCCCTGGCGCGCCCAGGTGGGTTGTGCCCACCTGTGGGCCCCCTCCGTAGTTATTTTCTCCAATAATTCTTATATATTCCATAAAAAAATCTCCGTCAAGTTTCAGCTTATTTGGAGTTGTGCAGAATAGGTGGCCCGATGTAGCTTTTCCAGGTCCAAATTTCCAGCTGCCAGAATTCTCCCTCTTAGTGTATACCTTGCAAATTATGAGAGAAAAGGCATTAGAATTACTCTGAAAAGCATTATTATGGGTAAAAACATTATAAATAACAGTAAGAAAACATGATGCAAAATGGACGTATCATCTACATGGTATCATCTTGGTCGTTCCTCATCTAGGGTACGCCGCCGCCGCACCATCTCCGCGCGAGCCGCCGCACCCCACCTCAGCCGCACCTCGCCGCCACTGCGCCCCTCCCTCCCCGCGTTGTCGTCGCCCCGTGCTGCACTGCTTCCGCCCCTGCCACGCCCGCGCCACCTCCCGCGCCCGCGCCGCTCTACCTCGCCGCCGCACCCGTGCTTCCCTCCTGTGCCGTGCCGCCGCCGCCCTGTCGCTGCTGCTTTCCTCCACCGCAGCCACCGCCCACCCGCTGTTGCCGCCCTTTCTCCTCCCCCCACCAAAACCTAACCCTAGTCACCGCCCCTCACCCGTGCGCCGCCATGTCCTGGCCATCATCACCCGGCTCGTCCACGACCCACTCGTCCAACCTGTTCGCCGGCCCCGAGCCCTCCGCCGCCGCCATCCGCGACCTCAATATTGAGGCACGGGTCCCTGTCCGTCTTGACAGCTCCAGCACGTCGTACTATGCGTGGAAGACCTACTTCAACCTCATCTTCCGCGAGTACTATCTCACCGAGCACATCGACGGTTCTATGGATAGCGAGTACATGCGCGGCGACCCGGAGTGGTCCGCCATTGAGGCCATGATCATCCGTTGGTTCTACTAGACGGTCTCGAAGGACATCTTCCACACAGTCATCGCCGAGGATGATGACGGCTGCACCGTGTGGGCCAAGATCAACGCGTTCTTCACCAACAACAAACTTCAGCGCCTTATTTTCTTACAGCAGGAGTTCTTCGGCTGTCACCAGGACAACTCCACCATCGGCGAGTACTACATGAGGCTCAAGATGCTCGCCGACGAGCTTCGCGACATCAGCACTAAGGTCTCTGATAACCTCATGCCGAGTACCCTCACCGCCGGTCTTAATGAGGACTTCGGCAATGCTACGTCCAACCTCACCTTGTTGTCGCAGCCCACTTTCCAGCGCGTCGTCGCGTACCTCAAACTTGAGGAGTGCCGGATGATGAAGCTGAAGCAACGGGTCCAGCACACCGCCATCACCGCTGGCACCACCCGCGGCAGCCCTGCCCCTCCGGCCGCGCCCCGTCAGCCCGCACCCACCGGCTACTACCGTTGCCGCACGCGCCTCCGAGCAGCCGCAAGGTGGCGGGGTCGGCGCAACCGCGCCGGCGGTGGGGGTCGCCGCCAAGATAGCCGCAGCGCAAGCGCAGGGGGCGCCCTTCACAGCCTGCCCCGTTGTGGGCCGCCGGGCAGAACCCGTGGACGGGCGTCGTCCAAGCCTATCACATGCCCGTCCCGCGGGCTCCTGCACCGGATCTCCTTGGTCCCTGCCTCGCAGGTCACCAGGCATTCATCGGCGCCCCTACCAGCCCTACGGTGCCCCACTCGCGCCACCACACCTTGGTGGCTACGCCGCGCCCGCCCAGGCGCCGCCCTATGGAGGCCAGGTGCCGCCGCCGGTTCCTGCACCATGGGACCCCGCCCTCCTGGATGCTCTACACTCGGCGCCGTCGCCGAACAACTATGGCGGTGGAGGCCTAAGTAATAAGCCCACAGAATCTATCTATATAAAGATAAAGAGGCAACCGTGTCAGGAAGCGGGTTTTTCTTTGGCCAAAAGGTACTTCGAACTTGCAACGAGCATGAAGAGATTAACGAGACTTCTTTTTCTTTTGAGTTTTTCTGCGGCGAACTGCGCCAAGATCTTTGGTCTTCCCACGGAACCGATGAAAAAAAGTGGATCGCTTCTTATGTACTCGCTCAGAATGATTCTTCTCTATCTATAGGTCATGGCCTATTAGAAGTAGAAGGTGCTCTGGTGCAATCCTTACCGACGGAAAAAGATTGCAGTCAGGTTGATAATAGTCAAGTGACATTACTTCGTCGGTCCGAACTAAGGAATCTGTTAGAAATGTTTTGGTACATGGACTCGGGTGCTACTGCACACATGACAACTCATGTGTGTAACCTATCCTCTTCCACTCCACTTAACACTCCCACTCGTATCACCGTTGGCAACGGTTCTACCTTACCTATCACACATGTTGGTAGCATTAAGTTTCCTTCTAGCTCCACACCTATCACTGTGTCTAATGTTCTTGTTTCTCCTGAATTTGTCACTAGCTTAGTTTCCATTATTCGTCTTACTCGTGAGAATCCTCTTAATGTTGAATTTGACGGTGTTGGTTTCTCTGTGAAGGACGCCCGTACCCGGATGGTTCTTCACCGATGTGATATCCCTGATGAGGTTTATCCCGTGCACGCCGGCGTCTCCACTTCCACACCGGTCGCTGTCGCCGCCGGCGTCGACCTTTGGCATGCTCTCTTGGGCCACCCCAACCCCTCCGTTTTGTGTGAGATTATTAGGAGTTTTTATTTCTCATGTAATAAGCTCGACGATCATACTAGTGAGGCTTGTCGTTTGGGCAAGCATGTTCATCTTCCCTTTAGTGCGTCTACTTCAGTTTCCATTTTTCCGTTTCAGTTGCTTCATAGTGATGTTTGGACGTCTCCTGTTGCGATTAACATGGGCTATCTATACTATTTGGTGATTTTAGATGATTATTATCATTAGTGTGGACTTTTCCTCTTCGTCGTAAATCTGATGCTTTAGCCACACTCACCGTCTTTTATTCCTATGTCACCACCCAGTTCGGTCGCCCCATACTTGCACTCCAAACTGACAACGAAAAAGGGTTCGACAACGTCGCTCTTCACACACTTCTCGCCTCTCACAGCACCACCTTATGTCTTACTTGCCCTTACACTTCACAGCAGAACGGCCGCGCCGAGCACATTCTCCACACTCTTAATGACTGCGTTCGCACGTTACTCTTTCACTCTAACGTTCCCGCTAGGTTCTGGCCCGATGCCCTCGCCACCGCCACTCTTTTAGTTAACATTCGTCTGTGTCGTCCTCGGTGGAACTACGCCCCTCACCACCTTCTCTTCGGTACACCATCATCCTATGATGGTCTCTGCATCTTTGGGTGTCTCTGTTATCCTAGCACCGCCTCCACCACGCCACACAAGCTCGCACCCTGATCCATCCCATGCATCTTCCTTGGCTACCCTCCTAACACCCAAGGTTACCGGTGCTATGATCCTGTCACTCATCGTGTGTACACCTCGAGGCACGTGTACTTTGTCGAGACGGTGTTCCCTTTTTCCAGGTCCCACCGGCTTCGGCTTCTTTGGCGCTGCCCCCCGTGCCCCCTACCTGGAGCGATGCGCGGCGGCACCCCCCAGCGCCCCACGGCCCGGCGCCTTCTACCGCCACCACCCGGTTTCTTGACTCCCTCCCCCGAGATCGAGTCCGACCGGGCCCCCGGGTCCCCGACTCCCTCCTATGAGGTCGAGCCGGTGGGCACCCCGCCCGCCACTCCGGCTAGCGCCGCCACCTCTGCAACGGGCTCGACCTCAACCTCGCCCGTCGCTATGCACAGCCGCCCGGCTCGTGCACTACCTGCTACGGCCCCGCCCGCCGCCGCCAGGTGCAACCGTCGCCCCTGGCGCCCCAGTCGTGGCTGCGGCCCCTATCGCGGCGGCTCCCGCCGCCATCACCGGCCCGGCTGCCCCGCCGCTTGGCGTGACTACCCGTGTCCGAGCAAGAGTGCTTCGGCCGAGAACGCGCTACTCCTTCGGCAAGTATGTGTGCACTGCCTCAACATCAACGCCATCACCCGTCCCCACCTCCGCTCACATCGCCCTTAGGGATCCCCATTAGTTGCCTGCGATGCAGGAGGAGTTTGATGCTCTACAGCGCAACCGCACGTGGTAGTTTTTTCGGCGACCCCCCCCCCCCCCCAGTGCCAACATCATCTCTGGCAAGTAGGTGCTTCACCATAAGACTCGCCCGGACGGGTCTTGTCGGTGTCAAAACCAGCCGATCTCGGGTACGGCGTCCCAAACTGTGCGTCTGAGGATCAAAGGTAACAGGAGACAAAGGGGACACGATGTTTACCCAGGTTCGGGCCCTCTTAATGGAGGTAAAACCCTACTTCCTGCTTGATTGACTTTGATGAGTATAGGGGTTACAAGAGTTGATCTACCTCGAGATCGTAATGGCTAAACCCTAGATGTCTAGCCTATATGAATTCTGATAGCCTCTACGGACTAAACCCTCTGGTTTATATAGATACCGGAGGGGCCTAGGGTTGTACAGAGTCGGTTTACAGAAGAAGGAAACTACACATCTGGACGCCAATCTTGCCATCCACGCAAAGGAGTGTCCAATCCGGGCACGGGGGAAGGTCTTCTACCTTGTATCTTCACGACCCATCAGTCCGACCCATAACACACAGCCCGGACACTCGAGGACCCCTTAATCCAGGACTCCCTCAGTAGCCCCCGAACTTGCCTTCAATGATGACGTAGTATCCGTCTTATTTCTTCGGCTTTGCAAGGCGGTTTCTTCATTATACTTCGGACCAACGACAGTCTGGCTGTGACCTCGATGTTTCTGTCTTTTATGGTTCCTCCTTGTTGTCGCTTCGATTTGCGTGCGTCGGGTGAATACGAACGATCCATGTTTTTTTGGAAATAAGCCCCTCACCACGCTCGGACGACATCTATATAAGGAGAGGTAGAACCCCAAATGCCATTTCACATCGCGCAAAAAGGAAAACCGTCAATATTAGCCACGAACAAAGCTTCCCAACATGGCCAGTGTCCCAGGCTCCTCTTCGCGCCCCCATGGCCCTCAAGAGGGTGATTGGCAGAGCTGCTTCGTGCCTCATCTTCAGCTTAGCTGACTCCAGACGCAGGGCTATCTTCCCCTTGCAGATCTAGTCCCTGTTCGAGCGGGATTGGCCTCAATCGGCAACAATGTGATGGCCGAGAATTTCCCAACCCCAATAAGGAGGAGAGAGTGTGTTTCATCCCATTCCTGCTATGGTGCCTAGGATTTCCAACCATCCCTTTCTCAGGGGCCTATTGGAATTTTACGACATCCAACTGCACTACCTTACCCCAAGTTCGATTCTGCACATCTCAGGTTTCGGTGCCCTCTGTGAACTGTTCCTCGGCATTGAGGCCCATTTTGAATTATGGAAGAAGTTCTTTTGCCTCGTTCCCCGCCATCGAGGAGGCTCCATATTTGAAGTAGCGGTGCCTAAGTATGGCACATAGCCTGATCCGGATACCTCATATGAACTCCCAAAGAGGTATACCCATAGTGGTCTTCGGAATGGTTCTATATGGACGACGTCCCACTGTTGGACCCAGCTCGACGCGGCCTTCCTGAATTTTCCAGTGCTCCTTTAAAGAAGTGCCTCAACTTCTGTCCCCGAAGTCCCAAGGAAGAAGACAGTGCGGAGATAAAGAGGTTGGTCAGCAAGCCCATACCGAGCTCTCAATAGTCGAGGTCATGGCTATTGCAATAAAGAGGTGTGTCCAGCCTCTCCAATCCAGGGTAATTCCCTTATGGCGTTACAACGGAGAAGATGACGCGTCCCGTTATAGGCGGAAGGGTTTGGATACCCCAGCCGAACTGGCCACAATCTTGGTCGATCTGTATAAGGGTGAGAAAGAAGATTTTATCCACTTAAACTGTCGGGAAGGCTATTCCATGTACAACCCCATTGAATGGGTAAGACTTCGATCGTCTGTGTTACTTTATTGCTGTTACAGTTACTAATCAAATTTGCCCTTTGTTGCCACAAACAGTCATGGAAGAAGATGACCGAGGATGTCCACTGTCCCGCTCCACAGCCAGAGGGTCATAACTACGATGAAGACCCTGGCTTTTGCGAGGATCTGGACATATACATAGACTTCGATGATGGGGTATTTTATCAAGCGAGCCTTGACGGCTCGGAAGTGGCTATCACCGCCGACTACCCCCGCCTTTATCCCTTCTGCATCATGAGTATTCAGAGGGCTCTTGAAAGGAAACCCTTATTTGCACATTTGCTCATTATACTGATCCGGATTTTAATAGGATCAGCGCTCAGCGGACCATACCTCTTCCAGGGTAGCCCCCACACGGGGTAGTCATTCAAAGCGAAGGGGGACCAGGAGTGCCGCAGAAACCTCATCGCCTTCTAAGAGGTACGTCCTCTTTAATACATTCCTGGGTATGAATCCAGATTGTTCAAAGTCTCCTTTATTCTTGATGTCAGGAGAAACACGCGGCAGACGGTGGGAAAACGCCCTGTTAGCCGAATGTCCGCCAATCCGGTGCCAGGCTCGTCAACTAGGACGGGAGCCGATGCAACACCTGTTCCGCCGCCTCATGAGGATTTGGACGACGTATCTGTCATGAATTCCGAAGTGAAGAGTGTGATGAATCACCGTCGATTGAAAGAGGGCATGCGCGCTCCGGCCTTTTCTGAGCAAGAATTTACCGCACTCAGTTCGGTGGATGCATACATCCAAGCAGCCCGCGACGGACTTGCCGGAGTCACCGAGTTATTCTCAAAGGACATACAGGTAAAAGTTTATGCAATTTAGATAGTCATATGCCAGTACCCCTGAGACTTGAAGCGGTGAAGCAAACCGATTTAAGGATCGATACTATCTGCAGGTTCTTAAAGAGAAGAACACGACACTAGCCCAGGAGCTGAAAACAAACCGTACACGGCTGAATGTTGTCACCGCCAAACTGGCGGAATTGAAAAAGATCGCAATGGGCGCGTCCGGGGAGAAAAATCACGAGGGGGAAAAACAAACAATCCGAGGAGATAGAGAGCTTAAGGGCTCAGTTATCGGCCGCGCAGAAAGAAAATGAAAAACTGAAGGGCGGCATTTTCGATATGTCTTCTTTTTTATGTAAAACCACCCTAGGTGCTCATGTTTAGTCCATAGTTCGGAATGTCATGACTCTGGTGCTGCAGGCCTGTTGACTGGTCGACCAGAGGAAGAAGTATCCGGATTTCAAGGCGACGTGCTGAAAGAACTGTCCGTGGTTGTCGGTGTGGAACGACACCTATGGGATCACAAGAATCCCTACTACGGTTGCTGGGCGCAGGGTTGCAAGAAGAGCAGGATTAGTAATCAGCACAAGGATCGTTTACCCAGGTTCGGGCCGCGAGGATGCGTAAAACCCAAGTCCTTCTTTGGTGGATGTATTGAGTGTTCTTGAGCCCTCTAACTAGCTATGGTGGCCGAGTAGTTCCAGAGAGCCGAATCCTTCTCCAGTACGCCATGGGCCTCCTTTTATAGTCGAAAGGGGCTGCCACAGTGGCACACAGGAGGTGGAAAGGCATACAGTGCTACGAGCTTATCGCTCGTATTACAGGACAAGACGCATTTAATGCGTCGCTTAGGTGTCCCCTTGCTTTATCGGGGACGGGGGTGAGGCCCGTCCCGTCCGTCGCCGCTCCCCCTCGTTTCGACACGCGCCCTGGCCAGCGCTGCATGCGGCGCCATGTAGGCAGGCAAGCAGCTGAGGTGGCGCGGCGGTAGGGTCTTCACGAAGATCTGCATGCCGCCACGCATGTGCTTGCTGATCCGGTCTGGGAGCTGCATGTTGCCACGCAGGTGCCAGCCCAGCTGGTTGGGCTGGCAGCTGCATCTTGACAGCGGTGGAGACTTGGCTGGTGCGGGCTGGCGGTGGCCTATTTGGCGTCCTCGGTGAGGGCCTTGCCGGGTGGCCCGGCAAGGGTCTTCTTGATGGCCTTATTGTCGTCCCCGGCAAGGATCTTGCCGGGAGTCTTGTGGCTTTCCTCGGCAAGGATCCTTCCGAGGGTTGCCGTCTTCTGATTCTCATCTGATCTTGAATATTCCTTGGTCTTGACAAAGATCTGCATGCCACCATGGAGGTGCCTCCCGAGCCCTAGTTCCAACGTGGTTGGTTGAGTTGGAACCCTTGGGCTCGAGGATGGCTCACTCCGCTGGTGTTGGACGAGCCGCCTCGACAAGGGCCTTGTCGGGGCCGCGGAGGCCGCCCTGGCAAGGGTCTTCCGGGGGAACCTGCTTCGTCTCTCTGCTCTTTTGTGATCTTGGCCTTGGCGTTGCTCTGGCTGTCTTGAGCTTCGGTTTTACCTCGGTTCACCTCTCGTGCCTTGCTTCGTGTGGCCGCGGCGCGTGGCTCTGACTGCCCGTGCACAAGTAAAGGGGTACAAAGGTGTGCCCCTACTTTTGTACACCGACAGGAGCCCCCGGGCCTGGGCCATACATAAGCACGACACGTTGTTGGGCCAGGCCCAAAACGGTGCGTGGGCAGGCGGGGCGAATTTTACGGCAGTAACTCTCATCCGCTGCACTTCCCCATGACTCGCGCGCGACGTGGAGGGTCGTGCGTGACATGGGGGTCATGCGTGATGCGTTTTCCACACGCATGCGTCACGTCGCAGTTAATGGGAAAGGAGGCTGCCCGCGCCTTCCACGTAAAAAGGAATAACCGTGGGCGCGCTGCTCACTTTACCCATTCCGCGCCTTCTTGGAATCTCACAGCCGCCGCCCCCTTCTCCTTCCTCCCTAAGCTTCGCTCTTGCTCGCCACTGCCGTGTCCCCGTCGTCTTCTGTGTCTTGCTCCCCTAGCCGCTATGGCGCCCAAATCCACCAAGGGCAAGGCCAAGGACACCGGGGTGACAGAGCCGTCGGAGAGTGCGCTGGTGGCGCAGCGGATGCAGCTCGCCTGCTTCCCCTCGACGGTCGACGTGTTCGAGCTCCGGGAGGCCTTCAAACCCTTGTGGGGGGTCAAGACGGGGGGAGAGAAGACAGGGCATCCAATGACGCGCGTCATCCCCGGCAATTGCGCCAAGGCCGTGATAACCCACAAGTATAGGGGATCAATTGTAGCCTCTTTCGATAAGTATGAGTGTCAAACCCAACGAGGAGCTAAAGGTAGAACAAATATTCCCTCAAGTTCTATCGACCACCGATACAACTCTACGCATGCTTAACGTTTGCTTTACCTAGAACAAGTATGAAACTAGAAGTACTTTGTAGGTGTTTTTGGATAGGTTTGCAAGATAATAAAGAGCGAGTAAATAAAAGCTAGGGGCTGTTTAGATAAAGACACAACTAAATTAGTTTTAGTAAAGAGCTTGTTGTCACGAAAAAGTCATTTGTCCCTAGGCAATGGATAACTAGACCGGTAATCATTATTGCAATTTTATTTGAGGGAGAGGCATAAGCTAACATACTTTCTCCACTTGGATCATATTCACTCATGATTGGAACTCTAGCAAGCATCCGCAACTACTAAAGATCATTAAGGTAAAACCCGACCATAGCATTAAAGTATCAAGTCCCCTTTATCCCATACGCAAACAACCTACTTACTCGGGTATGTGCTTCTGTCACTCACGCCACCCACCATAAGAAAATCATGAACATATTGCAAACCCTACAGCGGAAATCCCTCACGCTTGTGCGACACGGAGAGCACCATAGGACAGCACCAATAATAAAACATGCAACTCAAACCAATCTTGATCATCAAATAGCCCATAGGACAAAACGGATCTACTCAAACATCATAGGATAGCCATACATCATTGGGAAATAATATATAGCGTTGAGCACCATGTTTAAGTAGAGGTTACAGCGGGTAAGAGAGAGGTTACACCGCTGCATAGAGGGGGGAAGAGTTGGTGATGATGAAGGTGAAGTTGTTGGTGAACATTGCAGTGATGATGATGGCCACGGCGGTGTTCCGGCGCCACCGGAAGAGAAGGGGAGAGGGGGCCCCTTCGTCTTCTTCTTCCTTGACCTCCTCCCTAGATGGGAGAAGGGTTTCCCATCTGGTCCTTGGCCTCCATGGCGTGGGAGGGGCAAAAGCCCCTCCGAGATTGGATCTATCTCTCTGTCTCTCTCTGTTTCTACGTTCTCTTCTGCTGCCCTTTCACTGTTTTGTATATACATGGAGATCCGTAACTCCGATTGGACTGAAACCTTCGCCGTGATTTTTTTACCAAAAATTAGCTTTCTTGCGGCCGAAGAAGGGCATCAACCGCCTTGGGGGTGGCCCACGAGGGTCAGGAGCGCACCCTGGGGGGGTAGAGCGCGACCCCCTGCCTCGTGCCCACCTCGGACACCGTTTGGCATTGATCTTTCTCCCAGATTTTCGAAATATTCCAAAATAATTCTCCGTCCGTTTTTATCCCGTTTGGACTCCGTTTGATATGGTTTCTGCGAAACATAAAACATGCAACAAACAGGAACTGGCACTGGGCACTGGATCAATATGTTAGTCCCAAAAATAGTATAAAAAGTTGCCAAAAGTATATGAAAGTTCAATAATATTGGCATGGAACAATAAAAAATTATAGATACAACGGAGATGTATCAGCATCCCCAAGCTTAATTCCTGCTCGTCCTTGAGTAGGTAAATGATAAAAAAGATATTTTTTGATGTGGAATGCTACCTAGCATAATCTTGATCATGTATCTAATCATGGCACGAATATTAAGACATGAGTGATTCAAAGCAATAGTCTATCATTTGACATAAAAACAATAATACTTCAAGCCTACTAATAAAGCAATCATGTCTTTTCAAAATAACAAGGCCAAAGAAGGTTGTCCCTACAAAATCATATAGTCTGGCTATGCTCCATCTTCACCACACAAAATATTCACATCATGCACAACCCCGATGACAAGCCAAGCAATTGTGTCACACTTTTGACGTTCTCAAACCTTTTCAACTTTCACGCAATACATGAGCGTGAGCCATGGACATAGCACTATAGGTGGAATAGAATATGATGGTGGAGGTTGTGTGGAGAAGACAAAAAGGAGAAGATAGTCTCACATCAACTAGGCGTATCAACGGGCTATGGAGATGCCCATCAATAGATATCAATGTGAGTGAGTAGGGATTGCCACGCAACGGATGCACTAAGAGCTATAAGTGTATGAAAGCTCAGACTGAGAACTAAGTGGGTGTGCATCCAAGTTGCTTGCTCATGAAGACCTCGGGTGTTTGAGGAAGCCCATCATCGGAATATACAAGTCAAGTTCTATAATGAAAATTCCCACTAGTATATGAAAGTGAAAGCATAGGATACTCTCTCTATGAAGAACATGGTGCTACTTTTGAAGCACAAGTGTGGTAAAAGGATAGTAACATTGCCCCTGCTCTCTTTTTCTCTCACTTTTTTTATTTTTTTATATATTTTTTTCTTTTTTTTTGGTGGGCTTCTTTGGCCTCTTTTATTTTGTTGTAAAGTCCGGAGTCTCATCCCGACTTGTGGGGGAATCATAGTCTCCACCATCCTTTCCTCACTGGGGCAATGCTCTAATAATGATGATCATCACACTTTTATTTACTTACAACTCAATATTACAACTCGATATCTAGAACAAAGATATGACTCTATATGAATGCCTCCGGCGGTGTACCAGGATGTGCAATGATATAGCGTAGCAATGACATCAAAAAAAACGGACAAGCCATGAAAACATCGTGCTAGCAATCTTACAATCATGCAAAGCAATATGACAATAAATGCTCAAGTCATGTATATGACGATGATGGAAGTTGCGTGGCAATATATCTCGGAATGGCAATGGAAATGCCATAATAGGTAGGTATGGTGGCTGTTTTGAGGAAGGTATATGGTGGGTTTATGGTACCGGCGAAAGTTGCGCGGTACTAGAGAGGCTAGCAATGGCGGAAGGGTGAGAGTGTGTATAATCCTTGGACTCAACATTAGTCATAAAGAACTCACATACTTATTGCAAAAATCTATTAGTTATCGAAACAAAGTACTACGCGCATGCTCCTAGGGGGATAGATTGGTAGGAAAAGACCATCGCTCGTCCCCGACCGCCACTCATAAGGAAGACAATCAATAAATAAATCATGCTCCGACTTCATCACATAACGGTTCACCATATGTGCATGCTACGGTAATCACAAACCTCAACACAAGTATTTCTACAATCCACAACCACCCACTAGCATGACTCTAATATCACCATCTTTATATCGCAAAACTATTGCAAGGAATCAAACATATCATATTCAGTGATCTACAAGTTTTATGTAGGATTTTATGACTAACCATGTGAATGACCAATTCCTGTCAACTCTCTAAATAGATATAAGTGAAGCAAGAGAGTTTAATTCTTTCTACAAAAGATATTCCCACGCTCTAACAAATATAAGTGAAGCAAAAGAGCATTCTACAAATGGCGGTTGTCTAAGTGAAGAGAAACAGGCAATCCAAACTTCAAATGATATAAGTGAAGCACATGAAGCATTCTATAAAGCCATAGTCAAAAGATTTAAGTGAAGTGCAAAGAGAATTCTATAAATCAACCAAGGACCATCTATTACCAGCATGGTGAATAAAATAAAAATGAAAACTAAATGCAAAAGACGCTCCAAGATTTGCACATATCACATGAATGAAACGAATCCGAAAACATACCGATACTTGCTGAAGAAAGAGGGGATGCCTTCCGGGGCATCCCCAAGCTTAGACGCTTGAGTCTCCTTGATATTTACTTGGGGTGCCTCGGGAATCCCCAAGCTTGAGCTCTTTCCTCTCTTCTTTCTTCTCACATCGAGACCTTCTCGATCGTCGAACACTTCATCCACGCAAAACTTCAACAGAAAACTCGGTAAGATCCGTTAGTATAATAAAGCAAATCACTACTCTAGGTACTGTTGCAAACCAATTCATATTTGTTTGCATTATGTCTACTTTAATATAGCTTTTTCATGGCTTAATCCACTAATAGGAATCGATACTTTCATCAAAACAAGCAAACTATGCATCAAAAACAGAATCTGTCTAAAACAGAACAGTCTGTAGCAATCTGAACATTAACCATATTTCTGATACTTGAAAAATTCTAACAAAATTAAGAAAAATAAAAAATTTGTACATAAAGACAGTACAAAAGTAACCAGAACCGTTTGACGTACCAGTAAAAAATTAAAATTCACGCACTACAGCCAAAGTTTCTGTCCTGCACCGCACAAACCAACAAGCATTGTAAACATCCTAAAGGCAAACCTTGGCACATTATTTTTATAATACAATGGAATTGTACAAGGATAATTATTTTTATTGAAAAGTTTCTGTAATCAAGATTCACAAAGTTTCCGTGAGCATGAACAAAGTTCAAGGAGCTCTCCCACTTCAACAATGCTTGTCTTTCTCACTTTCACTTTCCTTTTTGAAAAGTTTTGGGTTCCCCCCTTTATTTTTTTATTTTTAAACTATATAAAAGCACTCAACAGAAATAAATGACTCTCTAAAACTTCCGGGTTGTCTCCCTAGCAGCACTTTCAAAGCCATTAAGCTAGGCATATAGTGCTCAAGTAATGAATCCACCCGGATCCCAAGGTATATCACAGCCAATTTTAATTAGCAATGATTTGTAATTTAGTAGTGAGCACAAAGCAACATATATCATGTAATGACGAATTCTAACTCTCTTCCTATGCATCGGCATGTCATAAAAGAACAATTCATGCGCACCTAGTAAAGGCCAATGCATAGTATAAGCAGTTTCTTGCAATTTTATCATATTGGAAACATAGAGAGGTGGAGATATAGTTCCTCTCTCATAATAATTGCAAGTAGGAGCAGCAAGCACATGCATATTATATTCATCAAAATCATCATGTGCAATGGTATAAGGCAACCCATCAATATAATCCTTAATAAGTGCAAACTTCTCCGATATAGTGTAGTTTGGATAATTCAAAAAGATAATAGGACTATCATGTGTGGGTGCAATAGCAACAATTTCATGTTTAACATAAGGAAATATAGCAAGTTCATCTCCATAAGCATAATTCATATTGGCATCTTGGCCATAAGCATAGCAAGCATCATCAAAAAGGGATATTTCAAGAGAGTCAACGGGATCATAGCAATCATACTTCGGTAAGCACGAAGGGAAATTAAACAATGTATGAGTTGAAGAGTTGCTCTCATTAGAAGGTGGTCACGGGTAGCTAATCCGCTCTTCCTCCTTTTGTTCTTCGCTCTCCTCATCATCTTTTTCATCCAATGAGCTCACAGTTTCATCAATTTCTTCTTCCGTAGACTCCTGCAAAATATTAATCTCTTCTTGGACTGCGGAGACTTTCTCAATGAGTGCATTAATATCGGAATTGTATTCATAATTCTCATAGCAATATTTGAGGATAGCTAAATTTTCAGGTCTATAAACAGCATCATCAAAATCTTCAAACTCTTTAAATGTAGATTCAATTTCATAAGCACCCATATAAGCAACAAATTCTTCTATTTGCTCCACATCATAGTAATCATATATACCATTAGCATAAGAAGCTAAGGTTTTATTATCATCAAATTTCCATGAAAAGGGAAGGTGTGGAGCCTGCATCCTAGAGCAACAAGTATAATCATAACTCAAGCATAGTTGCCTAGCATACCACTTCAATATATGAATTTGATCCCATAATAGTTTCCATTTTCGGGTCAAGCGATAATCCCTAAAGTATTCACGTTGATCCAACGTTAGTCCCATTACATAGTTGAATGGGGTTTTCTTAGGATTATCAAAGCAGTACATAATATCTTCCACATAACCAGCATCGAGGGTTTTAGGAGGTTCCCCATCTCCATGAGTAGCAAGTACACCTAATTTTTTTGGTATTTCGTGTTCCATATCCATAACTAAAGATAAAGAACAACTAAGAACAACAAATAAAAATTACTTACTAATAAAGCAAACAAGCACACCCGAGAATATTCACCCCATCGCTATTGCTCCAAGAACAGCGCCAGAAAAAGGTCTTGATAACCCACAAGTATAGGGGGATCAATTGTAGCCTCTCTCAGTAAGTAAGAGTGTCGAACCCAACGAGGAGCTAAAGGTAGAACAAATATTCCCTCAAGTTCTATCGACCACCGATAAAACTCTACGCACGCTTAACGTTCGCTTTACCTAGAACAAGTATGAAACTAGAAGTACTTTGTAGGTGTTTTTGGATAGGTTTCCAAGATAATAAAGAGCGAGTAAATAAAAGCTAGGGGCTGTTTAGATGAAGACACAACTAAATTAGTTTTAGTAAAGAGCTTTTTGTCAAGAGAAAGTCATTTGTCCCTAGGCAATCGATAACTACACCGTTAATCATTATTACAACTTTATTTGAGGGAGAGGCATAAGCTAACATACTTTCTCTACTTGGATCATATGCACTTATGATTGGAACTCTAGCAAGCATCCGCAACTACTAAAGATCATTAAGGTAAAACCCGACCATAGCATTAAATTATCAAGTCCCCTTTATCCCATACGCAAACAACCTACTTACTCGGGTACGTGCTTCTGTCACTCATGCCCCCCACCATAAGCAAATCATGAACATATTGCAAACCCTACAGCGGGAATCCCTCATGCTTGCGCGACATGGAGAGCACCATAGGACGGCACCAATAATAAAATATGCAACCCAAACAAATCTTGATCATGAAATAGCCCATAGGACAAAACGGGTCAACTCAAACATCATAGGATAGCCATACATCATTGGGAAATAATATATAGTGTTGAGCACCATGTTTAAGTAGAGATTACAGCGGGTAAGAGAGAGGTTACACCGCTGCATAGAGGGGGGAAGAGTTGGTGATGATGGTGGTGAAGTTGTTGATGAAGATTGCGGTGATGATGATGGCCACGGTGGCGTTCCGGTGCCACCGGAGGAGAAGGGGAGAGGATGCCCCTTCGTCTTCTTCTTCCTTGACCTCCTCCCTTGATGGGAGAAGGGTTTCGCCTCTGGTCCTTGGCCTCCAAGGCGTGGGAGGGGCGAGAGCCCCTTCCAGATTGGATCTATCTCTCTGTCCCTCTCTGTTTCTGCGTTCTCTTCTGTTGCCCTTTCTCCGTTTCGTATATATATGGAGATCCATACCTCCGATTGGATTGAAACCTTCGCCGTGATTTTTTTACCAAAAATTAGCTTTCTTGCGGCCGAAGAAGGGCATCAACCGCCTTACGGGTGGCCCATGAGGGTCAGGGGCGCGCCCCCCTGCCTCGTGCCCACCTCGGACACCGTTTCGCGTTGATCTTTCTTCCAGATTTTCCAAATATTGCAAAATAATTCTCCGTCCGTTTTTATCCCGTTTGGACTCCGTTTGATATGGGGTTTCTGCGAAACATAAAACATGCAACAAACGAGGAACTGGCCTTTGGCACTGGATCAATATGTTAGTCCCAAAAATAGTATAAAAAGTTGCCAAAAGTATATGAAAGTTGAATAATATTGGCATGGAACAATAAAAAATTATAGATACGACGGAGACGTATTAGGCCGCTCCAAATCGGTACCCTTTCTTCATCGACTACTTCTCCTGCGGGCTCTGTCCCCCCTTTTCTGATTTCTTCAGCGATGTCATGCACACCTACGGCTTCCACCTTTTGGATTTTACTCCAAATGTCGTGGCGTGCATGGCTCTTTTTGCGCACCTCTGCGAGGGCTTCGCCGAGGTGCACCCCAACCCGGCGCTCTTCCACCACTACTTCTCCCCTCGGATCCAACCGGGGGGCGCCATCTCTGGATGCATCACCTGGATCCCACGGTCCAAGGGGGCATACCCGGAGTGCGCCATGAAGGAGTGGTGAGAGGAATGGCGGGGCCAGTGGTGCTGGATCGAGGAGAAAGACCCGCCGGCGTTCTATGAGATTCGACAAGCACCGCCCACCCGTAGGAGCGACTAGGGCTACATCGACGCCAATGACGAGAAGCTCACGATCGCCACCACCAGGATCCTTCGGTTTACTGAGGCCGGGCTCACCCTCGAGATGATCGGGGAGGATTTCATCCGCCGCCGGATCGCTCCACTGCACAACAAGGGGAGGCCGGCCTGGCTCTTCACGAACACCGCTGACATCATGAGGCTTCGCCCCGGCCTCGACCACAACTTCACAGTGATAGGGCACGCTCACTTCTGCTAGCGGCTCTTCCAGCTCGACGTAAACCGTGATGGCGAGGTCGAGCGGACCGACAAGGCCGCGAGGGCCGCCGTGAAGGCCGGCAAGGTCGCCAAGGGGCCCTTGTTCAAGTTGCCGGCAGGAGTGGTCCCGCTGAGCAACAACTCACGTCGGACCGAGATCATTACCATGATGCCGGACTTCAACGCGCATGGCCTTTATCCGAGCTGGGTCGAGCCGGAGGAGATTAAGGTGCAGGAGTTCTTCGAAACCTTGCATGAGGGGTACATCACCGCTGAGCTACGGCTTGTCCAGGACACCACCCAGGCGGAGCTTGACTACATTGCCGCCAGGGCGATGGAGGCGAAGCTTGCCGAGGAGGACGGCAGCGCCGGTGGCATGGAGGATAGGGCCGACGGCAGCGGAGGAGGAGGAGCTCGCCCGGTGGGCGGGGGCCGCTGGGGAGGCCAGCAGCGCCAGCACCGAGGCTCCTCTTGTTGAGGATGCGGCCGATGAGCCGTCGGAGGAGGAGGAAGCCGGCGTTGTTGATCCTCCGGCCACGGGAATAGGGCGTGTCCTACGGCGGGCCACTTCTGGCAAGCCGGTATGGCCCGTCAAGGCCGTACGGCAGCCAAAGTCTCCGGAGGAGTCCGCACGTCAGACGAGGGCCGCGGCAGCGAAGAAGGTGGTGAGGGCCGCTGTGGCGAAGAAGAAAGCATCTGCCTCCTCTTCTTCCAAGCACGCCCAGACTCCGCCCTCCTCCCCTCGTCCGGCAGACACCAAAACGGGGGTCACCTTCGACTTCGGGTCACTCAGCCACAGAAGAAAGAGGAAGGCAACAGAGGAGGAGGTGGACGACGAGAGAGTATCATGTTCCTCTCTGTCATCTCCGTCTCTTCAATCTGTGCCTCTTCTGTTGATTTGTTTCCGCCTTTTTCGGATGTTGGGTTCCGGCATACCCTTAAGGTTCGAACTCTGGGGTGCGCACGAAGATCTCTCCCCTACCAATCTACGTCCGATTGCCTCGTGAGATCTAAGCTAAAGACGATGAACAACACAAGGGACACAAGATTTATACTAGTTGGGGCCACCGTTGTGGTGTAATACCCTACTCCAGTGTGTGGTGTGGTGGATTGCCTCAGGGGCTGATGATGAACAGTACATGGGAAGAACAGCCTCGCGAGAGGTGTTCTTGAGCCGGTGCGATGAACTGCTTGGGTGAGTTCAATCGCCTCTCTCTCTCTCTCTGGCTAGGGTTCTATCTCATGCCTTCTACGGTGGTGGCTAGCTCTATTTATAGAGGCCCTGGTCCTCTTCCCAAATATTGAGCAGGAAGGGCCCCAACAACGGCCATTTCAAAGGGGAACATCTAGTAAAAGTTATCCTGACTAAAGTTGGTCTTCGGCTGCCAAAAGCGCTGGCGATGACGCCGTCTTGGACTCCACGGTGACCTCCATCCTGCCGCTCCGCTGGTCTTGGTCTCGTTGCACTGGAATGGCAACCTTTGCCTGATGCCTCGGTACTCCACGTCTGAGCTTGCCCCCTTTGCACCAAAGAGGAAACAAGGACACTGCGCAGGCCGGCGCCCGCCTGGTCTCGATCGTCATGGCTTGCGTCACGAGCACCTCGCGAGGTACCCCGCCTTGATCGCCCCGCCTCCTCGCGGGCCTGCCTGGCGAGGCCATCCCTGAGGAAGCCTTGCGTCGTCCGCCCCGTGAGGCTTGGCCCCTCACGAGGGTCTTGAGTCTTGCGCTGATGAAGATGGGCCACCACTTGAGCCACGCTGCAGGCCGCAGGCGGAAAGTCTGGGGACCCCCGTTCCCAGAACGCCGACAATAGCGCCGGGCCCGAGGCGCGCTCGAACTTGGCTTAGCGGAGAAGCGAAGGGGCAAGTGCGGAGCGCCGCGGGCCCCATCAGCCTGCGGCCTTGGGTGCCGCGTGGCGGTTGATTGGATGTGGGCATCTCCGCTTCCCCACGCTGCCTCGGTAACTGCTCAACTTGACAAGTCCTTAGCTCGGGAGGACTTGCCGCGGTCTTCGCTTCTTGAGGCTGAGGCCTTGTCGCGCGCTTCGTGGCCTGCAAGGATTAGTCAGGAGAGGTAACTTCCGGTTTCGGTCGTGAGGGCAACCGACTCAGGTCCTGTGTTCGTGTCGTGATGCCCGTGGGGCACGGACCGGGAGGAGTGCTCCCACGAGGTACTTGGATAGGAAAGCCTCACAAGACTGGGTCAGAAAAAACACTCGCGAGGGCGCCCGCGTAGCCCCCTCGCGAGACTTGCGAGAGAGAAAATGAGTCAAGTAGGCGAAAAAGACAGAGAGTCACGGGTCGGGGATGGAAACAACGCTAAAGGCAACTCCAATAAAATTTCAAATAAGGACGAACAAGCCAACTGCAGAAAGCAATTGAAAAAGCTGCGTCCGGCACCTAATCTAGTCTTTGACGTCTTCTCACCAAATAGGAGCTAAGTTGTCATCAAGCGTATGGAGCCCCGAGGCCCGAGGGCGCGGCTCTCCGGAGACTCGGGGCGTGTACAGCCCAACTCATTATTACGTGAGAGTGTCACGGGCGGCGAAGCTTCACAGGCATTGGCCTTCTTCACGAGCTCCGGCCTTTCTCGGGCGATGAGCTTCACAGGCATTGGCCATCTTCACAGGCACCGGGCCTTTCTCGGGGCGATGAGCTTCACAGGCATTGGCCTTCTTCTCAGGCATCGGTCCTTTCTCAGAGTGATGAGCTTCACAGGCATTGGCCTTCTTCACAGGCACCGGGCCTTTCTCGGGGCAATGAGCTTCACAGGCATTGGCCTTCTTCACAGGCACCAGGCCTTTCTCGGGGCGATGAGCTTCTCGGCAATGTCGTCGCCAGCCAGCGAGCATGGTGCTTCCATCAGATGCGTGGGAGGGGCTCCCCTCCGGGAGGAGCCCCGGCGTGTCAGCCCATACGGCCAGCGTGGCCGGCACGGTAGGGCTAGGAGAGGTGTATCTGGGCACCCGTGAGCCAGCACGGGACTCACGAGGCCCTACCTCGAGGCGGGTTGCGCCTGGCTCTGGGGCTTTGTTAATGGTGCGTTCCTGCAAGATGGTTAAGATGCAAATGCTCTACGTCCTCAGGTCCCGGCCCTCGAGCAAGCTCAGCCGCCGCTGGTATTCCAGGTCGCGATGCCGTGGACAAGGCCAGGGGGTGAGGGTTGGACAGCCATTAAGAGCTCCTGAGTCGCGATGCTCAGGTGCCCCCCTTTTAACGTGAAAGTGATTTGCATGAGGAAAAAACAGGCCCGTAGTAGGCGGCGGACGATAATCATGAGCAGGTTAAGCATGAAGAAGCAAATCAACTTAGGTAGATGCAGAGAAAGGCAAACGCCACTCGGTCAGGCCCAAGCGGCTTGGGGATGATGCAGCCCGAGGGGCGCCCCCAACAAGGTAAGCTGAAGACATAAGCAAAACGGATATATGCCGCGGGGACAAACCCACACGACCTGGGATTGATGCAGCCCTGAGGGCGCTCCCAGCTGAAATGAAATTTGAAATAAGTCACCTGATACCATTGCAGAGCGAGTGTCGGAGTAGCTGGCGGTGCGTGATGAAGCAGCCGATCCTCACGAGCCCTCGGGACTCCAAGCCTCGGGAAGATCAGGAAGTCCGGACAGTTCGCTGAGGTCCATCTCCATCTCCTCCAGGAACGCGCGATGCTTGGCCACCTGAGCTTCCAGAATGCTCCTCATCAAGCGATGGTGGGCTACATCCGCGTTCGGCAAGCCAAAAGGCATGCGAACATAGCTGTCTTGGCGGCCCGCATACGCCCCCACGCGCGAGGGCCAGAAGCACTCCTGAGAAGCGACTCGATTGAGCCCTGGGTAGTCGATGCAGACGCGCAGCCTGCCATCCTTGCCTGGATGGGGAGCTACACTGGGCAAGCGGCGGTTGCCGCGCATGACTCTCGATTCCTCCAACTCCTGAGCGGCCTTGGTGATGAACTCCTGAGGGTCGGGTCCTCCTTTCCTTACGCCTTCCTGAGGGAAACGTGCCGTGAAGCACGCCTCCAAGTGGTTCCCAAGCACCTCCCTCGTGACCTTGGCAAAGTCGGTGGCTCCCCAGGAGAGAGCCCCCGAGCCCTGCTCGAGGAGGGTGCCGGGCGCGCCTTCCTATGCAATGGAGGGTGGCGCCCTTGGACGGGCGCGTGTCCGGACGTGGCGTCTCCGGAGGTGCCTGCCTCCTGAGGCCTTGAGCCAGGTGATGTCTTCTTCTTCTTGGGAGCTGCTCCAGGGAGGTTTCCACTCTTGCTGTCTGGGTCCTCGATCGACGTGGCCTGGAAGGCGCGCTCGAGGGAGCACACCGCATCCTTCTCTTCACAGGGGACCGTGATGACCCCGCCACTTCCTGGCATCTTGAGGACGTTAGCCATGGTGAGTCACTGCCATGAACTTGGCCAGGGCTGGATACCCGAGGATGGCATTGTATGGCAGGCGAATGTGAGCAACGTCGAAGTCAATGAGCTCAGTGCGGTAGTTGCTGCGCTGCCCAAAGGTGACAAGAAGGTGGACCTGCCCTATCGGGACAGTGGAACCATCGGTGACTCCTGAGAAAGGCTTGGTTGGCTGAAGCTGATCATATGGCACTTGGAGATTGTTGAACGTCTTGACGGACAGAACGTTGAGTCCTGCTCCGCCATCGATGAGGGTCCTGGTGACTTGCACATTGCTGATGACTGGGGAACAGAGCATTGGGAGGACACCGGCCGTCGCCGCACACTTGAGCTGATCAGCTGAACTGAACGTGACGGTGCACGCAGACTACCTGAGAGGGTGCGTGGCCTCAAGCTTCGGGAGCACTGCATTCACCTCGTGAGCAAACTGCTTGAAGATGCGCTGTGAGGCTGGGGCCTGAGCGCCACCCAAGATGCAAGCGATTGTACGTGGTGTTGGGGAACGTAGTAATTTCAAAAAAATTCCTACGCACACACAGGACCATGGTGATGGCATAGCAACGAGAGGGGAGAGTGTACGTCCACGCACTCGTGAGACCGAAAAGCGAGCGTTATAACAACGCGGTTGATGTAGTCGTGCGTCTTCACGATCCAACCAATCCAAGTACCGAACGACGGCACCTCCGTGTTCAAAGACACGCTCAGCTCGATGACGATCCCCGGCCCGATCCAAAGAAAGCGTCGGGGATGAGTTCCACAAGACGACGGCGTGGTGACGATGATGATGCTCCACCGATGCCGGGCTTCGCCTAAGCTCATGACGATATGACTTCTCCGGCGCAGGGCTTCGCCTAAGCTCCGCGACGATATGACCGAAGTGGAATATGGTGGAAGGGGGCACCGCACACGGCTAAGGAACGATCCGTAGATCAACTTGTGTCTCTTGGGGTGCCCCTTGCCCCCGTATATAAAGGAGCAAAGGGGGGTGCGGCCAGCCCAAGGGGGGCGCGCCTGGAGGAGTCCTACTCCCACCGGGAGTAGGACTCCCCCCCCCCCTTTCCTAGTTGGAATAGGATTGGGGAGGGGGAAGAGAGAAGGGGGGCGCCGCCCCCCCCCCCCTTTCCTTGTCCTATTCGGACTAGAGGGGGAGGGGGCGCGCGGCCTGCCCTGGCCGGCCCTTCCTCTTCTCCTTATGGCCCATCAAGGCCCATTGAGCCCCAGGGTTCCAGTAACCCCCTGTTCAGAACTTCTGTTTTCATCCGGAACCTTCCGAAGACCAAACATAGGCTTCCAATATATCAATCTTTATGTCTCGACCATTTCGAGACTCCTCGTCATGTCCGTGATCACATCCGGGACTCGAACAACCTTCGGTACATCAAAACTTATAAACTCATTATGAACTGCCATCGAAGCGTTAAGCGTGCGGACCCTACGGGTTCGAGAACTATGTAGACATGACCTAGAACCATTCTCGGTCAATAACCAATAGCGGAACCTGGATGCCCATATTGGTTCCTACATATTCTACGAAGATCTTTATCGGTCAAACCGCATAACAACATACGTTGTTCCCTTTGTCATCGGTATGTTACTTACCCGAGATTCGATCGTCGGTATCCAATACCTAGTTCAATCTCGTTCTTGGTAAGTCTCTTTACTCGTTCCGTAATACATCATCTCACAACTAACTCTTTAGTTGTAATGCTTGCAAGGCTTATGTGATGTGTATTACCGAGAAGGCCCAGAGATACCTCTCCGACAATCGGAGTGACAAAACCTAATCTCGAAATACGCCAACCCAACAAGTACCTTTGGAGACACCTGTAGTACTCCTTTATGATCACCCGATTACGTTGTGACGTTTGGTAGTACCCAAAGTGTTCCTCCGTAAACGGGAGTTGCATAATCTCATAGTTACAGGAACATGTATAAGTCATGAAGAAAGCAATAGCAATATACTAAACGATCAAGTGCTAAGCTAACGGAATGGGTCATGTCAATCACATCATTCTTCTAATGAGGTGATCCCATTAATCAAATGACAACACATGTCTATGGTTAGGAAACACAACCATCTTTGATTAATGAGCTAGTCTAGTAGAGGCTTACTAGTGACTATCTTTTTGTCTATGTATTCACACATGTATTATGTTTCCGGTTAATACAATTCTAGCATGAATAATAAACATTTATCATGATATAAGGAAATAAATAATAACTTTATTATTGCCTCTAGGGCATATTTCCTTCAGTCTCCCACTTGCACTAGAGTCAATAATCTAGATTACACAAGAATGATTCTAACACCCATGGAGTCTTGGTGTTGATCATGTTTTGCTCGTGGAAGAGGCTTAGTCAACGGTCTGCAACATTCAGATCCGTATGTATTTTGCAAATCTCTATGTCTCCCACTTGGACTTGGTCCCGAATGGAATTGAAGCGTCTCTTGATATGCTTGGTCCTCTTGTGAAACCTGGATTCCTTTGCCAAGGCAATTGCACCAAGATTGTCACAGAAGATCTTCATTGGTCCCGATGCACTAGGTATGACACCTAGATCGGAAATGAACTCTTTCATCCAGACTCCTTCATTTGCTGCTTCCAAGCAGCTATGTACTCCGCTTCACATGTAGATCCCGCCACGACGCTTTGTTTAGAACTGCACCAACCGACAGCTCCACCGTTTAATAAAAACACGTATCCGGTTTGCGATTTAGAATCGTCCGGATCGGTGTCAAAGCTTACATCGACGTAACCATTTACGACTAGCTCTTTGTCACCTCCATATACGAGAAACATATCCTTAGTCCTTTTCGTGTATTTCGGGATGTTCTTGACCGCTGTCCAAAGTGATCCACTCTGGATTACTTTGGTACCTTCCTGCCAAGCTTACAGCTAAGCATAAGTCGTGCGGTACACAACATTGCATACATGATAGAGCCTATGGCTGAAGCATAGGAACATCTTTCATTTTCTCTCTATCTTCTGTTGTGGTCGGGCATTGAGTCCGACTCAATCTTACACCTTGTAATACTGGTAAAAACCTTTCTTTGCTCGATCCATTTTGAACTTCTTCAAAACTTTATCAAGGTATGTGCTTTGTGAAAGTCCAATTAAGCGTCTTGATCTATCTCTATAGATCTTGATGCCCAATATGTAAGCAGCTTCACCGAGGTCTTTCATTGAAAAACTTTTGTTCAAGTATCCTTTTATGCTATCCAGAAATTCTATATCATTTGCAATCAATAATATGTTGTCTACATATAATATCAGAAATGCTACAGAGCTCCCACTCACTTTCTTGTAAATACAGGCTTCTCCAAAAGTGCATATAAAACCATATGCTTTGATCACACTATCAAAGCGTTTATTCCAACTCCGAGAGGCTTGCACTGCACCATAAATTGATCGCTGGAGCTTGCACACTTTGTTAGCGGCCTTTGGATCAACAAAACCTTCCGTTGTATCATATACAACTCTTCTTCTAGAAATCCATTCAAGAATGCAGTTTTTACATCCATGTGCCAAATTTCATAATCATAAAATGCGGCAATTGCTAACATGATTCGGACAGACTTAAGCATCGCCACGGGTGAGAAAGTCTCATCGTAGTCAACCCCTTGAACTTGTCGAAAACCTTTTGCAACAAGTCGAGCTTTATAGACAGTTACATTACCATCGGCGTCGGTCTTCTTCTTAAAGATCCATTTATTCTCAATGGCTTGCCGACCATCGGGCAAGTCAACCAAAGTCCATACTTTGTTTTCATACATGGATCCCATCTCAGATTTCATGGCTTCCAGCCATTTCGCGAATCTGGGCTCACCATCGCTTCTTCATAGTTTGTAGGTTCGCCATGGTCAAGTAACATGACTTCCGAATAGGATTACCGTACCACTGGTGCGTATTTTACTCTGGTTGACCTCACGGTTCAAGAGCAACTTGATCTGAAGTTTCATGATCAACATCATTAGTTTCCTCACTAATTGGTGTAGTTGTCACAGAACCATTTCTTGTGATGAACTACCTTCCAATAAGAGAGCAGAATCTGATTATCTCATCAAGTTCTACTTTCCTCCCACTCACTTCTTTCGAGAGAAACTCCTTCTCTAGAAAGGATCCGAACTTAGCAACGAAAATCTTGCCTTCAGATCTGTGATAGAAGGTGTACCCAACAGCCTCCTTTGGGTATCCTATGAAGACACATTTTTCCGATTTGGGTTCGAGCTTATCTGGTTGAAGTTTCTTCACATAAGCATCGCAGCCCCAAATTTTAAGAAACGACAACTTTGGTTTCTTGCCAAACCATAGTTCATACGGTGTCGTCTCAACGGATTTAGATGGTGCCCTATTTAACGTGAATGCGGCCGTCTCTAAAGCATATCCCCAAAACGATAGCGGTAAATCAGTAAGAGACATCATAGATCGCACCATATCAAGTAAAGTACGACACGACGTTCGGACACACCATTTCTCTGTGGTGTTCCGGGTGGCGTGAGTTGCGAAATTATTCCACATTGTTTCAAATGTAAACCAAACTCGTAACTCAAATATTCTCCTCCACGATCAGATCTTAGAAACTTTATTTTCTAGTCGATGATTTTCCACTTCACTCTGAAATTCTTTGAACTTTTCAAATGTTTCAGATTTGTGTTTCATTAAGTAGATATACCCATATCTGCTCAAATCATCTGTGAAGGTGAGAAAATAACGATACCCGCCGCGTGCCACAACATTCATTGGACCACAAACATCAGTATGTATGATTTCCAACAAAACAGTTGCTCGCTCCATAGTTCCGGAGAACGGCGTTTTGGTCATCTTGCCCATACGGTTCGCAAGTACCAAGTGATTCATAATCAAGTGATTCCAGAAGCCCATCAGTATGGAGTTTCTTCATGCGTTTTACACCGATATGACCTAAACGGCAGTGCCACAAATAAGTTGCATTATCATTATCAACTCTGCATCTTTTGGTTTCAACACTATGAATATGTGTATTACTACTATCGAGATTCAATAAAATAGACCATTCTTCAAGGGTGCGTGACCATAAAAGATATTACTCATATAAATAGAACAACCATTATTCTCGATTTAAATGAATAACCATCTCGCATCAAACAAGATCCAGATATAATGTTCATGCTCAACACCGGCACCAAATAACAATTATTTAGGTCTAAAACTAATCCGAAGGTAGATGTAGAGGTAGCGTGCCGACCGCGATCACATTGACCTTGGAACCGCTTTCCCACGCATCGTCACCTCGTCCTTTGCCGATTTCGTTTGATTCGTAGTCCCTGTTTTGAGTTGCAAATATTAGCAATGTAACCAAGTATCAAATACCCAGTGCTACTACGAGCTCTAGTAAGGTACACATCAATAACATGTATATCACATATACCTTTGTTCACCTTGCCATCCTTCTTATCCGCCAAATACTTGGGGCAGTTCCGCTTCCGGTGTCCGATGCGCTTGCGGTAAAACACTCGGTTCGTGCTTAGGTCCGGACTTGGGTTTCTTCTCTTGAGCAAAGCAACTTTCTTGTTGTTCTTTTGAAGTTTCCTTCTTCTTTCCTTTGCCCTTTTCCTTGAAACTAGTGGTCTTGTTGACCATCAACACTTGATGCTCTTTCTTGATTTCTACCTCCATGACTTTCGGATTGCGAAGAGCTCGGGAATTGTTTTGGTCATCCCTTGCATATTATAGTTCATCACGAAGCTCTTGTAGCTTGGTGGCGATGATTGGAGAATTCTGTCAATGACACTATCATCCTAAGAGTAACTCCCAGTTGAATCAAGTGATTATTATACCCGGACATTTTGAGTATATGTTCACCGAAACTATTCTCCTCCATCTTGCAGCTATAGAACTTATTGGAGACTTCATATCTCTCAATCCGGGCATTTGCTTGAAATATTAACTTCAACTCCTGGAACATCTCATATGCTCCATGACGTTCAAAACGTCGTTGAAGACCCGGTTCTAAGCCGTAAAGCATGGCACACTAAACTATCGAGTAGTCATCAGCTTTGCTCGCCAGACGTTCACAACTTCTCGGCGCAGCTCCTAAAGCAGTTCGGCACCCAGCGGTGCTTCCAGGACGTAATTCTTCCGTGCAGCAATGAGGATAATCCTCAAATTACGGACCCAGTCCGTAATTGCTACCATCATCTTTCAACTTTGCTTTCTCAAGGAACGCATTAAAATTCAACGGAACAACGGACGAGCCATCTATCTACAAAGAAACATAGACAAGCAAAAATACTATCGTGTACTAAGTTCATGATAAATTTAAGTTTAATTAATCATATTAAAACCTCCCACTTAGACAGACATATCTCTAGTCATCCAAGTGATTACGTGATCCAAATCAACTAAACCATGTCCGATCATCACGTGAGATGGAGTAGTTTCAATGGTGAACATCACTATGTTGATCATATCTACTATATGATTCACGCCGACCTTTCGGTCTCCGTGTTCGAGGCCATATCTGTTATATGCTAGGCTCGTCAAGTTTAACTCGAGTATTCCGCGTGTGCAACTGTTTTGCACCCGTTGTAGATGGACGTAGAACTTATCACACCCGATCATCACGTGGTGTCCGGGTACTACGAACTTTGGCAACGGTGCATACTCGTGGAGAACACTTCTTGATAATTTTTAGTGAGAGATCATCTTATAATGCTACCGTCAATCAAAGCAAGATAAGATGCATAAAGGATAAACATCACATGCAATCAATATAAGTGATATGATATGATCATCATCATCTCGTGCTTGTGATCTCCATCGTCGAAGCACCGTCATGATCACCATCGCCACCGGGCGCGACACCTTGATCTCCATCGTAGCATCGTTGTCGTCTCGCCAACTATTGCTTCTACGACTATCGCTACTGCTTAGTGATAAAGTAAAGCAATTACATGGCGCTTGCATTTCATACAATAAAGCGACAACCATATGGCTCTCGCCATTGCCGATAACTTCGGTTACAAAACATGATCATCTCATACAATAAAATATAGCATCACGTCTTGACCACATCACATCACAACATGCCCTGCAAAAACAAGTTAGACGTCCTCTACTTTGTTGTTGCAAGTTTTACGTGGCTGCTACGGGCTGAGAAAGAACCGTTCTTACCTACGCATCAAAACCACAACGATAGTTTGTCAAGTTGGTGCTGTTTTAACCTTCGCAAGGACCGGGCGTAGCCACACTCGGTTCAACTAAAGTGAGAGAGACAGACACCGCCCGGTCACCTTTAAGCAACGAGTGCTCTCGGGCGGTGAAACCAGTCTCAGCGTAAGCGTCTGGCGTAATGTCGGTCCGGGCCGCTTCATCTCACAATACCGCCGAACCAAAGTATGACATGCTGGTAAGAAGTATGACTTATATCGCCCACAACTCACTTGTGTTCTACTCGTGCATATGACATCAACGCATAAAACCAGGCTCGGATGCCACTGTTGGGGAACGTAGTAATGTCAAAAAATTTCCTACGCACACACAGGACCATGGTGATGGCATAGCAACGAGAGGGGAGAGTGTCTGCCCACGCACTCGTGAGACCGAAAGCGGAAGCGTTATAACAACGCTGTTGATGTAGTCAGACGTCTTCACGATCCGACCGATCCAAGTACCGAACGTGACGGCACCTCCGTGTTCAAGACACGCTCAGCTCGATGGCGATCCCCGGCTCCGATCCAGCAAAGCGTCGGGGATGAGTTCCACAAGACGACGGCGTGGCAGGACGATGATGATGCTCCACCGACGCAGGGCTTCGCCTAAGCTCCGCGACGATATGACTTCTCCGGCGCAGGGCTTTGCCTAAGCTCCGCGACGATATGACCGAAGTGGAATATGGTGGAAGGGGGCACCGCACACGGCTAAGGAACGATCCGTAGATCAACTTGTGTGTCCTGGGGTGCCCCCCTGCCCCCGTATATAAAGGAGCCAAGGGGTGCGGCCAGCCCAAGGGAAGGCCGAGGAGCCCTACTCCCACCGAGTAGGACTCCCCCTTCCTAGTTGGAATAGGATTGGGGAGGGGGAAGAGAGAAGGGGGGCGCCGCCCCCCTTTCCTTGTCCTATTCGGACTAGGGGGAGGGGGCGCGCGGCCTGCCATGGCCGGCCCTTCCTCTTCTCCTTATGGCCCATCAAGGCCCATTGACCCCCCGGGGGGTTCCGGTAACCCCCCGGTGTTCCGGTAACTTCCTGTTTTCATCCGGAACCTTTACGAAGTCCAAACATAGGCTTCCAATATATCAATCTTTATGTCTCGACCATTTTGAGACTCCTCGTCATGTCCGTGATCACATCCGGGACTCCGAACAACCTTCGTACATCAAAACTTATAAACTCATTATGAACTGCCATCGAAGCGTTAAGCGTGCGGACCCTACGGGTTCGAGAACTATGTAGACATGACCTAGAACCATTCTCGGTCAATAACCAATAGCGGAACCTGGATGCCCATATTGGTTCCTACATATTCTACGAAGATCTTTATCGGTCAAACCGCATAACAACATACGTTGTTCCCTTTGTCATCGGTATAGTTACTTACCCGAGATTCGATCGTCGGTATCCAATACCTAGTTCAATCTCAAGCTTTGGTAAGTCTCTTTACTCGTTCCGTAATACATCATCTCACAACTAACTCTTTAGTTGTAATGCTTGCAAGGCTTATGTGATGTGTATTACCGAGAAGGCCCAGAGATACCTCTCCGACAATCGGAGTGACAAAACCTAATCTCGAAATCGCCAACCCAACAAGTACCTTTGGAGACACCTGTAGTACTCCTTTATGATCACCCGATTACGTTGTGACGTTTGGTAGTACCAAAGTGTTCCTCCGGTAAACGGAGTTGCATAATCTCATAGTTACGTAAACATGTATAAGTCATGAAGAAAGCAATAGCAATATACTAAACGATCAAGTGCTAAGCTAACGGAATGGGTCATGTCAATCACATCATTCTTCTAATGAGGTGATCCCATTAATCAAATGACAACACATGTCTATGGTTAGGAAACACAACCATCTTTGATTAATGAGCTAGTCTAGTAGAGGCTTACTAGTGACTATCTTTTTGTCTATGTATTCACACATGTATTATGTTTCTGGTTAATACAATTCTAGCATGAATAATAAACATTTATCATGATATAAGGAAATAAATAATAACTTTATTATTGCCTCTAGGGCATATTTCCTTCACGTGGCTCCTGGAAGCCCCCAGCCCCCTCGTCCTGATGGTGGTCTTCATTCCTTCTTGGTGGTGGTGGCAGAGGAGGAAGGCCTGCGTTGCCTTGCGGGCGATCTTCACGAGGCTGATCTCTCCAAGCTCCCTCGCGAGGCTGGTCCTGCCAGCGGTCCTCGCGAGGTCGGTCACGCCACCCCTAGCGAGGGCCACGGTCGTCACATCGTCCTCCACCTCTTGCTCCGCCTCGGCCGTAGCCCCTATCGTTGCGCTCGAGACGTTGACTGACACGGCCTTCTCGCACGGCCCTGAGCTCTTGACATTCGTTGGTGTTGTGAGTGTGGAGATCGTGGTACACACAGTACCGGCTGCCCTTGGATGACTCCGGCTGGTCCCTGCCGCGCTTCGTGTCCGGCTCTGCTGCGAACACGGTTGCTCCTTTGTGCTTCACATCCTTGGCCTTGGCTTTCTTCTCCTCTGGGTCCGCCGTCGGGAGCTCGAGAAGGGAAAGGCGCCCCTCCTCAGCCCTTGCGCACTTGGTCGCCAGGTTGAACAACTCTAGTGACGTACATAGATCTTCATGGATCGCCAGCTCCTCCTTCATCTTGACGTCGCAGACGCCATCAGAGAAAGCTGAATGATGGCCTCTTCGGTCACCTTAGGAATCTTGAGGTGAGCGTTGTTGAAGCGCTGGATGAACTTCTGTAAGGTCTCTCCAGGCTGCTGCTTGATGCGGCATGGGTCACCCACGGCTGGCGGACGGTCGCGAGTGCCCTGGAAGTTGGCGATGAAGCGGGTGTGCATCTTATCCCAGGAGGAGATTGTGCCGGGAGCCAGGTTCAAGAGCCAGGTGCGGGCGCCGTCCTTGAGTGCCATGGGAAACCAGTTCGCCATGACCTTTTCGTCTCCGTTGGCGGACTCGATGCCCAGCTCGTAGAGCTATAGGAACTCCGCGGGGTCGGCAGTGCCGTTGTAGCGAGGGGGCAAGTCATGCTTGAACTTGCCTGGCCAGGCGACACTGCGTAGCTCGGGGGTGAAGGCGTGACAGCCCGCGGTGGCCACCGGAGCCTTCTGCTGAGGCTGGGCTTGCTCTGAGGGATTCCGCACGCCGTCGCTGCACAGGCGCGGGGGTCTTGACGTGGTGGCGCAGGGATGCGGTCGTGGCGCACCGGTGCCGGGAGCACACGTGCACCTTCTTGGGGACGAGGGATTTCTTGGAAGCTCCTCTCTGGTCGCGCGGGCGCCGGACGCGGCGGGTCTCGTCCTGGGGCCGCGCACCTTGGAGCCAGGGCGCCCTCTTGGGGAGGAGGTGGCGGAGGCACCTCCTGACCTGCGCCTCCTGCGCAGGATGGAGGGCGAGGCAGGGAGAGGGACAGCGTAGGAGAGCCCCATGCGGCGCTGACGAGCTCGGTGATGCGGGCGAGCCAGTCCTCATAGAGGTCGTCGATGGGGCGGTAGTGCAGGAGCTCACACGCTAGGAGCAATGCGATGTGCGAGTCGGTGGGGGCGCGACGGGCGTGGGACGACGAACCGGCCGAAGTTAGCGACGGGGTGGCGCTGCGGCCTTCCCGCCCCACCGAAGGATGCAGAGACGAGGCCTGCTGCTCGTTCCCCGCCAGGCCGGTGGCAGCGTTGGCGGCAGGCGACGGGTAACGATGGGCACACCCGCCGACGGGCGCCGTCTGGGCGACGCGGGCGGCGAGGGCAGCCCGATGCTCGGCGCGAGCCCGGCGAGCGTCAGCCATGGACATGACGGAAGATCGAACGCGAAGTGGCGGAAGAAAGGTTCCGGCGCACCCCTACCTGGCGCGCCAAATGTCGGATGTTGGGTTCCGGCAGACCCTTAAGGTTCGAACTCTGGGGTGCGCACGAAGATCTCTCCCCTACCGATCTACGTCCGATCGCCTCGTGAGATCTAAGCTAAAGACGATGAACAACACAAGGGACACAAGATTTATACTTGTTCGGACCACCGTTGTGGTGTAATACCCTATTCCAGTGTGTGGTGTGGTGGATTGCCTCAGGGGCTGATGATGAACAGTACAGGGGAAGAACAGCCTCGCAAGAGGTGTTCCTGAGCTGGTGCGATGAACTGCTTGGGTGAGTTCGATCACCTCTCTCTCTCTCTCTCTCTCTCTCTGGCTAGGGTTCTATCTCATGCCCTCTATGGTGATGGCTAACTCTATTTATAGAGGCACTGGTCCTCTTCCCAAATATTGAGCGGGAAGGGCGCCAACAACAGCCATTTCGAAGGGGAACATCTAGTACAAGTTATCCTGACTAAAATTGGTCTTCGGCTGCCAAAAGCGCTGGCGATGACGCCGTCTTGGGCTCCACAGTGACCTCCATCCTGCCGCTCCGCTGGTCTTGGTCTCGTTACCTTTGAAATGGCAACCTTTGCCTGATGCCTCGGTACTCCACGTCTGAGCTTGCCCCCTTTGCACCAAAGAGGAAACAAGGACACTGCGCAGGCCGGCGCCCGCCTGGCGCCCGCCTGGTCTCGATCGTCATGGCTTGCGTCATGAGCACCTCGCGAGGTACCCTGCCTTGATCTCTCCGCCTCCTCGCGAGCCTGCCTGGCGAGGCCATCCCTGAGGAAGCCTTGCGTCATCCGCCCCGCGAGGCTTGGCCCCTCGTGAGGGTCTTGAGTCTTGCGCTGATGAAGATGGGCCGTACTGGGCCACCACTTGAGCCACGCCGCAGGCCGCAGGCAGGCAAGTCTGGGAACCCCCGTTCCCAGAACACCGACAGCCTTCGTAGGGATGAGGATACGCTGGCCCAGAGGGTGAAGAGGGCCAAGGCCTCGGCGGGCGGCCGGCCCCCGGCGGGTACTTCGAGGGCGCCATTGGTGGTGCTGAGCAGCCCAGACAGCAGCCCCCGTCACAGCCCCCAGCGTAAGTCCATCACTCTCCCCTCGTCGACATGTGTTGGGGGTACGACGCTTTGGTACTGACCTTGACGGGTGCGCAGGAGGAGAGCAGCAGCAGGAGGAGCCACAGAGGGATACTCCCAACACGCCGCCCCTATCGACCACGCCGCCCCGAGGGGCGTCCCCGGCAAAGGCGCCGAGCACCGAGCCCACGCGCATGGAGGAGGAGGAGAACCCGGGCGCTGGTGGCTTCGCCTCGGTGCCAAACATTGGCGGGGAAGGGACTTCTGCCTCCCAGCCTGGCACTGGTAAGTTGTTCGCCTTTCGTCCCTGTTCCTTTTTCTTTCTGACCCTTGGCCTTGGCCTTGCCTCACTCCCTCCTTTGGTGCCCAGATCCCTCCTCAGCGGACCCAGGGGACGTGGACGCCATCATCGAGGACGTCGCCAAGGCCACCGCGGCGGAGACCGAGGAGGCCACCTAGGGCGCTGCTGAGGACGCTGCCAAGGGGCCTGCCGAGGAGCCCGACAAGGCCACTGCTGAGGAGGCCGGCAAGGGACCTGCCGGGGAGGCCGGCAAGTCCGCCGCTGAGGAGCAGGTGGTCAATGACCGGCCTTCCTCCTCCGCCGCCTCTGGCTCTGGAAAGTACCTGAGGGTGAGTGACGACTTGTTCGTCCACCTTCCAGGTGCGTCGAGCACCTGGACGCCCGTCGAGGGAGAGGTGTTTGATGATGAAGTGCTTGCCGCCGTCGGGCTCAAAGTCGTCAACGAACTGAGCGCAGGTGGCGACGGCTCCCGGGAGGAGCGGATCCTCCAGGCCATGGGCGCCAACTTTCGGAGGCTCCAAGCGCTCCACCGCGCCCGCCTGGACAAGGCCAAGTCCAGGATGGCAACGGTGGACCAAGCGGAGGCGGACCTCAAGGTGCGCATCGCCGAGGGGCAGGCTTGGTTCCGCCAAGCTAACGGAGAGCTGAAGACCGCCCAGGGCGAGCTGGCCAAGCGCGACGTGGAGCTCACCATGAAGCTAGCCGACATCAAGAAGGCCCAGGAGACGGCGGAGGGCTTGGCCGTGGCAGCTGAGGCTGCCCGGACCCAGCACCAGGCCGCGCTGAACTCCCAGGAGGAGGACCTCTCCAAGCGCGAGGTGGACCTCGACGCTAAACTCCGCGCCAAGGACAAGGAGGTGGAGAAGCTTGTCGCGCAGCGGACCCAAGAGATGGAGCAGCGGCACAAAGAGACACTTGATGCCCAAGCTCTGGTTCACACCAGCAATGTGAAGGAGCTGGAGGTGGAGCAGGACGAGCTGAAGGAGCAGGCCCTGAAGTTGTCCCAGGAGAAGGACACGCTCAACGGCGCCTTGACGGAGGCGCAGGGCGCAGCCGTCAGCCGGGCCGGGGAGCTCTCTGAGGCCAACAACTCCATCAAAGACCTCAAGCTGAAGCTGGAGGGTCTCGAGAAGATGTTGTCGGAGGCCAGGGCCCGGGAAGGGACCCTGACCAAAAACCTAGAGACCGAGAAGCAGCTGCGGAAGAACGAGGCCCTCAACTTCAAGGAGCACGTGGAGGGCGAGAACCGTTGGCTCGATCGCCTCGCCGGCGTTGCCAACCAGGCCGCCGCGCAGCTGGCCACCATGGGGATGCCGTACGTGAGGTACGCCTCGGAGCGGAGTGTGAGCGCCAACTGCAGCATGACCCTGTTCTTTGAGAAGGTCGTCGGTGCTTTGGAGCGGCTTCATGCCAACCGGGCGGCCTCGCTGGCCGACGAGGCCCGGAGGCTTTGCCAGGGCGCCATGACCAAGGTTCTCACCAAGGTGGCGTACTGGTACCCTGACCTCGATTTTCACGCCGCGCTGGAGAGCTTGCCGGAGGATACTGACCTCGCGCCGCTCAGGGAGCGCATCAAGCCCGTCATCAGCGGTGTCGGCGGAATTCTGAGGGTGGAGGGCCAGCGCCGGGATTAGGCACCCCGTTTCTTTTCGTTGCTGCAAGTTCACAACCAAGACGATTTTTATCTTTAGTTAGAACTGCGGCAACAAGCGATGTAATATAACTTCTGCAGTACTTTGATATTATGCACATTATTTTCCTGTTCGATTTTCCTCTGTATGTCCACCCTACGTAACTAGGTAGGCCTGCCGGCGCGTAAACCCAGGGCGGCATCTTGGGGAAGGATCCCCATTGGCCTGCCTGGTGTGCTTGTGGCCGGGCGAACCACCTTACCGCCCTTAACGCGGCCGCCCGAACTGCCGAGCTTAACTCGAGTCAAAATCGAGAGCGTTGCCAGGTGCGGAAGGCTACCCCGCCACTCTTGACGCGGCCGCTTGGGCTATTGAATGGACTCGAAACAGAACAAGGGTGTTGCCAATCTTGGGAGGGCCCCTTTGTGTGCAGGTTTTCCATACATAGGCAGGATCTCTAAGGACGATAACCTTATATAAAAAAGGAAATAAGTCAAGGCTCTGAATGACTTAGCTTTTCTATTGCCACGTTGGCGTCCTTCGCGGTGCGGGCGGCGTCATTTTCTCTTGGCCGTCTTCTTCTTTAGAAGCCACGGCGATGCAGAACTGCTAGACCAACTACTAGACCAGATTCTCACAATTGTGCCCCCTACCTGGCGCGCCAAAGATGTCGGTGTGGAACGACACCTATGGGATCACAAGAATCCCTACTACGGTTGTTGGGGCGCAGATTTGCAAGAAGAGCAGGATTAGTAATCAGCACAAGGATCGTTTACCCAGGTTCGGGCCGCGAGGATGTGTAAAACCCTAGTCCTGCTTTGGTGGATGTATTGAGTGTTCTTGAGCCCTCGAACTAGCTACGGTGGCCGAGTAGTTCCAGAGAGCAGAATTCTTCTCCAGTACGCCATGGGCCTCCTTTTATAGTCAAAAGGGGCTGCCACAGTGGCACACATGAGGTGTAAAGGCGTACAGTGCTACGAGCTTATCGCTCGTATTACAGGACAAGACGCATTTAATGCGTCGCTTAGGTGTCCCCTTGCTTTATCGGGGACAGGGCGAGGCCCGTCCCGTCCGTCGCCGCTCCCCCTTGTTTCGACATGCGCCTTGGCCAGCGCTGCATGCGGCGCCATGTAGGCAGGCAAGCAGCTGAGGTGGCGCGGCCGTAGGGTCTTCACGAAGACCTGCATGCCACCATGCATGTGCTTGCTGATCCGGTCTGGGACCTGCATGTTGCCACGCAGGTGCCAGCCCAGCTGGTTGGGCTGGCAGCTGCATGCGAACGGCGGTGGAGACTTGGCTGGTGCGGGCTGGCGATTGGCCTGGGCGTCCTCGGTGAGGGCCTTGCCGGGTGACCCGGCAAGGGTCTTGCCATGGCACGCTGTCGTCCCCGGGAAGGATCTTGCCGGGGGTCTTGTGGCTTTCTTCGGCAAGGATCCTGCCGAGGGTCGCCGTCTTCTGGTTCTCATATGATCTTGAATCTTCCTTGGTCTTGACAAAGATTTGCATGCCACCATGGAGGTGCCTCCCGAGCCCTAGTTCCAACGTGGTTGGTTGAGTTGGAACCCGTGGGCTCGAGGGTGGCTCACTCCGCTGGTGTTGGACGAGCCGCCCCGACGAGGGCCTTGCAGGGCCGCGGAGGCTGCCCCTGCAAGGATCTTGCCGGGGGAACCTGCTTCGTCTCTCTGCTCTTTTGTGATCTTGGCCTTGGCGTTGCTCTGGCTGTCTTGAGCTTTGGTTTTACCTCAGTTCACCTCCTGTGCCTTGCTTCGTTGGCCTCGACGCGTGGCTTTGACTGCCCGTGCACAAGTAAAGGGGTACAAAGGTGTGCCCCTACTTTTGTACACCGGCAGTGGTACATGCTCGGGCCCGGAAAGCCATGAAGAGTATGGTGAAGGCTTTATGGCCATCTGATACCCCTCCAGAAAGTATGGAGGGCTTGGCGAACCTATTCAAAGGTGCCCGACGCCGGTTCAAGCTATGGAAGACATCCGCCTGCCATGAAGATGCACGGGAAGCCTGGGCCATGGTGAAGACGCGCTTCACCAAACTGGATCCAAATCATATGGCCCGAGTGGGACCACAGGGACCAGACGGGAAAGAAATTCCATTGAATTTGGTGTATGACCAAGTAATGATAGCTGCGAAATATTCGCAGGAAGACTGTAGGTTAGACAGTCTTATAGATGGAATAGATAAGGAATAGATTTTTTGATATAATGTATTAATGTACGTATATGATCAACCTGTATCTGTATCCGAACATGTGAAAATTTTTGTCATTGGAGGCCTTCGGCTTTAATCTCTGAACCAAAATGTGGAGTGTTTCCGCATACTTATTCAAAGAGAAGTATTTACTATGTCCGGAAACCAAGCAACCTAGTCATTGTGCTCGAATAGACAAAAAATTGAGTTCAGATGTATGTTATATTACATATGTAAGAAACAACTTCCAAGGAAAATAGTTCTGTTAAGGGTTCCTTTCCTTGGGTTGGCATACTGTAATTATGTGTGCCGGGTGTTTGATCCGTAATACGGAAAGCTGATTGCTTGCAAGGTTTAAAGTGGTTACAATAATGCAACAATCTGTCGTTTGATTGCCGACCAATTATTCTCTCCAGAACGCTAGCTTTCGGCTTCACCCGTCTGAGGTACATGTCCGGATAACCCGGTTGTAACAATCGCAGAGGTGCTCCCTTTACGCCCTAGCCGAACAACCGGGAACGTAGCGCATAAGCACAGGAGCAAGGCAACCCAGCTTGGCAAAAACTTAAGTCATAGAGGTGCGTATAATGGTAAAAAGGATGTATACGAGCAAACGACACATATATTGTGAGCTCTAGGCTCGGAATAATAATAGGCTTCTATTTAAAGAAGCCCCCAGTCATGGTGGGGTGTGTATGTTTAAGGATGTGTACCCCTCAAGTGTTCGGCTTATCTGAACACATATTGGAAATTGTATAAAAACGAGAAGAAAGAGAAAAATTGAAGAGGAGAAAAAGGAACGAAAAAAAAGTATGACCGAACTTATGCGTAGAATCTTCGGAGCCGAGCAGCGTTGCATGGATTCGGCTCTAAGCGATTATCCGATGCATTACGAAGGCGGTAGGCTCCTCCAGTGAGAACTTCGTCTAAAATGAAGGGACCTTCCCATTTTGGTTTGAGCTTGTCCGTTTTCTTCTCTGGGAGGCGTAAAATGAGCTCACCGACATTATAAGTCTTTGCCCGCACTTCTCTGCTTTGGTATCTCCGCGCCTGTTGTTGATAGAATGCGGAACGGGCTTTTGCAATGTCGCGCTCCTCCTCCAGGCCATCTAGGTCGTCTTGCCGATCAAGCTCGGCTTCTCTCTCTTCATACATGCACACTCGAGGTGAGTCATGAATAATGTCGCAGGGCAAGACAACCTCTGCACCGTACACCATGAAGAAGGGTGTGTATTTGGTTGTGCGATTAGGCGTGGTCCGCGGTCCCCATAGTATGGAATCGAGTTCCTCGACCCAGCGTTTATCTGACTCCCGTAGGGCTCGCACTAGTCTGGGTTTGATGTCGCTCATTATCAGGCCATTAGCCCGTTCGACGACCGGTTGTTTGAGGGTGATATCACGGAGGCGTAATCGAGCTTAATGCCCAGGTTAGCACACCAATTTTTTACCTCATCGGCTATGAAGTTAGAGCCATTGTTAGTAATGATGCTGTGCGGGACGCCATAACAGTGTACCACACCGGATATAAAGTCGATCACCGGCCCAGCTTCAGCCGTTTATACTGGTTTGGCCTCGATCCACTTAGTGAATTTATCCACCATAACTCTTATGGCTTCCCCTTTAAGAGGTCCGACCATGTCTAGCCCCCAGACCACGAAAGGCCAAGTAATGGGGATTGTTCTTAGGGAAGTGGGCGGCATATGTCTTTGATTGGCAGAAACCTGTACGGAAGGCCTTACTTACGAGGGCCCAGGCTACGGCGTGATGGCCACCGAGACTAGCATGTATTTCATCCAAGAGCCGCCGTCCCTCCCCTTCGGAGATACATCTTTGAAGAACTCCGGTAGTACTTTTCTTGTAGAGTTCTCCTTCATGGACTTGTAGTCTTTCGAGCGTCGAACTCTTCGACGGGCCTCATTCTGGTCATAAGGGAGCTCCCACCTATTAAGGTAGGCTAGGAAAGGTTCAGTCCATTGAGCAATGACGGCGATAACTACATGGGTGGAAGGGGTCATTTCGGTGCCCGAGCCCCCGATGATATCAGAATTGTGTTCGGCATCTGGGGATATGATCGGCTCCGGACTAATATTGCCGCTCTCGTCCTGCCATACCACGGATGGCTTGAAGAGCCTTTCCACAAATGTGTTAGGTGGGACAGGGTCGCGTTTAGCGCCCATTAGAACAAGGATATCTGCTGCTTGATTACTGTCTCGAGCAACATGATGAAAATCGAGCCCCTCAAACCGAGCTGATATTTTGAGTACGGCATTGTGGTATGCTGCCATCTTTGGATCTTTTGCATCGAATTCTCCATTTATTTGGGATATTGCGAGGTTCAAATCCCCACGCACCTCGAGGCGTTGTATGCCCATAGAAACAGCCATTCGGAGACCATGCAGTAGTGCCTCATATTCGGCCGCGTTGTTGGAGTCCGTATACATGATTTGTAATATGTAACAGATTGTGTCCCCTGTAGGGGATGTTAGGATGACACCAGCCCCCAATCCAGCTAACATTTTAGAGTCGTCGAAGTACATCACCCAGTTGGAGTATTTGGTGTACTCTTTAGGGAGTTCGACCTCTGTCCACTCGGCAACAAAGTCGGCCAACACCTGAGATTTCATAGCTCGGCGTGGCTTGTATGTTATTTCAAATGGTAAGAGCTCGATGGCCCATTTGGCAATGCGGCCGGTGGCATCCCCATTGTTTATGATGCCATTGAGTGGCACTTCGGAAGCCACCGAAAGTAGTGCCGCAGCTTCCACGATGCCATGAAGACCGCATGCGCTATCTTTTGATAGTGTTGGTATCGAGATTTAGATGGTGTAAGAACCGCCAATACATAGTACACTGGTTTCTGGAGTGGGAATTTATGTCCCTCTTCCTGTCGTTCGACGACGAGTACCACACTCACCACCTGGTGAGTCGCAGATATGTGGAGCAACATAGATTCGCCAACACTTGGTACGGCAAGGATTTTATTTCTTCCAATCCGGCTGTAGCCACATTCGTCCATTCAAAGTTG
The DNA here is from genome assembly GCA_021605145.1 of Aegilops bicornis. Lineage (NCBI taxonomy): Eukaryota > Viridiplantae > Streptophyta > Magnoliopsida > Poales > Poaceae > Aegilops > Aegilops bicornis. The sequence goes on from CM038672.1 coordinate 112,605,472, forward strand.
TCGGTGTGTCGGAGCAGTCGATAAAGTGGAAGCGCCTTTTCTCCTAATCTGGAGACAAAGCGGCTCAAGGCTGCCACACACCCAACTAATTTTTGGACTTTCTTTAAGTCTGTTGGCGTTGCCAATTGTGACAATGCTCAGATCTTTGTTGGGTTCGCTTTGACTCCTCTATTAGAAATGATGAACCCGAGTAGTTTTCCGGCTGAAACGCCGAAGACACATTTTTCCAGATTCAGCCGTATGTCATATGTTCGGAGGTTTTCAAATGTGAGGCGTAGATCGTCCACCAATGATTCGACATGTTTAGTCTTGATGATGATATCATCTACGTATGCCTCCACTGTCTTGCAAATTTGCTTTTCCACACATGTTTGAATCATGCGTTCGTAAGTGGCGCCAGCGTTTTTTAGCACAAAAGGCATAGTGTTGAAGCAGAAAGGCCCATAGGGTGTAATGAATGCCATTGCGGCCTGTTCGGACTCCTTCATCTTAATTTGATGGTATCCGGTGTATGCGCCAAGGAAACATAATGAGTCGTGTCCTGCGGCCGCGTCAATTATTTGGTCAATGCGGGGCAGTGGGAAGGGGTCCTTCAGGCAAGCCTTATCAAGGTCTTTGAAATCGACACAAAGGCGCCAGGATTTATCCTTCTTTGGCATGACCAGGTTGGATAGCCATTCTGGATGCTTGATTTCTCTGATGAATTTAGCCTCAAGTAGTTTGGCTAGCTCCTCCCCCATAGCTTGTCGTTTGGGTTCGGAAAATCATCGCAGCGTCTGCTTGACTAGCTTGAACCCCTTTATGATATTGAGGCTATGTTCGGCCAGTCTGCGTGGGATCCTGGGCATGTCTGAAGGGTGCCAGGCGAACATATCCCAATTTTCACGCAGGAACGCTCTTAGGGCGGCGTCGATGTTGGATCCAACTATGCTCCAATGGCTGCTGTTTTATTAGGATCCGTTGGGTGTACTTGAAATTTGACTATTTTGTGTGCTGGCTTGAAAGAAGTGGATTTGGGCCTCTTATCGAGGATTACATCATCTTTGTCCACTGTGGAGTGCAGAGTGGCTAGCTCCTCGGCCGCGAGGGCCTCGGATAGTGCCTCGAGGGCCAAGGATGCAGTTTTGTTTTCGGCGCGGAGTGCTATATCCGGATCACTAGTGATAGTGATAACTCCATGGGGCCTTGGCATTTTGAGCTTCATGTACATGTAATGGGGTATGGCTTGAAAGCGTGTGAATGCGTCTCGCCCCAACAGGGCGTGATATCCGCTATTGAAAGGTGCCACGTGGAAGAGGAACTCTTCGGACCTGTAGTTCTCCGGCGTGCCGAATACTATGTCAAGCTTAATTTTCCCCGAGCTTCGTGCTTCTCGACTGGGGATAATGCCTCGAAAGGTGGTGCAGCTTTTCTCAATGCGACTTTTGTCCGTTTGCATTTTTTGGAGCGTATCTTCGTAGATGAGGTTCAGTCCGCTGCCGCCGTCCATGAGCACTTTAGTGAGCCTAAACCCATCCACTGGGTTTAAGACCAAGGCGGCTGGTGCTCGGACTGATCAGGCCCTTGGCTCATCATTGGCAGTGAAAGTTATTGCCAAATCGTTCCAAGGATTTATTGCGGCTACCTGGTTAACTTCGGTGAGGTCGTGTAGCGCCCGTTTGCGCCGATTATTTGAAGAAAAGGTCTCAAACACCATAAATACATTGAGATCGTTGTCCTCCGAAGATTGCCTCTCTAGGGTGGTGTTGGTGAGGATGGCCTTGCCACTCTTAGCCACCTGTCGGAGTACCCAACATGCCCGAAGGCTATGTGTTGGTTCGGTATTCGGCATCGTGTGTATTTGATAGGGCTTGTCGAGCAATTCGTCAAGGACAGTTCTATGTCCTATGAAGGGTTTGATTTTCTTGTCAATAAGATGATGATCGGGTGCCCCGTAAGGGTGCATCCTTCTTGCCCGTCCGCTGGGATGCTTAAGGGTGGGAAGTTCCCACCGGGCTGTCTGGGCTTTCCAGGCGCTTTCCATTATGCAGTACTTCTGTACTATGTGTGCCAAATCTGCAAAGTGCAGTATGCGGCGGCGGTTGAGGGCATTGAGGATTCCCTCGTCCGTACAGTTGCGGCAAAAAACTGAAACCGTGTCATCCTCACAACAATCTTTCATCTTGTTTTTAACAAGGAGGAACCTGGCCCAGAAGTGATGGAACGTTTCCTGAGGTTGCTGCCGTACATACATTAGGTCACATGCGTCTGGAGGACCTGAATTGCTTGGGGAGTATTGCTTGTGGTGGGTGAGCGGTTGAAATCTGAACCCTGACCCACTATTGGATCCGGAGTTTGAAGAATCTCCGAGGTCACTAGTCCAGGATCCGAAGGGTCCTGGTAACTTTCGGGCTCAACGCCCATGTTCGAAGGACACATGGTATCTTCCCCAAGGAGGGTATCCAGCACGCAGGGCTCGGAGATCCGAACATAGCTTGTTCTTAACTCAAGGAAAGAAGTATTTTCAGCTTGTTCCTCCACGACCATTACCAGATGGGTCATCGGTGGGGACTTGATTTCCCTCTGATCGGGTTTAAGCCCAATCCATTCATAGTCTGTTGCGACCCCCAGGGCGGCGATGCGATCTAGCAGCCCGTTCAAGAACAAGACTTCTGCGGATCCATCTTTTCGGAGTGTTCGAGGCCGATGTGAAGGTGTTGTTTGGCGATTTTGGGGGCTGCCTTTGGCTTAACGGCCAAGCGGGGGCCCATGGTAAAACCGCCGAGCAGGAGGACATGTCCTAGAGCTAGGGCCCTTCCAGAGGTGATGCTGTCATTGATGACAGGGCGAGCCATCTATCCTTCCGTCGACGACACAAAGGAACTCTCAACGAAAGCACCAATGTCGATGTCAAAACCAGCCGATCTCGGGTAGGGGGTCCCGAACTGTGCGTCTGAGGATCGAAGGTAACAGGAGACAAAGGGGACATGATGTTTACCCAGGTTCGGGCCCTCTTAATGGAGGTAAAACCCTGCTTCCTACTTGATTGACTTTGATGAGTATAGGGGTTACAAGAGTTGATCTACCTCGAGATCGTAATGGCTAAATCCTAGATGTATAGCCTATATGAATTCTGATAGCCTCTACGGACTAAACCCACCGGTTTATATAGACACTGGAGGGGCCTAGGGTTGTACAGAGTCGGTTTACAGAAGAAGGAAACTACACATCCGGACGCCAATCTTTCCATCCACGGAAAGGAATGTCCAATCCGGGCACAGGGGAAGGTCTTCTACCTTGTATCTTCACGGCCCATCAGTCCGGCCCATAACACACAGCCTGGTCACCCAAGGAACCCTTAATCCGGGACTCCATCAGGTCTCTCGAATGCTACAAGGCTCGGTGGGTGATAACTCACAAGTATAGGGGATCAATTGTAGCCTCTTTCGATAAGTAAGAGTGTCGAACCCAACGAGGAGCTAAAGGTAGAACAAATATTCCCTCAAGTTCTATCGACCACCGATACAACTCTCTGGCAGCTCGACGTTAAGCTTTACCTAGAACAAGTATAAAACTAGAAGTACTTTGTAGGTGTTTTCGGATAGGTTTGCAAGATAGTAAAGAGCACGTAAATAAAAAGTAGGGGCTGTTTAGATAAAGACACAACTAAATTAGTTTTAGTAGAGTGCTTTTTGTCACGAGAAAGTTATTTGTCCCCAGGCAATCGATAACTAGACCGGTAATCACTATTGCAATTTTATATGAGGGAGAGGCATAAGCTAACATACTTTCTCTACTTGGATCATATGCACTTATGATTGGAACTCTAGCAAGCGTCATAACTACTAAAGATCATCAAGGTAAAACCCAACCATAGCATTAAAGTATCAAGTCCTCTTTATTCCCATACATAAAGAACCTACTTACTCGGGTATGTGCTTACATCACTCACGCCACCCACCATAAGCAAATCATGAACATATTGCAAACCCTACAGCGGGGATCCCTCAAGCTTGCGCGACACGGAGAGCACCATAGGACAGCACCAATAATAAAACATGCAACTCAAACCAATCACGATCATCAATTAACCCATAGGACAAAACGGATCAACTCAAACATCATAGGATAGTCATACATCATTGGGAAATAAAATATAGCGTTGAGCACCATGTTTAAGTAGAGATTACAGCAGGTAAAAGAGGGGTTACACCGCTGCATAGAGGGGGATAGAGGTGGTGATGATGGCGGTGAAGTTGTTGGTGTAGAGTGCGATGATGATGATGGCCCCCGGCGGCGCTCGGTGCCACCGGAAGCGAGGGGGAGAGAGCCCCCCTCCTTCTTCTTGTTCCTTGACCTCCTCCCTAGGTGGGAGAAGGGTTTCCCCTCTGGTCCTTGGTCTACATGGCGTGGGAGGGGCAAGAGCCCCTCCGAGATTGGATTTGTCTCTCTGTCTCTCTCTGTTTCTGCGTTCCCTGATTCTGCCCTTTCACCGTTTCTTATATATCCGGAAATCCGTAACTCCAATTGGATTGAAACCTTCGCCAAGATTTTTTTCCAAAAATTAGCTTTCTTGCGGCCAGAGAAGAGCAGCAACCGCCTTACGAGGTGTCCACGAGGGTCAGGGGCGCGCCCCCTGCCTCGTGGCCCCCTCAGGCACCGTCTCGCGTTGATTCTTCTTCCCATATTTCACAAATATTCCAAAAATATTCTCCGTCAGTTTTTATCTCGTTTGGACTCCGTTTGATATGGGTTTCTGCGAAACATAGAACATGCAACAAACAGGAACTGGCACTGGGCACTAGATCAATATGTTAGTCCTAAAAATAGTATAAAAAGTTGCCAAAAGTATATGAAAGTTATAGAATATTGGCATGGAACAATTAAAAATTATAGATACGACGGAGACATATCAGTGGGTGGTTCATGGTTTTCGGCAGCGCTTGGGCGTGGACTTCACCGACACCTTCGCCCGGTTGTGAAACAGGGCACGATCCGCGCCGTACTCCAGCTGGCGGTCTCGCGCGCCTCGCCTGTGCACCAGTTGGATGTCTCCAATGCCTTCTTGCATGGCCATCTCGCCGAGCAGGTGTTCTGTGAGCAGCCTACAAGCTTCGTCGACGCCGAGCACCCGGACTTCGTGTGCTTGCTCTCCTGTTCTCTTTACGGGTTGAAGCAGGCGCCTTAGGCTTGGTACCAGCATATCGCAGCCTTCTGCAGTCTCTGGGATTTCGGTCCACTCGCTCCGATGCTTCACTCTTCGTGTATCATCAGGGAGCCGACACTGTATATCTGCTGCTCTACGTCGACACATCATCCTCACGGCGTCCGCCCCCGATCTCCTTCAGCGGTTGACTGCTCGTCTTCATGATGAGTTCGCCCTCAAGGACTTGGGGCCCCGACACTACTTTCTCGGCATCGAGGTGATTCACCGGACTGATGGCTTCTTTCTGCATCAGCGGAAGTACGCCCACGAGCTCCTGGAGTGTGCCGATATGCTTAACTGCAAGCCGGCGCCCACCCCCATCAACACGAAGGCGAAGGTCTCTGCTCTGGAGGGGTCTCTCGCGTCGATGGAGAGTTTTATCGCTCCATTGTTGGTGCTTTACAATACTTGACGCTGACTCGACCCGACCTGCAGTACGTTGTTCAGCAGGTGTGCCTCCACATGCACGCTCCGCGTGACTCTCACTAGACTTTCGTGAAGTGTATTCTCTTTACATATGCGGCACCATGTCTTTGGGACTCACCCTGCGGGCCTCCGCCTCCACCGACCTCGTGGCCTACTCCGATGCCGACTAGGCCGGCTGCCCCGACACTCGATGCTCTACGTCGGGCTACTGCATCTACCTTGGGCCTTCGTTGATCTCCTGGTCATCAAAGTGGCAGCCCACGGTTTCCCGCTCTAGCGCCGAGGTAGAGTATCGCGCCGTGGCTAATTCTGTGGCCGAGTGCTCTTGGCTCCGTCAGCTACTCCAGGAGTTGCTTTGTGATGTTCATAAGGCTACTCTTGTCTACTGCGATAACGTCAGCGCGGTCTACCTTTCCGCCAACCCGGTGCACCATCACCGTACGAAGCATATTGAGCTCGATATTCACTTCGTGCGCGAGCAGGTTGCCCTTGGCCGTGTTCGGGTTCTTCAGTGCCGACGTCGCAACAGTTTGCTGATGTGATGACTAACGGATTGCCTACTCCCGTCTTCGAGGAGTTTCAGTCCAGTCTCTGTGTCTCTGGCGACGCTTCGACTGCGGGGCGTGTTGAGTTGTATTTTGTGTTGCATGTATATTGGAGTTGTGGCCCACCTCCTAGTCTTGTATAATTGAGGTAGAGGCCTTCACTTGTAATTATATATACGTGCACCAGCACCGCATCAATATAACGTCTATTGTATTGCAAACTTTCCTGTCTACACTTTGTACTTCTGCTGATTTCTATAATATATTTGGGTCCTTTTGCCAAAAAAAGAAGAATAGACTCCAAATATCCTCCGTCCGGAAGTACATGTCGGAGTCCGCTGTCATGTATTTCGGGACGGAGGGAGTATATTTTAATTTGGTGAGTCCTCCAACAGGAAACACTAGTCTTAACAATTCAGACACTATACTTAAAAGAAACATTTAGATCAGTGTGGAACAGTATCAGTGGAAATAAGAAAAAGCTAGTTGGGTAAACCATAAGTAGATTGACGAGATCATTCATGATAATCCAATGTATATTGCTTAAAACACCTTGTGCAATCCTAGATCAAACTGATAGTGACAACTTCACAGTTTAAGCTGATACTATATCTCAGATCCGGATCACGTTTCAAGATGCTATAAACAAGTATCGTTCACGGCAACTTAATCGGTTGATGAATCAGATGGACAATTAATACAGAATTTTGGTGAACTTTGTGCAGTGAGTAGTATCAGAGGTGAAAGTGCAAAAATCCAAAATCCCGTGATCCTCACAGTGAAAGTGCTGGATCAACTTGTTCTTTCCATGGAGGCGAGGAAAAAAGGGATCGCCATCTCCTACTGACCTGTGATCATTTCGATCGTGAAGAATGTTCTTTAGCTCCCTCCCTATAAAGGCAAAAGTAGCCTATGGGGCAGAGATAAGAAGCATCGATTCCTTCCTTGAGTGGTGACTCCACGCACAGGCCGACCGATCGACAGGTCATGATAAACAAGCTTGGGAACAAGAACGCGTATGCCTACCACGAATACATTTTTCATTACTTCTTCTTCGGTATAATCCCTCTGAACACATTAACGGTTCAGATCGTCTTATATCCTTTCACGTGAAAACTTAAAAAATGGTAGGATGGTTATTCCCCCTCACCCTCCCCCCCAGCCCCGCTCCCGCGACGTACCCGCGCGGGAGGCGACGTACGTGCTCCCACGGCAGACGCCTTTTTTTTACACTGGGGCGACATACGTACGTGTACGCGCGTCGGACGGCGTCTTTTTCTACAGTGGGACGACGTACGTACGTGTACGCACGTCGGTGGTCAAGCGGCGACGGTTGGTCAATTCGCGACGCGTGGCCCGGGGAAAACGTGTCGTGGCGCGTGGACTGCGGCCCCGCCGCCCCGTCCCGTCCGTCCCCATGACTGCCGACCCGCCGCCCGTCCCGTCCGTCCCCTCGACTGCCGCCCGCCGCTGTCGCCCGTCGCATCCGTGGACATCAATGCCGTCCACCCACCCGCCCGTCGCAATTCTTGCCCGTCCGCCGCCGCCGCTTCGCGCTCGCCTATAAAAGCACCCCGTCCGCCCGTCGCCGCTCACACCAGTTCTTCCCCCGACCCGTCGTCACATCCACCTCCCAAAAGCCCGCCGGCGAGATGTCGTTCCACCGCGGCAGCAGCTCCAGCACCGGCGTTGACGACGGCCCGAGCGCGTGGCCATCGAGCCTGAGCACGCCGAGACAGAGGAGTTGTACCGGTTCGGGCTCCTCGTGCCGCTGGGTTGCCGTCTTCCGCACGACTGGAAGCTCGACAAGGATGGCTACCCGACGTGCGGGCCCGGCGCCACCGCGGAGGAGAAGCGGACCGGCGGCCGCTGCAACATCGCCGGTCGGCACGAGTTCTGGGACGGCAAGGACTACGCCCGTCATCGGTAGCGTTCGGTCCGGCGTCACGCCCGACCTCAACGGGCGACCGCCGCCGCCTTATTGTCCCGCTACCTGTCCAGCAGAACGCTGCTGCCGGGCCCTCCACCAACTGTGCCGGCGCCCGCCGATCCCCCCGCCCCGCCGGGGGTGGAACTGCCGGAGCAGGTCGTTCTTCGGGAGGACGGTGATCCCGAAGATACGTCGGGCTACCTCATCGCATTACGGGCGTCGGTGGCTGTAGCGGCAGCTGCAAAGGCGGCGGCTGCTGCGAGGGAGGCCGCTGAGCAGGCGGCTGCGATCCAGGCGGCGGTGGCGATTCCGCCGGTGGTCCCGCAGGCGGAGGCGGAGGTGGCGGAGTCCTCAGAGGAAGACGTCATCGACTGGGACCGCTTAGCCCGGAGCAGCGACGACGACGATGACGACATCGGCGGTGATGGCGCGGCGGAGGTCATCGATCTGGCGGGTAGCGACGGAGAGGAGTAGTTGTTTAAAAAAATCGTTCTAAGTACTATGTATGAAATCATTTAGGTTTGGATGAACTCGTTTAGGTTTGAATGAACTATGTAAAATATCTCTAAGTATAAACTATGTATAAAATCGTTTAGGTTTGGATGAACTTGTTTATGTTCAATGTTCAATGTCTCTTCAAAGTTTGTTGAAAAAATTAGCAAAATATTCAACGTTTATTTAGAAAAAAATAGTCGGTATGTATTTGAAAAATTTCTGACCCATGCATAAATATGTTCACAATACATTTCAAAAATTTCCAACTAATATACATAGCACAAAAAAAGGTCTGCAAGTATCCAGAAATTGTAGCACAAAAAAAGGTCTGCAAGTATCCAGAAATTGTAGCACAAAAAAATCATCAAAACACATAAAATATAAAACAAAACTGAAATAAAATGTCAAATGTGTCTCTAAAAATTTATAAAGTGTATTACAAATGTTCAGATTATGTTAAAATATGTTCATATAAAAAAGCCGGGTGGATGAAAAAAATTAAAAGTTTGAAAATACAACAAATAAAAAACAAAAATAAAATAAAAAAGGTGAGATATTTTAATTCATTAACATTTTCTGAAATGTTTTTAAATTCATTAACATTTATGAATTAGAGAATATTTTTAAATTCATTAACATTTTCTGAAATATTTTAAATTCATTAACATTTATGAACCAGAGAATATTTTTAAATTCATTAAAATTTATGAATCCAAGAATTTTTAAATTCATTACCATTTTCTGAAATATTTTAAAATTTATTAACATTTATGAACCAGAGAATATTTTTAAATTCATTAATATTTATGAATCCGAGAATTTTTAAATTCATTAATATTTTTCTGAAATATTTTTAAATTCATTAACATTTATGAATCAGAGAATATTTCTAAATTCATCAACTTTATGAATCCGAGAATTTTTAAATTCATTAACATTTCTTGAAATCCAAGAATATTTTTTCAAATCTGTTTTTGAAATTTGGCAGCAATTTATCAAATTCCTGAACTTATATAAATTTGCTAACATTTTGTTTGAATCGACGGACATTTTCTGAAATTTGAAAATAACATTTGGAATTCTTGAACTCTTTTTGGTCCGAGGGTCCCCTCCGGCCATACCGAAACCACCGCCTTCCACACCAAGTACCTGATTGGTTTCACGGAATGCATCCAACTTTTGCCAGCGCGTGTGGGGCCCCACCCGGGCACCCCACGCCAAAAATGAACGAAATCCGATAACGAACGCACGTTGCGTCACGTCCGGGCAGTATTTTAGGGGTTTTCGGCCTGGAAAATCGTAGAAATTACATACAGCCTCGAAACGCGACAAAATTTGGCGTGCGTGCTTTGCATGGTCACTGTAGCACGTAGAAAAAAATGGGCCCGTTTGGCGGATGCGAAGGAGAGACGTGCGACCTACCGAAACCACCGCCTTCCACACCAAGTACGTGATAGTTTTCACGGAATGCACCCAACTTTTGTCAGCACGTGTGGGGCCCCACCCGGGCACCCCACGCCAAAAATGAACGAAATCCGACAACGAACGCACGTTGCGTCACGTCCGGGCAGTATTTTAGGGGTTTTCGGCCCGGAAAATCGTAGAAATTACATACAGCCTCGAAACGCGACAAAATTTGGCGTGCGTGCCCTGCATGGTCACTGTAGCACGTGAAAAAATGGGCCCGTTTGGCGGATGCGAAGGAGAGATGCACTGACTCTATTGACCCTACATCTCCTCCAAATAGAGTTAATTACAGACAGCCGATTATTAAAATTGAATTAGAAAATCTCCACCGGTGTAGGACTAAAGCACGACCGACGGTTATATCACGACGCGTGTAATGATTGCAAAATGATCACCGCGGGCCTGACGTTGTAAATATCTCCACGAGCCGTCGCTATCTGAGGGAATATTTCCGACAATCTCGGACGTCGGTGCCCAATCACGTCGTGCATGCACTTTCGACCTCGTACGTCTTCGACGACGCCCCTGATCTGATCCCGCCCGCCGTTAGTCCCACTGGACGCCGCCAGCGCCCGCCGTCACCCCACACTGGTCGCCGTCAAGGCCCGGCCACGTACCCGCAGTGGTCGTCGTCACGCCGTCAGCCGCGACCGGTCGCCCGTCGTTCGCCGTTACGCACATCGTCGTCGCCGCCGCCGCCGTCAGACGCCGTCACCGCCTGCTCGCCGTCGGTACGCTGTCACCCACACTGGTCGGCGTCGGATAGTTATTTCTTTGAATATGTTTCCTTATAATATAACATCTCAACTGCATGCAACGTCACATAGATATTATTATATGCAGTATGGACAACAATAGTGTGATTGCATGTTCGGTAGAAAAGTGGGTTAGTCTTGTTAATAAGTTAATACGAAGTCAGTGATTCCCATTTTACGAAACGGAGATGGAGGGCATGTTACGAATACCTTCGGTGAAGACGCGTGATAATTTGCTTGCGCTTATGATTCAAGGTTTCAATCTAAGTACTAAAAAAATCATGGTCCAAGAGGCAGCCGGAAAGAAAGGATTGATTTCACTGAGGCCTCATGATGTGTTCGCTATATTTGGTTTGAAGAATGAAGGAGTGGATGTTTCTAGTTTTTTGAGTATGGACCAAGGGAAAGCAGTAAAGAAACCTCCAGTTAGTTTTGTTAACAAAAAGACTGGTAAAATCTTGATTGATGATCTCATTTAGAAGATTGTGAGAAATAAAAACATGGACGATGAATTTGTTCGGATGTCGTTTCTCGTCCTGTTAGGGACTATAATTGCACCAGTGTCTGATGAGTACATACCAAAGAATTATTATGCGCTAGTGCAAGATGTCAGGTCGATAAAAAAGTTCAACTGGAACGCATTCACTTTGCGGTTTTGTTTGTCGGAGATTGGTATGGTCTTGCAGCCCGGCCGTGTTAGGGAATGGCCACGTGGCAACCTAGCACTTCTGCAGGTATGATATATTTCTTAAGTTGAACATTTGTATTATGTAATAATAGTGTAACACGTGATAAGTGATTGTTTTTTTGTTTTGCAGTATCTATATTGGGAGAAGGTGCAGACAATCACCGGTCCACAGTATGATCCATTAGCGCTGTTGAGCCCCTTGATGAGGAACTGGACAGAAGAGGCAGCTGGAGAAAAGGGACAAGTACGACTTCCAATATGGTCATGGTGTTGGGATGGTAATACGTGCAATTTATTTTTATTTAAAGTCTGCAATTAATTATTAATTAAATTTGAATGTATGATTCTTTATGTTATAGATCGGTGACACCATTACTGAAGAGTACCGACTAAACAAAATTAGAGTGGAACAAGCTAAAAAAACAAGAAATCCAGTACGAAAAAGTCTAACATTACAGGAAGGAGAAAAGGTGTGAGTACATCTGAGGCTTCTGGTAGCTAGAACCCTATTATGGATCGGATTATGACTGAGCTGAAGCACATTCCTAAGGACATGCTTCGTTTGCCAGAGCTATGCGCACAGGTACAAGTTTCGTTTTTTTGCCGTTCAATTTGTTTTTTGATGTGTCACGTGACTAACTAAAACTTATTTGTAATCATAAAGGGTGATAGAGAAATTGAACAAAAGCGGCGTCTTCTACAAAGCCGGTGATAGTGAAAAAGAAGAAGAGAATGAGTATGGTGATAATAGTGAATCTAGAAACTATGGTGGAGACCCTCGTAAAGAATTTGTATATCAACGTGATATGGACAATTTGAAAACACCAGCAAAAAAGAATGTGCAAGAGGATGATGAAGCTGATCTTAATGATTCTGAAGAAAAGAGACCTTATTATTGCACACCTGACTATTTGGATTGTTTCAAGGGTGATAAATATGATCCTATCGAAGTTCCTGAGGTATTGGATGAGAAATTCGTTACATCTTTAGGAACAGGTGAAATCGCATCACGTGGATCGGTTGGTTCTATTGGAGAATATGAGGTACCGGAGGAGGTTGTTGGGAAACGGAAGCGCAACCTATCAAACCTTGTAAAGTCTCCTTATGTGCCTACTATACCGACTAAGCGTGCAAAACGTTCTGCAAAAGCAAGTGAGTTTTATAAATTTTCATGTTGTTCTAATTGACTTTGCGCTGAACTTACTACTTATCATTGATTTAGTAACATATTAGAGTTATGTGTTGCAAAACTATTCGAGAAAGAAGTCTTTCAAAATTCTAGTGATGAATACGATGTGGTGAAAGCGTCTGTTAAGTTTGTCCGTGCTTATGAGCATTCAGGAAAACATTGAAAGAAGGAAATATTCAATGATGGCATGCGCGAAGGTCTTAGTGCAGAGAGGGCTTGTAAGATTCTTAACCATCAATGGATAACCGGTGATGTAAGTTATTGTTGTGTTTTATATTACCGTTCACTACAAATTGGAATTGTTATACATCTTTTAAATTATTTTCAGGTTATCAATGCTTATTCGTCGTATCTGTTGGGAGTTGTTGGTGACGATCGTCATATAATGTCGACCTGGCTGGTCAATTGGTTACTAGAATTTAGACCAGACACCGAGCCAGGAAAAAATGAGAACGAAGTTATGGCGAAGAAGAATGGACCCGTGAATAGATGCACCGATGAGTATTTTAAAAAAGATAAGGTAAGTTCGACTAGCTTAATGTATGCATTTATGGGTTTTAAAATATTATGTGTTGATTACATTGTATACTTGTTGTGATGCAGACTTCTATTCCTCTTAATAAGGGAAATACCCACTGGTTTTGGTCGTCATGCATCGCCCGAAGAAAGAGTTTCAGGTTCTTGATTCTTTGATGTGACGCGAACTTGACAGTGAAGTTAAATACAAAGTTGAGGAGCTGGTACGTGATAAATTTACATGGGCATATCAAAACTATCAGTTCGTAATTTAACTATCTTAAATCCTTTGCGTGCTATCAATCATATGAACAGAGAAAACAAATTGGATATGACATACGTGATGCGAATGCGAGCGGTGTTGTGAATTATCCGGATGTGTCTACCTGACCTATTAAAATGTATAATATGCCACAACAGGAAGATGGGTGCGTATATACTTTCACATTATTTTAATATCTTATCTGAAATGCGAACTTATGAATCGTTGTTTGTATGGACCAGCAATTCATGTGGAATATTTATCCTTCGATGCTTTCAATACTGGGACGGTGACAAATGGACAAGCCGTTTTTTACAGGTATGGTTTTATTTCAAATGCTTATATTTAATTGAATTCATTATGTGATACAATTCGCATTGGACTAATATGAAGTTCTAACAGGGGTCAGATTGCGCAGCTTATTTTTTCAGAGGGAAATACGCTCAATGATGTGAAAGACAAAGTTACCCGGCTTGCAAAGAAGAAATAAATGCGGCAACATTTATGTAATAAAAAAAATTGTATGCTCAAATGATGTTTTCATTTATTTTGACTCTGATATTTTGTGATGAAGAACACACTACTTGTTTGAATATTTAAGTTGAGAATGACATTTGGATTATTATTTTGTCTTCATGTCGTCGTCTATAATTTTCAATTACTCATATTCATACTTCTGCCATCGTCTACTTGTTTGAATAAAACAGATGTTAAAATGCTTATGTCGTCGTCTACTTCTGTGACTTAAACAGTCCATGTTTATATAATGTTAAAAAAAATGCCCGCCCGGTGAATACCTTTGCACGTCGGCAAACGGGCCAACAGGGCAGCCAAGACGGCCCAGTGACTGTCGAGTTAGTAGAGAAGTTGAACAGCAAAGCCGACGTTCCGTATATAAGCAGGTCGACGCGCCGTTCGTGAGGCGAGGTGGGACTAAACGTTCCATCGCCGCCGCCGTGTCGGGAGCGACGCGCGTAACCGCGTGGGCCGCCCCAATAACATTGTACACCCAGACAGACGACGTCCCAAGTACCCCGCGGGGCGACGGGAACATGAGCGCATTTGTTTAGTCCCACCTCGCCCGACGGAGCGCGCGACGGCCTGCTTAAATACCCGGCGCGACAGAGGTAGTCGTGCTCCTCTGATTTACACACTATGCTACCGCCGTCCGTCGCTGCCCTGTGGGACAGTGCCGTCGGTCCAGTCTGTCTAATGTCAGACTGGTCGGCGCACTTGTCGGGCTGTTTTTTTTTGAAAAAACTAAAAACGACGGTGTTATAAGTGACGACGACAGTGTAGAAAAACAACATTAAACAACGATGGCACTACAGTGCATAATGAACAAATCAAAATAAACAGAGTAAAAGTACTTCTTGCATAACATAGTCTGTCATCAACAAATACTTATTTGGGTATCTTAGCAAATAGTCTGACATCAACAAACTAAAATAAGTCTCATATACCATAATCTAACAATTAAAAATGATCTCATAGATAGAAGCAATCCATCAAGAAACTGTCTTCAATCAAACGGCGAAGCAATCTTCCATACTCCCGAATTCAAGCAAAGTTCCTACATACCAAAACAGTAAGATATGTGTTAATTCACAATAAATAAATACATTTGGTTTGAACAATAAGATTTACATGAACATACGAAAATCGTACTTAGGATTTTGAGGGCACGTGGACTTATAATGACCCGTAAGACCGCACTGGCCACATTGACGTTTGCTTTTCTCATCAAAAGCTTTAGGTCGCCCATTTTTAGTGACATCAGGACCATCCTTACATGACCTTTAACATTCTGTTTTGGTGCGCCTTTGGTGTTAATTTTGCGGGATCACGAACCGTAACATGATCTTGATTAGGCTCAAATGCATCGTCGTTCACAAACTTTTTCTCCGCACCAGGCTCATCCTCCTCAGTGTAATCATTATCTATTATGTCCCTCAGATCCGCCTTCAACTTGTCGAATAAAAATGGTTTATAGCATGCTTTATGAGTTGCTTCGGTAGATAAGATAGTCAAATCATTGTACCTAGCTCTCTCCCCTGCACCAGCCCATCCCCAGCAAACAGATCGCTAGTGTGCTTCACGGGAAGTCCACCCCTTGCAATTTTGCTCAACCTCCGCAGTACTAAACACTTAGGTATCTCACGTAAGCATAGCTGAATCAAAACGTGAAGCATATGTTTGCAAGAAAGTCCTTTGCGATCCATACTTACAATCGCACTTCACGGTTTCTTCGGAGTTACCTGGGGTGTAGTCCACAGTGAATCTGATATCCCTATTTTCCTTCCATGTCAGTATGAACATGTGACTGTCTGCTCCTCTCAGTCTCTCAAGGACCTCAAGCTCCCGTGCCTTCTTCATATCTTCCTGTAAGATATTAAAGTTTGCCCCAATGAACTCACGGGAAGCTGATTTCTCAATATCTTTACACTCGTCCAATACTGGTACTGGGTATGTCTGTGAGTTTGTGTAATCGTCATGCGCCTCGTTCTCACGGAGACTGTGACGCCCCCGATTCAATCGTACACTAATCATGCACGCAAATGTGTACGATCAAGATTACGGACTCACGGGAAGATATCACAACACAACTCTAAAACATAAATAAGTCATACAAGCATCATAATACAAGCGAGGGCCTCGAGGGCTCGAATAGAAGTGCTCGATCATAGGCAAGTCGTGGAAGCAACATATCCGAAATCTGAGTACATAAGTTAAACAAGTTTGCCTTAAGAAGGATAGCACAAAGCGGGATACAGATCGAAAGAGGCGAGGCTCTGCTCGGGATCCTCCTAACTACTCATGGTCGCCGTCGGCTGCACGTAGTAGTAGGCACCTCCGGTAGTAGTCGCCATCGACGGTGGCGTCGCTCACTGGGCTCCATCGTGCAGTCGCAGCAATCGAGTAGAGATAGGGAAAAGGGGAACAAGGCAACCGTGAGTACTCATCCAAAGTACTGCAAGCAAGGAGCTACACTACATATGCATGGATATATGTGTAAAGGGCCATATCGGTGGACCGAATCGAGAATGCCGAGAATAAGAGGGGATAGCTAATCACAGCCGAAGACTACGCTTCCGGCGACCTCCGCCTTGCGACATGTAGCAGAGTAGGTGAAGTCCTCCAAGTAGCATCACATAGCAATAATCCTACCCGGCGATCCCTCCTCGTAACCACGAGAGAGAGCGACCACCGGTTGTATCTCGCACTTGGAAGGGTGTGTTTTATTAAGTATCCGGTTCTAGTTGTCATAAGGTCAAGGTACAACTCCAAGTCGTCACATTATCAAGATCACGGCTATTCGAATAGATTAACTTCCTGCAGGATGCACCACATAACCCAACATGCTTGATCCCATTTGGCGGACACACTTTCTGGGTCATGCCCATTGCGGAAGATCAACACGTCGCAGCCCGACCTAGGCCAACAGGCGGTCGACAAGCGGTCTAACCCTTAAGCGCCAGTGCAGGCCCATCGCCCTTAGCACACACTGCACGTTCGCGAACGCGCCGGAAGCGAGACCTAGCAACCTCCCTTACAAAGGAAGTCACATTACGCGGTCCAATCTGGCGCGCGCCGCTCAGTCGCTGACGTCACGAAGGCTTCGACTGATACCACGACGCCGGGATACACATAACTACTCCCGCGTAGATGGTTAGTGCGTATAGACCAAATGGCCAGACTCAGATCAAATACCCAGATCTCGTTAAATATGTTAAGTATCCGCGAACGCCGACCAGGGCCAGGCCCACCTCTCTCCTAGGTGGTCTCAACCGCCTGTCGCTCCGCCTAAAGTAACGATCGGGGCCGTCGGGAACCAAGGCCCACCTCTACCGGGATGGAGCCACCGTCCTTTCAGCACCCATCTCCGAGCAAGATCACGAGTAATGTAACGATGTAAAGTATATAGTATCGCCGTGATCACCTCGAAGTGATCACAACCCGATGAGTATAGCATGGCGTACGGACAAGAATGTAGGGCCACCGATGGAACACTAGCATCCTATACTAAGCGATGGGATAGCGAGATAAAGGTAACAATGAGTAGCAAGGATAGGCTATGCAAAGAAGATAGGATTAAGCGAAAGCGGTAACATGCTACACTACTCTAATGCAAGCGGTATAGAGAAGAGTAGGCGATATCACGGTGATCAAAGGGGGCTTGCTGATTGCTCGGCAAGAGAGAGGTCGTCGGTGGCGTAGTCGACCACGTGGGCATCGGCCAGCAGCCTCGAGTCTCACCTAAAGGAGTAACGGAGGAACACAATAAATAACAGAGCAATCAAATGTAACACAAAGCAAGACGCGTAATACGTTGTGCTAGGGGTGACCTAACGAAGG
Organism: Aegilops bicornis; assembly: GCA_021605145.1. Lineage (NCBI taxonomy): Eukaryota > Viridiplantae > Streptophyta > Magnoliopsida > Poales > Poaceae > Aegilops > Aegilops bicornis. The sequence continues at coordinate 112,623,286 of CM038672.1, forward strand.
ATAGGCGATACGGTGAAGGGGAAACATCCGGAAAGTATCCCGGTGTTCCGTGTTTTGGACAGATGAACCGGAGGTGAAATGTTGCAGGTTCACTATGCTAGGGACGCGTGGCGGACGAACGGGCTGCGTATCCGGATTCGTCTCGTCGTTCTGAGCAACTTTTATGTACAAAGTTTTTCCATCCGAGCTACGGTTTATTTTCTATTAATTTTTAAAGTTTTAAAAGATTTTCTAATTTTCTAGAATTAATTTAATTGAATTTAAATAGCTAAAATTATTATGTGTACCCAGTGTGGACTAGCCACAATGGATGATGATGGGGCCAGTGGGCCCCAATCGGCGCTAAGTCGGGCGGTCAACATTGACTAGTCAAAGGTGAGCAGTAATTATGGGTCCCAAATTGTCATTGAGTTAGTTTTTTAAGTTAGAAAATTAGTTTAATTATCCCAGGGCCGACATATCATTGGCCCATTATTGATCTAACACTAATTGACCTATAGCTAATAAGCAATTAGTCCTAAACTAAATGGGCTATCCCATAGGCTATGAGCCACCGGCCTCACACGGTGCACGAACGCACGATATGTGCGCGGCCAAGGCTCAGCCATGGCGTTAGCTAAGGTAGGCACAGCCGGGGGAGAGGCAAGGCAAGCGGGCGCAATCGGCATGGCAGTCGGCGCAGGTCGGCCGGCAGAGCGGCAAAGCGGCGGCAGAGCGCAGTAAGAAGGAGCCGGCCTCGAGCAAGAGGCGACGAGGAACAACAAATAACGGAGTACTATGGTGAACGACGGCCACTTGGCATGGATCGAGCAGGAAGAGCGGGAATCGGGTGAGGACCTCACCGCGATGTCGTAGGCGAGCTCGAGAAGGTCGGGGTGGAGCGGCGGCGAATACGTCGATGATGTCGCGGTGGTACGGAGGTTGAAGACGACATCGATCCTTCCGATCCAGGGCTCCGGCTCCAACAGTGGGCGTGGTCGAAGGAGTGGATGTCGTGGCTTCGTAGATGAGGTGGCCGGGCGCGGGAGCTTCGGTGGCTACATGGGCGAGGCAATGGTCGCGGCAGAGGCGGCCATGCGAGGAAGAGGAAGAAGCAACTCGAGGCGGAGAAGGGAAAAGGTCCTGGGGTGCTAGGGTTCGGGGAGGGGCTCCTTATCCCAGGAGGAGCCGGATGGCCTCGAGCGCCATCGATGGCCATGGTGGCTGGATGGATGCCACGATCCCCCTCTAGTGAGCAGAGGAAGGGGAGGCGCTGGGGTGGGATGGGCGACCATTATTCGGCTAGATGGGCCAAAGGTTCGATGGTTTAGGTCTTTTGTTTTCCCTTTAGTTTTGTTTTACCTTTTTTGTTCTTATTAATTTTATTTCTCAAATCGCTTAGTTTTGTAAAATATTCAATAGCACCTAAAATAGTAACATTAATTGGTACCACCGCCACAATAAGTTTGGCACCTAGATAACATAGTTAAGTATTTTATAAAACATAATAGGGGTATAATAAATTGTTTTTACTACTCTTTTAATCACCTTAGGGTATTTAATTATTTTATAAAGATGTTGTTTCTCCACCAATATTATCCATGATTTATTTTTCACATTAAGAACATTTTAGTTTTGTTGTTCGAAAACCTTCGATGTTTGTTAAAAATCCAAATTTGAATTAGAATCGTTTTGAAGTAACGCGACATTAGAAACAGTAACTGAGGTGACGTGGCATCGTTACCAGAGGTTTACTTTAGCTTGATTATCCAGGCGTCACAATTCTCCTCCACTACAAGAAATCTCGTCCCGAGATTTAAGAGGTAGTGCAAGGGGGAAGGGATTTGGTTACGAAATTTAACGGGTCTTCTCGGTGTTGGTTGCTCTTTTCGAAGAGGTCGATCCATTACATTGATGTCTTCATTTCTCTGATTCAGGTCATCATAATGAAGTCGGCATCCTTTCTTCGGGAGTCCCATCGTACTTATGAAAAATGACAAGGGGTATCTTCGGAAGAACTGACCTCTACAAGGTCGCATATCTGGTAGAGAACATCAGGGAGGGTGGCGGATAGTAACTCTCGAATTGAAACTTAAGAAAATATCGAGAGCAAAGTGAGAAGGTGCAAAATAGAAGTTTCAAGCGTATAGGAAATCGTTCGTTGCCTGAAACAAAGTGTGAAAGGGGTTCAGAGCAATGGGAATAAGTATTGCGTGTGATACCATATTAGATCACTAGGCAAGTGGCCCGTGAATTACATACGAAGTCAAGCACGAGGAATAACTTTGACAATATGTTGTACACGAGAGTCAGGTTTCGATCCTGTGGAACTGTGGGTTATGGGCCCACCATGTGGGTTTAAAGTAGGAAAGGCGCTGACATCTTGTACGGTTATGATAGCAAGGCAGGTCAGAGGGTAGTCTGTCGATTATGTCGGCAACAACGTTGGTACCAAGGGCGAGGGACGAAGAGAACCATTTTCACCTTTCGTTGAACGAGGCGGACCAATAGGCGCTTCTCGTCCATCGGCGTGATTCTAATGTCATCAACAAGAGAAAGCAGGTCTTCTTGACGTAATTGTACATCGAGGTGTTTGCATATGTTGGGAATTATTACCGCTTAGATCATATAATTCCCAAGAAAGGTCAAACAAAACCATGGAAAGGAAAATGTGATTTCAGTTAAATAGAACAATGGAAAGGAAAATGTGTTTAAACACATATTTCAGGGGGTATATCCTTCCCAAGGACAAGCAGAGCACGATATCCATGACAGGATATAACGTAGAAAACTCTTTAGGTAAGGGGAGAGAAATTTCATGACATTACCCATACAACGGTGTTTCGATAATTGAGCAGGAAACTTTTAACATTGGGCTTCAAATGTTCTTGTTGAAAATTGGAGTACCATAGACATGCTTCGGGATAGCATTGACATGTTCTTCAAGCAAAGGTCAAACTTTGGATACACAAACGATTCATCAGGAACAACTTGTAGAATAAGTCTTACAGTTCCTTCATGGAAGAATGGATAGCCTTGCAAGAAAGAAAACTATAACACTAGGTCCTCCGGCCAGGTCTTTGGGCATGACATCACCTTACCGGTTCACATAAAGACCATTGTTATAACTCTTGGAAATATGTTCCAACCATCATATCTGACCGAGTTCAGATCCGAGTGGTGTCAGGATACCTCCGACTTAGTATGCCTGAGAAGAAAAGGTGCAACACAATTGACGAGATGACAATGTAAGATTCTCGGGAAATGAACTATGAAGTGATTTCCGTTAACAAGAGTTAATTATTAACCCAAGGAGAGGACAAGGAGGTGTCTGGTGAACTCAACGGCAATTCATCGAGATTTCCAAAAGATGGATTTCCACAATTAAGTGAACAAGGAGATAACATTTGTCAGATCAAATGATATAAGGAAGTATGCTAGAGGAAAACATACACAATTAAACGTTGGTTGAAAGGTGCGCCCAAAATATGGGTTGGGTTGCACGACCAATATCAGAATGGTGATTCAATAAGCCATAGTCGTAGAATGAAATCAGAGACCAAGAACTTCAAAGCAAGAGGGTTGCTCAAGTTTAGAATTTACACATCACAAAACCATTCGCTTGTATTCCGGTTAGAAACATCACGGGACCAAGAAAAGAATGGTGATGTTAATAAGTATCAACTTTGGTATCAAGAATTCTTAAGGGTGGTGAATTTCTCACAACTTCCTTTACATGAAGGACAGTAACACTTCAAGGTAGAACATAACATAAGCTAGATGGGAAGGAGCTCCATAACATGATCAAGTCTGAAATGGAAGGGGGCGCAATAACGTTGCCGATGATAACACAAACCATCGAGGGGCAAGGAGGTATTTCTCATCAAGAATTTGATAGATATCTTGGAAGAGCTCAGAATGTTGATGATGACCACGACACAATTGTCGAGAGATTTCATGAAGATGTAATCGATTGGCGATGACACCAAGTCAAAGAAATGATGAAGCGAAGGGTTATTGGAACCACGGGTATGGCAAAAACTCAAAATCAAGCTTGCTGTTCAAGGCGAAATGATACGACGAGGAAGATCGTCATAAGGTTATCTCATCATCGAAAATTGTGCTCGAGAAGAAGGACCAGCTGACGGTTAAAATTTAGCACAAAATGATATAGCCGATCGGGCTAGGAATGACGTGATGAAGTATTAAACTTCTCAACCACAAAGTACTAGAAATCTTGAATCACGAAGTGATTCGATTCACTAATCGGTGTTCTCGGTTGACGACAACCCAGAACCCATGGAGTGACTATGACGGGGAAAGGCACTACTTCATCAGGAATGCATAAGATGTAGTGAAATCGGTTGATATCCTCGAGATACCAGGGGGTAATACTCGAAGACGGATCACAGTAGAGGTTGGACCGGGGCATTGATCCACAGAAGACAAGTGCTTACACTTGCATTGACAATGGTATTTAAAGGAGAACATGGTCAGAACCACGATTGTAAGAGGCGGATCCCGGATATAAGAACTTATACCAAGGGAATAATTAATTTAAGAGAAGCTTTAATGATAAGATCTACATCGTGTCCATGGGCATGAACATAAAGTTCAAGGTCGACTCCCACTTCTCCAATGCATAACCTTTCATTCACTCCTCGCGTTCGATGAAGTTGCGGTGTTGAAATTTTATCTGGCGAAACACCGTAAGAGTATGGCTCGTGAAAACTTTCGGGTTCACACGGTTTAGAGAAGGCATATGTTCAACCCATAGGGGCTTCTTAGAAACATATACCACAAGTTTCAAGAGTAAATAACACAAGCCCGAAAGCGAGCATGGTTGGCCAAGCAGAGGATACAACTTAACAAAGGCATTATGTATCGTGGGAAGAACTCACAAAGTGATCAAATGTGAAAGACACTGCTTGATAACAATCCAACAAAGGACTTGATGGTCCACAAAGGATCTGATGTGAGTATCGATACTCAACCAGAAGAGGAAGGAATGCAAATGCAACAGGTTATGGAATCATCTGAATAATTCAAAGCTTAAGTGCAAAGGAATTATGATTTCCAAAACAAAGGATCAGAAGCAGATGCTCTGATCAAGGATGGTTCAATTGAATAAACTAGAGGCACAATCGACGACAGATAGTTTGGTCGAGAACCAGGTCATGTTCAAAATGACGTCTGAGCTAGAAAGATAATCCTAGGACTCGACTGATGATTGTGAACATTCACAACGTATTGAATCAATGGACTCAAAAATGATGGTGACAAAGCATGCCAATATGATTACTATACTTATGGGATTAACCATAATGAAAGCAAACAAGAAATTCCAAAAGCAACGGGCTACTCATGGTTTTCTAAGGTCGAATGGCACTTTGAAGACTTTTGGGAAACACACGAACAAGCGGGGATGAGCGGATACTCAATAAATGCGAGGAATTATCCTTAGGGGTATTCATTAGGCAAGAACTACAGGCGATAGCTCAAAGGATTCTCGGAACAACGGAGAGCGATCCGGGGCATCCTGTAATAACAAGATCAATGGGATTGAATGTAGGCAAGTGTGTCCAGCTTATCCATACCGATAATAGTGGTAGGGATTTGCAAAAGTGGTCGGCACAAGCGTCTCGGAAAACAACGAATAGTATCTTCGAACCTTCCGTGCAAAGAAAGCGATCGTTGTAATAAGGGGCTCTCCGGGAGGAAGTAGTAACGGGAACCTAGATTTAGATTTTAGCAAAATCATTTAACCCGAATAGAAGAGAGATCAGAGTCCCAGAGTAAAGGTCGAGGAGTAAAAGATCCTAGTACCACCTGATGGCGACGTGGGCCCGTAAGGCACACAGCCAAGTTAGTAAAAGTTTTTCAATGTCTATACTCGACTTGACCAAGGAGTGTGGAAGGGGATTCCTACAGCAAATGGCTCGATACCAACTTGTGACGCCTCCGATTCAATCGTACACTAATCATGCACGCAAATGTATGTACGATCAAGATCACGGACTCACGGAAGATATCACAACACAACTCTAAAACATAAATAAGTCATACAAGCATCATAATACAAGCCAGGGCCTCGAGGGCTCGAATACAAGTGCTCGATCATAGGCAGTCGTGGAAGCAACATATCCGAGTACGCATATAAGTTAAACAAGTTTGCCTTAAGAAGGCTAGCTCAAACCAGGATACTGAGATCGAAAGAGGCGCATGCCTCCCGCCTCGATCCTCCTAACTACTCTGGTCGCCGCCGCCGGGCCGCACGTAGTAGTAGGCACCTCCGGTAGTAGTCGCCATCGACGGTATGCGTCGCTCTGGGCTCCATCGTCAGTCGCAGCAATCGAGTAGAGGATAGGGGAAAAAGGGGAACAAGGCCACCGTGAGTACTCATCCAAAGTACTGCAAGCAAGGAGCTACACTACATATGCATGGATATATGTGTAAAGGGCCATATCGGTGGGACCGAATCGCAGAATGCCGTAATAAGAGGGGATAGCTAATCCTGTCAAAGACTACGCTCGGGCAAACCTCCGCCATGCAAAGATGTAGCGTAGAGTAGATCAAGTCCTCCAAGTAGCATCACATAGCAATAATCCTATCCGCGATCCCTCCTCGTAACCACGAGAGAGAGCGACCACCGGTTGTATCCGCACTTGGAAGGGTGTGTTTTATAAAGTATCCGGTTCTAGTTATCATAAGGTCAAGGTACAACTCCAAGTCGCCCCATATCAAGATCACGGCAATTCGAATAGATTAACTTCCTGCAGGAGTGCACCACATAACCCAACACGCTTGATCCCATTTGGCCGACACACTTTCTCGGGTCATGCCCTACCGCAGAAGATCAACACGCCGCAGCCCGACCTAGGCCAACAGAGCGGTCCAAGAAGCCGGTTCAACCCTAAGCACCAGTGGGTCTGGGCCCATCGCCTTAGCACACCTCAAGCACGCTATAACGCTAGGAAGCGCACCTAGCAACCTCCATTACAAAGGAAGTCACATTATGCGGTCCAATCTGGCGCAAGGCCGCCGATCGGCCCGACGTCCACGAAGGCTTCGATCGATACCACGACCCCGGATACCCATAACTACTCCCGCCAGATGGTTAGTGCGTATAGACCAAATGGCCGGACTTAGCTCAAATACCCGGATCTCGTTAAACGTGTTAAGTATCCGCGAACGCCGACCAGGCCGAGCCCACCTCTCTCCTAGGTGGTCTCAACCTCGCCTGCCGCCCGCCACAAAGTAACAATCGGGGCCGTCGGGAACCAGTGCCCACCTCTACCGGGATGGAGCCACCGTCCTTTCAAAGACCCATCTCCGAACAAGATCACGTAATGTAACGATTGTAAAGTATATAGTATCGCCCGTGATCACCTCCAAGTGATCACAAACCAAAGAGTATAGCATGGCGCATTTTGACAAGAATGTAGGGCCACCGATGGAACACTAGCATCCTATACTAAGCGATAGGATAGCGTATAAAGGTAACAACAGAGTAGCAAGGATAGGCTATGCAAAGAAGATAGGATTAATCGAAAGCAAGAATATGCTACACTACTCTAATGCAAGCGATAGAGAAGAGTAGGCGATATCCGGTGATCAAAGGGGGGCTTGCACGATTGCTCGCAAGAGAGAGGGGTCGTCGGTGACGTAGTCGACCACAGGGGCATCAGCAGCAGTCTCGGAGTCTACCGGAAAGGAGTAACGGAGGGGGAACGCAATAAATAACAGAGCAATGAAATGTAACACAAAGCAAGACGCGGAAATACGTTGTGTTAGGGGTGACCTAACGTAGGGATAGGCGATACCGGTGAAGGGGGAAACATCCGGGAAAGTATCCCCGGTGTTCCGTGTTTTCGGACAGATGAAGCGGAGGTGAAATGTTGCAGGTTCACTATGCTAGGGACGCGTGGCGGACGAACGGGCTGCGTATCCGGATTCGTCTCGTCGTTCTGAGCAACTTTTATGTACAAAGTTTTTCCATCCGAGCTACGGTTTATTTTCTATTAATTTTTAAAGTTTTAAAAGATTTTCTAATTTTCTAGAATTAATTTAATTCGAAATTAAATAGCTAAAATTATTATGTGTACCCAGCTGTGGACTAGCCACAATGGATGACAGATGGGGCCAGTGGGCCCCAGTCAACGCTAAGTCAGGCTGGTCAACATTGACTAGTCAAAGTTGAACAGTAATTGTGGGTCCCAGCTGTCATTGATTAGTTTTTTTAAGTTAGAAAAATTAGTTTAATTATCCCAGGGCCGACATATCATTGGCCCATTACTGATCTAACACTAATTGACCTATAGCTAATAAGCAATTAGTCCTAAACTAAATGGGCTATCCCATAGGCTATGAGCCAGCCGGCCTCACACGGCTGGGCACGAACGCACGCATATGTGCGGCGGCCAAGGCCTGGCCATGGCGTTGGCTAAGGTAGGCACAGCGCCGGGGAGAGGAAGGCAAGCAAGCGGGGCGCAACTGGGCATGGCAGGCTGGCGTAGGGTCGGCTGCAGGCAGGAGCGGGCAGCAGGCGACAGTAGCAACAGTAGCGCAGCAGTGGAGCTGGCCTGAGCAAGAGGCGACGAGGAACAACAGCGAACGGAGTACTATGGTGAACGACGGCTACTGGCATGGATCGAGCAGGGAAGAGCGGGAATCGGGTGAGGACCTCACCGCGATGTCGTAGGCGAGCTCGAGAAGGTCGGGGGTGGAGCGACGGCGACGAATACGTCGATGATGTCGCGGTGGCTGGAGGTTGAAGACGACATCGATCCTTCCGATCCAGGGGCTCCCGGCTCCAACAGGTGGACGTAGTCGAAGGAGTGGATGTCGGCGAAGCTCGTAGATGAGGTGGCTGGGCGCGGGGAGCTCGGTGGCTACGGGGGCAGCGAGGCAATGGTCGCGGCAGAGGCGGCCATGCGAGGAAGAGGAAGAAGCAACTCGAGGCGGAGAAGGGAAAAGGTCCTGGGGGTGCTAGGGTTCGGGGGAGGGGGCTCCTTATCCGGAGGGGAGCCGTGGGATGGCCTCCAGGGCGCCATCGATGGCCATGGTGGCCTGGATGGATGCCACGATCCCCCCTCTAGTGAACAGAGGAAGGGGGAGGCGCCTGGGGTGGGATGGGCCAGCCATTCGGCTAGATGGGCCAAAGGTTCAGTAGTTTAGGTCTTTTGTTTTCCCCTTTAGTTTTGTTTTACCTTTTTTTTGTTCTTATTAATTTTATTTCTCAAATCGCTTAGTTTTGTAAAATATTCGAATAGCACCTAAAATAGTAACATTAATTGGTACCACTGCCACAATAAGTTTGGCACCTAGATAACATAGTTAAGTATTTTATAAAACATAATAGGGGTATAATAAATTGTTTTTACTACTCTTTTAATCACTTTAGGGTATTTAATTATTTTATAAAGATGTTGTTTCTCCACCAATATTATCCATGATATATTTTTCACATTAAGAACAGTTTAGTTTTGTTGTTCGAAAACCTTCGATGTTTGTTAAAAATCCAAATTTGAATTAGAATCGTTTTGAAGTAACGCGACATTAGAAACAGTAACTGAGGTGACGTGGCATCGTTACCAGAGGTTTACTTTAGCTTGATTATCCAGGCGTCACAGAGACGAACTATGCAGTTCTCATAGTGCACAATCATATCAACAATAGTCATACCAGAGTCTAGATGCAAGTGAAGGCATGAATTCAGACTCTCACTTTGCTGGTTACTTCGCATACCTAGGAAGAATCCACCAGACAGATATGATGCAGCCCAAAGCCTTTTCTTCTTGTACATCCTACGTAACCATGTCTTTGTTTTGTCCGACTGCCATTTGGTGGTAAACGCTGCCCATCTCTCCTCAAATACTTTTTTTGAAGTGGCATAATAAAGTAGAGACCTGAACTCCTTTAAAGACTTATGATGAAGGTGTTTATGCATGTTCTTCTCAATATGCCACGAGCAAAGACGATGCCAACCCTCCGAAAGTACCTTTCTGATGGCTTTAATCATAGCTGCATCTCCATCAGTAATTACTGATCTGGCCTCTTCTGACAGTGATCCCTCAAAAACGTCTGAAGCACCCAGACATATGTATCTTCCGTCTCATCAGACACAAGAGCACAACCGAATACCGTGGTGCAATGGTGGTTGTTCATACCGACAAAAGGTATAAATGGCATGCCATATCTATTCATCATGTTTGTGTTGTCGAAGACGGTCACATCACCGTAGTTAATATAGTCTCGATGTGATTGAGAATCACACCAGAATAGGTTTTTCAGCCTTCCTTCATCATCGACGGTGTGCTCAAAGAAGAAATCTGGATCCCTCTCTCTTCTGGTTATCATGATCCCAATGGCAGTGTCTGCATCACCTTGTGCAAGCAACTTCATTTTTTCTCTATAACACATGTTATAAAGCTTCTTCCTCCCAAAACCAGCATTTGCATATGACCCGTACCTACTGACGATATTATCATAAATCATATGTTTCCTGATTCCAGTACCTGCCATAGTTAAGATCTCAGCATTCTGAAATTCTTTTATCTGATTATGACAATCAAGAAACGTGACTTCATCTCGGTCTAGCTAGAACGTGATCGTGATCATCATCAAACTGGCCGACATACCAAACGTCACGCCCTCTATCAAGCTTCAAAGTTATGTGCGCATCGCAGAAGCAACGAGTCTCTGCTCTGAGCCTACGGGTCCTGCCTTCCATTGTACAAAGTTTTGCCTGTCGTTTAGCAGCTTTTGCACACAGATACTTTCTCAAGCGCATAGTTCCCTCAGGACCTTTCGAAAATTTCAGCGAGTCCTTTCTTACGCTGAAACCACGCTCCTTAGCATACTGGTTATAGAAAATGTAAGCCTCTCCTAGTGACCTGAACGTCTTCCTCATGACCTTCCAATGCATGTCCAATGAATCTTGTTGATATTCATCAAATCCGATGTCAAAATTGAACAGATCATCAACAACATGCCCATCCTTCCCGCTAGGACCATCTACATCTCCCTGTAAATTAAGGCATGAAACCATATATGTCAGTCAGTTATTATTTTAATATGTAATGTATGTGAGTTTCAAAACTTACTTTGCTAGAGCGGTCATCATGAGATGCATCAACGTGCGATTTGTCACTTTCATCGTCCACAATATTCCTCACAAAGTCCCCGTCCTCGTCCATCTGCGCACATTTTAAAAAAAATACATGTAAGCACTCATACGGTTATTATGTCATTTCTTCTTCTATTGTTTTCAAAACATACCCGGAGTGCACTTTCAGCAAATGAATCATCTATATACATATAATCAAAATTATCGCCATGTCACTGCATGATGCAAAAAAAACATGTAATTGTCCGTGCGGTTTATCGTATTTATTGTTTTTATCAATATTGATCAAACTTACATTGCCACTATAAGATTCATCCAAACTCATGTAGTTCTCCTCAGCAGGTTCATCCATATTCAGTGACGAGGTTCCATTGTCGTCGCCGTAATCATCGCCATCATAATCGCCCTCCTCCTCTATCTATACATGTTTAAGAAAATTCTAAGATCAATCGAACACCGTGTGACATCATCGCTAAAATAAGTAGTTCATCAAGCACAACGACGTCTCAAACCAACCTCTTGCACGGCGGCGAGGCTGCCAGCTGGATCCATTTTGTCCGATGACCAACGCGCTGACGGCGTGACGTTGCTGGCCAGCCGAGGCAGGTGTCAACGGCGTCAGGATGGTGGTCGGGATCATGGGTGGGCGACGGCAAAGGAACGCGGCGCAGAAGCAACGGCGTCGGGGCACGCGCGGTGGCCTGTTAGGGCGGCGACATGGAGACGCGCGACGACTACATGGAGACGGGCGGCGACGTGGAGACGGCGTGGATGCGTTTAGGGTTTAGGGTTACGACGGCGGGCGTCGGCGGCTCCCGTGATGTTTTTTTTTCATAACTATCGACGCCAACATGGAGACGTGCGGGCATACAGCGGCGACGTACGGCGACTGGTGCGGCATACGCGGGCGGGCGTACGGCGACGGGCTCGACGTACGGCGATGGGTGCGGCATACGCGAGGGGGCGTACGACGTCGTGCGCATACGTACGACGTCGGGTGGGTATTCCTATACCTAATGTGAAATGACCATCCTGTCCATTATACGTTTTAGGGGGGGGGGGGGGTTGTACCGAAGCACTCCCCATTTTTCATTGATCCGAATGCTCAGAGATATGCCATTCAAAAACATACTTAGAACCCGGTTGATACGCCTTTGTCACGGAGACAAGGAATTTGAATGCAGGACGGTTTGAGTTGTTGTGCCACCACAACCCATATCATATCTTAGAGCATCTGGAATAGTTGATTTTTTTTTGGTAGTGCACTGCTTGGCACACAATTAGCATCCCGTGACCTAGTCTATTGCACTTTCACTTTGCCCTCCCCGGCTCACCCCTTTGATTCTCAGCTAGCTCCTCCACTGGCAGCCTATTGCATATTCGGCAGCCGATTCCTTTTTTTTTTTGCCGTTGAGATTTGTATTTATATACACACCCATCCCATAGCCTTAGAAAATGTTGCATTGCACATTATGAAATATAATTTGTGATAGATCTATGTATATATGTTTAGTGTCATAGATGTTGATGTTTTGTCGGGTTTGAGAAAGTTTGTTTAGCAACCATATAATTGGACCTGCAATGAGACTAATAGAGAGTATATATCAAGATCAAGAGACTTCCAACTTCCCCTTTTCCACGTTTGCTTAGAAAACATGCAATGCTAGCCGCCTAGCTAAGCCGGCCGCAGAAACATGGCAGTAGTGTAGCATTGAAGCTTGCAACGGCTTGGTCACAGCTCACTCGGCATCATCGTTTTATAAACTCCATTTACAAGCTTCCCTGGTGATTTAAAAAAAAAAATAACTCCAGTTACAAGCGGGGAAACTCTCGGCCGGCTTGCCGCCAGGCGCTGGTAATTCGACGTAGGCTTCCCGCGAGTTGGCCTGTCCCATATGCAGACGCCTGATGCACGAGAGTTGCCTTCCAAAAAATGACGCAGGAGGCGGCTCCTGGCCGAAATCACTGTTCTGTCCTTATTAGCAATATATGACACAAAATGAACTCTGAATGAAAGTATTTTACAATTTGATCCTTTTAACAACGTCAGAGACCGTGGCGTTTCTGCTCCACATGGAAACGCCGAGCAAGCTCGCGTTTCTACTCGATATGGAAACATCGAGGTAGCTCGCGTTGCTGTCCAGGCTGAAGTGGCGTCGCTTGTTGACGTGACACGCAGGAAACGGCAAGATTGTTGGCATTTCTAACTTGTTTACAAACGCCAGGGGCCATGGCGTTTCTGGCCTTGACATGCATGCTTGCCTATCATGATTCTTTTTTGATGTTATGCATGCAAGCATATGATGCCAGTTCTGCCAATCCGAACAGTAGCAGCCCGTGCAAGCATGCATGTCCACTAGTCTATAGCCTAGCCTGCAAAAAGTAGATTGTGGTGCAGCACATTATTAGCAGCCCATGCAAGCATGCATGTCCACCAGCCTATAGCTAGCTTGCAAGTAGATTGTGGTGCAGCGAATTGTTAGCAGCCCGTGCAATCATGCTTGTCCACCAGCCTATACCCTAGCCTACAAGGCGCATTGTTTGCAGCGTATCAAGACTAGAAACGCCATGGCACCTGGTGTTTGTAGTCAAACTAGAAATGTCAATGGTGCTGGCGTTTGCAGCGTGCCATGTCAGCAAGCGACGCCAGCTCGGCCTGGGCAGTAACGCGAGCTAGCTCGGCGTTTTCATGTGGAGCAGAAATGCGAGCTTGCTCGACGTTTTCATGTTGGGCGGCAACGCCATGGGCTGTAGCGTTGCTAAAAGAGTCAGATCGTAAAATATTTTTTTTGAAAGAAAAGGTAGATAAATCTCTACCTTATGCATTCAAAACAGGCCGGAGCCCGAATGACCAGAGTCATTTACATGAAGGTGACGTGAGCGCCGCACTAAGTGTGCAGCCGGCCATCATCAGACCTTACACAAAGAAAAAAAGGTGGGAGACAAGGAAGGTAGGAAGAAAACAACACAGCCTAACTACGGCTTAGCTCCCTGACCCATGTTTTGAGGATGGTTTTGTCCTGATCTGTTGGCGCATGGACACTCCAGAGTGTCAGAAGATCGGAGATCTCGCTGAAAGTTTTAGTGTCACTCCATAGCTCATAATGGAAGATTAGTGCATTCCTAGCCCTCCATAGAGCTACTGCACATGCCGCAAAGAAAATATTCCAGAGCCGTCCATACAGTCTTTGTGGTGCCGGGGAAGTGATGAATCCGATGAGCGTTGTGGCTGATATTGCATCATCAAAGAGCCCCGTCCTGGACCAAACTGCGTGAGCTGGTTGGTATCTGAGTAAGATATGTAGCATGGTCTCAGCCGCTGGACAGCGCTCACACCCATTATGTTCCGCAATTTTTGTCCAGTGTTTCCGGAGCATGTTGTCCCTAGTGTTGTGTCTGTCCTTGATAGCAATCCAGAGGAAGATGCGATGCCTCTTAGGGATGATCTTGTTCCATATGAAGGGCTCCATGGGGCAGCCAACACCTCTGAAAGTAAGTAGCTGGTAGAAGTATGTCGTGGACAGTTTTTTATGAAGGGCAATAGGCCTTGTTACGTCAGGCTGATCAGTCATTGGGGCGATGTGGAGCAGCATTGTGCTGAGAACTTGCAACTCCTGGAAGGCTGTAGCAGATAGATTGGGGTGTAGCTGTAGCATCCATTGTCCATTTATGTACTGGGAGGCAACGGTGCACGATCTGGTGATGGAGAAGGTATACAAGGTTGGGAAGTAGGACATGAGTCTCCCGCAGTCGAGCCACAAATCAGCCTGAATGATATGTGAGCGCCGCCCCCGAGCTCACATCTCGTGGGCTCACGTGCACTAGGAGCATGCATGACTTCAGACAACGCCAGATAGCGGTGTCTCCGTTGTGAGGAGTGGTAGGTAAGCTTTTGCTGCAGAACCTGGATGCGAACCATTTGTAGCAGGGTACGTTGCTGTGCTGCAGAATCTTCGCCAAAACCTTGCATACCATCGCCTTGTTGTGAGAAGCGATATCACACACTCCTAGCCCACCATTCTGTTGTGGAAGCTTGACAAAGTCCCAGGCGACAAGACACTGGCCTCCACTTGCATGATTCCTGCCTTGCCATAAGAAACCTCTCAGGATTCGTTCCAGGCTGTCAAGGGACTATTTGGGCCATAAGAAGCACCCCATGAAGTAGCTGGGTATGGATGCAAGGACGGCGTTGATCAAGGTAACTCTTCCTCCCCATAACAGAAAAGTAGCCAACCAACTTGATAGTCTACGGTCCACTCGATGAATGATAGGCATCAACATGCCATGGGTGATTTTGTGAGCAGACAGAGGTAGCCCCAAGTATGTGCATGGGAAGGATACTGGTTGACATCCCAGGATGCTAATAACTTGTCGGCTGTGTTGACTGATCCAGGCATATTGGAACAAAGGTACTCTTCTGGTAGTTGATAGTCAAACCAGAGAAGCATGCAAAGTTGTCCAGAATCCTTTTTACGATGGTGATTTGCTGTGTGTCTCCTTGCACAAGTAAGAGTGTGTCGTCCGCATATTGTAGGACCGGGAATGGGCCATCTACCCCAAGAGGGTGCTGGAGTACACCACTCCTATACTCCTTCTCGCATAGCTGTTGCAGACATCAGCGACTAAAATGAAGAGGTATGGCGAGAGGGCATCTCCCTGTCTTAGCCCACATTTGGATATAATTTTCTCCCGCAGCTGTCCATTCATCATGATTTGAGCGGAGCTGGTATGGAAGATTGTGGAGATCCACTTGATCCAACGCTGCCCGAACCCCCTGGCCACAAAAATTCGCTCTAAGGCATCCCAACTGACAGTATCGAAAGCCTTCTGGAAGTCCAACTTGAGTACGATCATGGGCTTCTTCCTTTTGTGAGCCTATTGTACCAACTCCGCAGCTAGTGCAAAATTCTCCAATATGCACCTCCCCGGCAGAAAACCCGACTGTATAGGGTGTATAAGTGTTGGTATGAGGCGTTGGAGCCGCAGAGCTAAGGCCTTTGTGACTAGTTTAGGCAGACTATGGACCAGAGAAATTGGGCGGAAATCCTTGATGTCGGTGGGATCATCCTTTTTTGGTATCAACACAATGTTGGCAAGATTAATGTCCTTCAAGTTGCCCCCATGCTCATAGAACTCCTGGAAGAAACAGAGCAGATCCTCCTTCAGCAAGTCCTTGAACTCCTTGTAAAACTCATTGGTGTATCCATCAGGCCCAGGGCTCCGGTTGTTGGGGGATTTTTGGATAATAGATGCCAGTTCGCCCCAAGTGAAAGGCTCTTCTAGCGTTGCCAGATCAGTGTGGTCATAGAGCTAAGCAGGGTCAAGCGAAGGCAAAGAAATTCTTGGCTGTCCCAAAATTCCCCTGAAAAAGCTGGTGGCGATCCTCAGTTTCTCTTGTTCGTCATAGAATTCCACTCCACTGTCAACTAGGAGCCTGACTCGGTTCTTCTTGCGATGGTAGTTAGTAACGGCATGAAAAAAATTAGTGTTCTCGTCGCCCAACAAGCAGTCCCTGATCTTGGCTCGCCGCTTCCAGGCCATGCACTGCCAAAGAATCAACTGTTGTGCTTTTGCATTAGCATGCTTTCTCAGAGTGTGCTCAAGTCTGGATAGGTGTCTCTTCTCCTCCACCGCATCGAAGAACTGCACCACATGTTTACAGTTATCCAAGGTTAGTTGTATGGGCGTAGTGGACTTGCTCCATTTTCTCGAGTGCATACAGTCTTCTTAACTTGAAGCTGAGGAGGGATGAGGCCGCGGCGATGAGCTTGCACCCCGTTTGCCAGGTTGTCCTGATCAAATCCCGGGCCGCTGGCACTTGCAACCAATGATTTTCGAACCTGAAGAATGGGCAGGCTGGTGCTTTTTTGCAGAAATCTAGAGCAAACAGGGCATGATCTGAGGTAGTTGAGGGGAGCACAGTTGCCGTGGTGTCCAAAAAGCTCAGGTTCCAATTAGCATTAACAAGAATTCGGTCCAGCTTGACGAGGGTCGGTTCTATCCTCTTGTTCGACCATGTGAAAGCACGATTTGAGATGTTGATATCATCCAGGCCATTCTGACGGATCCAGGAGTTCAAAGTGTCCATCAGGGGCCAATTCTTTCTCCCTTGAGATTTTTCATGTGCGTATCTGATACGTCTCCAACGTATCTATAATTTATGAGGTATTCATGCTATTATATTATCCTTCTAGGATGTTTTATATGCATTTATATGCTATTTTATAAGATTTTTGGGACTAACCTATTAACCTAGAGCCCAAAGGCCGGTTTACATTTTTCCTTGTTTTTGAGTATCGCAGGAAAGGAAAACCAAACGGAGTCCAATTGACCTGAAACTTGACGGAGCTTATTTTTGGACCAGAAGAAGGCCATGGAGTAAAAGAGTTGGGCCAGAAGAGTCCCGGGCTGCTCACGAGGGTGGGGGGGCACGCCCACCCCCCTGGGCACGCCTCCCTACCTCGTGGACAGCCCGGAGACCCCCCTGACTTGTTCTCGACTCCAAAACCTCTTATATATACAGAAACCCCCAGAACATAACCTAGATCGGGAGTTCCACCGCCGCAAGCCTCTGTAGCCACCAAAAACCAATTGGGGCCCTATTCCGGCACCCTGCCGGAGTAGGGATCCCTCACCGGTGGCCATCTTCATAATCCCGGCGCCCTCCATGACGAGGAGGGAGTAGTTCACCCTTGGGGCTGAGGGTATGTACCGGTAGCTATGTGTTTGATCTCTCTCTCTCTCGTGTTCTTGATTTGGTACGATCTTGATGTATCGCAAGCTTTCCTTTTATAGTTGGATCTTATGATGTTTCTCCCCCTCTACTCTCTTGTAATGGATTGAGTTTTCCCTTTGAAGTTATCTTATCGGATTGAGTCTTTAAGGATTTGAGAACACTTGATGTATCTCTTGCATGTGCTTATCTGTGGTGACAATGGGATATCACGTAATTTACTTGATGTATGTTTTGGTGATCAACCTGCAGGTTCCGTAACATTGTAAACTTATGCATAGGGGTTGGCACACGTTTTTGTCTTGACTCTCAGGTAAAAACTTGGGGCACTCTTTGAAGTTCTTTGTGTTGGTTGAATAGATGAATCTGAGATTGTGTGATGCATATCGTATAATCATACCCGCGGATACTTGAGGTGACATTGGAGTATCTAGGTGACATTAGGGTTTTGGTTGATTTGTGTCTTAAGGTGTTATTCTAGTACGAACTCTTGAATAGATCAATCAGAAAGAATAACTTTGAGGTGGTTTTGTACCCTACCATAATCTCTTCGTTTGTTCTCCTCTATTAGTGACTTTGGAGTGACTCTTTGTTGCATGTTGAGGGATAGTTATATGATCCAATTATGTTATTATTGTTGAGAGAACTTGCACTAGCGAAAGTATGAACCCTAGGCCTTGTTTCCTAGCATTGCAATACCGTTTTCACTCACTTTTATCATTAGTTACCTTGCTGTTTTTATATTTTTCAGATTACGAAAACCTATATCTACCATCCATATTGCACTTGTATCACCATCTCTTCGCCGAACTAGTGCACCTATACAATTTACACTACAAAAAAAGACACATCTGTGACATTTTGGGCCGAACGAAATTTTTTCTGTCATACATATGACACTTCTATGACGATAATTGTGACAAAACCGGTATCATCATAGATGTGGTGGGCTCCTACTTCTATGACAAAAAATCATGACAGAAAATGGGCTTTTCGTCCTGGGCAGGCCGGAGACGCAGCTGCATGACATTCTTTTGGCCGTCCATAACGGAAAAAACCGTGGTAGAAGTGAGGGCGAGGAAAATTTCAGGGAGTTTCCGATTACGGTGGGAGGTCGGGGGCCGAGCGATGCGCATTTCTCTCGTACACGTGCAAGGCATTGACTCTAACTGAACCCGAGCGAGGCGTTGGGCTCTAACTGAACCCGAGCGATTGCACTGCAGGCTACGCGTTACTGAACCCGAGCGATTGATCGATCGATGGTCGTTAATCGAACCCGATCGAGCAATTCCTTCGCCATTTCGCTAATCAAGCCGATCGATGCCGCTCTAGGATGAGCAGTGGGCATTGCGGGGCGGGGGTCGGATGAACTGTGAGCGGTGGCGTTGCCTCTGGATGAACAGGACCCCGTGGTGTGGAGGGCTGGATGAACATTAGACGGTGGAGGGGTGGCCGTGGAGGGGTGATTGAAGAGGACCCTGTGGTGTGGAGGGCTGGATGAACAGTAGACGGTGGAGGGGTGCCCGTGGAGGGGTGGTTGAACAGTAGCCGGTGGAGTAGCGCGCGGTGGAGGCTGGATGAACAGGAGCCCGTGGAGGCTGGAGGAGGTCGACGGTAGCCCGTGGAGGCCGGAGGAGGTCGACGGTGGAGATGAACAGTATCCCGTGGAGTCCCGTTTTGCGGTACGCCACACCCCTCCCGATGAACGGGACCCCTGTTTCGACCGTAGCGCTCCAACACAAGTCCTTTTCGTCCGTTTTGCGGTACGCCACACCCCTCCCGATCAACAGGGCCCCCGTTTCGACCGTAGGAGGTTCGTTTCGTCCGTTTTGCGGTACGCCACACCCCTCCCAATCAACAGGACCCCTGTTTCGACCGAAGGAGGTCCGTTTCGTCCGTTTTGTGGTACGCCACACCCCTCCCGATCAACAGGTCCCCCGTTTCGACCGTAGGAGGTCTGTTTCATCCGTTTTACGGTACGCCACACCCCTCCCGATCAACAGGACCCCGTTCCGAACGTGGCCAGTCGAACACAAGGCCGTTTCCTCCGTTCTGCGGTACGACAGGCCTCGTTTCCATCGCCTGTTCCGTCCAAGCCGGTTGGCTCCCACGCGTTCCGTTGCCTCCCGATGAACACGACGCATTCCGTTGCCTCCCCATGAACACGACGCATTCTGTTGCCTCCCCATAAACACGACGACGACGATGTTTCTCCGTTCTGACCCAGCCATGTACACGAGCCCTGGCTGTACGTATGCGCGAGTAGGCGTTCGAGACCCCGTCCGTATGTACACATATGTGGCCGTATTTTCTTTCTTGCACCACCGCGTTATGCGTGCGTGTACATGCTACGTGCCCGCTCTACTACGACACGTGCGTGCCTCTACATCGACCAAGATGTACGCATACATTCGCGACCAGATGACAACGCTACGCACGCTTCGACCAGTGGGTCCCGACCGCCGTGCACTTCCTTGCTGCGAAGATGTAGCCGGTGGGTCCCAGCAATGGGGCGAATCATTTTTTGCCGGACGCACTTCCTTGCGTGCGAAGGTGTAGCCGGTGGGTCCCAGAGTCAAGGGGCGAATCGTTTTTGCCCGCACACTTCCTTGCGTCTGAAGATGAAGCCGGTGGGTCCCAGCAATCGAGAAACGTTTTTCTGTGAAATACAAAGGCCCGTCCGGTGGGTCCCAAATTGTCGGTGGAGGAATCATTATTTTCCGTGTAATAAGGAGGCACTTCCTTCTTTGCGGCCGTGGACCCGGTATCGGCCTCTCCACGCATACCCACGTCCGATGGAAGTCGTTCCTTGACCATGTTGACCAGGCCGCCGCCGAGAGCACCACGTCGGTGGACGGCAATGAGACCTAGGAAGGGACGACGCCGAGCCGGAAAGACGCGGCGGAAGCCAGCGTGGAGAGGAGTACGAGGTTCACTGGTTCGGCCGCGGTGTGAGGTTGCCGTCACCGAGGGCAGGCTCGCCGTGGGAATAGTAGAGGCGGTGAGGCCTCCGGCAAGACAACCCACCACGGGAGGCGAGAGCATGCGGCACGACCGGTCTTTGCTTTGGGCGGCCGGAGCAAGAAGACCAGAGGTTGAATAAGCACTACGGTCGTTGGATGGACATCATCACGGTCCTTTGGAGCTAGTATCGTTCATATTGACTATGTTGACAATGCCCTCCGTCCCCGACAACTTAGTTGGCCCACAAGTCATCCTCCCACTATGGTGGGTCCCAGCTAGCAGGGTGGGTATTCATTTTTTTGTGCGTAATAAGGAGGCACTTCCTTGCGTGCGAAGATATAGCTGGTGGGTCCGACATGTCAGCGGGGGGAACGTTTTTTTCGTGAAATACAGAGGCCCTTCCGGTGGGTCCCAGCTGTCAGGTGGAGGAATCATTATTTTGCGTGTACAGTCCACGGCCGATGGATGTCGTTCGTTGACCACATTGACCAGGCCGCGCCGAGAGCACCATGGCGGTGGACGACGGCGAGGCCTAGGAAGGGAAAGACACGGAGCCGGGAAGACTCGGCAATGGTTGCCCACGCGGTGGGGAGTACGAGGGTTTACTGGTTCGGCTGCCATCGCCGGAAAATAACAGGAGGTGTGGGTGAGTAGAGGAATGGCCCGCCAAGAATGAAGTAGCGTGAGGCGGTGCGGCTGTCGGCAAAGACAACCCGCCACGGAGGCGGAGCAAAGTCTCACCGGAGCTGGTTTGGGCGGCCGAGCAAGAAGTTCAGATATTGAAGAAGAAGACGGCCGTTGGATTAACATCCAACGGTCATCGCTGCTAGAATCGCTTGTGGACTAAGTTGACAAAGCCAAAGTACACGCCAACCTAGTAGACCCACAAGTCGAGCCTCCAAATCTGTCCCAAACAAAGATACAGCCCGAAATTTCTAGCCAGATTCATATTAATTTTAAATCTAAATATACCTTAATTTAAATTCAATGAAAATTTACCCGCACAAAAACAATGAAATTTAAAATATCAAAATCGAAAGAAAACAGTATTTTGGATCTAATTGCTTGTTTGCTGTATTTTTTTCATTTTATAGCCCATTTATTATTACTTATAGCCCATTATTATTACTTATAGCCCATTTCTTATTACTTATAGCCCATTTTCTGGGCAAAATGCATCCCTCCTCGTCTTGAAAGATTTTCACCAAATAGGCGTAGAAAAGCAAGTAGGCCTATGTTGGTTATTCTACAAAAACAAAATAGCCGGCTAGCCATTTTTCGTAAAGGCAAAAAAACAAACTGGGCTGGTCATGTGCTAAACATATGAAATAAAAGCACAGGCTAGATGGGCCACGGTCCCGCACAACCCAGTTGATACCCTTCTCCGTCCCGAAAAATAAAATTACTGCTTGGCTCTTTGGGTCCCTCTTGTCATCCTCACCATGTACAAATATCTCCTTATTCCTCTCGGTTGTTGACCATGTTGACAACACCGAGGGCGATGGCCAGCGAGCGAACCAAGGCGGAGGACGATGGTGAGGCCTCGGACGAGGAACAAACAGAGCCGGGAAGATCACACCGGCCAGCGGGAGGTGGGAGCAGGCGGTCCTGCCGGCGCTGGTTTGGCTTTGGTGGCTTGAGGAAGAAGAGACTGAAGAAACGCGACAGACGTTGAATGTCAATCCAACGGTCAAGGTTGGCACAATCGTTTTTTGACTAAGCGGACACCATGTAGCATACTTTTCTATATATAGGAAGAAAATTGCGAGGAAAATGCGTTCGTCTGCCGTCCTCCTCACAGGGAACGTTTGCCACATAAGTGACTAGCACCCTTGGTTTTCAACCGAGAGGTCTTGGGTTCGAGTCAGAGGAACTCTCAATTTTGTCCTCCTTCCTTCCTTGCAAAAAAAAGGGAAATAAAATCAAAGACTTGGGAAGGCGTCTGAGAACAAGCTAGTGTACCAAAGAAAGAGAGGCGTTGCGAGTTTTAGAAAAAAGAGAGACGTGCTCCTGTAGCTGGTTCGAATCCAAACATAGACCATGACTATATATGGTGCTATGCTACTCTGCAAGTAATGAAACTGACATATCCAACGCTCGCTTCTCCTCTTCTCTACTCACTCTGCCTAGCATCAGAAGCTCGCCGCAGCAACCATGTCCGCCGGTTGCTCGTCCACCGCTTCTTCAAAGCAGTAACAACCAGATATGCGCCAAGTCGCCACCCGCATTTCATCGCCAGGGTCTCATCACACCCCGCCGCAAGACGCCGCGACTGCAGCCGATTGCTCATCGCAACCGCTGCCGTTGGTGTGGTGCCACTGCTGCAAATCATGCAGAGTCATCCGTCGTGTCTCAACCACAATCCGCAACCCTGGTCGAGTCTTCTACAAATGCCCGAATCATGGGGTAATAATATGTTTAAGTGTTGTTCTCGCTGCTTTCGGTTGCTGATTTTTTAATAGTTTGGTTGATGATCTTCCAATTTGATTCGTGCGTAAAAGGGAAGATTCGTGTTATTTGTATTTACGGGAAGTTCTTGATGTGGGGGAATGCAACTACCCCGATTATTTGGTTAGCCGAGGAATCCCAATACCAGCAGGTTGGGGTGTTGGACAAGTAATCAAGGAACGATGTAAGAGGAAGATGCAGAGCGAAGGTTAAAGATGCAGTTCCTCCGATCATGGCCAAGCAACATTCTTTGAACGGCCTTGACAAAGAATGAGGAGATGAAAGAGTTTGTGAAGATAATGGGCAAAATTGATGTGCTTTGTAGGATGATTGTCTCTTTATTTGCGGTGTATGTAGCACTCGTGATGTATTCAATTAGCTACGACATGAGCACTTTCTTTGAAACTAGTAATGAATGAAACCTGTGTAGCAGTCAAGGGCGTAGTGTTGTGAACATCTAATGATTTCTATTAACGGAAATCAGGGGGTATCCCCTTTTGCTCATATAAATAAATAAATAGCAGAGGCCCTGTCGGGTCAGCTTTGTTCTCATTCGAAGATGTCAAGTAAACTATGTCATCAAATTCAAGTTTCACAGCCAAATATGAGTACAAGTAAACAACAATGTCATCATGTTTTAGTTGTCATACAATCACCAAACAGAAATCAGCATACATAACAAGTGATGTTCTCACAAAGAAAATACTAAACAACATGTTCATCAGGTTTCAGTTGTCATAGCAAACACAATTTCACATAGTAAATAAAAAAACGTCTTCTGACAGGCAAATACGACAAAAGTAATGTAATCATCATCCGTAGCAGCAGCGTCAACATCTTCGCCATGTGTATCAATCTGAATCGTAATTCCCCATGGTGTCATCTTCTTCTTCGTCCTCAACGTCCTTGAACGTTGGCTTCTTCTTGATCAACTCTTGTATGTCCACAGCACGACAGGCAATCTTTTTGCCGGCATCATTGACGTGATGGTTCTCAAAGATATTAGGAACATCTGTATTATCTTGTACATCAGGAGCAGTGTAAGCATCATCTTGTTGTGCAACTTCATTAAAAGAATTCCTCTGCTCAAACCTTTGCAATACTCTCTAATCATCGCTACGTGCAAATGTGTCTTCCAAGAAAAATATATGTGTTGCTTGATTTGCCAAAATAAAAGGCTCGTTGGTCTGGTACGCCGCCTTGACATTGATGGATTTGAATAATTACCAGCTCTGGGTTTTGCGATCCTGGAAAACATGTTATACCAACGACAACAATGTAACCACACACCGATGATCCTCGAAACTGGAGATATACTGCAACTGAACAATGTCTGTTATGTTAGCATACATTTCAGTTGTCTCTTTGTCATACGTATCCGTGCTCATGATAGCACTGTTTTGTGTCTTCCTATCTTCGTCTCATGCAAGGGTGTTGTAGCGCACATCTCCAACAATGCAAGATTCATAATGTCTTACCCGAGTATCAGGACCCATTGCTAGTGAGTAAAGGGCATCATCAACTGTCTACCCATCCTCCCGCATCTTCTTAACCTATGGTTAGAAAATAGACACGCTGATCATCTTATGTACTCAATATATTAAAAAAACTGATAGTGCACTTCAAAAGCTTACATGGTTCTTGAACCATTTCGCAAATCCTGCCATAACCAGTTTGTCAATGTTTCATGGATTTTGCGGCAGTAACTCCTCTTTGTAGATGCTGCACAACATAGTGATCACGTCAAACATCTAAATATATAAGAATGTGCTGCAAGTTTAGTAGATTACGATGTATAGGCTGCAGTACTGCACTTCCTTGATATAAGTTAGTATCTCAGGGCAGTTATTCAACACATACCAAACCATTTTGTCCAAATCTTTAGGTTTGTCCTCTTGTCGACTCTTCCTCGTAACTTTCGAGCAGAATAATCGAAAACATTGAGCCGAGATTGTCTTCACCCACCTCTTTGCTAAGTTGATCAGTTGTTTCAATGTATTTTGAGCAGAATGTCAACGCTTCTGTAGCAATGTAGGCCTCTGCAATGGAACCCTCGGGTCTAGCTCTGTTCCTAACATAGCCCTTGAAAGTGCCTAGCCGCCTTTCAATACGGTACATCCAGCCATACTATACTGGACCTCTAAGTAGTGCCTCACCAGATAGATGAACAACCAAATGCACCATCACATCAAAGAAGGTTGGAGGATATATCTTCTCAAGGTCGCATAGGATAGTTGGTATCTTGTCTCTAAGACGCTCCAAAGCATCTATCCTGATATTTCTACTGCAGAGTTCCCTCAATAATTGTCCCAACTCTGCAACTGCTCTGTATAAGTCAGGGCGTGGCAGTCATGAGTTTTCAACCCTTGTACCTTGTTTCCATCTGCACTGACTCTCCTTTCAGGCTTGGAAGCAAATCCATGTGGGAATCTCAAACGTGAAGGGACCTCGCAGAATTCTTTTCTTTTTACCTTGTCCAAGACGCATTACACCGGTGCCATATCCCATGGTTTACCTTCATCTTGCACACCGCAAATCCTTTCTCGATACCCAGTGTGTCAAATCAATCCTAGATTTTAAGGTATCTTTCGTCTTGCCTTCAATGTTAAGAAGTGTGCCGATAATCTTTGTCACATATATTTTTCTCGATGTGCATCACATCAAGATTATGCCGCAGATCCAAATCTTTCCAATACTCCAAGTCCCACAAAGTGGACCTGCGGGTAAACAATAATCTCTCTTCTACCGTGCCACGCTTCCTTTTCCTGCTACCATTACCAGGATGGTTTCCTAGTGTAATATGCCTGACCTTCTCTAATTCCACTTGCAACTCATCGGCGGTGAGCCTCTTTGGCGCATCACGGTTTTCATGCTTTGCATTGAACACATGTCTTCGGTATTTTCTAGGATGCGGCTTGTCCTTGGGAAGGAAAGCGGTGATGTCCAATGTAACGAGATCTTGCTAAGTATTGTGTATGACAAGAGATTCTGTCACAAATGAACACATGCATTGTAAGTTTGTAACCATGTGTCGTTACATACGACATAGTGCCCAAATCCGGAAATCTTGGATGCAAAAAATTACAACAGCACGCAGAAAGAAATCAGCTGGTGGGCTGCTATATAGGTCTCGAGTGAGAACACCCTTCCATAGCTGTTGAAGTTCCTCCACAAGAGGCTTCATGAACAAATCAAAATCCTTTCCAGGACTTTTTGGACCTGGGATGAGCAAGGCCATCATGTCGTTTGATTCTTTAGTGCGTACATTTGGAGGCATGTTGTAAGGGATAACAAGCACCGCCACATGCTATATGTGGCGCTCTGGTGGCCAAATGGGTTAAATCCATCTGAAGCTAAGCCAAGTCTAATGTTTCTGGAGTCAGCAGCAAACTCTTTGTGTTTATCATTGAAGCTTTTCGACTCACTACCATGAGATGGATGGCTCATTACATTCTGATCTCTGTACTCCTGGTTCCTAGAATGCCACGGTACATCCTCTCTTGTTTCAGCATCATGAAACAACCTCTGCAATCTTGGTGTAATTGGAAAATGTCTCGTAACATTATGAGGAATCCTCTTCACAAGATCGCCATCTTTCCATCTTGATGATTTGCATTTCGGGCATTCACTTAAGTTGGCATAATCCTTCCTAATGTAACACAATTATTCTTACAAACATGGATCATATCATATCCAATTCCAACCGCATGAAGGAAATTCTTCATTTCTTTGTAGGTGTGTGGCAGCTCGACGCATCTGGGAAACATTTGCGTAAAGCAGCCAACATCGCATCGAATGTTTTGGTGGTCATCCGCTCAGATGTCTTCACCTGAAGAAAGGTGACCATAGCTGAGAATACTGACAGCTTATTTCCTGGGGTGATAGCAATGTTGCATTGTTCCAACATGCGGGCCCACCTTTTTCTTCTGCAAGTGAAAGTTCACGGAATGCACGAGCATTTCGTAGCATTGTTTCAATGCTGGTCAAACTCACTGGCTCCGCCACCACCACCTCCTCCTCCTCTTCCACACGAGCATTAGGCGAGATCAAGATGGTGATCTGCGCTTCCACGTAGTCAATAACATTGACGTCCACAGCTTCACCATGATGAACCCACCTAGTATATGTGACCGACATCCCATACAAGTGTAGATGATTTGGCACAGTTGACGGGGGTCTTGTAACTGAATTCGTACAACTGCTACACGGGAAGAGCACATCTGATTTCGGACCACCGTACTCAGCTCTGATAAAGTTCATGAAGCTTTCAACCCCCTCGACATATGCAGCGGAGAATCTTCGAGCAGAAGTTATACAAGTCCTGTCCATCTGTTAGACATACAAATTAGTTCTTCTACTAGATATTACAGGAAAAACATATATGCTTTTTATGAAGTCCAGAAAAAAATACCTAGGTCGATGTCTAAAGCTATGATAAGATATTTGGACGAGCAGATCTAAGTAACGAAATATATGTAAAGCTAATTCAACAAACAGATTTGAGTGCTAAATTATGGCGTGCTGTTTCAAAGATCAATGAGGCCGAGCACACAGCCATCGAACTATCGAAGGCCATCGCAGCAACAAAGATCGAGTATAAAAGCGGTGTAGAGCTATTTCACCTAACAGATTGGCTACTAGACCATGGCAATCTACGTCACAATAAATATATGGCAGGATATTTTAGCAACTAATCGGCCTTGGCATGCCATCTCAGCTAAGCATGATTGAGTGCGAGCAGGCAAGGAAGCTTCTTAAGTAGAGCATATTGACAGTAAAATACTTCGGCAAACAGTGAGATTAACAGCGTCTATCAGCTAACATTCAGCGCTACACCGACATGAACGGGGCCTCAGTCTAGAATGCATGTACCGTGGGAGAAGCTGACCGCTGTGCATCTCCACATGAACGTCACCAACGGTGGCGGCGCTGACCGCCGTGCGCCTCCACAAGAATGTAGCCAGAGGTGGCGACGCGGCTAGAGGACGGCAGTCTACGAGAGCGTACTGTGGGAGCGAGAGGATCGCCGTGCGTCCCCTCGACGAACCGCGGCGCCGATGTATCGGCGCGGCGGGGAGGGCAGCTTTGGCGGAGCGAATGGAGTGGAGGGGGGACGGGGGGAGGGGGTTTGGGGAATATTTGGCCGAAGGGCGGTTGAATCGGATTTGGGGGGAATTTTTGTGTGGGGGGAGGAGGATTTTCGCGCGGTGGGCGGGGGGAGTTTGGCGCATGGTCGGTTTCTCCAAGTGTAGTCCCACGTGTCAGTGAAGAGGCAAGCCGAAGCGCGTTCCATTTGCGTGAGCCGTGTGCAAGACCGAACGTGTGTGGGGTGCAATGCGACCGCGACAGGAGTGTTGTGAGTGTACCGCATTTTTTCCTTTTAAACTAGGTGCTTCGCCCCCTCAAAACAATTGTTGCTTCACGCGATCCATTGATACTACTACTAGTAATCTGTTAATCCCGATAAAACGGCGCGGCCGGGTCTTTTCCCGTGCAATATGCTAGGAGGTTGGTTTAGTTGGGTTTTTTAGATTTGTCTCGGTTCAATAAAAAGCAGAGTTGGTGATGATGGTGTGCCTGTCATCCTGCAATATAGGCCGTCCGATCTATATCTAATGGATAGGAAGGAAACTATGACAATTTACCCGCAATCCTCTCCGCATTGGCAGATAAGGCTTTCCCTCGTTCATCCTTTTGTCCCACAAGATCTTGATCTTCCGTGCAACGCACGGGCATCTTGCTAGTACTCCTACAATATGTACATTATTGTGAAAGTTCATATACACCGGCCGAGATTAATGCAAACACGACAGATTTTCATTACATTTCAAACTTTTATAGGACAGAAAAATAAAAGAAACCCGACCCTAAACCTATTCTACTCCGGCGACCGACGTCCTCCATCTGTGATATCTATGTACGGGGGCGGGGTTCAAGACCCATGAAGTGAAGGTGCGGTCTCCGGCGAGGAAGAGTAGAACACGGGAGACGGACCGAGCAGTTGGCACACCATGCCCTGCCGCCTCCCATGCCCTACTCATCCTCGGAGGAGTCCCCGACCTCAGCGGTGCCGGACGTTGGACGGCGGCAAGTAGGACGCGTGGCTGACGGTGCTCCCGTCGTCGGCCACCAGCGTGGCCACCGCTTGTGCGGTTGCGTCCGCGTCCGGCTACGCCGCTATTGCGTCGTGAGAGGCGACTTGAGCAAGGGCGGCGACCTCGAGCTTCATCCCCGAAGACAAGCTCTCCCGCAGGGCGTTCGCACTTGCGGTCATGGCGGATGTGGTGCCAGGTAGGAGGATGATGCGCTATGGTGTGGAGGTTAGCTGGGCGTTCCCGCTTTAAGTAGCGCCTTCCGGTGAGGCCAAGCGTCCGGGTGCGTCATTAAGTCGCCGGAGTTGGTTCCTGGGGCACCGAGCATCTTAACGACGACATACGAACACACGGCATGAATGCGGGCAGCTGGCGCCGGCTAGGAACGCACCGTGCGACAGCGCGAGGGACGAGGGCTTTGGTGTGCCAGGGTAGTCAGCTGCGGTCGTGGCAACGTTGGAGATGCCCTTTGCTCAAATGCGATCCCCGCGTGTCATTGAAAAAGCAAGACGACCCGGCATGGTCTCAGGTCCGGAGGATGCAGTTGGCCGCGCTACACCACTCCGCGGATGCGTCGCGATGCCCCGTGCATCCTCGACGAGCCAGGTGTTGGGGTGTGTTTGGATTGTGGCCAAAGTGCACCTTACCAAAATTTTGGTCATGACCCAAAGATTGGTCTTTGTTTGGATGGTTGCCATTTTTTGGCATGCCAATGAACTCTAGCCAACTCTAGTTCATTTTTCTTGCCAATATCGGCCAAATCATGGGCAACCAATACCTCAACCAAAATTTTGGTCATGACCCAAAGATTGGTCTTTGTTTGGATGGCTGCCATTTCTTTGGCATGCCAATGAACTCTAGCCAACTCTAGTTCATTTTTCTTGCCAATGTCGGCCAAATCATGGGCAACCAATACCTCAACCAAAATTTTGGTCATGACCCAAAGATTGGTCTTTGTTTGGATTGTTGCCATTTCTTTGGCATGCCAATGAATTCTAGCCAACTCTAGTTCATTTTTCTTGCCAATGTCGGCCAAATCATGGGCAACCAATACCTCAACCAAAATTTTGGCTACCCAATGCTTTGATGGGGCAACCTTGGGCACAAACAAAACATAATATTGGTCGTGCCACAACACTAACGCCACCCTCGGCACACTCAAACCGACCGTGTCGAGCGACGATATGAGTGTGTCGCTCACCGCGGTCGCCGTGTCCAGAGGCGGTCTTTGAGCTGCGCCTTTGTTGGCCCCAACGACCCACATGAGCGATTGTCGGTGGCGAGGAGGTCGTGGGCCAGCTCCTCCATTGGACTAGTCTGCGCTTACGTCATCCCGACGGTGTGCCCACATGTTGGTTTCCCTGTTTTCCGGCCATATTCGGCGTCGGTGCTCGCGTTGCGCATTAGGCCTTTCACTATGTAGGCCAAGCGAGACAACTTATTGTTTATTTGCGCCGTTCAAGTGTAATTATGTGGCGTTTGCTTATTTCTCATTCCTCTCCAACCCTCTTATCCATTGATCATGTCGCCCTCCGGTCGAGTCCATCCTCCCGCATGCCTCATTTGAACATTCCGCCGAGTATCATTCGCATGTACCCACCATAGTCCTCTTTCAATCGACCTCCGGACCCCGAGATGAAATCGAGAGGAGCAGTGAGGGCACGTGATACCTAAGGCAGATTCAAAATTTTGAACCGGTGATCATAGCATCCGCAAATCATATATAAAGGGTATTCAATGTACGTTTTGTTTTTGAACGTACAATATACTCCCTCCTATCCTTTCTACTTTACATATAAGTTTTATGTGTAGTCAAAGTATCTCTACTATGATAAAAAAGGTATGAACATTCAACAACGCCCAATCAATATTGTTAGATTAAATACGTACTCCTAGATTTGTACTCGAGATGGTTTCCAATTTGACTATTGACAAGATTAATAATACATGAGATGTATAATGTGAAAATTATATCATTGGAAACTCCTTTCACATACGAAACTAACCGTATGCTTTGTGTAAGTTGCATGTCATATATTATTACTCTAACATTTGGTCAAAGTTAGCCTCGAAAAACGCATTAGACCTTGTATGCTTTGTGTAAGTTTCATGTCATATATTATTACTCTAACATTTGTGTAAGTTGCATGTCATATATTATTACTCTAACATTTGGTCAAAGTAGTATAGTGGAAGTGGCTCCTCTGACGTAGGTATCCCTGCCTTACCCTCCCTTTCGGTCACTTCTTGGCGGACCCCATGCTTGCTAGGCCCGTATGTCGGTTACTCAATGGGTTCGCCACGTCGAGGATCCTCATCCGTAGTATACTCCGTCTGTTTTATTTACTCCGCATAAAGCGGAGGGAGTGGTGGTATAATAAATGACGCTTGGCGGGGAGGGAGGGACGTCGGTTTGCTCTCAAGCTGCGGTCCCACAAGCGGCCAAAACGCAAGACGAAGCGTGTTCCATTCGGTGAAAGCGACGTGGAGGGTCCAGCGTGCGGGCTGCAACGCTTAACGCGACAAGAGCGATGTACAATCAAAACCGATTGGCGGTCGTCACCCGAACCACTATTCACACTAAAACCTTATTTGCTCGACCCTCGCCAGCCACTACCCTAAAACCACACCAAATCTCCAGCCCATTCCCCCCACCTTTCAATCCCCTAGCCCGCATCAAGCGTCCCCTAGTTCACCGGAAAGCCATGGTGCGCTGCAAGATCACGTACTACAAGATGCTGACGCCGGAGCGCCGCGCAGAAATCGCGGCGGCGGTCAGCGCCACAGACCTCCGTTCCCAAGCTCGCTTTGCGGCGGGCCAATCCCCGAGTTCTCTGGAGCCAAGCTACGAGGAGGAGGAAGCCGATCCAATGTTCACTGCGGAGGTCGCGGCGCAGAAGGCCTCGATGGGTATGAGGCGATGGGCGTCGACGCCGATTTCGCGGCGTCAAGTCCCCCATGGTGCAGGCGGACCAGTGGTTCAACATGGCGATACTAAAGGAGGACCGGGAGGCAGAGGCTCAACTCGACGCGGAGCGCGCGCATGCCGCTGCCATCGAGGCTCTCCTGCAGGAGGAACCGGATGTCGTGGATGTGAACCGGGCGGCGGAGGCTCAACTTGAGGCGGAGCGCGCGGATGCCGCTGCCATCTAGGCCCTCCTGCAGGCGGAACCGGATGTCCTGGACATGAACCAGGCGACAGAGGCTCGACTCGACGCAGAGCGCGCGGATGCCGCTCTCATCGACGCCCTCCTGCAGGCGGAACCGGACGTCCTGGACTTGAACCGGGCGGCGGAGGCTCGACTTCGGCAGGCTGAGCGCGGATGCTGCTGCCATCGAAGTCCTCCTGCAAGCGGAACTGGACGTCCTCGACTTGAAACGGGCTGTGCTCTCGTCCGTGCAGAGCGCCCGCACGCTCCGCTTGAACGAGTAGCTGGAGGCCGAGGACAACCACGGTGCAGAGACACACGTCGGCAGCGACGGCTGGTTCACGCCGGCAGCCAAAGACGACGAGGTTGTCTCTTTCCGCGAGCAGTGATAGTTTTTCTTTATGTTGTTGTTTTTATGGATATTTTGCTGTGTAAAAACATACTATATTTGTTATGCAAGTCGCCTGACTTGGGTCAGTCTACCATTTCAGGCGGTTGGACGAATATCCTACGTCTCCTAACCCTTCTTTCCTTCTTCCTCACCTCTTCTTCTTCCCCAACAGACCACCGCATGGGCCATACAGATACTCCCCAACATGCGGTTGGATAAACATACTCTATGAACAAAAATTATGTGTCAGCGATAGGATGGCTGAGTTTGGTTTGTTCACATGCGACGGCTAGTGTCAGTGAGGTTGCGTTCCCTTGGTTGGGTTTGCGGCGTGCAGGAGCGGCTGTGTGAGGGTGCGGTGCGACCGCGGCTTGCAGGAGCGACCGTGTGAGGGTGCGGTGCGACCGCGACAGCTGTGCGCAAGTGTACCTCCTTCTCATTTTGAAAACTTTAGGCAAGCTTGGCAAAAATGTGTGGTGAAGTTTGGCAATGCAAGGCCTAGACCCAAACAGGATAAGTATGCGTGCATTACTAGGAGTACTAGTGTTAAAAAAGAAAGGCGGGGTTTTCCTTCGCAGGATTTAATCGATAAAAATCCTCGTTTCATGTGTCAATTAATGCGTATTTTTTTCTTGAAAGACCAAAGAGCTAACCATCTCACTCTTCACCGCTTGATTAATGCAGCGCCATGCAAACCAACTTTCTCACTTCCGCATGCATGCAGGGGATATTAATGTCCTAGGTTGCTAACCCCATCAATTTTGCCTCGATTAGTGTTAATGGCCCTTTGCAAATTGCAATTTTGATATACTGGCCTTGTGTACAAAAAAATGGAGGTAGTAACTATATTTGACTTCCTTCCCCATTGCGGTGACGTCGATGATATCTTTTTTTTGTGGTTTGGCAAAGTGCGTTCGACGGAGAACACCATTGAGGGAGACCACGGTAAGTCGTTCGCAAGTGCCGCCTGCAAGCCGAGACAACCGCCTTATTTGCATCCAGGAAGTCCTTTACTAGTACTACTACTAGGAGTACTAGTGCGGTGAGATGGTTTCTCGAAGAAGACGATGGAGAAGCGGAGTCAACGAAGAGTGAAATGATGGTTGCTTCGTCCGTGCTTTGTGATTTGACGCCTCAATGCTTTATGATTTGTGATAGAAGGGACATGGGAGTAGACTCTGTGCTCTATACTGTACTACATGCGTCCAAGCATGGGAGAAAGAGGAGAGACGTTGCATTTTTCTATTCCTTCAATCAATCAATCAAGGAGCTTCGGTTCCATTTTCTGGCTTTGGCAACACCGTCCACAATGGTTCCCACGATGCCAAAAGCTATTTTCACATTTGGCTACACATTGTGGATGCCCTTAACCGTACCACTTGGTTTTGCTCCTGTGAGCTATCTATACAAATCTCAATTATATTGATCTAAAAAATTATAGAATCAAGATTAGTAAAAAGGAGGTGATTTTGCCGCGCGGATGGCGGTTTGCTAACATGCGGTCCCATGTGTTAGTGCTTTACCAAGCCGATCCGCGTCCCACATGAGGCAGAACAACGCAGAAGCAACACGTGGTTAAGTTGAAGAAGATGAGGAAGAAGCGGATTCAGCAACGAGTGAAATGATGGTTTCTTCGTCCCTCCAACTTCTTTTTTTAGCATTATTACTTCGTCCCTCCAACTTAACTGCGGGAAAGGTGCAGCTTTGTGATTTGACGCCTCATTGCTCATTACTACGCCGGCGCCATGACTGGGTGCTTCACCCCGGCTGCTCTGCATTGTATTCCGGTATGGCACGTGGACCAGGTAGCTTGATGTCCCACATGTCGGCGAAAGGGACTAGAAGATTTATGAAAACGAGCGCTCCACTCTTACGACGGAGGAGTACACGACACGACGCCAGTTGAATCGCCACTTGTCTTGTCTGAAGACTCTAGTTTTGCTGTTTCGCACGATCCATTGATACAAACCCGATTAAACGGGAAAGGGCGGGATTTTTCCCGCGCGGTAGATGATACTGGCCATACATTTCAAAGGCAATTTTAATGTATGCAGACTGAATAATTATAATTAACAATATGATATCTAGTAAAACTAAAAACACATATGATTTATTGTGTTAGAGTGTAGTAGTAGTGTTGTATTGCATAGTTGATAGATGTAACATGCGAGAACGTGTAGAGATGTAGTTTTGGAGGGCCTACAGAGAGAAAAGCGTAATACGGTCACCGAAGTTCAGAATAAGCTGATTACGGTCACTATATACGTTTTGCGGTGATTGTCATGTCACTTGCTCTCAGTTCAACATCGGATTGCACTCTGTTGACCGGCCAAATAGTCTGCGTGGCGCCATGTTGACTAGTTAAATTGACCATGTTCCTTGTGGGTCCCACCTGTCAGTTCGCATAGGGAAAAGGTCAGATAAACACAAATTTACGCAGGCGCCGACAAGGCTCCAACCCGTGCGCTGGAATCACCTGGTTGTGTATGTGTGCATCGGGGCTGATGTGTGTGCATGCGTGTAGGTTGAGCACTTGAGCGTGAGAGTGTGTGTTGGTCGTGTGGTGTACTGGTGTGTGCATGCATGCGTGCATGTGTGCGTGTGAGTGTTGCGTGCATGCGTGGCTGCGTGTGTACGTGTGAGTGTTGCGTGCGTCGTGGGTGCATGTATTTGTGTGAGTGTTGCGTGGATGCAGTTCGTGTGCATGCGTGCGTGTGTGTATAATCACCACAACAGCACACGTGTGTTAAAACAGACGGCTCAGCATACCAATACAAGGCCACCTTGTCCGCTGTGCCCGCGGTCATGACTTTGAACCACCGTCAAAATATTTTTTTGTCGTTTGTTTTCATTCTTACTAGAAAGATGCCCGTGCGTTGCACGTAACATCTAGATGCATTTGTATGACTTGTTTATCTTGTGAGAGAAAAGGATGAATGAGGGAAGGCCTTATTTGCAAATGTGGAGAGGTGTGTGGGTACCTTTTTGCAAAATTGCCATAGTTTCTTTCCTATCTGTCAGATATAAATCGAACGGCCTATATTGCAGGATGGCAGGCACACCATCATCACCAACTCTGTTTTTTATAAGAGTGTCTTTTATGTATTTTATAAGAGTGTAGATGTAGAGTAGATACAAGTCGACAGGTGGGCAGATGGTAGTGAGATAATGTGATGCAACACTAGAGGTGCCATGTGGAGCATTTAACTGGTCAACTAGTCATGTCATGAGCAAATACAGAGTTGTATGGTGAGCCCGTGACTGTATAATAACCACTAAACGTAAACGGTGACCGTAATGAGTGGATTATGAAGTCCAATGTATGTATCGTGCTTTCGCTTCAAATACAATGATCGTCATTGCATATATCGCGAGAGAAAGATGAAACACGCGTGAATTGTTTCGGGGCTTACTTTTAGAGGACACGGAGATAGTTTTGTGTGCATACGTGAAAGGGGCGTCTGGGGGTATGCGATGGAGAGAGAGATGCTCTTCGTTTCTCTTTATTATGACTAACTTTGTATATAATATAAAAATATACAAATTCACAGTGCGGAATAAATATCATTGTGGGCACTATGCAATTCATATTAGCGATCGTACCCCTCCATATAACTTTGTAATGTTGTATATATGTAGAAACTCTAAAATAATTTTTTGGCCACACTTTATTCAAAAGGAATGTTGTATGCGAAATAAACCTGAAGAGAGGGCTTTTTAGATCAATGGGGTACGTGATGTAACATGTGTGAATGTGTAGTTGATGCATTTGGCGGGGACTAGAGAGGTATGTGTGTGTATTACGTATTCGAGAGAGGCATGGATAGAGGGGCCGACGGGGTGGGAGAGATGGCACGAGAAATGAGAGTGGTCTAGAGAGAGAGAGCGAATATGGCGTCACGACAAGAGATTCCATTCCCTTGAGTGTGTATATGCAAGGGGAGGGAATAGAGGCACCAGGAGAAATTTTACGTGTGTGTGGTGTTTGTGTTGGTATGTGTGGGTGTGAGAAGATAATGAGACGTGGGGGCAGAGGGTGTGTCACCGCGTGAGGTCCGGTGGGTCGAGGTGAGGCCCTTCGTTCGGTTCCATCCTGCGCCACATTGGTCGGCCCATGACATATTTAGGAAGACCCATGGATGACTAGTCGTACAAGACAAAGATAGCAGAATTGTGAAGGACTCTGTGTCCACTGACAAAGCCGGCTAGGATTTGTAACCCTAGGTTCTTGGACTAAGGTAACCCCTTTATCTCGATATTACTATTCATCCAACCTAACTTTAAGGGGCATCCTACTGAGAATGCTCTGCTAGAATCATACTCGTCAATTAGGAAGAGAGGTGTGAGACAATGCGTGAGAGACATGCGTAAAGATAATGTGCGTACATGAGACATGTAGGCAGGTCCATGTATATAGAAAAGGTTGATGAGGATTGTGCGTGTGTATGTTTGCAAGAGGAAGAATGCTTGTGATAAAGGCTAGTGAAAATAGTTGTAAATGGTTACGAGAGGGAGGGAGGGTTATATCTAGAGCATGTGTGCGAGAAAGACACCTTGGAAGAGAGTGTGTGAGCATGTGTGAGGACCACCGATGGAGAGTGAAACTACACGTAAAAGACTGCTCTACACATTGATTAAAGATATAAATTGTATCCAAATATTAGGATGGGATCATGATATTTGCAATTCGCGTAAGGAGCGGTCATTGATCCATCAGACATCTAGATCCTATCGAATTTGAGCATGTCTATGTTATTATTCGACACAATTGATCCACATAGTTAGTATTTTGAACTCCAGACAATGCATCGCTTTAGCAATCGAATATAAACGTGAGTATAGTTCATGTTGTGTGTGTAAAGCACAATATACATACAAAAGTTACACAATGGACATTATAAATAGCTACATATGAACTAGCATACATTTGAATTCAACTTAAGGTGGTTTAAAAAAATCAAATTCAACATGAAGTCCATTCAATTATTTGAATTTGATATCATGGCATTTGTAAACCATACCTAAATTATGGGGGCACCAATCTTTGCTCTGATTTTGTACATAATAGCATATGTAGTCGTGTACAAAATAGATTCAAATTTAGCTCCTCCATTCCAAAATAATCGTAGTTATAGGATTTTCAAGTGTCAAAATTTCAAAAAGAAGCGGATAATTTAGTGAGGTTTTCAAACATACAAGGTCAAATATAACGTTGTCTATTTAGGTCAATCCTCATAGTTCAAGAGTACTCTAAACGTGAATGCTTGTGTTTCAAAATTTCGAACGAAGCGCCAAAAGAGCCTCTACTCGCCCGAAACCGCGTGAGACCAATGTTTGGTAGTACAAGGAAATTACTTTTCTAATAACTCCGACCCGTGAAACCTACCGGCCTGACGTCCAAAGGTCTAAACTGGGGTAGGTTTGTAGCTTCATCTAGACGCCACACAACCGCCTCCGAAAAACATTCATACACAATGGCCGCCTAAGCACACATGCACGCGGCCCGCCCACTATTTGGGACACCTGGGATTACCATCCTACCCCCGACCCATGATGAGTCTGAAATTCAAGAGGGGGCAAAGTTTGTACTTTCCCCAAATTTCAAACAAAGCGCGTCCCATCTTCTGTTCAAAAAGCCAAAAACAAGCGCGTCATGATCAAACATGGTTCCCCCACTCGTCCGATTCCCCATTCATACTCCGTGGGTGCCAAAACTACCTCTCCACCAGCCCGAAACCCGGCGTCCTCCGTCGCCACCCCATCCCACCCATCAACCGCCGCCCTCCTCCATCACGCGGAGCCGATACCCCGACGTCGTCATCCACCGCAACCTCAACCGCAACGCCCTCCACGGCTAGTAGTTGAAGCCGAGGCCGAGCCATCCGTACCCGAGCCAGTTCAACCACGCCGTCCTGCGCCTCACCGCTGCCGCTCCAACTTCGCCACCCTCCACCGCACCGGAGTTGTTCCTGCTACGCCGTCCTTCGCTGCCTCGGATCTGCTTCCCCTCCGCCGACATACGGCCACGTCAACACAGTCGACAATTTTGCCATGGGTTTGTCCAAGTCTGCACCCTCCAGAACATTAGTTTCCCCGGTAAAAAGAAGAAGATCGGCGCGACATGTGGAGGTGACCACACGGGCAACCGAAGAAGGTACTCATCTTCCCTTATTCGTGCAAATCTTACGTCTCTGCTTGCACGGTATTCATCCCATAGAAGACACTTGTTGAATGCGTCTTCTTGATACTAGATGTTCCTAGTAACTCGCGATGCACAAGGTTTCTCCTCATATACTATTTCATCTTAGCTAGAGTTCTGTCGCCCCCCTGAATTTCAGTTTCTAGCTAGTTGATTCCCAATTAACGGAAGCATTCCCCGACAAAAC
Source organism: Aegilops bicornis (assembly GCA_021605145.1). NCBI lineage: Eukaryota > Viridiplantae > Streptophyta > Magnoliopsida > Poales > Poaceae > Aegilops > Aegilops bicornis. Next base: position 112,662,556 of record CM038672.1, read on the forward strand.
AGGCGCTAGTACGACTATTACGCCGGGGAAGCAGCGCCTTGGTGTTTATCTTAGGGGCGTGTGCGGCCTAGAGCTCCTGGCGCCCGATATGGAGGTCGGCGGGATTAAAGGGATGGCACTGGGCGCTGCCAAGCACGGCGGTGGTGTGAGGTCGATGGGAGGCGGCGGGCGGAGGCGAGTGCAGGCGGTGGTCGGGCGGTTCGAGAAAGATCGTCAACAAGGATCAAGTTGGCGGGAGGTAGACGAAGGCCATCTGCCCGTTCCTTATAGATCAGACGGTTCATTAAAAAATCAACTGACCTATTTATTTTCAATGATCATTATCTTAGATATGACCACATGTGGTGGTGTCTTTGGAGGAGTACTGCATTTCCTGTGCTCATATATTACAAAATCATACGGAGTAGAATCTAATTTTGTTTGCCATGCAATGTTGTAGAGCTATCATATGTCTCCTGTCATTTATTTTTCAGCCACCTACTATCTGCTACTTTTACAGTGCACTAGTTCTACACACACTTCACCCATACTCTCACTATTGTGTTTTTATGCAAGGGTATTTCAGAGTCTACCTCGAGAGAAGCAAAAAAGAAAAGAGACATGTGCCGGCTTTCTACGCGGCTAGGCATGGCACGTTACATCGCTATAAAGGGTGCAGTGTCAGCAGATGGAGACGGTAAACGTAGCTCTGGAGTTGATGACCTCGCTCGCAATGAACCACCATCCCAGGTGCTTGCTTTAACCCAGCGGTGTCATATGTGGTTGCATGTTCCATATGGTGTCTAGCTTGTATTCGAAAGGCCGAAGTCGGTCTTTATTAAGATAAGGAAAGATATTTTTTACATGAACCACCATCCTGTGAGCACCAGAAGACAAATAGCTAGTCAGGGGCCTTTGGCCGAGCGGGACAAGCCCATCAAAGACAGGCATCACCGAAGCCAACTAAAAGCCGTGATGGTGGCGAAGCAGCCCACCTCCCACCGTGCTCTCGTGTCCTAGATGATCATGTTCACCACTCCACCGGATGTCTAGCTTGTATTGCTTCCAATTTGGTTAAATTGCATCTGCTTAGCTTACACATTATACCTTTCAATATGACATGCCTTTACATTTTTGGTACATACTAGTACATATGTGTATTAACCATGTTCTTACATCAAACTAATGTTCTTGTGTATCCCTCTTCAATCACTTATGACGAGGCGAGGCAGGCAAGGGGACTACTCATTTAAAGGATGCAAGTCGACCTCCGACATGATTCTCAAGAAAGCGAAATGCTAGATGAAGATAGTGAACGTAGCTCTGTAGTTGATTACAACATTTCCCCTACACTAGCATCGCAGGTGCTTGCTCTAACTTGGCAGCGTGATATGTGGTTGCATGTTGCATATGGTGTCTAGATTGTAATTCTTCCAATCTGGTTAAATTTCATGTGCTAGTCTGCTTAGCTTATATACATCATACCTGTTAATGTGACATGCCTTCCTGTATTTAGTACATAGTACATCTGTCTATTAAGCATGTCCTTACATAAAACTATTGTTTTTTTTGTATCCCGCATCAATCAATATGACGAGACACCTTTAGTATATGCAGTGTGATATTAGTTGCATCTTTCATATGATTTATAGCATGCGCTGCTTCTAATTTGTTGAAATTCCATTTATGATGGGACACTTTTAACTTGGCAATGTCATATTGGTTGCATCTTTCATGTGGTGTCTAGCTTGCATTGCTTCTTATTTGCTGGAATGGTTTCTGCTTAGTTTACACAAACAGTTGTGAACATGCCATGCCGTCCTATTTTTCGTACATATTCCATCCTGGTATCATGTGTTCGCCTTACATAAAAGTAGTGATTGTCAGTATCATGCATGAATGAGTTATGAAGAGAGAATTTTATTGCTTTTTCTTGTCGGTTTTACTTGACAATTCAAAATCAATAAAGCGGAAGGAAGTTAGCAAGGCAGCGGATAAAAGTGCTCCTTCCGAACGGAGGGCCTCTACAGTTTCTACTCCTCCACACCCCCAAGATGATTTCCAAGACAACACATGCATAGACACTCAACAAAGTTGTGTTTATGATGAGCACGTCTCCCCTAGTGCAGCATCACCGGGTGCTCCCTCTAACTTGGCAATCAAGTATATGTGGTTGCATGTTATGTGTGATGTCTAGCTTGTATCGCTTCTAATTTTGTTGAATTCCATCTGCTTACTTTACACATTATACTTTAATAAGACACGTGTTCCTGTTTCTAGAACATACAATATCATCTATCACACCATGTTCTTACATCAAATTACTACTGTTGTGTAACCTGCAACAATCACTTATCATAAGACACGTTTGACTTCGAAGTGTGATATAGGTTACATCTCACATTCTTTTCTAGCTTGTACTACTAATTTGTTGAAATGGCACTTATGACGAGACAGTTTTAACTTGGTAGAGTGATATTCGTTGCATCTTCCATATGGTGTCTAGCTTTCATTGCTTCTAATTTGTTGAAATGCCTTCTCCTTAGTTTACACATCATAAGTCGTGAATATGTAATGCTTTGTGAATATGCAATGGCACTAATGACGAGAGACCTCTAACATGGTAGTGTGATGTTGTTTGCATCTTGCATATGATTTATTTCTTGTACTTCTTCACATTTGTTTAAACGCCATTTATGATGAGACAACATTAACTTGGCGGAAGCGATATTTGTAGCATCTTTCATATGGTGTCTACCTTCCATTGCATTGCTTCTACTTTGGTGAAATGTCTTCTTCTTAGTTTACACATCATAGTTACGGTTATCTCTTCCGTCCTGTTTTTCATACATATTACATCCTCCTATCATGTGATTGTCTAACATCAAAGTTCGGTTAAATGCGCATCACGCGTCAATTTGTTACGAAGAACTAAATTGTTATTCGCTTTTTCTTGTCGGCTTGACTTAACATGGCACGAGAAAGAGGAAGAAACACAGAATGGCAGGGAATGAGAAGCGGATGAATCCTGCAGATTCTGCTGGTAATGCGATGGTGCAATAGAAGGTCAAAGTCCATGGAAAATTCTACAAACACGACATCCCATGCTACACGAGCTGCAAAAAAGCCAAATGTAAACAAATAGGTGCCACCAAACAAGCGAGAGATAGCCCTAGTTCTTGCAACACCTACCACAGTACTACCGGTTGCACAACTTACTCGTCGTCAATCGAGCTAGCAACCGTTGCCAAGCTCCCTTGCCACGACACTACTTCCCAAGCACTCTTGACACAAGACGAGTTGGCAATATCAGATGAACCTTGTGAGCTTCAACAGCAAGAAGGTATTTGCTTTGGAGTCAAGTTCTGATTCCATGCTTCTTTATATGTAGTCTCACAATTTGATGTACACTAACAGTTCCTATGTTCGTTGTTGGACTAGCACCTAGGCGCAAGAGGAAACAAACATCAGGGATAATGCTCGATAGGTTAACTAAATCTAGAGGAGGAAGAATGGAGATCCGTTTTGAGGCAGGTTTAAAAAGGCCACGTGATGCTACAAAGTCAACCAAGTTAGTATCAGAGGCAACGGTTGCCGTTAGGTGTCATGTACGTATCCTCCCAACATGGATTCAGTACAGGAATGACAAAAGCGAAACCAGTTCAACACCTTCCTTGACCATTTATCTGTAAGTATGGTTATGTAGGGAAACTAGTAATATCGTCTTGCTCATCCCATACTTTCTAGGTTGCCGATAATGAGACTCCCATAATTTTCAACAGATGAGGTTCAAGTTGGATAGCCAAGATGATGCAACCATACAAGCTTGCACCATGTTTTCAAGTCTGCTTTCTGCCACAAAGATCGGTATAACTTGAGGAAAACTCACTTTGAAGGCAAGGCTAACGTTGAACTTTCCCAAACATCTCCGATGGAAAATATATCGGATTAAGACTGGAGGGGCCTTGTTAAACACTGGTCTGATTTGAAGTATCAGGTACATTATATATATGTGACCAGATCACATGTTGAAGTCCTATTTACGCATGTGCCACACAAATCTATCTTCTTGTAGGTGAACTATTCAAAGAACAAGGCCAACCGTACGAAAGTGAAATTCCAACAGACGACAGGATCTCGTAGCTATATTGCACACTGCGAGGCTCTTGTAGTTAGCTGCTATTTCACTCTTTTCGTTGTACCATATTATTAGATCTATATTGACTTGTTCGAAATGCAGAGGAAAGCCCGCAAGGACCAAAAAGTACCTGAACCAAATGTTGTGGAAATCTTCAAGGACTGTCACACCAGCAAGAAGAAGGGCATGACTACACCAGTCAAAGCCGCTATTGTAAGTCCTTAATCCTCATGCCTTTTAACTACTACTTACTCTGACTTGTGCCTTGAACTGCATGGTTTGCAGCCAATGTCTATTACTCTTTTCAATTTTATACACAATTGTCTTAGCGTATCATTGCACCTTACAAGGTTTAAAAGAGAGGAGTGATGTTCCTTTAATCTTGACCCGTAATCTAGTTCCGTGCTGGACTTGCCCACACAACGTTACAATTGCCTGTTTGTTTGTTCTCAGTTGTTTTGTGATATGAATGATGTCATACTATGCTTACCATATTATAAACTTTGTCTCTTTATCCTTAGCCCTCAATACAATGTGAAGAAATAGACAATACATTAGCGATGGTACATGGTCATATGTTTGGAACCTAGTTTTATTATGTACTTTGCAATAAAATACAACTAATATTTTACATGGGTTCACCAGAATAAGTTATGTATATGGACCAAAGCTATTTTGTTTGGTTTTGCTGCCTCCTTAATATCTTCTGTTTTGGTACTACTAATGTAAAACCTCAACTTTTCAGTGAGCTATGGAAAAAAAATGGTGGAACCGCCACCTTCTGAAGGTGGCGAGGCAACTATAACTGCAATGTCGCCTCTTCTTTGCGGTGGGTCAAGACTGTCCACTAACGATTGCCAAAAGCACGCTCCGTTCAGCGTAATCTTGGGTTGGTTGTTAAGGCAATATCGTCAAAACTGCCTCATGATCAAGATATGCAAGCTCAAAGAAATATTGTATCTACGCTCCACACACAAGTCCATTCCCTAACAGAGGCCCTTTGTGAAACAAGGAGAAACATTGCTCAATGTCGTCAAGATATGCATGGTTTTGAAACCAGACTATCAGACATTTGCTATGTTGTTTAGGAGCCTAGGGGAAATGAAGGCGAGGGTTATGGTGCTCCATCGGACAATACAACATGAAAGCATGTAATCGGGTCAAATGAATCGAGCTTCAACTTCTGGTGGTGCATTTATACGCTAGACTGTTAAGTTTTATGCCAACCTTCCTTTTGTTATATAGTTGTAATTTGTTTTGGTGCGATACAAAATTTATTCTTAATGTGCAGCCACCGGCTGAAGAAAACAGCAAGCCATTTTTGTATAGTGGAGGGTGTTCCCTATATTCGCACTGGTGGCGATCTTTGATGCCGAGTGGATGTAATCTATGCAATCACCTTAATAGCCTAGTGTTAGTTTCGGCCTTATTTATTTCCTAGTCTTCTTTTTCCCTGGTTTGCTAGTGGCCGCAACTACCATGGGCCATATACGAGTCGTAGGATCCATGGGTCTCCTACGGGCCGTCGATAAATGGGCTTGTAATCGGTGGGCCTCGGGCCGTCGGATAAATGGGTCTACATGGGCCGTGTCGGGCGTAATTGGTATCGGCTCAAAGACGGTAACGGGCCGTTAACAGCCGTGGGGATCAAAAGGCTTAATTCGTCACATGCATAACAGGTCGCTAATGGGCGAGAATATAGGGCCGGGTTGGAAGCAGCGCAGCGGGTTAACAGGCGAAGCGGGCGACTCTTGCCATGGGCCAAATTTGGCCCATTAGGTAAGTGCTGAGCGATGTGGTCGACTCTTGCCATGGGCGAATTTGGCCCATTTGGGGAACATGCCAAGAACGGGCCGACTCTTGCCATGGGCGAATTTGGCCCATTAGGGGAACAGCCAAGAACGTGGTCGGAAGTAATCAAGGGCGAAAAGGAGCCCAAGAACGTATGGGCCGTCAATAGGCCGAAAGCTAACACGGAGTGGAAACGGCCCATGTAAATCACGGCCGTTAACGGGTACAAAGAAAATTACTGTTCATTATGGGCTAGAGTCATGGGCGATAAAGGGCGAAGATCTGAAGGCCTCATATGGGCCGAAAAGGCGTCGTGGGCCATACATGGGCTGAAAGTGAAATGGGCTGGTGTTATATTTGACGCCCACATGGCGTTGTCGGGCGATTTCCTTTAGGGCCTAACGGGCCGTGAGTTAACGAGCCATAAAATGTGCTATTTTGCGAAGAGGCATAACGGGCTTTTCATGGGCTAGCCGTTAACTTTTGACCAAGTCAAATGGGCGGCTTTGTAAGCTAAATGGGCGATGGTGGGCCGTGGCACGTGTCGACATATCATAGGCACCTATCTCGACCCATCGACGAAGCCGACACGTGTTTCGTCCGGCCAATAAGAATTTTACACATGGAAATTTCCCATTGGTCGGGTCATTAACGGGTTATCGGATCCAAAACCCGACCCAATAGCTTAACAGCGTTCCGTTACGGTGGATGCCAGGTGTCGGTCACCCTTGACGAAAGCACTTCTGTGACGCGCGATTTATCATCATGGAAGTGGACACTTCCGTGATGATAATTTTGGTAATGTCATAGAACACTTCTACGACAGCACAGGTATGGCTATCTTGATTCTGTCATAAAATCGTCATGGATGTACATGCATGACAGAAAACGCGACCTACTGTCACAAACACGTATCATCACGGAAGTGTATTTTTCTGTAGTGTTACCATTGTATTGGGTGTGTTGGGGACACAAGAGACTCTTTGTTATTTGGTTGCAGAGTTGTTTGAGAGAGAACATCTTCAACCTACGCCTCCCACGGATTGATAAACCTTAGGTCATCCACTTGAGGGAAATTTTCTACTGTCCTACAAACCTCTGCACTTGGAGGCCCAACAACGTCTACAAGAAGAAGGTTGTGTAGTAGACATCAAGCGATTTGGCGCCCGTTGCGGGAGGTGAGTGCTTGAAGGTATATCTTTAGATCTTGCAATCGAATCTTTTAGTTTCTTGTTTTATCACTAGTTTAGTTTATAAAATAAAACTACAAAAAATGGAATTGAGGGTACCTCATATGCTTCATCTTTTTAATATCTTTCATGAAAATAAGGATTCTGATAATTGTGCCAAAATGTTAGAAGAAGAATGCATTAGAATGTTTGGCACTAAATCTTTGTATGATGAGCATGATTGCAATGTTGTTAGCATGAATTCTTTGAATATCCATGATGCTAATGATATGCAAAGCCACAATCTTGGGGATGCTATGTTTGATGAAGATGATATTTTTTTCTCCCCCAAGTTTTGATGGGCAAATTTATTATGATGAAAGCATGCCTCTTATTTATGATGATTATTGTGATGACACGTATGCTATAAAGAATAATGATAACCATGGAACTTGTCATCATGATTTTAATTTTCAATTGGATTATGCCTCACATGATAGTTATTTTGTTGAGTTTGCTCCCACTATTATGAATGAGAAGAATTTTGCTTATGTGGAGAGTAATAAAATTTCTATGCTTGCAGATCATGAAAAGAATGCTTTATGTGATAGTTATATTGTTGAATTCATTCATGATGCTACTGAAAATTATTATGAGGGAGGAACATATGCTTGTAGGAATTGCAATAATATCAAGTTTCCTCTCTATGTGCTTAAAGTTTTAAAGTTATGCTTATTTTGCTTTTCTATGCTAGTTGATTCTTGTTCCCATAAGTTGTTCGCTCACAAAACCCATGTGCATAGGAAGTGGGTTAGACTTAAATTTGCTATTCATATTCTTCATGATGCTCTCTTTATGTTTCAATTCTTATCTTTTAGGTGAGCATCATTGAAATCATCATGCCTAGCTAGGGGCGTTAAACGTTAGCGCTTGTTGGGAGACAACCCAATATTTACCCCTACTGTTTTTGTGTGTTCATGTGATTAAGCTACTGTAGTAACCATGTTTTATAGCTTTTGTTTCAATAAAGTGCCAAGTAGAACCTTTGGGAAGACTTGGGTGGAAGTTAATGTGATGTTGCTGTAAAAAACAGAAACTTTTACGCTCACAAGATTAGTTGCCATTTTTTACTGGAGAGTTCTTTTAGGTTTATTATTTTTTCAGATGATTAATAGAAAAATTCCTCAGGTCCACCAATTTATTTCAGAATTTTTGGAGTTCCAGAAGTATACGTTTGATACAGATTACTACAGACTGTTCTGTTTTTGACAGATTCTGTTTTCTATGTGTTGTTTGCTTATTTTGATGAATCTATGAGTAGTATCGGAGGGTATGAACCATAGAGAAGTTGGAATACAGTAGATATTACACCAATATGACTTTAGAATGAGTTCACAACAGTATCTAAGTGGTGATTTATTTTCTTATACTAACGGACTTACGAAGTTTTACATTAAGTTTTGTGTTGTGAAGTTTTCAAGTTTTGGGTAAAGATTCGATGGACTATAGAATAAGGAGTGGAAAGAGCCTAAGCTTGGGGAATTCCCAAGGCACCCCAAGGTAATATTCAAGGACAACCAAGAGCCTAAGCTTGGGGATGCCCCGGAAGGCATCCCCTTTTTCGTCTTCGTTCATCGGTAACTTTACTTGGAGCTATATTTTTATTCACCATATGATATGTGTTTTGCTTGGAGTGTCATTTTATTTTCTTTTGTTTTGCTTGCTGTATGAATAAAATACCAAGATCTGAAATTCTTAAATGAGAGAGAGTCTTCACATAGCTACATAATTATTTAACTACTCATTGATCTTCACTTATATCTTTTTGGAGTAGTTTATCATTTACTCGTGTGCTTCACTTATATCCTATGAGTAAATGGTTGAATGATTTGAATGTCATAATTCTGAAATTATATATGTTTCATATACCTTTCCCATGGGGAGTAATGCCTTCACATATAATAAGTAGAGGTGGTAAGATTTTTGAAGGTTAGCAAACATTGTATTGGTCACTTGAACAATTCATGAAAGAATATTGAAGGAAGAGAGATTTCACAAACAAATATACTATCTTTGACATCTTTTATGATTGTGATCCCCATTAATTATTTTCAAACCTGATCAAATTAGTTGAAGTTGGACAAGGAAGACAACATAATGAGTTATGCTTGGGTATATTTGTATAGAAGTTATATTGTTATGAATCCTCTAACATGTGGTGCTTGCTATTTAGAATCCTTTGCTAGCCAAAATATTTGTACGAAGAGGGAATACTGCTTGTGCATCCAAAATCCTTGAACCAAGTTCCTTCCATGAGTGTCCACCATATCTACCTATATGCGGTATTTACCTGCCATTCCAAGTAAATTTGCATGTGCCAAACTCTAAACCTTCAAATAATAATCTGTTTTGTATGCCCGAATCGCTCATGTAGCGACTAGGGGTTGTCAGTATCTTCCATGCTAGGTGGGTTATTCTCACGATGAGTGGACTCCGCTCATCATTCATGAGAAAATGGCTGGTAACTGAGATGCCCAGTCCTATGATCAAAAGATCAAAAACAAATTCGCAAATAATTTAAACAAACTCCCCCAGGATTGTTGATAGTTGGATGGCACCCGTTGTTTCGAACAAGCCGTTGAGTGTGATTGTTGGTGGAGGGGGAGTAAAATATTTACCTTTCTGTTTGGGAACTGCCTATAATGTATCTAGTATGGAAGATATTGGGAACTCTTGGTCGTTATGTTGACAATGAAAACATACCTCTCAAAATTATTTTCATCTCTGTTTTAGCTTCGAGCTCTGGCACCTCTGCAAATCCCTGCTTCCCTCTGCGAAGGGCCTATCTTTTACTTTTATGCAAGAGTCTGTAGTATTCCATCCCATTCCAACCTACTTTTTAGTTGGCAAGCATCATGTGGTGGAGAAAGATCTAAGCATATATGGCCATTCAAATATATTTGATCATGAATTATTATTGTTGACAATTATCTATATGATAAATAAGTTGGGAGGTGAAACATTAAGCCCCTATCTTCCTATGTGTTCGATCGATGCTATTTGTTCTAAAAATATGCTTTGAGTGGTAGCAAACATGGAAGACTATATGATAGTTGAGTATGTGGGATTTGCTAAATCAAAGCTGTTACATAGACCCTTCCTGAAAATAAGATGAATTGCATGTTTGATGACCAAGAACTGTTTGTTAGTTTTCAAGAAAGTTTATGATCTATACTTTCACATGTGAATAGCTTCTTACTTGATCATGAGAAGCTTTATGATATGAGCTACCGTTATGACATATAATGATGCTAGAAAAAATGATTGGAACCATCATTGATCAAACTTATGCACTTGCCAGCATTCACACTTCATAAATTATTTCTTTTATCATTTACCTACTCAAGGACGAGCAGGAATTAAGCTTGGGGATGCTGATACGTCTCAGCGTGTCTATAATTTATGAAGTATTCATGCTATTATATTATCCTTCTAGGATGTTTTATATGCATTTATATGCTATTTTATATGATTTTTGGGACTAACCTATTAACCTAGAGCCCGGTGCGGTTTACATTTTTTCCTTGTTTTTGAGTATCGCAGAAAGGAAAACCAAAGCGAGTCCAATTGACCTGAAACTTGACGGAGCTTATTTTTGGACCAGAAGAAGGCCATGGAGTAAAAGAGTTGGGCCAGAAGAGTCCCGGGCTGCCCACGAGGGTGGGGGCGCGCCCACCCCCCTGGGCGCGCCTCCCTACCTCGTGGACAGCCCGGAGACCCCCCTGACTTGTTCTCGACGCCAAAACCTCTTATATATACAGAAACCCCCAGAACATAACCTAGATCGGGAGTTCCGCCGCCGCAAGCCTCTGTAGCCACCAAAAACCAATCGGGGCCCTATTCCGGCACCCTGCCGGAGTAGGGATCCCTCACCGGTGGCCATCTTCATAATCCCGGCACTCTCCATGACGAGGAGGGAGTAGTTCACCCTTGGGGCTGAGGGTATGTACCAGTAGCTATGTGTTTGATCTCTCTCTCTCTCTCTCTCTCTCGTGTTCTTGATTTGGTACGATCTTGATGTATCGCAAGCTTTCCTTTTATAGTTGGATCTTATGATGTTTCTCCCCCTCTACTCTCTTGTAATGGATTGAGTTTTCCCTTTGAAGTTATCTTATCGGATTGAGTCTTTAAGGATTTGAGAACACTTGATGTATGTCTTGCATGTGCTTATCTGTGGTGACAATGGGATACCACTTGATTTACTTGATGTATGTTTTGGTGATCAACTTGCGGGTTTCGTAACATTGTGAACCTATGCATAGGGGTTGGCACACGTTTTCATCTTGACTCTCCGGTAAAAACTTTGGGGCACTCTTTGAAGTTCTTTGTGTTGGTTGAATAGATGAATCTGAGATTGTGTGATGCATATCGTATAATCATACCCATGGATACTTGAGGTGACATTGGAGTATCTAGGTGACATTAGGGTTTTGGTTGATTTGTGTCTTAAGGTGTTATTCTAGTACGAACTCTTGAATAGATCAATCAGAAAGAATAACTTTGAGGTGGTTTCGTACCCTACCATAATCTCTTCGTTTGTTCTCCTCTATAGTGACTTTGGAGTGACTCTTTGTTTCATGTTGAAGGATAGTTATATGATCCAATTATGTTATTATTGTTGAGAGAACTTGCACTAGTGAAAGTATGAACCCTAGGCCTTGTTTCCTAGCATTGCAACACCGTTTTCGCTCACTTTTATCATCAGTTACCTTGCTGTTTTTATATTTTCGGATTACGAAAACCTATACCTACCATCCATATTGCACTTGTATCACCATCTCTTCGCCGAACTAGTGCACCTATACAATTTACCATTGTATTGGGTGTGTTGGGGACACAGGAGACTCTTTGTTATTTGGTTGCAGGGTTGTTTGAGAGAGACCATCTTCAACCCTCGCCTCCACGGATTGATAAACCTTAGGTCATCCACTTGAGGGAAATTTGCTACTGTCCTACAAACCTCTGCACTTGGAGGCCCAACAACGTCTACAAGAAGAAGGTTGTGTAGTAGACATCAATACCTGTACATGTTGAAGTCACCTAGAATTGCCCACGGGCCATCAATCATCAGAGACACTTGGTCCATGGCCTGAAAGAAATCCGGTATGTCTTCATGTTCATAAGGCGCATAAACTGTGGAGAGGTTGAAGCTGTCCCTGTTTTCTCTGGACTGGAACTTGACGGTGATGCAGAAGCAGTTCTTGGCAATCTCTGTACCAAGGACGACATTGTCATCCTAGGCAAGAACAACACCGCCTGAGGAGCCAATCACTGGCAAGTAGATGTACGACCTTAGTCCTGAGGGGAGGAACAAGGACGCCTTCCTCAAGTCCAGCTGCTGCAACTTGGATTCCTACAGGCAAACCACAGACGATCGACTAGCCAAAAGAGCATCCTTTACTAGAGTGCATTTGTCAGCATCGCCAAGCCCTCTAATGTTCCAACTCGAGATCCTCATAGCAACATGGAAAAACAGCAAGAACAGAGAGAGTAGCATAAGACGATGGCTTGATAATATTGGTGCTCAAGAGAGCTTACAAGGTACATGACAAAGGTAGCAAAGCATAGAAGAACAAAACGTGTAGGACAACGCAGATACAAAGCCTCAAGAGGCCAGACATCGACGTGATATGCTACTACATGCAGGCTACTAGAAAGGAGCATATTCAGACTACAGAAGGCACAAGCCACTGGCACACAACAGCAATAGAAAAGCTGAGCCGCGACAATTCCGACAAAGCATCTATCCATGGGTCGATCTGTTGGACTCAGAGGAGGCAGAGGCCTCACCCGATTCGGCAGGGGCGGAGGCATCCGTGAAGATCAGCTCTTCATTCAGATCACAGCAGCGAGCAAGGAGCTTGGCTTTGCCACGCGTGAGCGGCCTTGGCGTGTCGCGGAGGGGTAACTCGAGGACGTCCGCGGCCTTCGTGGCCTTCCCACGCTTACGGCCAGGCGAGCAGCGCCGGGCCACCCCGCTGTCCGACGGGCTGGATGAGGCCTTGCGCTTGGAGGCGCGCTTGACAGACCCCAGACGAACCCCGTCGTACATCTTCTGGATGCGCGAGCTGCGGCGGGGGGAGGCAGCCAGGGCAGCAGGGGCCACCTCAATCGTACCCCTCGGAGTCTCCTCCACAGGCGAGGCGTCGGAGGCCTGCACCTGCTCAACGGCCTGCCCCTGCTCAACGGCTGGCAGCTTCGGCGCAGGGGAGTCATCGGAGATGGTTATGGTGGCTGGATTGAAGAGCTGCAGGGTGGGTGGAGAGGAGCGCCGTTCCTCGGCGGCGGGCTCGAGATCTGGTATGGCTGCAGAATCTAGTGGCTACTACAGCGGGGAGGATAGCACAAGAGGCGTGCTGGAGATTAGTGCAGGCGACGGGGGATAGGAATTCAGTTGGGAGCAGGCCCACAAAAGGACCCGGGATCGGCCTAACGGGCCTCGTGCAGATGGGGCGGGAGTTCAGCACTTGATGAGCCTGTACCCTGATCTGGGCCAGCGGAAGTTTAAGCGATGGGTAGGCAGGCTCCCCCGCAAGGGAGAGGAGGGCCCAACATCCGCACTAGAGAGCTAGGGCTGGGTTTTAGGCGGGTGCTTGCACTCGATCGGCGGCAGCGGCGGCGAGTCTGAGGCGAACTCTCGGCTAGAGTTTTAGGCTAGAGTTTGAACAAGATGGAGCGGCAACTGTGGTGCTCGATGAGCCCGCGGTTGAGATCAAAGCAGATGAAACGGCCGTGGTCAATGATGGCCTGGCCAGCAAGGACTACCCTCGAGGTCGAGCGGCAGTTGCTCATCTTGACATAGAAGGTGAAGGTGAGAGTATCGGCATCAAAGGCCGCAGAAGTGTGTGGAAGGCTGACATCAGCCGCCATGAGGACTGATTTAAGGCACACGCGGTCGTCATCCTCGTGTGCGATCTCCTGGATTGTGGGAATGGCGAAGGTGGTGTATCTCTGGAGTCTAGGTTTGGCAGAGACTTTGAGCATGGCTATGGAGTCTCCAAACGTGGCTAGGTGTGGGTATTGGAAGGCGCGGAAGGCGCGATCAGACATGCTCTCATTGATGGCCCGCGTAGTGCGAGGGTTGGCATGACCGCGACGCAGTCCGCGAGGAGAGGCGTGGTCACTGCCCGCAGGGGGAAAGCATGAGGAGGAAGCGGGGGGAGGAGGGAGAGCCCAGCGTGTGTGCCACGTCCCAGACTTTTTTAATGATGACATCGGCATATATGCCAGCGCCGTCAATGCGGTGGAAAGTGAGGTGGTGCGGGATGTGCTGCAGGGCCTCAACCTTAGCTAGGAGGAGGATGCAAGAGAAGTCATTCCCATGGAGGCAGACATGGTTGACGCCGAGCAAGCAAGCAAAGCCAGCTATGCTAGAAGAGATGCCCCTCCGATCCCACAGCTCGAGGGGCATCTTTTCCAGTGACAGGCTGACAATGTGGCAGAAGGCGAAAGTGAAGGCGTTGTCGCCAGCGTTGTGCGGGAGGATATCGACACGGCGGGAGGTGGTTTCAATGGGGCTCGCCCTCTTGGCTACAGCCTGCTCCGCCTCGCGGAGGAAGACCACAAAGACAGTGCCCGTGGTGCAGCCGGTGAAGCGGACATCCGAGATGCCAAGCCGCTCACGGAAAAGCTGCTTGAGCCATGGGAGGAAGCCCGGCATGGGTGGTGAGATGTTGACAAGGCAGACTAGGGCGTTTTGGTCCGGAAGCATGGGATAGAACACATCAAGGGAAGTTGGGCGCCCGCGGACAACTGGCTCCATGGTGGTGGGGGGAGGATGGCGAGCTCGGCGAGGGGAGGGTTCGGCGTGTGCAGGCTTGGAGACGCTAGGGCTAGGGTTTTGTGAGGGGACTGTGGCTGCACCGCGTTGCTATAAATAGGAGGGGAGGGGGTGGGGGAAGCCGATGGGGCAGCTCGGGAGCGATCAGGGCTACACTGGGACGAGACGTGTCCCACTCAGCAGCGAGCCCAAAGCAAACTATGGGATCCCGGCAATCTTTCCTCTGATGCTGATAGGAAAGGCATCTAAAGCAGCAAAGATGCAAATCTTTTGGCTTTGAGTAGCACTTTGCTGCATAGGCAGACGAGCGTGGCGCATCGGGCGCACCCTTCCCAGGTACTAGGTTAGACAGGAGGGCCTGCATGTAGGAATGATGGCGGAGCACCACTGTGTCAGTAAGTTGGGGCGCGCGAAGCCTGATAGGCTCGGGAGGGCTAGGAAGGGAGATATCGTCAGCACGTCCATGCGGGGAGCGAGCAGATTGGCCATTGTGGGCGGCTGCCAGCGTGGAAGAGGGATTTAAAGCAATAGACGCATGATTACTAGCTCCTGGGGCATGCAGCCATGTAGACTCGTGCAGGGCAGATCGCCGAAAACCCGGAGCACGTCGATTCCACCATTTGCGAGACGGAGACGGGACTAGTGGGCGCGTCAGGATGCGGGCCCAGAATCGACAGGAGAGCTTGGTGCGTAGAGCGCAAAGAGGCGCAGGCTGACCCGTCTGGACGTGAACATGCAGGCGCCGGTCGCATCGAGAAGCGGATGGCAAGTGCACCTCAGCGCCATACCGCTTGACACCCCTGCATGGGCAACTTCAAATTCGAACTGGTCCAACGACAACGGTCAGACTCGGAAGCCGGCCGGGGAACCCCCAAACCAGTGATGCAGGAGCTTCACGACGAAGTCCGGCGAGCAAGCAATGCCCTTGGTGAGGATGCGTGCGTGCAGGTGGGATGCCTGACGGGCACCAGCGATGGCCGAAACAGTGCCACATCCATAACGCTTGAGCATGCGATCTTCGAAGAGACCTCCGAAGTCATCGGGCGGCCTCATGACGTACCCCGATCCAAAGAAGAACAACAGATCGACCCAGGAAAAACACCGATGCTAGAGGAGAGACCAAAAGGAAGCAGTGACCGAAGCAGGGGACGGCTATAAACGCCGAAGGAGAGACCTAAAGCTAGCAGAGACCTAAGCAGCTAGGATGCGCAGCCGGAGAAGAGGAGCAGGACATGCAAAGTTCCCTATCTAGGGCAGGATCCGGAAGAGAAGAGGAACTACGGCTTGGCGAGGGAGAAAACTGACAAAGCAAACTAGCTCAGAGATCAAACCTTGGCAGCTTCACGACGTGTAGGTTTACCTGTAGGGTGAGCCGGCGCAAGCAGCGGAGGTAGAGGGGTAGAAAGTGGCCGCTGTACCCGGAGCGGGCAGCGACGGGTAGTGGTGGCCGTCGTCCTCGGAGCAAAGAGCGACGGGGATCGGAGGCCGCCGCCCACGGGCTAAGGCGCGGCGGGGAGCAGCGGTCGTCCAAGCTCAAGTCCTAAGTTTCGATGGTTGATCAACTCTTTGCCAATTCTTGTCGAGTTTATTTTGCGACAAAGATTGCTCACAAAGTCAGAACAGTGATTTCGGCCCGGCTCCTCAGTTTATAGTCTATTTTTTAGTTGTGGACTTGACGATTTTGAAAGAAGGACAGCGGGACCTAATCTGATTTAACAATTACCGCTACGACGTCAGTGCATCAATCAACCGCCGTTGGAGAGCGACGCGTATGGTGACACTTCCAGAATGCATCGGTGCCATTTTCCAAGCGTCGAACAAGGAGGCGATCGAGGCAACTGTTGAGAGGAGAAATGGGTGTGGCCGGGAAGCAACAAACTCCGCCCGAACGGTCGACGTCTGAAGCTGAAGGTCGATCGTGCAACGTCGTCGTACGTAAATGACAAGGCCCCGGAAAGGGGCAGTAGGCCGGGCCTACGTGACGCGCCGCTGCCCGTCGCCATCTCCGGCGTCAGACCCACCCCACCGCGCCGACCTCCTTAAATGGCTTTTGGATCTCTCTTCGCGTCCGTCCGCGCGCGTGCTGGACCTCGTCGTCAGCTTGTCTCTGTCGCTCGCCGGCCGGTCCAGTCCATGGATGCACGCACGTACGAGCTCCATACGTGCGAGCTCCATGCGGCCACGCGACCGTGCCCTCTTCTGGTTATTATACTTGGGCTGCGACTGTGATCGCGACGGTGAGCGTGAACCCAGCCGGCCGTGATTTGTCTGTGGCAACTGGCAACGGTTTTCATCCCGACGTACGGGCTTTCTAGCCTGCGACTCGACGGAGATAACACGTTGAAGTTTGAACACCGATGGGTCACTTAATTGTACTCCTACGACTTTTGTTTTACAAGTTGCACTCTTTGTTAACCCGGTTTTGATCGACCCGGTGGGCCAGATTAACAATCTTGGAGGCGGGTCAGATTAAGCAACCCGTTGTATCTATGTAAGTTCGTGTTTCGTACTTGCAGAGCTCCTAGCTAGACCTCTCAATAATTCAGCTAGCTGCCTATAGATGGATGGATGCCAATGCAATCAATCAACTTGAACAAGCATAATATGTACACGTACGGGCGTAATTATTCCTCGAAACCTCTACTTCTCCCTGGTCCCTGCCGGCCGGATTGTACTCCGTCTTCATTTCTACTAGATCAGATGTACAGCGATGTGCGTACGTCCCTAGGGTGCATCTTTCTAGTTTCCTTACATGTTTTTAAAGAGCTTCCTCTTTGATTTCATTACTAAAATCAAATTTACTTTTTTACAAACTAATACTAGCAATAAAACACAACAGGAATATGAATGCAGCTGGGAGCTCTAGGCCAAGTCACAAAATCGGCCGGTACTTGGCATCTCATACTCCACTTGGAATCATACAAATTCCAGCTGGCTATGCAATGTTGCTATCTCCAACTGATCGCAGAATCACAGAAATCCGGATGCGCTGACTTAGTTGGATATGTACAAGTGAGGTGGCGGTTAGGTTAATCAGTTAGCTGCGCACGCACGTGTGCATGGCCATTGCCACGAGGTTTCTCTGCTCTCTCGGCCAGGACAGGAGGAGACAGCCACAGCTTCACACCTCAGCACAGCCTGCCGCTGCATCTTATTCAGTTTGATTGAACTTCTGGACGGTGAATCGACCGTGCAACTGATTAAACTCCAGACACCGCTGTATGTATAGTAGGTTGTTAGAATTCGTATTGTAGCTTTACTGTGTAAACCCCTTATTGGTATTGGATTGTATGTCATCATTATATATATGTGATAGGCCACCCTTTTAGGGTTGAGCCAGTTCCCCCAAAACCTACGTTTTACATGGTATCGAGTCTAACCTAGGCCCTCCACCTTCACCCCACCAGTCGCCGCCGCCGCACCAAAACCCCAAACCCTAGGGCTGCCGCCGCCGGCGCCATGACCGCTTCCGCATTGGGCGACGCCAGCTCCGTGTCTATCTCCCCGCGTCGCTTGCCGCCCTCCTCAACCTCCCACCTCGCCACCTGGCTCCGTTAGTGCCTCAGTTCTTCGGCACCACCGCCGTCGGCTCCCTGTTTTCAGCGCCGATCCCACCATCACCGTCCGTGACGGCCTCAGCACCAGTCGTGCCACCGCCGCCCGCGATGGCCTCCTCTGGATCCTCCTCGGCACTCGTCGTCATCCGGCGACCTCGGGAAACGCGCCCGTGAGCCACCGCGGCCTCGCTCACAGCACCGCCCGCGGCCGTGATCCCGACCGTCCTGCCACCGCCGCGGCATCGGTCGCGATGCGTGGATCTGTCGCGGCTCCGCCCCAATCATCCTAACTTTGGCGCTATCACGCTCACCGGTCGTTCCACTTCGACAACTTGATCGCCATCCGACTCACGCCGGACAACTACTTGTTACGGCGCGCCAGAATCCTGCGGCGCTTCAGCGGTCTCTTCTCGGGTTTGTTGATGGTTCGCTACCGTGTCCTCCGCAGGTCATCCCTACCGTCCACGGCCCGGCCACCAACCCGGAACACCGTATGTGGGTGCAGCAGGACCAGGCGATCCACTCTGCCATCCAGGGTTCCCTCGGCGGCAGGGTCGGCTGGCCTTTGTCTCTTCGCCGCCACCTCCATGGGCGCTGGGCGACTCACGGAGCACGCCTTTGCCCAGGTCTCTACCTCCCGCTCGATGGCCCTTCACAGCGAACTCGCCGACATCAAGAAGCTGGACTCCTCCGCTACGACCTACTTTAACAAGATGAAGGTGCTGGCGGACATGCTCACCTCTATTGGTCGGCCGCTTAGCGACGAGGAGTTTGCCGGCTTCGTCATCAAAGGCCTCGACACCGACTACCACAATCTCGCCGAGTCCGTCCACAACGCCAAGCCAGCGATGCCTCCTCACGAGATCTACTCACACCTCCTCTTCACCGAGCAACACGTCGAGGCTCGCCGCTCCTCCGCCACCATCACCGCACAGCCGGCGGCCTTCTGGGCCTCTCGTGGCCAGCGCCCACCTGCTCCGTCACCTGGCAAGGCAGCCCCGCCCCCTGCGACCCTGGGTGGGGGCCCTAACACTAGGGTGGTGTGCCAGCTATGTGGTCGTGAACGCCATGTCGCCTCCAAGTGTCACCGCCGCTTTCAGAGGAGCTTCCTTGGCATCGGCAACGACGGCAAGGGCAACGAGCGCCAGCTTTTCCATGGCGCACTTTGGTCCTCCCGCCGCCGCCGGCTGCCCACATCGCTGCCGCCCGTCGCCCACATCGCCGCCAAGGGCAAGGACCCGTCGTCGGCGAGGATACACACCATCCTACCCTGTTGATCCAGCCTGGTACATGGACACCGGCGCCACGGATCACATGACGAACGAGCTCAACAAACTCACCACCTACCAGCCCTACTACGCGCACGATCAGGCTCACACCGCCAATGGTGTAGGTATGCCCATCTCTCATATTGGCCAAGCATCTCTTTTAACTAGTCATCCCTCTAGGCAGCTCCATCTTCGTAATGTTTTACGGGTACCCTCGGTAACCCGTAATCTTTTATCTGTCCCTAAGCTCACCCTTGATAATCATGTCCTATGTGAATTTCACCCTTTTAATCACTTTGTTAAGGATCGAGCAACCCGGGACGTTCTGCTTAGTGGCCGGTTTAGCCAAGGCTTGTACCGTTTGGAGGATCCATCCGCCCCATGCGTCTTCAGCGGTGTTCGTGTGTGCCTTCCCAGTGGCACTCTCGCTTTGGTCACCCTGCCACACCCATCGTTCGCCACATAATCCACCGTCATGAGCTGCCATTAGTGTCTAGCAATAAAGAGATGTCCGTGTGTGATGCCTGTCAGCAAGGCAAGAGTCATCAGCTACCTTTTGTTTCATCTACTAGAGAAGTAAAGAGCCCTCTTGAAATTGTGTTTTTTGATGTGTGGGGTCCGGCACAAACATCTGTTAGTGGTCACAACTATTATGTCAGTTTTGTTGATGCCTATAGTCGCTTCACTTGGCTTTATCTTCTTAAGCGTAAATCTGATGTGTTTGATATATTCATACAGTTTCAATTGCATGTTGAGCGTCTACTCAAGCATAAAATTATCCATGTTCAATCAGATTGGGGGGGTGTGGGGTGAATATCGCAACCTCAAGACCTTCTTTAATAAGCTTGGGATCTCTCATCGTTTATCATGCCCGCATACACATCAGCAGGATGGCGCTGTTGAGCGCAAACATCGCCATATAGTTGAGACCGGCCTCACACTTCTTGCTCATGCTTCGCACTTTCGTTTTTGAGTGATGCTTTTGCTACCGCGTGTTTTCTCATTAACAGATTACCTACGTGTGTTCTTAATATGAAAACTCCGATTGAGCTTCTCTTAGGTGAAACTCCTGACTACACCTTTTTTAAGGTGTTCGGGTGTGCCTGTTGGCCTCATCTTCGTCCTTATAATGATCGCAAACTTGAGTTTCGCTTCAAAAAGTGTGTGTTCTTAGGGTATAGTTCTCTCCATAAAGGCTACAAGTGTCTCCATGTCCCAACCAATCGAGTCTACATATCTCGGGATGTTGTTTTTTATGAGACCGTCTTCCCCTTTTCTGCCATGCCTCAGTCATCCACCACAGCACCTTCTATGCATTCATCTCCCCTTATGCCTGGCCAATTTTAAGATGTTGCATATTCACCTGTGTTGTTACCTAATCATGGTGCAGGAATTGGACGTGGAGCTCGCCTGGAACTCCTCCCTGACGGACCCGCTACGTCACCTGTGGTGCACGTCGATCGGCCGGTGCATGCATCGCCTCCCGCCCTCGACCCCGCACCGGGCGCCCCGTCTCAAACCGCGCCTGGGCTGGAGCCCATGCTGGCTACTGCGACCGGGCCAGAGCCTGCGACGGCCTCCTCTGAGCAGTCTCCGTCGCCACCTCCTCGCCCGGACTCCCCTCCATCGTCGCCCACGCCATCCACGCGGGCGTCCTTGATGCCTACTTCGCCCGGGTCTGCAGAGGCTCACACGCCACCGGGGCCTACGTCGCCTGGCCTGTTGTCGCCTGGTCCGCCGTTGCTTGGCCCGACTTCACCCGGTCCTTCTTCGCCAGAGTCCCCTGGACCAGCCTCACCTGCTCCGGACATCCCGCCGGCCCCGGTGTTTGCTCCCCCGCGGCGTCCACACACTCGCAGCCGCAGTGGCATTGTTCGTCCCAAGGAGCGCACCGATGGCACGGTCACCTATCTTGCTGCTTGCCTGGCTCATGCTGTGGATGATCCAACCGCCGAACCACGCAGTTATCAAGCCGCTATGAGTATTCCACACTGGAGGGCTGCTATGGAACAAGAATATCATGCTCTTATGAAGAATAAGACCTGGACACTTGTTCCCCCTCTGTCTCGCGTCAACATCATTGATTCGAAGTGGGTGTTCAAGGTGAAGAAACATGCAGATAGTTCCATTGAGCGCTACAAAGTGCGCCTCGTGGCTAAGGGCTTTAAACAGCGTCAGGGCCTAGACTATGAGGATACATTCAGCCCAGTTGTCAAGCCTACCACTATTTGACTTCTTATGTCTCTGGCAGTTTCTCGCGGATGGTCTCTCTGCCAGCTTGATGTGCAGAACGCTTTTCTTCATGGATTGCTTGAAGAAGAGGTTTACATGCAGCAGCCCCCTGGATTTGTTGATCACACTCAGCCTCATCATCTCTGTCATCTGACGAAGGCCATATATGGGTAGTAGGCTCCCGTGCTCGCATGCTCGCCGGCTTCAGCTCTCTGCACTCATGGGTTCATTCCTTCGACGGTGATACTTCACCGTTCTTGTTTCAATGACCGAGTGTGACCATGTACGTCCTTGTGTATGTGGATGATATTGTCTGGTGAGCTCATCTCCGGCACGGTGCCGATGCTCTTGTGATCGCACTTGGTCGTGCTTTTGCGATTAAGGATTTGGGACAGCTTCATTTCTTCCTCGGTATTGAGGTCGCTCATCGGTCTCGTGGCAGTTTGGCTCTCACCGGAAGAAGTACTCTCTTGATCTCTTCTTGCGCCGTCTTTGGTATGCTCAAGTGCAAGCCATCGCCTACGCCCATGTCCTCCACTGACACCCTTTCTGCTGCTGATGGTGCTCTTCTCTCTCCTCAGGATGCTACTGAGTATAGGAGTATTGTTGGTAGCCTGCAGTATCTAACAATCACACGTCCTGATCTCTCCTTTGCGGTTAACAGGGTGTGCCAGTACCTTCATGCTCCCACTGATGTACACTGGTCTGCTATGAAGCGCATACTGCGTTATGTGCGTCTCACTGTCTCCTTTGGTCTTCACCTGCGCCCCAGTTCCTCCGGAGTTCTTTCTGCATTCTTTGATGCTGATTGGGCTGGGTGTCCAGATGACAGGCGATCCACGGGGGGACATGCTGTGTTCTTGGGTCCTAATCTGATCGCGTGAAGTGCACGCAAGCAAGCCACTGTTTCCCGCAGCAGCACAGAAGCTGAGTACAAGTCGGTTGCCAATGCAACTGCTGAACTTTATGGATTGAGTCCCTACTTTGAGAGCTAGGAGTTGCTCAGCCACATCCTTTGGTCCGTTGGCGTGACAACATCGGTGCTACGTTTCTGTCGTCAAACCCGGTGTTCCATGCACGGACTAAACACATTGAGATTGACTATCATTTTGTGAGGGAACGTGTTGCCTGAAGCTACTACGGTCAGGTTTATCTCTTCAAAAGATCAACTTGCGGACATCTTCACCAAGCCTCTACCTTCTCCCATGTTTGAGGTGCAGAGGCGCAATCTCAACCTCCTAGATACTTCAGGAGTGAGTTGAGATTGAGGGAGGGTGTTAGACTTCGTATTGTAGCCCTACTGTGTAAACCATACCTTATTAGTATTGGACTTGTATGTCATCATTATATATATATATGTGATAGGCCACCCCTTTGAGGGTTGAGCCAGTTCCCCCAAAGCCTACGTTTTACATAGGTCAACGTACGTACGTACGTAGTAGTATGATATATGAACGAGGTGATCTCTGGCTAGCTCGAACCAGATAAATAGCTAGTAATCATGCTCTTTTTGTTGCTTGGAATTCCTTCGGTTCATCATTCATATGCTCCGTGCGGTGATCCGACGATTGTGAACGTCTGAACCGAAGGGCAACACAGCTAAGAGATGCCATTACGGACGGGGGGCGGTGGCCTAACCGAGGTCGATGGCCATTGTCACATCACCGCTAACGTACACGTGACCGTTGGTTGAGAGGCAGCATGCACGGCGCAACGTACGTGTCATTTCTGGAGATTCCACATGTCAGGGCTCCTAGTTACAGCCCATGCACAGCTGAGTTTAGAGATCTGCCCCCTCCAATTATAAACCACTCCTTCTATTCAAGAAAAAATTTTATAAACCACTCCTTTCCAAAAAAACACACTAAAGAACCGGCGTCAGATTTTTGGTCATCTCGTCGTGAACGTTGTTTGAACCGTTAGATCAATAGCACGAATCATGAATTCGCCGGTATGGCGTTGTCCTCGGCCAGACATTTGCTCACAGAGAATATCATGTGTTCTCGCACCTTATATGATATGGTGATACGAGCTTCTAGAATCCATTAGGTATGAGGTCTAAAAGTTTTTGCAAAAAAGCCCTCAAGGAATTTGGGAATTGCACACAAGTACAGAAGCTGCTCAGATGTCATTGGATCCGAGATCCATCAGATCGAATGGCCCAGAAGTTTGTATCATTGTAGCCTCTAAGGTTTGGGAGTACCTGATATTTTCCCTGTTTGCTCCATAGCACGTGTCGCGCGAACAACGCTCACCTTATCATTTCCACTCGGTGGAGGGGAAGAGGAGCGACCTTATCCTCATTCTGGAATCCCCAACCTCCATTTCCATCCCGATGGAGCACCACACACATGTCTCTGTTTCCAAGCCACCGGCAGTGATAGAGAAGCACGACGAGCTCTCTCTCGTCTACTCCATGTGGAGGCACCGTAAGTTGTTCCAGAACCTACTCCAGCGCCTGAACCAAAAGAACCTCCATGTGATGAAGGTACTTTAGTCAAGTGTGTAGTTGAATCACGCATGACATGAAAAATTACTTGCATCACACACACATATTTTGTATCCAACACTAAATAAAATTTCTATCTCAAATCCATGTCAATGCATATAGATAAAAGTAACACACATTTTTATTGGTTCACACCTAAAACAAACTAACATATGGGTAGGAACTTACATGAACGAGTGAAATTTTGAGGAAATTAGGGCTTCACCTAGTGCTGAAAATACATACATAAAAATAGTACTCCCTCCGTCCCATAATATAAGAACGTTTTTGACACTACACTAGTGTCAAAAACGTTCTTATATTATGGGACCGAGGGAGTAGCATTCAGCCGAAAAGTTGGGGGAATCGGAGGACATTACCTTAACCTACATAGGTTAGGCATGCTCCCTGGAAAAGTCACAAAAGGGAGAGATATGAGAGGGAATTATAGAGGAGGAGGGGAAGGGGTTCTCTTCTGTTTGTGGGATGAAACAAGGAGGAGCGGTCGGCTGAGCCGCTTGGGCTGCCCACCTGTAGTCCTGCCGCAACTTACCTCTTCGCAAGAGTGTATCGCTGCACCCGTGGTAGTAGGGTTAGTGGCCTATCGCTGGGGTCAATGGCGGTAGCCACGTAAGCCGGGTCAGCGGATGTGGATCATGGTCTACGGCCGTCGAGCGGGGCGGTATTTCGTTATGGAAATGATAACTGACGAACGTCAGCTGGGAGGGGATGGCAAAGCAAATGTTTTTTTTGTGTGTGTGGCAACTTTATCTGGTAGGAGATGGCAAATCTTGTGCTTTCTTATTGCATTTTTCTCCTTTCTAGAATTGCCATGTGTATTTGAAGAATTTGCCACCTGATACAGTTAAACTTGTCATCTAAAATATTCACAGTTGCCACCCCCTCCCGGCAAACGTTCACTGACTAGTGGGGTCCGTTTTGTTAATCCCACTTTCATCATGTACGGCGATAGACAAAAGGATTAGATCTTGCAGAAGTTTCAAAACGAAATCGTTTCATCCTAACTTCTCTCAATAAGTTCAAAACAGGTAAACCTACTTGTGGTTGGATGGTTAGAACGACAATAATATCCCTAGCCCAATAGAGTTTAAGTACTAGATTGTCATCGGTGCTCGCATTTTTTGGATTTACTTCAGACCTTTTGTGGATGCGTGTTTAATAGGAGGAGACATTCTTGTCAACTACGAAGTATACCGGTTCAGTCACTCGGAGGTGCTCATAGAGATAGGGTATACATGCCATGTTTATAGAGATAAGTGTATGTGTTGCATGTGCATTTTGTTAAAAAAAATTCAAAACACTTATTTTGGCGTCGCGGCGGTAGCCATCCCCTGCTAGTAAAATCCATCGAGGCCTCATGTGAGCGTGCAGCGACGAGCGGCCAAATTTCGTGTTTTGACCCTTTTTTGAAACAAAATCGGGATCTGACCCCAGTTTGAAACCTTTTTGCGATCTGACCCTTTTGCTACCGCCAGGCGTTCAGGCGGTAGGGTTGCCTGATACCGCCGCGCGGTGCAGCGGTAGGTGTGGCTGACGGCCGTTAAACCGTTAACGGCTGCTTACGGACATACCGCCATAAGCCACGGCGGTAGCCAGCACAAACTTACCGCCGAGAGCCCTGGTGGTAGGGTGGGAGCATGTGTTAAGTTCCTGTGACCAAAAAATCGAACAGCTCAGTGGTAGGGTTGTACATCCTACCGCCGGGGCGCTCGGCGGTACCAACCTACCGCCAAGAACCCAGGCGGTAGGATGTACAACCCTACCGCTGAGCAGCTAGATTCTGTGGTCACAGGAGGGGGCGTGGGGAGGAGGC
The DNA here is from genome assembly GCA_021605145.1 of Aegilops bicornis. Taxonomy (NCBI): domain Eukaryota; kingdom Viridiplantae; phylum Streptophyta; class Magnoliopsida; order Poales; family Poaceae; genus Aegilops; species Aegilops bicornis. The sequence continues at coordinate 112,688,852 of CM038672.1, forward strand.
ATCCTACCACCGGGTCTGATGGCGGTAGGTTGGTATCCTACCGCCTTAGTCTGTGGCGGTAGGGTGGCCCGGTGTGCATTTTGCACTTTCTAACTTCTTTTGTCTTCAAGTTTTGGCGGACAACATTTAAACAGCATATGTATGACATAAGAAGCACACAATGTATGATATATGATGCACACAACACAAATCTATAAATAAGGTAGGTTCGATACATAGCAAGTAGACATCCATAAATGTTTTCACCAAGTTATACATAGCAAATTAACGAAACAGTTTCACGAGCAAATTCATATGGTTCACGAAGCAAATATGCAAGTTTTGGTTCAACCACACGGCAGCAACTTCAGTCCTTCCTTCCCCTCTTCGACTTTCGGTCCTCGTTATCCTTGGATCGCTTCTCGGCCGCCGTCTTCTTGCGTGCCGCAGGACGTGCTTTCTGAAAGGGGGATGGACTCTTCCAATCCTTCTTCGGCACATTCCTCTTCTCACGCTGGGTTGGCTGAGTTGCTGGAGGTCCGTCGTCATCATCGTACTCCTCCTCCTCCTCATCGTCCTCTTCCTCTTCATCACCATGTTCTTGTTCTGCGCCCTCTTCTTCATCTTCCTCTGCATCATCATCGTCGTCGCTCTCCTCCTCGTCATCTTGAACCGCCCTAGACGACGAGGCTGCATGGCTTGATGAAGCGAGGCTACGCATCGGTGCAGGAGGGAAAACATCCTCGGTGTTTGTAGCGCACCCAAGCAGGCCCATAAGCCGACGTGCTTTTTTGACGTATTTCTACAATGATAACGAAACAATATGAACTTCTCGAATGTCCAATGATAACAAAAATGAACTCCGTATTACCTTCACCGTTTCCCTCAACGTGTTCTCACTAGCTCGAGTCCCAGGGACAGCACTAAGCGCATCAGAGGCATGAAAAATGCTTTTGTTCAGCTCCGAAGACTGCAAAGTAATAAAATGAGTCAATAGCACGAAAAGTTGTTTTCATCCAACCATCGGTTCGAAAGAGGTAAAAACAACATACCACTCTGTTCATGAGGGGTCCGTACTCCTTAAACCCGCCTTGAAGCTGTCTGATGCTCTCGTTGTAGGCTTCATTCTCTGAGGCGTCATCGAACAGGTCTTCAGCATTTGATGTCATTCATTGGGGCCTTAGACGCAGACGATGCTTGATGCCATCGTCGTACCACAGCATGTGATCCTCGTAGTCGTCCCAGTCAATCACTCTCCTCTCCGTGTCTTTGCGTCCTTTCCACTCTTTCCATTCCTGCACGTATTTCGCATGTTCGGCTTCCCAATCCGTGATTGATTGATTCTTACGCTGCTCATCCTGTAATGCATAAGAAAAATGTAAAACATCCTTCTTGTATGAATGTAAAACATCAAAACAAGAACTTAGAATCGATGAAGACGGCTTGTGGTACTCCTTTGGTGTAGGTCGTAGCCACCGGTATCGTGGCGGTGGTGGTGTGTGTTGCGCCTTACCAAATTGTGCGGCAACCTGTTGTAGCAAGTGGTACTCCACGGCATAGACACAAATCATGGGCACGATGCAGGAAGAGAAGCCGGTCCTGCTTGCACATCTTTGTTCAGCTCGAACCCCACTCTCGATCATCACTATACGGCCGCCAAGTAACCTATAACCAAACAATGTTAGGATCAAGTGAAAGTGTTATCGAAACAATGGTAAGCTCAAGTGAAAATGTAGTTCTTATACCGGAAAGGCGTGAGAGCATCAAGCTCGTTCTTTGAAGACCTTGTACAAGGCCTTCGATTCGCCGTGTGAACACGCACCACGTCCCCAAGCGTGTCACGACGGTCGGGTATCGATCATCTTCGTCATCTTTGCCATAGTCAGTCCAGTCACGCGAGCGCAGCTTCTCCGGACGGCCCACCGGGATTCGCTCCCACATCCAAATGGAGAGGCCCCATACACATCCACACATACCAGACGTGACTTCCGCTCTCTGGGTCGCGTCGTCAAGCTACAAACCATGTTCAGATGATAATATGTCAAAATGTAAAGCATCACACGTCTGATATTTGAAAGAAAGTGATATTCACTTACCGAACGGTATAGGCACCGAGCAGTCCGGAAACACTACCTCCGTGAGAATGTACCACAGGTAGGCCCTGGAGTACGGCTCCACCACCCGGGGCTCGGCATCTTCTGGGCACTTGCTCTGGTGCTCGAGGAGCCATGACAGCGGTATGCCGAAAGTCCAGTTGCTCTTAACAGGGGGGCAGTCGCAGATGAGGTTGACAACCCTCTCGTGCCAGTTCGCCCTCTCCACTCTTCCTGTGAGAGCACGACCCTCGAGTGGTAGTGCCGTAATCATCGCCCAATCCTAGAGGGTCACGGTCATCTCCCCACATGGAAGATGAAAGTTGTGCATCTCTGGCCGCCACCGATCGATCAAAGCCATGAGAGCTAAGTGGACGAGCGTCGGCGGCTTACGCATGAACTGCAGGACGAAACCCAATAGTCGGGCTCTCCTGAAGAACGGTGCGTACCGCTCGTCGTACTCCATCTTAACCATCGTCTTGTGAGCCCTCATCCGCAGTGGTGGCAGCATCTGTGAAAAACAATAACCAAAGCATAATTAGCATGGACATAATAGTTAGCAACTTGTTTTCATCAATTCGAAAGATTTGGTTTGAAATGGTAATTACCACTCCATTCTCAATGAAGCAGACGCGGTGGCGCTTGCGAACCTAGGGTCAAGCATGGTGTACTTCGTGCCGATGTCGTCCGCAAGAGGTGGCCTCCTAAAAGAATTGCATAAGCATATCAAAAGATATCGATGCATAACAAAGGTTCATCACATCCAAAAAAACCTATGAGTTCAATCTTTGAATAATCATATATCTAGATTATCATGAACATGAACTAAATACAATACATATATCAAAAACAAAAACCATGAACTAGGGTTCATCTTGAGGGATTAACCATGTTTACTCCAACAAAATCCACTACTTGCATCATATAAGATCCACATGCATCCTATATCAAAACAAGTATTTCCAATATTCATCATATATAAAAAAAATTTAACACAAAAAATTATGAACTAGGTTCATCTTGAGGGTTCAACATTTGTTCTTCAACTATATCCACTACTTGCATCATAGCATATCAACATGCATCATCATATCATAATATATTCCTCCAACATGCATCATATCAAAAAAAAATCCTCCAAAATTAATATGAACTAGGGTTCATCTTCACATAATCATACCAACTAGTAACTAGAGTTCATATCTAACACAATATAACATCTATAATCAACCTAAATCAATCCTAGGGTTCAAAATATTTAAATCTAGTTCAAGAAGGGGGGTGCTTTGAATCAAATAATGCGACGAATCGGAAGCTATTTGACTAAAACTAATTGGAGGGGTCGAAGGAGCTTACTTTTCTTTCTTCGGGGCCATCTCGATCCGCAAAAATGGTGAAGAAACGACGAAGATCTGAGGGGGGGAGTGGAGGAGAAGAGGGAGGGGCGAGAGGAAGAACTCCTCTGTTCTTGGGGCGGGTGGTTGGGGGAGAAGGGGATGGGTGGGGCGGCCGTCGGCTTATAACTGCCCGCACCCTACCGCCAGGTACCCCGGCGATAGGATCGGACAGGCTACCGCCATGACCAGCGGCGGTAGGGTGGGACGGAGGGGGGACGGAGGTCGTTAACGCTGCTGACGTGGATAAGTTCCCTACTGCCGCAGGGTCCGGCGGTAGCCTAGGTAATCCTACCGCCCAGCCTCCTGGCGGTAGCAAAAAAGTCAAATGTCGATTTTTTTCAAAGGGGGGTCAAATCCCGATTTTGTTTGACAAAAGGGTCAAAACACGAAATTTGGCCGCGACGAGCAGGGGCAGCATGCAGCACCTCGCAACTCTTTAGCTAGCTGAGAATTTGACAGTTCCGGCGGTCACATGCACTGCAGTGCGGCGAAAATCACATATCGACTGAGGCGTAAATCAAATCACAAACCGACTGGTCACGAAAAATTTTCACTTTGTTGACCCTTTGGTGTGGCGCTGACAAGGCGCCCGCACCCTCTTGTCTGGCGCCCTTCCCATAGGTGTCGACGCCGTCCTGCCCGGTGGCAGCCCTGGTCGATTCTTGGCCCCACACGCTTTTGCAGCGCCTAAGGGCTAGCGCCACACTTTGACGTCAGCGCCTAGCCCTTAGGCGCTGCACGGTGACTCTTGTTGCCGCCCAGCCCGACCAGGCAGTTCTTCATCTCTCCCTCTCTGGGGCAGAGAGCAGCGGTGGCGGCGCCCCATCTAATCCCCACATCCCTCTCGGATCGGAAGATTTGATCCGTGGATTCGATCCCCAATCCATCCTACTAGGTAAACTCTTCCCTTCTCTTTCTTTTGCTCCGTAAAATTGTTGCCATTCTAGAGATTTGTCCAAGATTTGATGGAACCCTTGATTTGTTTGGTTTGCTCGATTTAGGATGTGTATTCATATTGGTAGTACCGTAGTGTTATTTATTAGTTCACAATATATGATTCTTGTTGGTGAAAGCCTATATTGTTTAGTTTTTTTAGATATGTATGAGATGCCTATTTCTATAGATAACTATGAGATGTTGATTTTGTAGACATATATGAGAAGTTTGTTTAGATATATATTAGATGTTGAGTTTATTTCAAATATTAGATGTTGAGTTTATTTGAAACATTAGATGTTTAGTTTATTTGAACACATATGACATATTCATTGTGTGAGAAGGAGATGTTGAGATTCTTGTAGTTGAACACATGTTATATGTTTAGTGTATACCAATATTTGAGATGAAGATGAACTCTTATATGTTTATTGTTTGAAATTGTAAGGATTGTTTGGCTTCTGGACGATGTCTACGACGTGCAACACCGGGCCTACATGATGCGCGAGAAGGATAAGGTAATAATGAGTAATCTAAATATTTTGCAAATTTGCCTTTAGTTGAAATTTACATGCCCTAAGATTTGTCATTACTTGTTTTTTGCAGAAGCTTGAACCTCTGAAGATCCGGTATCACGGGGTCTCTGGTCCTGCCATGCCTTACGATGAGCGGTACACACCGTACATCAAGCGAGCGGGACTACTCCGTGGATTCATGGTCGGTCACCGGTCCACGCCCGAATCTGAGCAGCTCCACTGGTGTCCGCTCTTGTTGATCGGTGGAGGCGAGACCCAGCTTCCATCTTCGGACGGGAGATGACCGTGGCGCTCGAGGATGTCTCGTTGATCACCGGTCTTGCTATCGACGGAGGCCTCTCAGTATGAGCACCGATTACGATGGGTGGCGCGGCAGATGATTGCTCTTATCGGTATGGCTCCTACCGAGGCTGGGGATGATGTAGAGGAGGGAGAAGAGAAGAAGAAGACGGAAAGGAAAGCAGCCGGAGCTGCTTTCACGTGGATTCAAAATAACTTTGCGACGTGCCCTCCGGATGCCACTGATGATGTGATCCAGACACATGCTCGTGTGTATATGTGGTACATTGTGTCGAGGACTTTGTTTCCTGACTCCACTGGCTGCTTGTACCGACAGGTAGTTGGTTTGTTTTGTGATCAACTCATTTCTTCATCTCTCCCTCTCTGGACAGATGGATGTGGCTGAAGGCGTTGACCGTCTTCGATAGCAAATGGAGCTGGGGTTCAGCGACTCTTGCCTACTTGTACCGACAGGTAGTTGGTTTGTTTTGTGATCAACTCATTTCTTCATTAGCAATGCAAGCTTGCTGTCAAGTTAACATTGTTTTTCTTTCGTATGTAGCTGGAAGATGCGTGTTGCGTGATCACACCTAGTGCGAGCATTGGTGGTAATCTGCTTCTACTTCTGTATGGAGCTGGGAGCGTCTGCACATTGGGCCTCAAGAGCGTCGGGTTTGATCCTTGGTATGCAGATGAACATGATTTAATTACTGGCGCCCATTGGGCTTACAAGTGGGATATCGTTTCCGAGATGACGAACGATGTCAATCTCATGTACCAAAAGTACATTGCCGAGTTGGACACGATTACGCTGAAAGGTAAGGAGGTCATTACGTTAGTCCTTTCTCATGCTTGCTTGAAAATAGTCATCAAATTTGCATTGTTGCCCTGTTTCATAGGTGGAATGGCAGCCATATGGCGCTGGTGAGAGCTTAGGGTACACCGCGGAGTTCCGCCTCAACCCGATGTGCTTGCGGGATAAGGATCTACGGCTTATGCGGTGCCCACCGATATGCAATCAGGCGGTTGAGTTTCATTTGCCGCATCGTGTGTATCGTCGGTTTGGTCTTTTCGGCCTCACCCGTCGGATTGGGTGGACCACGGATAAAGCACTTCATAGGTAAGAGAGCATGTCTGCGTATTGTCTAATCATCGGGACTCCTTTTGATTGTGCTAATGTTTGGTTTTATACCACGTAGGTTGGACAGGAGAAGGCAACGGAAGATAAAGGACTCGACAAGCATCATTCTGCGTATGTTACCCGCTTCCAGCCTTTGTGTGGAGCAAGCTCAGAGCACTACGCCGCCTCGCTTCGTGAGCACAACCCAATTGCTTTTGATAACTACGTGCGATGGTTTATTGGAACTACTCGAGTTGAGATATGCCCGCCGCATATAATGAGGATATTCTTGAAGAACCCGTAAACTTTGAGGATCTAGCAAAGGGAAGTACAACAGATGTCGTGCAAGGGCAAGGAGTCCCCTGTTGTTCCGGTGATTAACTATGTGGTAAAGTGTTCCCCTCTTTACTTTCCTGTTGGACGGTATTACACATGTTTGAATGGCTAACGATTCATTCTTTCTCATCCGCATGGCCTTGCAAGAGATCAAGAAAGCGGTGATGAGAGCCATCTATTCTGGAGAAGACACCGTTGAACTGGCAATGATGATGGTTCACTACGAGCATTCCTCAAGGTACATATCGCATTCACTATGAGAGCCAGTCTATGTTGCGAAGTTTGATATCTTACACACTTGTTCATGTTACAGCATCGGGCCAAGAAGTTAAGGCGGTTATCGAACCTTCTCGGTTGCCGTGATCCTGAATATGATGAACCATCTGCCTCTAGGTCTGGTACACCATCAGACCCCGCATCTCACCATGAGGGGGACGATGTGAGTTCCTCATATGCTTATATGGATGATGAGGGTGGGATCACCCAAGAGGTATGACTAATCCTTTAGATGTGATTCTCACTTGATTACGACACCGGCCTTCACCATATTGTTTCGTTGTGTGATAGGGTGATGAGCTTAATGATGACATGACTTTGGCGGACGCTCAAGCTCGGTCCGCATATGTGTTCAAGCCTAGGCATCCCAGACGCCGGTACACGCCCAACGACTATGACAACAGAGGCAACCCAAAGGTGGTCGTAGGGACCTCACGGATGGCTAGCTTGGATGATGAGGCGGAGGAGGAGGCGGAGGCGGAGGCGGAGGTGGAGGCGGAGGAGGAAGTGCACGAAGAGGAGCCTTGTGCTCCTAAGAAGAAGAAGAAGCTTGCCTACAGGCGTGCCACCAGGAACACACGCGGAAGGAATTAGTGCTTGTTCATGTTAATTGTAGCCGTTTAATTAGGTTGATGAACTTGTGAGAGCCACAGTTGGCTTGCATCACATCCACAATACTTGCAATGACTGCAGCATCACAACAATTTGAACAAACACAAATTTTATGCCGACGAGTTCATAACTTAAGACAATTCAAACATTACTACGACATGGTTCACGACACATTCATTACAAATGACAAATGGCAGCTTGCCCTAAAAGATAGTTCACCAACATCTCACATGCCCTCACAACTTCATGACACATTCATTAGAAAATAGTTGACGACGAGTGCATCGAAGCGAAGTCCCTACTGAGTAGAGCGAGGCCATTTCCCCTTCTTGTCACGTCGAGTCCTCCTCTTGTGCCTCATGAGCCTTTGCAAGCTTTCTTGCCCTCTCCTCCTCACGAGCAAGTTTCGCTTGGCGTGCCCTCTCCTCCTCTCGTTTCTTCCGCTCCATCCTCTCCTTCTGACGACGCTCTTCCTCCAAGCCTCTTTGAAACGATTCTTCGAACCGTCGTTGCCGCCTAAGACAATCTGCGTATTGGTCCTTTTTCACATCTTCTGGCACTTCAAGATCTATCCACGTGAAGTACTTGCATAGAGGAGGCGGTGACTGCATAAAAATTTGTTGTTAGTGCTGACACACATTTGAGAGTAACATTCTACTTCTCGAGCTTACCGGTGGTTGGTCATAGGCGTTAGTTGGAAGTGCACGATCATAAGCATAGTTCGGGCATACAAAATATCTCCCCCTTCCGTCCATGCTTTCTTTCGGTCGGTGGACACCTTCACCTTGCAAACATCTCCACACCAACATGGCGGGATGTTGACATCTTTCTCCTTCACCTTGTCCAAATATGCGTCCTCCCACTTGTTCGGCATGTCTTCTTGGTTAGCACACGGTGGCCTCGTCTTGGTTAGCACACTGACTTAGCAATTTCTGGGGTGGAAAAGCTACTGGAACGCTCCTGGTGCTCTCTGGAATGATTCTGTTGCTCTCTGGACTGCCATGTCCAGTGTGCAGCCAAGGCCAAGCGCTGCCTTTGTGTAGTGTGGCGCCTTGCCCTTGGGCGCTGCACTAAGTGCTGTTTTCAAATAACTACTGGTTTCTTTGTTTTGTGATTCATAAAGATGCCACATAATCACATAGTCATACACACATAACACATATACTTGTCCAAATCACATAGTCATACACACATAGGGATCTCACATAGTCATACACAGAAATAGTAGTCTAAATCACATAGTCATACACACATAGGGATCTCACATAGTCATACACGAAATATTAGTCCCCTCACATAGTCATACACAAATAGCACATATACTTCTCCTCCTCCCACCACCAAGGGATCTCACCTTCCCCTCCGTGTCCTCCACCCCTTCATTGTTTCCATACCTATGAAAATGGCAATATAATAGTTAGTCACACAATACAAAATGACAACATAAGCATTGAGCCAAAATAACAAGATCATAGTAAGTCACATACGGCAATGGTCCATTGAGCCAAGTGAACATTCCTCCACTACGGCCGCCGCCAAGGCCAAGATCAACACTGCCTCCACCATCACCACGGCCTACACCACCACCGTGGCCTCTACCGCCACCACCACGGCCTATACCACCACCACCACCACGGCCTCTACCAAGAAGACGGCCAAGACCACCACCACGACCTCTACCACCACCACGGCCAAGACCTTCACCACGACCAACACCATCACCACGACCTCTACCACCAGCACGACCAAGACCATCACCACGGCCAAGACCTTCACCACGGCCAAGACCATCACCACGGCCTCTACCACCACCACGACCAAGACCATCACCACGGCCAAGACCACCACCACGGCCTCTTCTAAGACCAAGATGACTCCCTCTTTGTTGCCTAGTTCCTCGTTGGATTGTTTGATTTGAGTGGTTTGGCACTCCACCACTTGTTTGACTTGGTCGGCTACCCCTTGATTCACTTGGTTGGCTATCATTTGTTTGGCTTGTGCTTGCACCATTTTTCTTTGATCTCTTTCTTGGTTTGGGAAAAGTTCTTGTGTTGCGTCCCCCATTACTGCAGCCCCCACAACGGGATTGCTCACGAGGCTCTTGGAATTGGCCGGTGTCGTATTCTCCACCGCCACCACGGCCCCATCCGTCCATGTCACCTCTAAGACGCTTTGTCTTACGTCTTCCCTGTCTAACGATCTTCAATTCCGGGTCCGGCCATAGTTGAACTCCATGATACTCCGGCCATTGCGATTGGTCCAAGTATGGTTGGAACTGTGGAGTCCATGTATTCTTTACCGTCATGATTAAGAACTCGGACTCCCTCACGGTAAGAGGGTGATTGACGTCCACATTCCTAACCCGGGATGCATTTAACAAGTGCGAGCATGGGAGATGAAGCAAAGACGGCCTCATGCAGCTGCAATCACACCGTGTTAGGGAGACCTTGAAAGCCCGGCCTCCGTGTTGGCGGCCATCGTTTGTGGTTCCTCCGGCTCTTTCACCTCATACTTCCACTCGTTGTCGCCATATAGTACAGCTTCTTGAGTCTGCCTTCGTGATTGAAATTCCAATCATTCTTCAACCTTTGGTGGGAAATTGTACTTGTGCTTATCCTTGTTCTCACCAAAGAATCGCTTATCAGTCTCCATTGAGTACTTTAAAAAAGTATGCATTCATCTTGTCAAATGTGTATTGCACTATTGCCGTTACGGGTAATGCACGTACACCCTTGAGCACCTTATTGAAGCATTCTGCCATATTGCTTGTCATTTGACCGTACCTCCGGCCATCTTCATCGAAAGCACGTGCCCACATATTCCTTTCGGCAATGTTCCTATTGAGAAACTCGACCGCCGGGTCAAGTTTCTTGTGTCCGGCAATGCATTGAACAATGCGGCAAACCGCTTGTTGGTGAAAGCGAGACAACAATCCACGAAGATCATCGGCCAACTCCTTGATACCACATGCCCTATAGAAGTTTGCACAAAAGTGCCTCATGCACCATCGATGATGCAACTTTGTATGTCCAGGAATGTCAACCACCACCGCATTTAGAATTCCGGGATGGCGATCCGATATGACACAAATTTCCCTTTCAAAGCAGGTAATACCCTTGTTCTCGATTGGCGCAAGAACTACTCCCAGTTATCATTGTTCTCCACCTCAACCAAAGCGAAAGCGAAAGGCACATCACTTGCTATTGCAACCAATAAAGTGCCCTTGTATTGTCCGGTCAAGAACGTGCCATCAATAGCGATGACGGGCCGACAATGCTCAAAAGCCCTCACGCATTGCTCAAAGGCCCAAAATGCACGGCCAAATACTCGCACGGTCCTCCCGTTATGAATCAATGTTTGGTGCCCATGAGGCTCAACCACGTGAACCATGCACAGGTTTGTGGCGGCCATAGCTAACAACAACCTAGGGAGTCGGTTGTATGCTTCCTCCCAATTGCCATACAACATCTTGAATGCGGCTTGCTTCGCCTTCCATGCCTTGCCGTACTTCACCTTGTAATGAAAGATGGCTTTCACAAGGTCAATGACACTCTTGATGCTCATTGTTGGAAGTGTGGATATTTGGTTGGAAAGCACATGGCGATGAACTCGGATGTGAGTTATGCGTGTTGTTGGTACACAAGCTTGCCATACGCCCTCTTGTCTTGCGGCACATGTGAGTTGGTAGACAACTCACTATGCGCCAAGTGGGACCTCCTTTACATGGCCTTGCACGCACAATCCATGGACATGTTGGCACTTCACATTTGACCGCAGTAACGCACATTCACGTCCGAGTTGGCCACTATATGTGGACGATAACGTGTAACCGAGTAGTTGTCGAGCCACATCTTCAATTCCAAGAAGGATTGAAACTCACAACCGGGATATATCTCGTTCTTGCCGTCTTCCAAATCACGGTGAGAACTTGGCCTAGCTCCAAGAGATATGCATTTGCCACCATCCACAACGGCTTCATCCATGAGACTAAGATCCTTAAACAATGGTGTCTTGTGATCCCGCCTTAGAATACCTTCTTGAATGCTTGGCCTCCTTGGCGTGAACCCCTCCTCATCAACTTCTTCATCGGGACCATCGTCATCCGAGTCCGATGCATATGCACGGGAAAAAGGGATGGATTGGTCCATTGTCTCTTGCACATGATATTGGTCGAGATCACCCACATTGTTGTCATGGAGGTCAACTTCGTTGTCATCCTCCTCGTACTCATCATTCTCCTCTTCAAAACCTTCATTTTGGTTGTTTGGAGTCGGGCTCAATGTTGGCCAATCTTGTTGCCTGAATTGAGGTTCACTCATTTGATCTTGGTTCATGGGTGGGGAGTGCTAGCAACCAGCGGGAGGGGTTCCGGTTCAAGTCTACATTCAAAGTAGACTCAACCTTCTTGAAGGCAAATAACTCAAGAGCCTTGTCTAGAGATTCGGCAATCGTCTCCTTGTATGCAACCCAACGTTGCTCGGAGTTCACACGCATTGTCTTCCAACGGATGTGCATTCCAAAACCAACATTATGCCTTCCCTCGAACTCAACAACGTCACTTGGGTCCATCCAATTCAAATATTTCCTCACTTGTTCCAAAAGCTCCGCATAGCTAGGACTACTCTCAAACACCATGTCAAGCTCATCCGGGTCCGTCTCAACATTGCCTTTCAAAAAGGCCTCTTTATTCACATGATGAACATAAACACATGTTCTCCCCATCCCTACAATAATCAAAAACACACATATATCAAGTAAATACTTAAGAAAAATATTTGCACACATATGCCCTAACATATATATGAATTAATAACCCTAACCCCCACATAACAATTACCACAACCCTAACCATAACATAACCCTAACACCAACATCAAACACACATAACCCTAACCCTAGCATACTATGGAAGCCTAAACAACCCAAATTAGCAAAGAAACATAACATCATTCAACATAAATTTGCAAATCCAAGCAAAAACTAGGGTTTCCCCAAACTAGCAAGATTTGAGCAAATGTGACAATTCCTATGGATGAAAAGCAGGGGATCGGAGGAGATTACCTTAAGGGAGGTTGGCTTGAAATCCACGGTCAAATACTCCGGATTTGCAAGATTTGAGAAGGATTTGAGAGGGAGAGGGAAGAGAGGAGGGCCGCAAGTCTAAGGGTTTGGGTGGGGTGGGGTGGAGGGGAGAGAGGGTGGGGCCAGCCAAGTGGAACCTGATGTCAGCCCAAGAGCTAGGCGCTGCACATTCTGAGATGTGGCGCGTAAGTCTTAGCGCCGCAGTCTTTGTCTGTGGGGCCACCTGGACCGAGGCTGCCACTGGCGGAGACGTCTGACGCCTATGGGAAGGGCGTCAAGATGGGGTCTGCGCCCAAATTGCCCGCCACACCAAAGGGTCAGCAAAGTGAAATTTTTTCGTGACCAGGTCAGTTTGTGATTTGATTTCTGCCTCAGGTCAAATATGTGATTTCTGCCCACGGTACCGGCCGGTAGTCAAGGCATGTGCGGTGGACGATATTGCAGGATGCTGCTGTCAGATGCACGAGTAAAACGGGCAGGCTCTACGGACGCGTGTCTCCCGGCCCATCCGTCGCCATCTCTCTCCTCTCTCTCTCATGCACCGACGCCGGCCACATAAATCGCTCGCCGGCTGGCCGGCCGGTACTTCATGTAGCTGCTCCGGCGGCCTGGCGAGCCTTTCAATTAGGCATTCGCGGTAGACAGGCAAATTCCCTGTCGCCCCTCGGCGATTCTACTTTCTACATGTCCAGTGCTCGTTCATATAGTACCACAGTGTCGATGCATCCACATAGATCTGTCCTCGCTTGTTTAATTAACCGCCCTATAAATGGCCACATCACAGCTTAATACTGTACATGGTAAACTAATCTTCTTTTTTAAGTACTGTAAGTACCCATGAAGCATCGATAGAGCTGGTACATGATGTGAGCAGGACGCACACGATGTGAGACTGCAGCAGCGTCGATGAAGCCCTGTGGTCTTTTGATTGCGTTCTTGTTTATCCTCTCGTGCCTGGCCAGTACCCTACAGTGAGAGGCACGTACAGCTAGCAGCGGATAGATGCATGCAGGTGCAGCAGCAGGAGAGATTAAATTATAAAGGCAGGGTTAGTTAACGTACGGCCGGTCGCCCGGAGATGCACCGTCCATCCATTGATCAGCCGGTCGTCGGTTGGCCCTGTCGGCCGGGGGCACAGCCGTGGCGTCTGTGTTGGCGTACGTACGTCGCACATTGCTTGCTTAAGCTAGCTGCTTAATTAAGAGGTTGATTAATGTGTGTAACTTGTGCCCGGTGTTCCGTGTGCGCGTGTTTGTGTTGTTATCCGGATCAGTTAATCCAGTGGTTCATCCCGGTCGGCCGGACCCCGGACCGACATCCTCCTTGGCAAACTAAGCAACATAATCTGCGCAGCTACGTTAATTAAGTGTTGATCAGCGCTTTGCGTTTGCGTTAATTTCATGATTGATTGTTTCATAATTTATCGTGTCATCGGTTAACAACTGTGTGTAGATGAGGCTACTTACCATCTAAGCAAATCAGGTGTCACCATGCATATTACTCTACTTAGAAAAACCCGCAAGCGCAAGAAATGAACTACTTCCTTCGTAAACAAATATAAAAGCGTTTGAATCACTATATGGAGGGAGTACTTAGATTTTATTTTATTTTATTTTTGCAATACTAACATTGCCACAATACTTGCAGCTCCAATCCATTACCAGTCCCAAACATCCCATAGTTATAGTCTCTCTGAAACGGGACTCTCTCAGAGCTCAGCGATCTTAGGCCGTCTGATCTCGTGCTTGATGCATTTTGGACCGTCGGAGCGGCCTTCTGATTGCTCTCGGCCGTCGGATATAATGGATGGACGGAGTAATGAGCAGTAGTTTTTTTTCTCTCACCTTGGGCATCTCGGCCTGGCCGCCGTCGTCTTTGCGGCCCCAATCCTCCTCCTCCTCAACACGAGGACGACGATGCCCTGGACACCTCGGCACTATCCCTTTCGTGACTTCTTCATTGTCGCCATTCAGGAATAGAAGGCCGAACGTGCGAGCTAAGTTAGCTGGCAGCATATATACCAGACTGCCCATTAGATATCACTTTTGTGAAAAGTTTGCGGTTTTCAGAAGGGTGCAAGTGTTGGGGCCAAGTTTAGCATATGCACACATTATTCCTCCCCACTGTCGTGTCACCCGCATACGTGGTAGATTTGTTGTGCCTACAGCTCCTACATCATTCCGTGACAATTTCGGTTTAGTGCCACGCTGTTTTTTAGAATCTCAAGCCAGATTTTGGTTCGGCCCCACTCGTCCAAAACTATTGGTGTGGCAGCTCACATTTTGTACCTAGTTTCGGCGCGTCACGTTTGCGATGAGCGCGCCATGGGCAAAGTTGCCGAGGACGCCGTCAATCTCAAGATCATGTACCGGCCCAGCCCCTCGCAGATGCTTATAGGGTAGCATGTGTGTGCATGTGTTCATAGAGATGAGTTTATTTGTGTATGTATGAACGTCTGCGTTTGTACTTTGTTTAAAAAAAGTTGCTGAGGGCGCCGATGGTCCGTCGTGCCGCGGCGAAAAACCCAAGGAAGGCGTGCAGTGACTCCCGAGAGTCCGACTATGCATGACCCGACGCAATCCCTTGCACGCCGTCGTGCAAGGGAAGAAGGCCGCCACATCCGTCATGTGCCAGGATCTCGACCACGCCATCATTTGGAAGCACGGTCGCCGTCTTTTTCAATTTGCAGGCGACGTGGCCATTGTGTGATTACTTTTGACCTTTGCGGTGCCTGGCCGGCTTGGACCTCTTTTTTTCTTTGAGAAAAGCATAGATTACATCTAAGGCCCACAAAAGGGCATGACTATGCGAGGTAGGAGCTGGTGATGGGCCAGCCCAGGAAGGAAGTGTGTTTGCCATGATGATGTCCTGCGATCGGGGGCGGCCCTAGCGCGTCGATCAGGTGGGGCTGTGGGAGGCGGAGAAGTTTGGGGTTTGCAGAGGGGCCCAGTTTGTTCAATCGGGTTAGGGTTTTGGCGATTATGGCATCAGACGGAGCTTCAAGGTCGGCTACAGCAGGACCAACGGCGACGGATGATGTGGCAGCGTTGATGGAAGAGCTTGGTCTTCGGGAAGAGGACCTGGACGATGTTGTTTTTGATGAGAAGGAGGCCCCGCCTGAGGCAGCTCGCTGGATAGCGCTGGCAAGGGTTCACTCGGCCAACACTTACAGTCAATTTTGGTTCTTCAAAAATATGCGAGTTGCGTGGGATCCGGCCCAGGAGGTTCAGTTCAAGCCGCTGGGGGAAAATTTGTATACAGTTCAGTTCTCTTGCTTGGGAGATTGGGAACGAGTTACAATGGATGGTCCATGGCACTTTAGGGGAGATGCAGTGATCTTAAAACCATATGATGGGCTTGCAAAGCCATCCACGGTTCAGTTTGACACAATTGAGATATGGGTGCAAATACATGATGTTCCACCCCTATATGCCCACCTTGTGCCACTGTTAGCAGCAAAAATTGGGGATGTTCTTTATGCCGAACCCCGATCGCAGGACTTTGCGGGGAACTTCCACCGTGTGTGGGTACGGATTAATGTCAACAAGCCGCTGAAGAATGCAGTATCAATGATACGGGATGGGAGACGTCAAATTTACAGAGTCAAATATGAAAAACTCCCTGACTGGTGTGCGTTATGTGGTATGTTGGGCCACCTTTTTAAGGAGCACGGCAGTGGTATTCACCCCCCCCCCCCCCCTTCAGCTCTGGTTTTCAAGGACCTTAGGGCTTCATGGGTTAAGCGTACTAGACAGGGCCCTGGTGGAGGCCGGGGTCGCCGTGGAGGATGTCGAGGAGGACGTGGCGGACAAGGAAACAATGCCCGTACTGGTCATGATGGTGGCAGCTCTGGGAAGGATGAAGCTAACCAAGAAGCCGACATGGATATGACTGAAGCAGACAACAACAGAAAGTGGGCGCCGGCTGAGGTGAAGTCAACGTTTGGTGCATCAAATACTTCATGTCGGGATGGAATGTTACAGCTACCAGCACCTCCGCTCGTTCCCCAAAGCCCTAGCAGCAAGCAGGATCCGAAGAGACCCAAGATAAGTTCAGCAACAGAGGATGATGAGGAGTATAGCGTGGGTTGTCTTGGCAGGATTGTCACATCTTTGGCGGGCTCCTTCGAGGAGCGCTGCCGGGCCCAATGAACATATTTTGCTGGAATCTATCGTGGTTTGGGTAAAGCTGCGACAGTTTGAGAGCTCCACGATTTTGCGAGGCAATTTACCCCTACCCTCTTATGCATTGTTGAAACTCAGATGGATAGCACTAGGGTAGAAGCGTTGGCTGGAACACTTGGTTTTGATAGTTCTTATGCTGTTAGTAGTGAAGGTAGAAGCAGTGGCATTGGCTTGTTTTGGAACAATTCAATAAATGTTGAAATTCTTGGTTATTCCGTCTATCATCTCGATGTCTCTATTGAGCAACAGGGTACGACCAAGTGGAGAATGACATGTGTGTATGGAGAGGCGCAAACTCATTTGAGGCATCAAACATGGACGACTTTGAAGAATATTAGCACTTTGAGTGACCTCCCTTGGTTATGCATTGGTGATTTTAACGAGGTTTTACGTCGGAGGAACACCAAGGTATTGGACAGAGGAGTAATGCTCAGATACAAGCTTTCCTTGAGGTACTGGATGTTTGCATGTTGCTGGATTTGGGCTATAGAGGTAACCAATGGACTTTTGAGAAGAAAGTGGTAGGTGGCAGCTACACCAAGTGCAGACTTGATAGAGCTTTGGCCAATGCCGCATGGCTTGCTAGATACCCATTGGCCTCTATTACACATCTGACGGGCGTCTCGTTGGATCAGTCTCCGTTGTTGCTTCGAGTAAAGGCGGAGGTAGCGGGTCAGACTCAGCGCTCTTTCAAGTATGAGTTGATGTGGGAGACGCATGATGAGTTTAAGGACTGCATACACACAGGCTGGGGGACCGGACCCCCGTGCATGTCAGTGGATGAACTACGCCGCAAGCTACATGGTCTTGCGCAGGGTTTAAGAAGGTGGAGCCGGGATACTTTTGGGAGTGTCATGAAGGAGATAAAAAAGCTGAAGGAAATGTTGGTCGAACTAAAAAATGATCCTCTGAGACTAGGCCTGTCCCATACAGAGCTAAAGATTAACGAACGGTTAATAGAGCTGTACCACAAGGAGGAGATCATGTGGCGACAAAGAGCTCGGATTGAGTGGCTTTCGACGGGTGACAAGAACACAAAATTCTTTCATCTACGGGCCAATATTCGACGAAAGAAAAATATGATCAAGGCACTACAAAATTCCTTAGGAGTTGAGATCTCTGATCTGGAGGAGCTAAAGGCGCTAGCTAAGAGCTTCTACGAGAATTTGTACCTCTCAGAGGGTGTGCAGAATATGGAGGCGGTGCTAGAGCACGTGCCCAGGAAGGTGACAGCCGCAATGAATTCAAAGCTTTGTGCCCCATACACTAAAGAGGAGGTCAAGATAGCGTTATTCCAAATGTTTCCGACCAAAGCTCCGGGACCTAATGGCTTTCCTGCCCACTTCTATCAGAGACACTGGGATATTTGTGGCAATGAAGTAACAGAGATAGTGCTCAAAATTGTAAAGGGCGAGGAGAACCCAGAATCTATCAATGACACAATACTAGTCTTGATCCCAAAGGTAACAAATCCAACAGTACTTGCTCAATTTCGTCCTATTAGTTTGTGCAATGTTTTATACAAGATAGCCTCGAAGGTCATTGCGAATAGGTTGAAAGTGATTTTGCCTAATATAATCTCTGAGGAACAGTCTACTTTTGTCCCTGGAAGGCTGATTACGGATAAAATTATATGTGCTTATGAGTGCTTGCATTTTATGAAGCGGTCTAGGGCAAAAACAAACAACTTTTGTGCTTTGAAACTAGACAGAGTGGAGTGGGACTACCTGAGGGGGATCATGACCAAGCTTGGATTTGATCATCATTGGATAAATGTTGTTATGGGTATGGTCTCTTCAGTCTCTTTTTCAGTGTGTTTCAATGGTGAAAAGCTTGCACTACAAGAAATATGTCAACTAGTGACCTTCTGTCAGTGACCCTGGAAGAATTGGTCATAGATCTATGACCATTTCAGACCAATTGGTCAAAAGCTGTTCGAGGGGCTCCAAACCCTAAACCATTGCGACCATTTTGGTCGAAGGTCGTAATTTCCTTACACGAAAAGGTCATAAAGCAAACAGCGCTAGTCCGCTGCCTTATTTCTAGTTGTTAACGACCAATATAGATGGTCATAGCCTTGTAAATTGTGGTGGGTTGCTATGACTATGCGCCACCTCATCAGTTTTGCCTATGTGTCATGTCCATGTGGCAGTTTTTGCCCTAGGTTATGAAGCAACCTATATTTCTGTCATTCCCAAAATTCCCAAAAAAATCTCATAAATTCTTTGGGTAATATCTTCGTCAAATATGTAAAAACATTACTTGCCTAGTTCAATATAATTCGAAAATATTCATTTTCCTATTCTGCTCAGAGCAAAGACTTTGTGAAGGAAGTACCACTTTGGCATGTCCAAATGGTATCCATTTTCTCTGATGCTTTCCTATGCCCAAATAACCATCCTCCACCAAATGCCACTCAATCCATTCATTATTTTGAGCCCAGCTTCAACATTTGTATTTATGTCCAGTGTGGTAGTTTGTAAAGCAAGTACCACCTAGGCTCCTTCTTTTGAGGTGAAAATTTGTGAAGACGGTATTCTTAGTAACTAATCATCCTCAGCCAAAACTCACGCCCATTAGCCATGTGCATTTTCCGTACCGCAAATCAAACACTTGGCTGCTTATTCATGTTTGAGCATCGATCGGTCTCCTCGTGAGAATCTTATGTTGTGATTTTCTTCCTAGCACCTACCTGGGGAGTGCCCAACCTACTAGACATTCCTAGGCCGCCCAGAACACATGGCAACGCATACAGTCACGCTTGGTGACCACGCAGCGGCGACATCTTGAGCTTCTGGCGCTCTAGAGTTGGGGCCCTCGGCCACCATCCAAACCTCGATGTCTCGCCATAAAACCATGTATTTCTGATTAAATAGATACTTATTTACCTATAAATGATTTTTGGAAAAATAAAGAGCAAACTATGAGGCATTGCAGTTCAAATTTGACCCGCTTCCAACCCAATCGACGGAATTTGTCTTTTTCACCAGAGGTGGATCAAAACTTCTGACACCCAACCATTTTGTCAATTGTGCATTATATATGGCCTAGTATTTTATAAAATTGATTAGGTCCAATTTTGCAACAATTATTTGGTAGTTCCTTCACAAAAAACCCTCCTTTTGGGCACTCGGAAAATGAAAAATGAATTTTCCGTGCAAAGAAAATGAAAACTTCCTTAGGCAACATCGTTTGGAATTCCAAGATGCACCCTCGTGCACAATATGAGATCATTTGAACAAACTATGCCATGAATGTGGCCATAAGATTGATCATTCTATTGAAAGCCATGAATCTTCACGCATGATAGCTCATTTCTGAGAACACTTTTTTAAAATAATTACTGTATTACAAGTTTATTATTTTTCCTGGAAACTTGTTCATATATAATGACACAATGCCAAGGTTTTCCAATTTTTTGTTTTTTTGAATTTTTTATGCCCGTTTCAAAATGCGGTCAAAACGGCGGGCTTGACCGTTCCTAGCTAGTGGTTGAATCTTGGAATTTTTTTGGTGTTTCTATGATTAAATAGATACTTATTTACCTAGAAATGATTTTTGGGAAAAATAAATAGCAAACTATGAGGCAGCTACAGTTCAAATTTGACCCGTTTCCACCTGAATCGACGGCAATTTGTCTTTTTCACCAGAGGTGCATCATAACTTTTTTCACCCAACCATTTTGTCAATTGTGCATTATATATGGCCTAGTATTTTATAAAATTGATTAGGTCCAATTTTGCAACAATTATTTGGTAGTTCCTTCACGAAAAACCCTCATTTTGGGCACTCGGAAAATGAAAAATGAATTTTCCATGCAAAGAAAATGAAAACTTCCTTGGGCAACATTGTTTGGAATTCCAAGATGCACCCTCGTGCACAATATGAGATCATTTGAACAAACTATGCCATGAATGTGGCCATAAGATTGATCATTCGGCTTGAAAGCCATGAATCTTCACGCATGATAGCTCATTTAAAGAACACTTTTTAAAATAATTACCGTATTACAAGTTTATTATTTTTCCTGGAAACTTGGTCATATATAATGACACAATGCCAAGGTTTTCCAATTTTTATTTTTTTGAATTTTTTATGCCCGTTTCAAAATGCGGTCAAAACGGCTGGCTTGACCGTTCCTAGCTAGTGGTTGAATCTTGCAATTTTTTGGTGTTTCTATGATTAAATAGATACTTATTTACCTAGAAATGATTTTTGGAAAAAATAAAGAGCAAACTATGAGGCAGCTACAGTTCAAATTTGACCCGTTTCCACCTGAATCGACGGCAATTTGTCTTTTTCACCAGAGGTGTATCAAAACTTTTTTCACCCAACAATTTTGTCAAGTGTGCATTATATATGGCCTAGTATTTATAAAATTGATTAGGTCCAATTTTGCAACAATTATTTGGTAGTTCCTTCACAAAAAACCCTCCTTTTGGGCACTCGGAAAATGAAAAATGAATTTTCCGTGCAAAGAAAATGAAAACTTCCTTAGGAAACATTGTTTGGAATTCCAAGATGCACCCTCGTGCACAATACGAGATCATTTGAACAAACTATGCCATGAATGTGGCCATAAGATTGATCATTTGGCTTGAAAGCCTTCACGCATGATAGCTCATTTCTGAGAACACTTTTTTTAAAATAATTACCGTATTACAAGTTTATTATTTTTCCTGGAAACTTGGTCACATATAATGACACAATGCGAAGGCTTTTCAATTTTTTGATTTTTTTGAATTTTTTATGCCCGTTTCAAAATGCGGTCAAAACGGCGGGCTTGACCGTTCCTAGCTAGTGGTTGAATCTTGGAAACCTTTTGATGTTTCTCTGATTAAATAGATGGTTATGTACCTAGAAATGATTTTTGGAAAAAATAAAGAGCAAACTATGAGGCAGCTACAGTTCAAATTTGACCCGCCTCCAGCTGAACCGGCGGAAATTTGTCCTTTTCACGAGAGGTGGATCAAAGCTTTTGATACCCAACCATTTGGTCAACTGTGCATTAAACATGGCCTGGTATTTTATAAAATTGATTTGATCCATTTTTACAATAATTATTTGGTAGTTCCTTAAAAAAACTTCATTTCGGGCACTCCAAAAATGATTTAAAATAGCTAGAAAGATAAAAAATGCATGCAAATTTGTTATCATCCATAAAATGTGGTCTAAATTGAGTGATAAATCTAGTTGTGCCATTTTGGAAAATATTTTTGATAGCTGCTTCACAAAACTTCCATGTTTTAGTACTTAAAACTATTTTAAATCATAAAATTTCTGAACCAATCAGGGCTCTTCCCACGGATCACTCCAATGTAGCCGATCTGAACCGTCCAGATCCCACGGATCCAACGGCTCTCACTCACCTCTCGTGTCTCTCCCCAACCCAAACCCTAGCAGCCCTCACTCCATCCAGATCTCTCTCCCCCTCTCCCCGAGAACCCACCCGCCGCCACCTGTCTCCTCCCTCGCCGCCATCGCTGCCACCTCCTTCCCGTCCCCGGCCTCCTTCCGCAACGCCCCCATCGATCCCGATCCCCTCTCCTCCTCCCTCGTCCTCATCTCCTCGCCCCCACCGCTCCCACCCACCGAACCGATCCTGATCCCTTCCAGATCGAGAGAGAGTGAGAGCTCGCCTCCTCCCTTCTAGATCGCCGCCGCCACCTACCTCCGGTGGAGCTCGCCGCCGTCCATGGCCTGCCCCAGGCCCGAGGTCCTTCACTCCTCTAGATCCGGCCTCCTCCTCGGTCCTGCCCGACGCGTTCGACCTGGGCTACGATGCCTATGCCCACAACGCCGCCACCGTCGGCAGCCTCGTCTTCGACCTGCGCTCCTGCATCTCCCAGGGTGCGTGTCTGCGACCACTACCCTCACCCTCACTGTCGACGACCCCCCGCCGCCTCCGCACACCAC
Source organism: Aegilops bicornis (assembly GCA_021605145.1). Classification (NCBI taxonomy): domain Eukaryota; kingdom Viridiplantae; phylum Streptophyta; class Magnoliopsida; order Poales; family Poaceae; genus Aegilops; species Aegilops bicornis. The sequence goes on from CM038672.1 coordinate 112,711,598, forward strand.
CGTTCCCTCCCCTCACCCTGGCCCTAGGTCGGGCAGTGCGAGGGGACGCTCTAGACCCGCGAGGGCCGCAACCTTGCCATGGTGCGCTCCTTCCTCCCTCTCCTCCCAGACCCGCTTGGATCCGCATGAACCACCCTCACTGCACCTCGTCTCCTCTCTCTGCCTCTCAGATCCACCATGGCAAGGTCACCATGGGCCTCGACCTCCACGGACGGCGGCCAAATCGAGCGGAGCTTCCCTTCCTCTGCCCGACGGGACAAGGACAAGGACAAGCTGCAGCATCATCGCATCATCAAGGTTCAATTTCATCTTCTTCCCTCTATTTATTTTCTACAATCCCAGGCCATTGCTGCAATCCCTCCCTCCCTCCCTCGATTGGATTGGCTTCTTCGATCTGGGCTGGTGGCTGATTGTGGCTGGGTTCGTTCATGGGCAGGGACCAAGGTCGGGTACAAGCTCGATGTGGTCGTTGGAGGGAAGGACCTGGAGCACGACTGGAGGGCGCACCGCGGGATCGGCTACTTCATCGAGCCGCTCGTTCTGCTCGGCCTCTTCGCCAAGTCGACCTTGTCCATTCGTCTCAAAGATGAAGGGTGTTTTCTTATCCTGTTTCTGCTTGAGATTAATTGATTCGATGTCAGATTATGTGTATATACTTGCAAGTTCAAAATGTAGTATAATAGTGTTGATATAATGTAGTGCTGGGCACCACCTCGTGTGTTTATCATACACAGGCACTGTGATTATCTAATTTAGCACGTTGCTGATCTTATAATGCTACTCTGCATACTTAACTTGCTGCCTGGTAGGGGTTCCCCTTGAAGGATTGATTGTGCTCTGTATCCTACCATGATATATTCTCAGCGAGTTTACTGAAATTGTCAGTAGTCAAAAATAGTTAACATTTTCTCTGTTTGGTACTATTAAACCGATAGTCGAGAAACTTTTAAATTGTTGGTTTCATACTACTCACAATCAATGTATGAATTTCAAGATTACATTTGGTACTATTTGCCACTAGTAAGAACAATTGTTTGTGAAGCTAGTAAAAATCATGGAACTTAAAAGGTCAAATAAGTTGATTTATCTCTTTTCGCCTTAACAGAGAAGATGGAGTTATCCGCTCTATTTAGCCTATTTTACCGGGGTGGATTAACTCGTGAACAAAATTCAAGTTCCTATAATACTAAATTAAATCTAGTTTCGCACATCATATTGTTTTTAGGTTTAGCACCGAGCTATATTCTTCCACATGAATGGAACCACTTAGGGTTGTTTTAGCACGTTGTAGTTCCAGCCGAGAGAAACCGCAGCTTCCTCCAACTCATTGATTATTGGTCCACATGAATGACATGTTTTTAAATCTATTTCCTAATTTTGTGGTCTCATGGAACAAGGTCTGGTCTTTGTAGCTGCTCAAAAGTTCATTGCGTATATCGCAGACATTGTCATATTACTTACTATACATTGCATTGTAGTTTATTTGGAGATTTTGCTTGAGAGCCACTTGGATTCACGCAGATCATGAGGAGCTCAAGCACGGCCACCAAGAGGCACCACCGCAGATGAGGTGTAGCATGTCCATATCCACCTCCCTCTCCCTCTGCTCCCAATCCTTTTTATTAGAATATACCGTGTACATTCTGAACCCCCTAATGTGACACAAGTATATGCACATGCTATGGTTTAAGTGTTGCTAGTGTATGGTAAATAGGTTGAGCACCCACCGCTATTTGATGCTATTTTGTTCGTGATTCTGCCTCTATACATGTAATCTCCGCACCATGCTCAAGCATACACACACGGTTGATTTGCATGGAACGATTACTACTAACTAAAGAAGGAAGCGTACTTCTTCACATAAAGGAAGACGTCTGTTTTAGTAATATAAACAAATAAAAAAGATTGTTTGCATACAATTAGATCATTCTCACTTATTTGTTGATGAGTTCAAAGTATTTAGAATCTTTAGTTATATGGTTATATTATATTCTTAATTATCTTGTGTGCATGATTTTATCCATTGCTGGTACTATGGATAGAGCTTTGTGTGTAATCTGAAGTTGTTCTTGTTATTGTTCTATCCATTTTATTGTTCTATCCATTTTATTATACTGTGTGCATGATTGTTCCATTCTTTGTTGCATGATTTTATCCTTTATTCGCTCCAAACCGGGAGCTTGTTCTATATTATTCTATAATGAATCAGCTAATAACTGGAGTTGTTCTTGTTATTCATTGTTGGTACTATGGATAGAGCTTTGTGTGTTTATCATTCTATAATGAATTGCCCTTTACTCCATTTTACTCCAGCTTTTTCTAATTCTTAGCTGATTCATGTAATGTATGCGATCATGGAGGGCATGCAATGTTTCATAGCCCAGTCCTGACTATGGCCGTCCAGTGAGTCTGACATTTGATCTCTATCGAAGGAGCTCCATGTTGAAGAAGAAAACACTTGTAGAGCTTGTAACATTACTTAGAGAGCTTGTAAAGTACTGTAGAGCTTTGCATTTGTAGAGCTTGTAAAGCATTGTATATGTTGAGCTTGTATTACGTGTCATTTGTAGAGCTTGTAGTGAATCTGGCTATGGTTATTTGAATTATTATGTGTGCTTTCTGCTTGTCTATTTAAATACTGGTTATTTTCTTACTATGAAATTCAAATATGATGTCAAACTGAAATATGAAGAATCTGAGCCTAATAAATTTGGGACCATTTATCGTAACACGACAAGTGGGACTTGTTTGACTAATGGACCCATTTCATAAAAAAAGAAAACTAAAACTGCTGGTACAAAAAGGCCTTGGCCCAGAAAATAAAAAGGCCGAATTGTAGGGCTTGGCCCGTGTAGTTCACCAAAATTAATATGAGAAAAAAAACACAAATAGGCCGAATTAATGGGTTAGGCCCATGTAGAAAACCAAATTGGACCGGGCTGAATCTTGTGCCACATCAGCTTCCCACGCTAGATGCCTATGTGGCCTGGGGAGGTTGCTAGTGACCAAAACACCACAGTAGGAATATTTTGGTCGTAAACGTCCACGACCTTCTCACAGAGAAGGTCACTATAGTCAGTTAACGACCCTCAGCTTTTGACCTTCTGTTTTTGGTCAAAAAAAGGTCGTAAATGAAAAACAATGACCTTTCAGTGACCAATAGTGTAAGGGCATATTTATCCCGTAATTGTTTTGGTGATTGATGACGATACTTTTGCGGACTAATCGTATGCTTTGAGTTCCTCAGATGGTTCATCTCTAGGCTCGAGACGATTCGGTGCCCCTCGGAGACTATTGAAGACGCGGCGCCCTTCGCTTTCTTTTCGTGGATTTGAGTCGTAGGAGAGCCGTACTATTAAGAGGGGGTCCGCGTCGGAAAGGTTAGGGCGGAATCAAACACGTACACTTGTCCCTCCTTTCCCTGCACTTTGGAGCTTCCCTTCGTTATCTTGGTTGTGCGGAAATCTGACATTTGCCACTGTACTTGCGGTAGTACCGCAGGTACACGCGGTAGTACCGCGGCTCCCAGGCCTAGTGCCGCTCGGTCTTGATAGTAGGGCGGATGTAATTTTTACATCCGCTACCACCACGGTAGTACCGCCGTCAAATGCAGTAGTAGCTGGGGCCCACGGTAGTACCGCTCCTCTCGAGCCGTAGTACCGCGGGCCCTCCTACCAAGTACCGTAGATTCACGGTAGTAGGCACGCGCTACTGGTAGTACCGCCTCGAGGAGCGGTAGTACCGCGTCGGATTTTCGCACTACCGCAGCCAGCGGAAGTTGGCACGGATGTAATTTATATCATCCGCGCCCTTCTCGTGTCGTGACTCCACCTTGCGGTAGTACCGTAAGGGGAGCGGTAGTACCGCATGGCGGTAATCGCCCTTAGTCGCTAGTCCCGGCTGTCTTTGCTGCTTCTTGATAGTACTGTGGTCCACCACGGTAGTACCGTCTTGACCTCATGAGTAGTGCGCCCACCGAGCGGTAGTAATGCAGCGTCGAGCTGACTAAGTGGATAACGGTTGGATTTTTTCCACGACTATATAAGGGGCTTCTTCAACCTCTAGTTGACCACCTCTTCTCTCTCTAAGCTCCATTGTTGCTCCAAGCTCCATTTTGGCCCGATCTCTCTCCCTAGCCAATCAAACTTGTTGATTTGCTCGGGATTGGGTGACAAGGGCCCGATCTACACTTCCACCACAAGATATTTGATTCCCCCACTTATCCCTTGCGGATCTTGTTACTCTTGGGTGTTTGAGCATCCTAGACGGTTGAGGTCACCGTGGAGCCATATTCCATTGTGGTGAAGCTTCGTGGTGTTGTTGGGAGCCTCCAATTAAGTTGTGGAGATTGCCCCAACCTTGTTTGTAAAGGTTCGGTCGCCGCCTTCAAGGGCACCAATAGTGGAATCACGACTCTTGCATTGTGCAAGGGCGTGAGGAGATTACGGTGGCCCTAGTGGCTTCTTGGGAGCGTTGTGCCTCCACACCGCTCTAACGGAGACGTACTTCCCTCAAAAGGAAGGAACTTCGGTAACACATCCTCGTCTCCACCGGCTCCACTCTTGGTTATCTTATCCCTTTACTTGTGCAAGCTTATTTGTGTTCCTATCCTTGCTTGCTCGTGTGCTTGTGTTGTTGCATCATATAGGTTGTCCACCTAGTTGCACATCTAGACAACCTTTATTAGTGCAAAGTTTAAATTGGTAAAGAAAAGCTGAAAATTGTTAGTTGCCTATTCACCCCCTCTAGTCAACCATATCGATTCTTTCAATTGGTATCGAGCCTCGTCTCTTTTTAAGGACTTTACCGTCCAGTAGAGTATGAGTTGACGTCGTAGATGATGTGGGGAGCACTGCGCGAATCCGACATCATCTACGGAGATGGGAGTACCTCGATCTCTCGTGAGGAATTCAATGTGGCGTTGGACACATTGAAAAACTCCATGACGAGCGAGGTCAAGGACATGTTTAAGGAATTCCTAGAAGGGCTTAAACTTTCCACCGCACCGTGAAAGTGGGTGATCCCGCCAACACGGGAGCGGATGCTAACTCCGATAAGGGGAAGCTACTAGTGAGAAAGCCCCTCGTCTAGTGGTAAGAATGGCACCGACATCTTCGCCCATGTGCAACCTCCCGCTTATGGTGGACCGATTCCTTCCACTCATTTGAATCATGCCGTCCACCACCTAAGATTGATAAAAAGGAGGATTTTGATTCTTGGGTTTATCGTTTTAAGCGTCATTTAAATCATGTGAACACTAACCTTTGGAGAATCATTGAAGAAGGTTTCTATCCGCATGATCCGAGCAATTTTTCTCCTAGAGAGGTCGTGGACCATCAATTCAATGAGAATGCTCTCTTCATAATCCAAGAAGCAATCCTTCCCGAAGACCTCCCTCATCTCCGGCCTTACACCCGTGCCAAAGATGCTTGGCTCAAGGTGGTTTCCATGTATCGAGGAAGCGCAAGCATTCAACGTTCCAATTATGAAGTGGTCCAAGATGAAGTCGATGAGTTTGCAATGAAGGAAGAAGAAGAACCTCGTGAGCTCTATCGGAGAGTAACCAAGCTTGCCGTCTCCCTCCGGATCATGGAAGTAAGGACACAGATGACAACCGGATCAAGCGCAAATTTCTCAAGGCAATGATGCCCTACCACAAAGTCATGTCCTCCGTCATCCATCAACGATCGGACTTCCACACCTTGTCCTCAAGTGATGTGTTGGATGAGTTTGTGGCTATGAGCATATTGGACAAGACCGCCGACAATGCGGTGCTTCGCTCTCAAAGAGCAAAGAAGCCCAACCTCGCTTTGAAGGCCAAGATTTGTGTCGAAGAAGATGGAGAGGAGGAAGACGAAGAGAGCAACCTCGAAGATACTAAGTATGATTATAATGAACACATGGCCCTTGCTTCAAGACAATTTTGGAGCAAGAAGAACTCAAGGCCCAACTTCAACAAGAGCAATTCAAGTGGCTCTAAGGGCAAGCAACGAGTGAGGACGTGTTTCAATGTGGAAATGTGAGTCACTTTGTTGCGGAGTGTCCATATGAGAAGAGGGAAGACAATGGTGGCAAGCTCATCCGTAAGGACAAGGCCAAGTCTTTTCCCAACAAGAGCAACTTCCCAAAGAAGACTCCTCACAAAGCCTTGGTGGTTCAAGAAGAGTACAATGAGGATGATGATGATGATGAGGATGGTGAATCGGTTGCCATGGCCTCCGTGGCCATTGCAATGACTCCTCGGGTGTCTCTCTTTGGTTCACCCAATGAAAGCATCACCGCTAAGTGCCTCATGGCTAAAGCCACCAACAAGGTAACCCCAACATCAAAACTACCATCATCAATCATTCTTCTTTGACGGATTGCATTGATGAACATGAGGGGACTAATGTAGAGGAAAATGAATTTGAGATCTTTATGAGTAAACTCAAAGGGAAATCCAAGAAGCACTTCGCTCTCTTGGAACAACTTGGTGAAGCCAATGTCATGATCGAGACTCATGAAGGAACCATTTCTAAGATGGAAGGGCATAGTCGTGACTATGCCGATGAGATTTCGGATCTTTCCAATGCTCTTGAGGAAGAGCGTGGTCTTCGTTTGGCTCTTGAGGAGTCACACAACGATGATCACGCTAAATTAAAGAAAAACCTTGATCATGCTCTTGTTGTGTCCCGTGTGCTTAGTTCCGAGAAGGCAAAGCTTGGAGTTGATCTTGCTAGACTCAACGAGGACTTTGACACTCTCGACAAGGCTCACAAAGTCTTGAAGGGTGCTCATGCTAGTATCAAAGAGTCTCATGATCAACTCCAAGTGAAGCTAACCAAGGAGAAAGCCACCTTTCCTCATATGATATTGATTGATAATGCAAATGCTACTAACCCTTGTTGTGAGCATGTGCATCTTGTTGAGGAGAATGCTAAGTTGAAGGAGCAACTTGAAAAGGGCCTTGTCACATGCATTCAAGGTGAGAAGAACCTTAACGACCTTTTGAGTAATCAAAAGGAAGTTGTGGCCAAGGAGGGGATTGGGTTCGCGTCCAAGCCCAAGAGCAAGAAGAAGAATGACAAGACCAAGCAACCTTCCCCTCTCAAGCAAACTTTTGTGAGGGAGGGAGAGGGTGCTTCCAAGAAGAAGAAGAACCATGCAAAGGGTGGCAATGTCAAGAAGGACAACGTCATCCCCATGAACATAGCCGGCGACTTTAACCCCTCTTATGTGTTGTGCCGTGCTAGTGATGGGCATGTTTATGCTAAATTTGTTGGTTCTTCTTATGAGTACATTGAATGGTCTATTTGGGTTCCTAAGACCCTCGTTACTAACATCAAAGGACCCATTACCAAATGGGTACCTAAAACCAAGCATTGATCTCTTGTAGGGGTTTGCTTCCGGTGGGGGATCATGGTTGCTCGATAGTGGAGCAACAAATCATATGACCTGGAGCAAGGACATGGTGGTGGACGTGCAAGAGATTCCATCTATGCCCACCGATGTCGAGTGGGGTGATGCATCACATCCTAAGGTATTGGGTCTCGGCAAGGTTGTCATTTCTCATGATCTTACGATCGAGAAAGTCATGCTTGTTGAGTCCCTTGCATACAATTTGCTTTCCGCTCACAACTTGCAGTCATGGGTTATGCTACTTTCTTTGACATTGATACCGTGGCCCTCTTGTGGAGCAAGACTCTTAAAGTAGCCTTTGTTGGGCATGTCGAAAACGGTCTCTATGTGATTAACTTTTAGGAGCGACCCACTAAGATCGCGACATGCCTAATGGCTAAAGTTGACGTGGGATGGCTTTGGCATCGCCGTTTAGCCCATGTCAATATGAGATCTTTGCAAAGTCTTCTCAAGGGGGACCATGTCTGTGGACTAACAGATGTTAGTTTTGCCAAGGACCGTGCTTGCAGTGCTTGTATTGAAGGAAAGCTTCATGAGAAGGCTCACCCTCCCACGACTATCATATACTCAAAGAGACCCTTGGAGCTCCTTCACATGGATCTCTTTGGGCCACCATCATTTGATAGTCTTGGAGGAAGAAAGTATTGCTTGGTGATCATGGATGACTATTCGAGATACACTTGGGTATATTTCTTCAAGAGGAAGAGTGAGACCCAACAAACCGTCATCGACTTTGCAAATGAAGCTCAACGTCAACATAATGCAAAGATCTTGACTATAAGAAGTGACAACGGCACCGAGTTCAAGAACTACACCTTGGATGAGTTTCTTAGTGATGAGGGAATCAAGCATCAATATTATGCACCATATACCCCTCAACAAAATGGTGTGGCAGAGAGAAAGAACCGGACGTTGATGGATGCGGCAAGGACCATGATGGCGGAGTTCAAGTCTCCATACAACTTTTGGGCCGAAGCCATCAACACCGCTTGTCATGCATCCAATCGGCTCTATCTCCGCAAAGGCTTGAACAAGACTCCTTATGAGATACTCACCGCAACAAGCCCAACCTCAAGTACTTCCGAGTGTTCGGTGTAAGTGTTCCATTCTCAAGAAAGGTGTTCGTTTGTCTAAATTTGAAGCTAGAGCTCATGAGGGCATATTTGTTGGTTATGCTACAAACTCTCACGAGTCCTCAATAAATCCACGGGACTTATTGAGGAGACGTGTAACGTGGAGTTTGATGAGAATAACGGCTCCCAAGTGGAGCAAAGTGGCACTTGTGATGTAGGTGATGAAATTCCTCCCCAAGCCATAAGAAGAATGGGAGTTGGCTTTATCCTACCCATTGAGGAACCCCTTGTGGCGAAGGAGAAGGACAACGCCCACTCAAGTGGAGCCATCACCAACCCAAGGCCCACACGCTCAAGAACAAAGTGAAGGCCCTCAACCTCTAGAACAAGACCAAGGGCAAGATCGTGCTCAAGATGATGATATCACCTTAAACGATGCCCAAGGTCGAGTTCTCTTCCCCGAGCATGCTCAAGATGAAGGTCATGCTCAAGACGGCGCTCAAGATGATCAAGTGACCTCTCCTCATCGCACCTCCGAGGAGGATTTAGAGCGTCGTGCCGCCAAGATTGCTTCCAAACTCACTACCAAAGGCCATCTCATGGAGAATGTGGTTGGAAGCCTAAGAAAAGGGTAAGCACTCGTGAGACAATTGGCAAACTATTGTGAACATCACGCTGTTTGTCTCTTGTGTTGAACCTCAAAAGGTCTATGAGGCGCTCAAGACTCGGATTGGCTCAATGCCATGCATGAAGAACTCAACAACTTTGAGTACAACAAGGTGTGGAGATTGGTGCCAAGGCCATCGGAGAACCACAACGTCATTGGAACCAAGTGGATTTTCAAGAACAAGCAAGATGCTCATGGGAACATCATTCGCAACAAGGCAAGATTGGTAGCACAAGGCTACTCCCAAGTCGAGGGTATCGACTACGGTGAAACCTTTGCTCCCGTTGCTGCGTCTTGAATCCATTCGTTTGTTGATTGCTTATGCTTCCCATCACAACTTTAAGTTGCAACAAATGGATGTAAAAGTGCTTTTCTTAATGGTCCCATTAATGAGTTGGTCTATGTCAAGCAACCCCCCGGGTTCGAGGACCCCTACTTCCCGGATCATGTGTATCAACTCGATAAGGCACTCTATGGACTTAAACAAGCCCCACGTGCTTGGTATGACCACCTTACCGAGTTGTTACAAGATCGTGGTTTTGAAGTGGGACAAATCGATCCCACTCTTTTTACTAAGAAGGTCAATGGGGAGTTGTTTGTATGCCAACTATATGTTGATGATATTATCTTTGGTTCTCCTAACAAAGCTTTCAATGAGGAATTTGCCGCTCTCATGACCTCCAAGTTCAAGATGTCTTTGATGGGAGAGTTGAAGTTCTTCCTTGGTTTCGATATCAAACAAAGAAGAGAAGGAACCTTCATCAACCAAGCCAAATACACTCAAGACATGCTCAAAAGATTCAAGCTAAGTGATGTCAAGCGGCTACTACACCAATGCCCACCAAGTGCCAACTTGACATTGATCCCAATGGTAAAGCGGTGGATCAAAAGGTATATCGCCCATGATTGGATCCTTGCTTTACCTTTGTGCATCTAGACCGGATATCATGTTGAGTGTGGGAATGTGTGCACGGTTTCAAGCCGCACGAAGGAAAGTCATTTTGTGGCGGTCAAGCGAATCTTTCGATATTTGGCTCATACCCCAAACTTTGGCTTATGGTACCCAAGAGGATCAAACTTCAAGCTTGAAGGATTTACGGATTCGATTGGGCGGAGACAAAGTGGATAGGAAGTCCACTTAGGAGGGTGCCAATTTCTTGGTTGCTCCTTGGTAAGTTGGTCTTCCAAGAAGCAAAGTTATGTGTCTCTCTCGTCCACCGAAGCGGAATATGTGGCGGCCGGTAGTTGTTGTGCTCAACTCCTATGGATGAGGCAAACTTTAAAGGAGTACGGTGTCATTTGTGACGGCGCCTCTTTGGTGTGATAATGAAAGTGCCATCAAGATTTCTCTCAACCCGGTGCAACACTTCAAGACGAAGCACATCGAGATTCGTATAACTTCATCTGGGATCACATTAGGCGAGGAGAGATCGAGCTCAAGTATGTCAACACTCGGGATAACCTTGCGTATATATTCACGAAGCCCTTAGATGAAGCAAGATTTCATGAAGTTAAGGCATGAGCTAAATATCATTGATTTGAGCAATGTGACTTGAGCCCGTGCACTCCCCACCACACTCAACTTGATGTCTAGTTTAGGTGTAGGCATGGACATAGGGGGAGTATTGTTCTCTCAATGAACTCTCCCTCCCCCCATTATGCATAAATCGATCACCTCTTTCACATTAGCCATTTTTTATGGTACTTGTGTTCCAAAGACGAGTTTTGGTCATGGGCCCAAGGATAATTCTTCGCGATGCCATACCATCCAACTCAAATATAGGTGGCTTCAGCCACCGCCCTCTCTCCTTGAGAGGCCTTGTCGTTTGGTGGTTTCTTGTTGTCTTTTGCCTCTGGTTTGTGGTTGAGTTTGTGGTTTCTTGTGTGTGAAAAAAAATTCATTGCAAAGGCCCCTCTTTCGTTTTTGAATCATGCGGTAACTTGAGTTTCACGGTACTACCGCGGCAAGCCACGGTACTACCGCTTGCGGGAGCACGGTACTACCGCAACCTCACGACAGTAATTTTTTACTGCCGCCCGGTTGAGCGGTACTACCGCCTCGGTGCGGAACTTCCGCCTCGGCGGTACTACTCTGCACTACTACGACGGCGTTCACTGGCGAGGGTTGGGGCAGGCGGGGGAGTTCTAACTCCCCCATACCCATTCGCTACCTTCTCCCCACATCGCCTCCTTCTCTCCCTTGCTCAAGAACGGAGCCGGCGTCTCTCGCCGGATCTCCTTCACCGGTTGCCCTCCCGTGATTCCGACCGGTGGGATCGTTCCCCACCGCGTGCTCTTGCTATGGAAACAGGTTTTTCCCCAATTCCCTCTCCTTGTTGTTGGTGTTTGGCGTTTCTAGGTTTTGGGGAGGCTTGTGTGTTCTTGAGATTGATAGGCCTAATCTCTGCAAGAATAGGATGAAGGAGTGTAGTATTGCATAGGATTTATATGTGTATTGTTGTCATGCGCTAGATCTGATCATTTTAGCACCACCGTTGTTTCGCGGTTCTTTTCAGATTCAAATCGATAGTTGGATCCGCTGCGACGCGGTACTACCGCCCTTACGGCGCTGTGTACTACCGCATGCACGGTACTACCGCCCTTCTGCGGTACTACCGCTTCTGTCGGCACTACAGCTCTACTTCCGCTCCAACCACGGTACTACCGTGACCTCGCACGGTACTACCGCGTTTGGAGCAGTACTACTGCTTTAGTACCGCAGGCATTGGCCGTCCTACCGTGCCTCACACCTATCGCATGCCAACTTTCTCATATGTCTCTTATGTGTTTCTTGTGCTTTTTCGTGGCCTTTGCATTGATCTTCTTGCGTTTTGGTGCTTTGCGTGTGTGTGGTTCGGTGGTGGCTCTCACGGTCCAATCCCAGCCGTGACACCGGCTCCAAGCGTCTCACAAGAACCCCGATGACGCACTGTAGGGCTCCTCTTACGCCCCAAGCGCCATGTCAAGACAATCGCCACCAAGGTCAAGGAGCCCTCCAGGAGCATGGATGAGATGCCCCATTCTGACTACGTCCGCCTCAGGAACATGGATCCGTACGTGACCCCTCGTTCCTCAGTTAGGGGCTGTGAGCTGTTCTGGAACAAGCATCAAACCAACGTCTATCTGGACGTCATTAAGAACAAGCGAGAATACCTATGTGGATGTGAAGTGGATTGACATGCATCACTTGAGGAAGGAGAAGTTCCGTGCCTACTTTGGAGAGGCTCGGACTTGGTGGAGCAGTTTGGCATTGAGCATATCATCTCCTTTCACCTTGACTATGATCCCGAGCTCATTGGTCAGTTCTTTGCTTCGCCTACTTTCACCCCAATGAGGAAAGGAGAATGACCTGGATGACAAATGGCCGTAAGTCGATCTACACGGAAGGAGTTCATGGATCTGCTCCAAGTTCCCGATGACGGGCTTGACTCCCGTGGGTGTTCGTCCCCATGCCAACCCGACTCGCTAACAAGGACAGGCTTGCACCGTTCTATGTTGAGAAGACACTTCCAAGTGGCAAGATAGGTTTGGTGCTCAACTCCTTTTTGGATATCATGTACCGCATCTTCCGCAACTCCTTGTTCCCCCGCATTGGTGACAAGGACAAGGTTCATGCCTATATGGTGGATATGATGCTCATCATCTGCGAGGAGGCTCGTGTGTCTCGTGACTCAGCCACTTGATATCTCACACATCATGTGGTGTGAGCTTCGATTTGCCGTGTTCAACCGCAAGGTGCCTATATACGGTCTCAGACTGCTTCTCACGATCTCGAGGACTTGGGACAAGATGTTACCCGGTGAGGAGTTCCTTGCTCGACCGGATTCGCCATGACCCCATCTGTCTGCGTGTCAAACCCAACTGGGCCAACACTACTACTCGTCTTTGAGGCGTCTGCAGCCTAGGGCTGCTGTTGGAGAGGAGGATCTTGGCGCCCGAGCATGTTGATGAGGGCCATGCGCTAGGCCTTCCCTGCAGCTCCTCTATGCCTTCTTGGGCCACAATGGTCAAGGACAAGATGAAGACTCTTTTCTGCATGCAAGCCAAGGGGCAAGACAGACTCATGTGGCATCCAAGGAGAGTCGTCGCCGGGACAGGAAGATCTTGAAGCTCTATGGTGAGGATGTGTCTGGAGGATCTGAGGAGCACATCACCCCAGAGGCCGAGTGGATGGCGAAGCAAGGTTGCAAGTGGACTGATTCTGAGGAGGACGTCGAGGAGTCCATCCCTGCTGCTGAGGAGTCTGACGGAGAGGGTTGGGCCGAGTTCCCTTCTACTTGAGCCACCGCTTGTGTGTAGGTGTCCTCTCTGCCTTTTTGGCGTCTCGATGCCAAAGGGGGAGAGAGCGTAGGGATTTGCGAGTCTTGTGTTTGTGTTTGGTGTGTTTATTGCGTTTTCGGTTGAACCTCGTTTTAGTTGCTTTTCCTTCTTATGGTGTAAGACATATGCACTCTATCTATCTTAGCAAGCTTATGTTATATCGTGCTATATGTTGCTTAGATGTTATTCTTCGGACCTTTGTCTCTAAAATATAGGGGGAGTGGTGATCCTAGTTCGTGTGCTATGCAGTCCAAAGCATTCATCCGGAGTGCACACATCTAGGGGGAGCCCGTCTATATTTTGGAGAGGAGGGGTTTGCTCTTGCTCTATATTATTGTATCTTTGTGCAAATCCCGTATTTTCATCAATCCACCAAAAAGGGGGAGATTGTAAGGGCATATTTATCCCGTAAGTGTTTTGGTGATTGATGAAGATACTTTTGCGGACTAATCGTATGCTTTGAGTTCCTCAGATGGTTCATCTCTAGGCTCGAGACGATTCGGTGCCCCTCGGAGACTATTGAAGACGGCGTCGTCCTTCGTTTCTTTTTGGTGGATTTGAGTCGTAGGAGAGCCGTACTATTAAGAGGGGGTCCGCGTCGGAAAGGTTAGGGCGGAATCAACACGTACACTTGTCCCTCCTTTCCCTGCACTTTGGAGCTTCCCTTCGTTATCTTGGTTGTGCGGAAATCGACATTTGCCATCAGACTTGCGGTAGTATCACAGTACACGCTGATAGTACAGTGGGTGCCACGGTAGTACCGCTCCTCAGAGCGGTAGTACCGCTGCTCCCTGTGCCTAGTGCCGCCCGGCGGTAGTAGGGCGGATGTAATTTTTACATCCGCGCCCACCACGGTAGTACTGCATTCAACAGTAGTACTGGGGTCCACGGTAGTACCGCTCCTCTCGAGCCGTAGTACCGTGGCCCTCCTACCAAGTACCGTAGATTCACGGTAGTAGGCACGCAGCCACGGTAGTACCGCTCTGAGGAGCGGTAGTACCGCGTCGGATTTTCGTGACTACCGCAGCTTTCAGCGGAAGTTGGCACGGATGTAATTTATTTCATCCGCGCCTTCTCGTGTCGTGACTCCACGCCTTGCGGTAGTACCGTAAGGGGAGCGGTAGTACCGCATAGCGGTAGTACTGCCTTAGTCGCTAGTCCCGCCTATGTTGTCTGCGGTAGTACTGCGGTCCACCACGGTAGTACCGTCTTGACCTCATGATAGTACCGCTACCGAGCGGTAGTACCGCAGCGTCATGGCTGACTAAGTGGATAACGGTTGGATTTTTTCCACGACTATATAAGGGGCTTCTTCAACCTCTAGTTGACCACCTCTTCTCTCTCTAAGCTCCATTGTTGCTCCAAGCTCCATTTTGGCCCGATCTCTCTCCCTAGCCAGTCAAACTTGTTGATTTGCTCGGGATTGGGTGACAAGGGCCCGATCTACACTTCCACCACAAGATATTTGATTCCCCCCACTTATCCCTTGCGGATCTTGTTACTCTTGGGTGTTTGAGCATCCTAGACGGTTGAGGTCACCGTGGAGTCATATTCCATTGTGGTGAAGCTTCGTGGTGTTGTTGGGAGCCTCCAATTGTTGTGGAGATTGCCCCAACCTTGTTTGTAAAGGTTCTACGCCGCCTTCAAGGGCACCAATAGTGGAATAACGACTCTTGCATTGTGCAAGGGCGTGAGGAGATTACTGTGGCCCTAGTGGCTTCTTGGGGAGCATTGTGCCTCCACACCGCTCTAACGGAGACGTACTTCCTCAAAAGGAAGGAACTTGGTAACACATCCTCGTCTCCACCGGCTCCACTCTTGGTTATCTTATCCCTTTACTTGTGCAAGCTTATTTGTGTTCCTATCCTTGCTTGCTCGTGTGCTTGTGTTGTTGCATCATATAGGTTGTCCACCTAGTTGCACATCTAGACAACCTTTATTAGTGCAAAGTTTAAATTGGTCAAGAAAAGCTTAAAAATTGTTAGTTGCCTATTCACCCCCCCCCCCCCTCTAGTCAACCATATCGATCCTTTCAAATAGTCAAGGTCACAAGTTGACATATTTCTTGTAGTGTTGAATCGTTCAAACCAACAAGAGGTATCCGGCAGGGAGACCCTATTTCCCCTACTTATTCTTGACTCCAGCAGAGGGCCTTTCGTGCCTCCTTAAATCAAGTTCTGAATCATCGATATCAGGTATCAAGGTGGCCCCTACGGCTCCAACCATAAACCACCTTCTGTTTGCAGATGATAGCCTGTTGCTTTTCAAGGCGAGTGTGGAGGGATCAAATGTGGTGCCAAACCTAGTTGATACATATTGTCTTGCTTCGGGACAAAGGATCAATAATGAGAAATCATCAAAAAAATTCAGCAAGGGTTGCCCAACACCGTTGAGAGAAACTATAAAGCACACCCTGCATGTCCAAAATGAATCTTTGAGTGAGCGTTATCTGGGCATGCCGACTGATGTTGGTCACTCTAAGAATGGTACTTTCAAATACCTCAGGGACCGTGTATGGGAAAAGATTAAGGGATGGATGGCCAAGTTGCTTTCATCTGCTGGTAAAGAGGTTCTAATCAAGTCAGTAGCACAAGCGATCCCAGTCTATTCCATGGCATGCTTCCGACTGCCACGAGGTCTTTGTGAGAATATTACCTCCATCATCCGACAGTTTTGGTGGGGTTCTAAACAGGGGAAGAGGAAGCCTTGTTGGGTTGCATGGGACACTATAACTATGCCAAAACATTTGGGAGGTTTGGGTTTTCGTGACATGGAGATTTTCAACCTTGCACTTCTGGCGAGACAGGCCCGACGAACGTTTACTGATGACACTTCTCTTAGCACCAGAATTCTCAAGGCGGTTTACTTCCCAGACTGCTCCTTGCTTCAAGCTGAACTTGGCTTGCACCCCTCCCAAATTTGGCGGGCAGTTCTAGACGGGCGAGATGTTTTGGCACAGGGTCTCATTCGCAGGATAGGGGACGACGAGACGACCAGCATTTGGCGAGATAACTGGATACCCCGGGACAACTTCAAGTGTCCTGTCACATCACTTGTACCAGACGCTCCAGCTAGAGTTGCAGAGCTTATTGATAATACAACGGCGAGCTGGAATGAGACTTTGGTCCGATCAGTTTTCACTCAGGGAGATGCGGAGGCAATTCTGCGGATCCCGCTATGCACACGCCAAGTCGACGATTTCTGATCATGGCATGAAGAGACCCGCGGAGGATTCAGTGTACGCTCGGCTTACAGAATGATACTGGGATTAAAACACGCCCATGATGCCCTGCTCGATGTGGACCTCGTATGATCCCAATGAAAACAACAAATGGTCTTTGATATGGCACCTGTAGGTTCCCTCAAAGCTGAAAGTGTTTGTATGGCGACTTGCCCGACAGTCGATGCACATGGGCACTCTGTTGAAGCACCGGCATATGGCTACGGAAGACACTTGCCCAATCTGCGGGGCAGTCGATACATGGAAACATGCACTTATCTCTTGTCCGATGGCGGCAAGTGTATGGGCTTTGGCGCCTGAGGAGTTAGTAGCACATATGATTGATCAGGGGGAGGATAATCCAAAAGAGTGGCTATTTTCTATGCATGAAATACTACCAAAGGAGCTGTTTGATCGCCTGGTCTTTACTTTATGGGCAATCTGGGGAGCCCAACGAAAGGCTATCCACGAAAACATCTTCCAAGCACCTAACTCAGTTAATACTTTCATAAGCAAATATCTGGCCGGGTTGCAGGTTGTCAATAACAGATCACCAAGGGACCAGGAGCCGGCGGCGGTGCGCTCTTGGTCTTGGTTGGCCCCTAGGATTGGCAATGTGAAACTAAATGTGGATGCTGCTGTGTCCAGCACTGGCTTTGGGGTTGTGGGTGCAATATGTAGAGATGACAGCGGTATATTCCTGGGGGCTTCGACACTCTGTTTTAATCACATTATTGATCCGACTACATTGGAAGCGCTTGCTATCAGAGAAGCCCTAGCACTGGCGGATGATCTGTATGAGCGAAGGATTGAAGTTGCATCAAACTGTAAAGTGGTGGTGCAAGATTTACAGTTGGATAACTCGGCAAGCTATGACGCAATTGTACATGAAATAATAGACCACTCTGCGCTTTTCGATTTTTGCAATTTTAGTCATAAATTTAGGAGCTCCAATTATGAAGCTCACAACTTAGCGAAGCATGCTTTATCTTTCGGTGGTGGCCGCCATGTGTGGTTAAGGCATCCCGGGAATTTACCATCTGTCCCTGTAAACATTGTGACGAATTAATAAAGCTTCGTGAGGTTGTCTAAAAAAAATGATGATGTCCTTTTTTTGTCTTTTTCTTATTTTTCAATGTATTTATATTTTAATGAATATATTTATAAAACTTAAATTTGCATCAAATAATTAAGGTCAGGAATTTGCAAAAATGTGAACATTGTACAAAAAAATGTAAGTGCAATTAAAAAAATGTTAATAGCTTAAAACAATATTCATACGTTTCAGACAAATGTATGTGATTTGTTTTTGAAAAATGTGTATACAATGTAATCAAATGTTTTGCATGGTATAATGAAATGTTTCGTACCTTTAAAAAAATGTACGTGCCATTTTAAAGAAATGTTCCCACGTTCCAGGAAAATGTTTGTAACATTTAAAACAATGTAATAAAATGTTTGTGTAGTTTAGGAAAAAAATGTGTATTACTATTAAAGAAATGTACAACATGTACTTGGAAAATGTTACCGTGTATTCAAAAAAGTGGAAACATATATTTTAAAAAGATGTCCATCACATATTTAAAAATGTCCAACATGTATGGAAAAATGGTTCACGCCTGCGCTTAAAATGTACATTGTGTAACGAGAAAAAGTAGACATGTGCTAAAAATGTATTTGTAAATGTTAATAATGTATTTAAAAAATGTTAAACATGCATAAAAATAATATTCCAGATGTATACAAAAAGTATACAATGTATATGAAAAAATGTTCATGATATATATAAAAAAGTAATCTATGTGTGGAAAAAATAGATACATGTTGAAAAACCCAAGAAAGAAGTAAATAAAATCAAAGAAATCAAATATTAAAAATATTAAAAAACAAAGCAAAAGGAACATAGAAAATATGAAGAAAACCGACTAAAAACGAGAAAGAAATGAAGAAAACTGAAAGAAAAAAACAATGAAAGACAAAAACAAAAAAGGTAAGCAGAGGAAAACGAATAAAATTGTAAAGAACCGAAGAAAACCCAAGGGAAATAGAAAATGAAAGACAGAAAAAAACAAATTCTTTTTTGCAGCCAACCAGTGTGACCAGTCGAAACTATAGCTGGGAAGATGCTTTAGGCGAGACCGAAGCTATAGTCGCTATAAATGAGATATAGCTCCATAAAATGCAGAATAAGTTAAAGGACCGGCCGAAGGAATTGTGAGAGGCCAATATTTGTTGAGCAACTAGTTAACGAGCGCTTCTTCGGAAGCCTCACAACGATTAGTGCCACTTGGCGCACTCTCAGCTATTTGCCATGTGTCGCGCTCTGGACGTTCCCTCCGGATTTTATTTTTATTTTTATTTTTCCGCACGCGTTTTGGTTTTTTTTCTTTTTTTTCGACGTTATGCTTTTCCTTCGGTCTTTCTTAACTTTTCGATAAAAAAATTTCAAAAAAAACTTTTTGCATGAAAAAACGTGTTTTTTTTCTTTCGCGAAAGTCACGGTTTTTCTTCCGCGAGAGTCACGGTTGTGCTTTACCGAGAGTCACAGCCGTGCCTTTCGGAAACTTTCGGAACGTGTTTTCTATTTTTTTTGTGAGAGTCAGGTTTCGCTTCTGCAAGAGGCACAGTTATGCATTCGCGAGAGTAACGACCGTGCCTCTCGGAAAGGGAATAACAAAACGCGTTTTCTATTTTTTTTTCTTTCGCGAGAGTCACGGTTTTACTTCCGCAAGAGGCACGGTTGTGCTTTCGCGAGAGTTACGGCCGTGCCTCTCGAAATGGGAAAAAATACGCATTTTCTGTTTTTTTCGCGAGAGTCACAGTTTCACTTCCGCAAAAGGCATGGTTGTGCTTTCGCGAGAGTCATGGCCATGCCTCTCGGAAACGAAAAATAAGCGTTCTCTGTTTTTTTTCCTTTCACGAGAGTCATGATTTTGCTTCCACGAGAGGCACGGTTGTGATTTTGCGAGAGGCACGGGCGTGCCTCTTTCAGAAAGAGAATAAAACCGTGCTTCCGGTTCTGTTTTTTCGTCCGGTTTTTTCGTGAAAAAAAAGTTCGTCAAAATCTATCAACATGGCATCTAGTTTTGAAGACCTCAATGCGAGGAATTCAACGGTGAAAACGGTTCGAGATTTGGACGCACAATTTAAGAGATAAAACGTTTTGAATAAATGGATCTATGGAAAAAGGGGAAACTCTCAGGTTGCGACAAATGATGCGCTGTATGTGCGTCATTTATCGCGACATGGGAAGATGAAGTGTTCTTTGCAACAAGTACTCCTTAATTAGTGATTTCGATATTTGTGGCTATGAAAATATGTTGTGGATTTGCAGCACATTGGTAAACCCAACAACAACACCGGGAGGTTGTATACGGGAGCTCCTATCCGATGGAAAATCCTACGTGTCGCTCACCGCAGCAAATACTCGGGGCTTCGCACAGGGAGCTAACTCGAGGGTGTGAGCTGGGCTGGCCACCTTTCGGGTTTTAGATTTTTCTTTTCTTATTTATTTTATTTCCCTTTTCCTTTTTTATATGTTCAGAAGTTTTGAAAATGTTCGTGTTTTTCATGAATTGCGCAAAACTTGTACAAAATTGTCTTTTTACACAAATTTAACTTTTTCATATGTCTCGGGAAATAAGAAAATCTTCGTGCTTTTAAAAAATTGTCCTGAAGATCAAAAACTGTTTCTGTTTTAAGTTTGTTTCACAAATTCAAAAAGTGTTTGTGTTTCCAGTATGTGTTGATATTTTGAAAAAAAATTAAGTTTTAAAAAAATCATATTTCAAAAAATACTTTAATTTCAAACTTTGTTCACAAATTGAAAAAAAATCTGCGTTTTCCAAATTTTTTTCAGAAATTTTATAATTTTTCTAATTTTGTTCACAAGTCATAAAATGCTTCCTTTTTTTAAATAAGAATAGTTCATATTTTTTAAAGTCATGTTTGACAAAAAATGTTCTGAATTTTAAAAGTTTACTCGAAATTTCAAAAAATGTTTATATTTTTTGAATTTCCTGCAGGAGTTCGTTCTTGTTGGTTTGTGTTGCTTATTAGTCACAAATACTCACCAGCTCAACTGGCTTGCTACATGCAACCACAAGTCGAGGGTCGTGAGTTTGATTCCTGACCATCACACCGCTTTTATTGGCATCTTTGCACTACTCGCATGCGGCCCCTACCACATGGGCCGGCCCAGGCGGGGGACTCCCCTGTGCGAAAATGGGAGCAATTCACCACAATAAGGGGCACATAGGATGTCCATATCTGCTACCTCCTTGTTAGGGGCAAGTCTATGTGAGGACAGAATATTGAGCTCGCCGTGCTTCGTCGGTATTGGCGGGAACTGCACTATGTGGACTGAGCCGATGCTCTGAGGGCGCTTCCACACTACGAGCTGACACTATGATGAAGCGTCGTCGTGCTGGAAGGATGTTGTCGTTGACCTAAGGTGCGGATGCTCAATGTATGATAAAATGCATGCGTCGGGGATAGTGGATCAGGAGACGAAGGTTGTGATTGACTGCAGCAGCCAAAGGCTGATTTTTGGCTTGCTACAACCGGTCGGCGGCTTGGCGCTAGCGCGGCCCCTGGATATGGAAAGCCTAGCGCTTCTGTTAAAAAGACTACTACATGCATGTGCATTATCACGGGGGTCACATTTTTTTATCCTGATAATTTGGTAACCCGGGTCATGCATGGTAAGTAAATCAATATGATTGAACGATGTACGGGAAGGGGCGGTGAAATATGATGTGGAATCGAATGACGTAATTTCATGTTATTGGAAAAGGTAAGTTAATTAAGTGGAGTCCGTGTAGTCATGCAAAAAGGTAAGTAAATTAATATGGTTGAGTGACGTATTTGAAAGGT
Source organism: Aegilops bicornis (assembly GCA_021605145.1). Classification (NCBI taxonomy): domain Eukaryota; kingdom Viridiplantae; phylum Streptophyta; class Magnoliopsida; order Poales; family Poaceae; genus Aegilops; species Aegilops bicornis. Next base: position 112,733,151 of record CM038672.1, read on the forward strand.
GGGGTCAAATATGATGTGATGGAAAAAAGCTGTCTGAATGAATAAAATCAGTTGAGAGACACGGTAGGAGGGAAAAAATGGTTGAAGAAGAGTTCTACCTGACAAGGAAAAGAACGTTACTTTCTTTTAATAGTATATAGTATATAAAATGTATAAATAAGTACTCCCCCGTTCCTAAACATAAGCCCTTTCAATATGGACTACATTATTTTTGTGGGGTTCAATATGGACTACATGTGGAGTAAAATAAGCGAATCTACACTCTAAAATATGTCTATATATCCGTACGTTGACTCTTGCCCAGTAAATAAACTATCAACCACTAAAAAAGTTTAATTAATTTAATTACTGAATTAGAATTATATTAGTAATATATTTTTTCAATATAAAAACAATTAACTATATAACTAAATAAACTATTCCAATGAAAAGATTGAAATTTTTGGTAGTTATAGAATTTTCGTACTTCTTCGATTCGAATACCAAAAGGAAGAAAAAAATATGACTCTCAAAATTTGCGTGCATTCAAAAAAATTAATTCCATAAAAGATAGGATCGACCAGTAAATAGAAAATTACTGATATTTCGTCCTTACGAGATGAGATTGTCAATTTTGTACCAAAGGTGTAGTTTGAGTATACCAAATTAGTATAGCTATCCTTCCTATTACACAACAATCTGGTAGTCCGTGTTAAAATTTCTATAAGTCTTATCTTTATCTTTACCTACTAATAAAGCGGTTATCGCTTCTGATCGTCTGTCATTAAAATTACCCTTCGAGTTGGTAAAAATTACCCACCAATGCCACCGGTAAGTGGAAAAACGATTCAACTTTTCGGACAAAATCACCGCCTCCTTCGTTGCTTTATAAGGGCGCGACGTACAATAGTCACAGAACGACGAGCAGCACAGTGGTCGGCCTATCCCTGGGTTCGATCCCGAGTGTCCACAATTTTTAGCTTTCTTTTCTCACGCATGTCGTACCCATGTATGTGTTCGTCGGCCGACCCATGTGCGGGGCTTCACCCCCCTGTTTTTTTTTTCATTTTACTTTTTTGTCTTTTCTTTTCTCATTCTTTTTTCTTTATTCTTTCTTCTTTCTTCTTTATTCTTTAAATTACTTGGGGATTTTAATATTCTAAAAGTTGTGAGTTTTAAAAAATGTTTGAGAAATCTAAAAATACGTGAATACAAAATTGTTTAGAAAATTGTAAAAATTTTGCAGATTCAAAAATGTTGGTGGTTTTGTAAAACTGTTCGCAAAATTATAAAAAAAATCACAATGTGAAAAAATGGTCGGTAAGTAAAATCATGTTCACGATTTTGAAAATGATCGTGTATTCAAAACATATTCAGGAATCTGAAAAAAATGTCCATGACATTTTCGAATAAGTTCACAAAAATAAAAATAAATATTTGTTTTTTAAATTTGTTCCCCAATTTTTTTAAAAAGTTCATCGATTAAAAAAATGTTTGTTGAGACAAAAAAAATTAATGAATTCGAAACTGGTTCATACATTTAAAAAGATTGTAAACAAAACTAATGTTCATGATTTTTTTGAGAAAATCAAAATTTTTTAAAAAATTGTTTGTCAATTTGAAAACTGTTCACTGGTTTATGTCTAGGATTTGATTAGTTTTTCGAAAGTCTTTACATGTCTTGGCGTTGGGAGTAATTCGTGCTCAATTAGATTTGCTTTTAAAGTTTTAAACGTTCCCTTGTGCAATATAATTAAAAGTGTGACATGCGCTGGCAAATTCATAGCCTTGGAATTTACCACGTCGAATGCATTATGATTATGTGGACATCATGACCATCATCAGCTAGAGCGAGAAAGAAAATAAATGACAACATGGTGAGCCACTATGTTAAAATAGAGTACGCTCATATATTAGGATATTTAGTCATACTTATTTGGTTAGTTATAATTTGTTGCTAGTAGTATTTAAAAACCGAGAGAGTATAATATAGAGAAAAAGAAAGCCTGACTCTTAACCGCTGGATTTGCTCGATCGGACGGGTATAATGTGAGACGGCGTGGCCCCCTCTTATTAGACACCAAAATACTGTAGCTCATGGGACCACATGTAAGCCCTCCTCTCTTCCCTGCACTCTTCCTCGTCTCTCGCTTCGACGCTTTCCATGGCCGCCTCCCTCTCCTCCCCTCCCTCCTTCCACCTCCTCCCCGCCCCCACTCCCCGCCTCTTCCCCAACTCCACAGCCACTCTCCGAGCAAAGCGCAAGAGCAATTGCAGGAAGCCTCGTCCCTTGTCCTGCTCCGCTGCCACGTCACCGTCCCCCTCCGCCTCGCCCACCACCACCGCCGGTGCGGCCAAGGCCGGTTCATGGAGGGACCTCTGCAGCCTCAACTCCTGGGTGGTGGGCGACTACTACCGCCTCGTCTCCGCCGTCAACGCACTCGAGCCGCCTCTTCGGAGGCTTTCCGACGAACAGGTGGCGTGCCGCGTGGAACACCCCGCCACGATTACTGTTTCCCGATGGCCTTTTTGTTGTGCGGATGATGGATTTATGTGTTCGTGCAGCTGAAGGGGAAGACAGAGGAGTTCCGCGCGCGCCTGGGCCGCGGGGAGACGCTCGCCGACGTTCAGGCTGGTTGGTCCCCTTGCTGTTCCTGTTAGTGTTGCATTGCAGCTTTCCCTTCGAGCTGTCGTCTGAGATGCGTTGGTGTGTGTTTGCTTCTGTCCAGAGGCGTTCTCTGTGGTGAGGGAGGCAGCAAGGAGGACGCTCGGCATGCGGCACTTCGATGTTCAGGTATACCAGTTTTGCTCTGTTAGGATGTTCAGGTAGTGCACGAGTTTGTTTGGGGGTGATTGAGCTTCGTTTAACTCATGTTTTGTGTTAGATTATTGGTGGTGCCGTGCTCCATGATGGGTGCATTGCCGAGATGAAGACCGGCGAGGGGAAGACACTCGTGTCGACCTTGGCAGCTTATCTCAATGCACTGACTGGGGATGGAGTTCATGGTACTGTATGCATTTATTTTACTTCCATTTTGTTGATCAAAAGTACTAAGTTAAACTGTACCACTCAATCTATCATGGCATTGTGCATGGATGAGCACCATGCACATGTTCGTTCTTTTGTTCTTAAATACCACCATATTCCCCACTGTAGTTTGCTAAAATCATATTCCCTCTGTAAAGAAATATAAGAGTGTTTAGATCACTACTTTAGTAATCTAAACGCTCTTATATTTCTTCTGGAAGGGAGTACTATTTAATAATATATGCATGGGTACATATAAGATATTTTTTATTACTCTGATTATATACTTCTTGCTTGTGTTTGTTGGTCCGAGCAAAGATGTTTATTCAAGGTCGGTTTGTTGATATTGTACATTTATCTGATCTGCTTTCCACGTTTCCATTGTCTAGTTAGCCATCCATGTCCTTGGTCCTACTTCTTTGCATTTATAAGCACTGTAATCCTTTTTCAGTGGTGACTGTAAATGACTATTTGGCACAGCGAGATGCTGAATGGATGGGTCGCGTTCATCGCTTTCTTGGCCTAACTGTCGGTCTAATTCAGGTGTACTTCTACATAATGCTGTTGTCATACTTTCTAGACTCCCTTATCGTTCTGGCTTGAAACCAGTCAGTTTTTGCGCTGTTACAGTATTTTTATAGAAACGTATGATCGAAGGCAAACATTTAACCTTCTTTCACTCTTTCATCTGTGGCATATGCATAGGCGGGTATGAAGTCTGATGAGAGGAGAGCCAACTATATGTGTGACATTACATACACTAATAACTCGGTAAGATGCTCAGCAGAACAACAACTTTTAAATAGTCCTATAGTGGATATTCCTCTGAGCACCTTTCTTCTTCTTGTAACTTGGTATTATATGTTAAAGTTGTCTTCATTTCAGATTTAAAGTAATAATAAAATAAGTTGTCTTCGAATCTTCTGCGACAATCTGCCTGTGAGCTGCGGCCATACTTGTTAATGAATCCTTTACCTGCTTATCTTGGTTATGTAGTACTTTATGGTGATATCCCAATATATATAGGTTCTCAAAGACTGCTCATAACCTACAGGAGCTTGGATTTGATTATCTTCGTGACAACTTGTCACGTAAGAAAGAACAGTTAGTCATGAGATGGTACATTCGAGGCTGTCCCCTCTCACTTTTTCATAACTGTGATTTGTTTATTTGTTAATTTTCTGTGTAATGCACAATTTGATAGGCCAAGACCATTCCATTTTTCTATCGTGGATGAAGTGGACTCAGTGCTTATAGATGAAGGAAGAAACCCATTGTTAATAAGTGGAGAGGTTTTCCTCGCTATTTTTTTTGCTAACTTTGTTCCTCCTATGCCTGGCCTGTCAAAATGCAAGATGTTCACCAGCCTTTTCTATCTTATATTAGGATAATAGAGAAGCAGCACGGTATCCAGTTGCTGCTAAAGTTGCAGATCTTCTCATGGAGGGTGCTGTGAGTATTTTCATGTTGCTTGAATTAAAGTTACAATGGTCATGGTTTACTAATATTTCCCTCTTATAATCATTATTTTGATTTACTTCTGCAGCATTATACTGTAGAACTGAAGGGCAATAATATAGATCTAACAGAGGATGGAGTTACTTATGCTGAGATGATTCTTGGGACCAATGATCTGTGGGATGAGATTGATCCGTGGGCAAGGTGCCATCACTGTATTTCTTTTCTAGCTTTTGTCTGCAAGGTGCCATCACTGTTTATTTCTTTTGTAGCTTTCTGTTCGGTGTAGTTATTCTGCTCTATGGTTTATTGACAGTCAACTCAACATTTAATATACAGTTCTGTTCAAGTATTAAAATTGCCACGGTAGAGATGGCAACAACTGTGCCCATGAATTAGCCAAGCAAACCCAGATCAGTGGTAGGGGGGCTGTCTATATGGGTCAACTACCACGGGATTTAGCGCTGCTGGTGCTATCGGATTGTAATGACCGTGATGATATTTTAATATAAATGCGATCTTTCCCCTCAATTTTTTTTGCCTATCAGCAACCCAGAAACATCAAAGTTCTTCCATGGTAGTCTTTCCATTTGGTTGCTTGTCACTTGTCCACGTTCTTTCCCCCTTTCACTGTATATCCAAATGGTTGTTTAGAATTAGTGTTAAATTATGCAACCGCATGTGAGGTGTGACCAACTTACTAGCAACTTGGACATGCGACATGACTCTGACCCTAAACTTGTCGAGTGCTTCAGATTTGTGACGAATGCATTGAAGGCCAAAGAGTTCTACCGCAGGGATGTACAGTACATTGTCAGGAATGGAAAAGCTCTCATAATTAACGAGGTACTATATCAATTTCAAAATTGCTTATTTGCCATATAGGGTGACTTTTTTTGAACTTATATAGGGTGACTTAGTTCATTTCTTTTTAAATAGTGGACTGAGACGGCCATTCCAGGTTTTATTTGAGATCGAAAACCTTTTTTCTGCTGATAATTATACAAGTAAGCTTATGGTCAGCTTCACAGCAGTTTGTTTTTGCTACAACATATCTTCTGATGATATTACATGTCTTCTGCCGGTGCACTACTCAATCATAATCCTTGATTACTAACCCCACCCCACCTACTGACTCCTTGAAAACCCGATAGAACATAGGAACATATGGTAGTCCTCTTCTTGGCTTCAGTCCACAAGCTCAGTGGATCATGCTATCCTTGAAACCAGATAGAGCATCGAAAAATATGGCATTCTACTAGCTATCAAATGGATCCAGTGCATGCTATTCTGTTTTGGGGTAAACTATGTAAGGCTATTACCATGGTCACATGAAGCTGAAATAAGATGTACTCAATTTTTCCCGTGTTTAATAAATCATTTTGTACCTGACTAAGGTCCATTGTTTTTATCATTCTGATCCTGCTGGGCTGCACTATTTCAATTTAGTAACCTGAAAAAAGTACCACTGTTTTTATCGCCTCTGCCATGCTCTATCTCATGCAAAAGATCTTCATGATCCTATATTTGACACTGCCTATTAGTCCATTACAATTGCACATTGGCATATTTAGGAAGACTTTGTTCTGAAACTATAGTCCTAATTTTTTTCTCCAGCTTACTGGTCGGGTCGAACCCAAAAGGAGGTGGTCTGATGGTATTCATCAAGCAGTAGAAGCAAAAGAAGGCCTCAAAATCCAGGCAATCATTGACTTACCCATTGCCAATTTGTACATATGAACTAATATAAATTTGCTTTTGTTAGTCTTGTCATTGTTTGTGAAAGTGTTTGACAGTTTCTTGTATGCAATGCTAATTGCAATTCATCAGGCAGACTCAGTAATTGTGGCTCAGATTACGTATCAGTCTCTGTTTAAGCTTTATCCTAAGCTTTCCGGGATGACAGGTACTGCTAAGACAGAGGTACAATATCTACTTGACCACTTCCTGGATAGTTTATATGTTCATATTATTTATGCTCCGCTAATATGATCATATACTGGTTCTGCAGGAAAAGGAATTTCTGAAGATGTTTAAGATGCCAGTTATTGAAGTGCCCACGAATCTGCCAAATATACGGGTGGACTTACCTATCCAAGCTTTTGCGGTAAGGCTTCTGAAGTGCGATCATACCCAGTATTTCCCTTTGTTTATGATGACAAAACATTTGATGTCTACTATTACGTTTTGTAGACTTTAAGGGGTAAATGGCAATATGTCCGGGAAGAGGTAGAGTCTATGTTTCAATTGGGCCGTCCTGTTTTGGTTGGAACTACCAGGTATATTTTCCTTGCAAACTAAGAAATCTGGTTTGCACTGCATTGCATATTACCAAACATAATACTACCTCTATTCCCAAAAGGAGGGCGTGACATTTTCTGTGCAAAGAACAAGGTCCAAGGCAGCCTCGTGCTTAGCAAATTTGCCGATAGTTGGACACTTTTGCCCCCGATAAATCGCTCATTCGTTTGAGAACTTGATAGCACGCCGTGAACACCTGTAATCTTCTCACTAGTCGGGCTGCAACTAGGTCTCCCCGTTGTTTTTATTAGCAGTGTCAGGCATGCAAACATCCCCACACGGGCTCGCTTCCCCCACCCTCCCCCCCACAAGGCTACCACACCCTGCAAACAGATTCACACGCCTGTAATTTTGAGAGGAATTTCAGTTTTTACAACTCTCCTACAGATACCCACTCCTCGTGAACACATCACTCCCAGCACCCTGTCCTCTTCGATCAATCCGCGCGCATCCATGTTGCTGGTATCACTGGATGAGGAGAAGCTGCACAGGTACGGACTAAGAGCAACTCCAATAGCTCCGTATCCTTAAAAAAAACTAATGTTTACGAGAAGTTGAGGCAAAATAAGGCCTCCAACAGCCCCCTTAAACCCGATTTTTTACAGGATCCCGTATAATTGCGCCCAACTTCCCTCACGTTTATGGGAAGATGACCTTCCTGTATAATTTTGGCGGGCAGGAAACTGCCTGAAACTTCATGAGTGGAACGCCGGGCTGCTGCCGCTCCGCTGCACCGGAATGCTGCCGCGGCGCCACCACACCGGATCTCCGCGGTGCCGGCCATCACCTCTGACGTCAGCGCACCACCGCCGGCTCCTATCCAGTTACTGGACCCCACCGTCTCCGTGCACATGCCCACCGGCACCACCGATTGCCGCCCTTTTCCACCGTGAACGGCCACCGTCGCCCCTCTCCTCCTCCGCCACCAGCTCGCCGTTCAGGCCACAACCACCGCGGCCAACGCCATGTCCGCTCCTTCCCGACCAGCAGCCGACGTCTCCATGTTCAGCCGACCCCGCCGCTGCCGCGCCTCCCATGTCCCGCACCGCTCCGGCCGCTGTCGCCACGCCCCCCATCGCCGTGTCACTGACATGCGGGGCCCAGCTCTGTTTAATGGGAAACAGGAAAAAAAAGATTCTAGGGGAAGAAATTCTACAGGAACTGAGAAAAGTTGGTGTTAGACAACTTCCCCTAAATTTTACGGTCACCCCATAAAACGACTTTTACGGGAAGTTTTTTACAGGAGCTATTGGAGTTGCTCTAACAGTGGAGAGATGCCAGTAGCATAGTTGGCACTGGGAGCAGCGATGTTGAAAACAGAGGTTCCTGCTGAAGTGCCTGTGGGCCTGACGGGCAAAGCGGCACGCTTTGCTTCTGTCGCTTTATGCTGACGCCATTTTTCCCAAAGTGTCCTGCGTGTCAATCATTGTGCCATCGTGTTGTCAGTCGGCCATTATCTTGACATTGTCGGCCTTTATCAAAGCTAGCAACTTTCGCTGCAAAAGTCAATTGTGTAATTGTCTGCTTGGGTATGGACCGGGCCTGATCAAGTAGGAGCACCATAGGGGCAGGGAGAAATAATCTTTTATCTCAGGAACTTGGGTTTATTTTTTGCTTCCTTAGTAACGGTAATGATGCTCTCGTTATGAAGTGGACACGTAAAAGTACAGGTACAATCAATCGCAATAATAACCTATCTAAACTGTACTCCCTTTGTTACTAAATGTAGGGTGCATTTTAACTATCCAATCCATTCTTTGACTAACAATTAAGCTAATAATGCATGAGGTATGTTATATAAACTTGATAACATTGGATTCGCATTAGAAAAAAAACACTTTCTTGTGATTGTGATTCTGTAGCTATCAATAAAATAGTGTACAGAATTTACGGTCAAAGTTCAAAATTGATCAGTTAACATACGGCCCTACATTTTGCAGAGGGAGTGGATAGGATACCAATCAATGAATCTTTATCATGGGGACCAAAATATTCATGAAAACATATTACTTGTCTGGGAAGAAAATCTGTCTAAATCTTCGATGGGGGCTGTCGCTATAATTACCTCGCCCGTTGGTACCATTCAATGTTCATGGGCAAGGACACTTGATTTTACAGTAATTTTTGCATGTGGTATGTTTGTGGCATTTGGAATTAATGGCATATATACCCGTTGCAGTGTTGAGAGTTCAGAATACCTGTCGGATCTTCTTAAGTCTCGTAATATTCCTCACAATGTACTTAATGCAAGACCAAAGGTATGTAAACTCCTGATTTAGTTTAACTTATTCTTCCATGTTTGGAGCTAATCGAATCATTCTCGGCAGTATGCTGCGAGAGAAGCTGAGATAATTGCACAAGCTGGAAGGAAACATGCAATTACAATTTCAACGAACATGGCAGGCAGAGGGACAGACATCATTTTAGGTGGCAACCCTAAGGTTTGTATTTAATCTCTTCTCCTTTTTTTGGTTATTTAATCTCATCTCTTGATAGCTCTCTTCGTATATATATGTGAAAGCAGAAAGCTAGCAGAGACTTTTCTCTCAGGGCCTGATCAGTTCACTTTTCTGTTCTTGGTAGATGCTTGCAAAAGAAATTGTAGAAGACAATGTACTTCCATTTCTGTCGCATACGACACCCCAGATGTCGAAACTGAGGGGGAGTCCACATCCCACAAGGTGATTATTTTTGTGATTTTTTAGCCGTCCTAAGACTCCAAAGGTGTTTCTCACTGTCACCTTTCGTTTTTTGGCAGGGTCTTTCCAAGATAAAACTCGGACCATCGTCACTAGCTCTGCTTGCCAAAGCTGCAATCATGGGTTAGTAATAAGTGTTGGACTATCAGTGGCTGTATGTTCTATAACCTGTAACAAGGTTTTTTATTGCGTGGCTCACTCCCCCATGTATTCTTGTAGCAAAATATGTTCACAAAAGTGAGAGCAATGAATGGTCTTTTCAGAAGGCGAAATCCACTATTATGGAGTCAATTGAAATGAGTAATACAATTGGGTTGGAAAAACTACAAGAGCGTGTGGCTGAAGTGACTGAGATGTACCCTCTTTGTGATGCAATAGCACTTGCTTATGCCACTGTCTTAAAGGATTGCGAAATTCATTGTTTTGACGAGGGTGCTGAGGTGAAGACATTAGGTGGGCTTCATGTAATAGGAACTTCTTTGCATGAGTCGCGCCGAATTGATAACCAAGTAAGACACTCTTGATGCTGCAGGGTACACTAAATAAGTTTTAGCTACCAGGAGTATCTTTGGGGGAAAATAATTTCAGTAAGCTGCTTAACGTGGGCGGGCACATAAACGTAGAATCAACTGGCATTAAATTACAAACAGAATCTATTAAGTTCTGTCTTGTTCTGTTCTGTTAATTACGTACATCTTACTGTAAATAAATTCAATTTTCATTTTATTTGTGTGCTGTTTCTATCTCTTTCATGGCTGCCAGAGTTCTTCAAAAGCATCAAATGCAAACTTTGTGCTTTTGATGCAATATGTTGTCTGTTTTGTTGAATTAGTGGATTTTGTCAATTCTTTGAATAAAAACTTGCTGAGAATATAGTTCTATGTGATGAATTTGTACTGCCACAGTTGCATAAAATCTGCAAGTTTTTTTCCGCAGTTACGTGGTAGAGCTGGCAGACAAGGTGATCCTGGTTCCACACGGTTTATGGTGAGGTATGTCTGTTCCTGAACAAAAACACTTGTGTAACACTAAACTATTGTAGCATCAGATGATCCTTTTACTTGCCAAATCTAAGTGTCACTTAACTTTGGTCAACTAGCTTACAAGATGAAATGTTCCGGAAGTTTAATTTGGACACAGAATGGGCCGTGAGACTTATATCAAGGATAACAAATGGCGAAGACATAGCGATCGAGAGCAATGCTGTTGTAAAACAGGTCAGATTACATTTGTTGATATGCTAAACATTGATACCTTTTATTTTGGGATCACAGTGTATTATTGTCTTGTACTTTTGTTTACATGCATTACTTCTCAAAATGCAGCTTCTAGGCCTTCAAATCAATGCAGAGAAGTATTATTTTGGCATAAGGAAAAATCTTGTTGAGTTTGATGAAGTCTTGGAGGTATATAATTTCTCTCAGTCACTATACTTCTATACTGTTGTTTCATTCCCTGACCCTTATGCTAAATTCCAGCTATTTTTTTGTTTTGTTTTTATAAAGTTTTACTGGTCACCACAGAATACCGTTGATATTATGGCCCTTTGATTCATTCAAACCATGATGTTTGTATCTAAATGAAAAAGGTTACTGTTTTTATTGTTCTTAGTTCTTAGTGCCGCAGCTTAATTTTCATACACGTCAGGGTTTAAATACTGAATTGGTTAATGTAATTTCTCCATTTCTTGAATTCCCTTGTTCATGGAGTATCATTCATATTTGATAGGTCCAAAGAAAGCACATCTATAGCCTTAGGCAGGTGATATTATCAGGTGACTCTGAAAGCTGCAGTGAACAAATTTTCCAGTAAGTTTTGCATCCTTAATTTGAAATTTATTTAATAAAAAAATTCAAATGAGAGGTAACGAACATATTCTAAGATACAACATTATTTTAGATAATATCTTAAGAGTAGAAATAATACATTATTGCTTATGCGGATTCAGGATAACTTGTCAGAAGCATATTAAGTAGTAGATGATATGCTGATATTTAATTGTTAGTTTTTAGGAGTTCAGGATTTATTTATCATGTCTTGTGCTCCTGTGAACATGACATGCATTGATGCTCGAGCACAGCCCTGATAGGTCATAATTCTTTGCTTGCATGCTTGCTTTTGTCTCAATTAAAATCACTTTTCCTTGCTCATCAGTTCAGTTGCGTTTCCTAGGACATCCCTTCCATCTGATGCTAAAATCATATTGATCTTGTTCAGAATGTTCGCCTTTTACTTTATCATTATCACTAGCCAGCTATCTATTCCTCTTTATACAAAATGACTCAGTTTTTAAACTTAAATCATTTATCTCTGAAAGTTTTTACCCCACCAATTACATGCCTTCAGTTGAAATGCTACTAGGTACATGCAAGCTGTAGTTGATGAAATTATTCTGGGAAATGTTGATCCCCAGAAGGTACTTTATCTTGCCCTGATTTTTATATATCATATTTCGAATTTCCTGTTGGCGTGCTATATGTCAGCTGTTCTGATTACATTTCATTTCAGCCACCTAAGACGTGGGATTTGGCAAAGCTTTTGGATGAGTTTGCCAGTCTAGGAGGAAATTTGCTGACAGGTAATAAGCCTAAATATATAGTGAATTCATGTTCTTATGCAGTTAACTCTTCTGACTTTGAGATAAATCTGCAGAAACATTCAAGGAGACCCAAGAGGAAGACCTACAAACATCACTTGAGCAAATACTTAGATATGGCCCTGTGGAGGTCAATAATTTTGTTCTCCCAAACATGCCAGTGCCACCTAATTCATTCAGGGGAATTCGTAAGAAAACATCTTCAGCAATGCGATGGTTTGCCATGTGCGTTGATGATACAACAAAGTAAGTTGTGATATAATCCCATATATGTTTTTCTTCAACATGGGGTTACACATTCCCCTCAGGTATTCATTGTTTCTGTATACTTCATCTATGTGATAAAAATCCAGGAAAGGGAGATATACAAACATTATCAATCTTCTTCGGAAATATTTTGGGGATTTTCTAATAGCTACCTACCTGGAAGTGCTGCAAGAGTCCCGTTATCATGATGCGTACATTAGGGGAATTGAGGTTTGCTTCTCTTACGAATATGTTTATGTGTTCTGTGTGGAGGCCAAGGTCATATTCTTTCTTGGGTACTTTGCAAGCGATGTTGCAATGTGCATAGCATTTACTCTGTTCTTTTTCTTTTTGACAACTGCATTTACTCTGTTCTTATTTCAAGTTCCATTCATTTTATCATGTGAAATTCTGTTTGTGAAAGCATATTATTCACCAACTAGCATAAGATTATAGTTAAAAATAAAGAATCTTGATTGTGGCGTCATGGGAATGCATAATGGATGTAACTTTGGCATTACTTGACAAGTTATATGTGTTTCGTCATGACCAATTTATCAAGTCAATGCCTATTCTTATGTAATCATGCAACTCTGTTGAATTGAAGAGGGAAGCACTTCTGAAGACACTTGATATGTTATGGAAGGACCATTTAGTTAACATGAACAAGCTTAGTTCTGCGGTAAATTCAATCTTTCCCTTTAGACTCTTTGATTACCAGTTTTCTGTCATTGACTTAGATTAATAACTTTTTACTAGGTGAATGTCCGGAGCTTTGGGCACAGAAATCCTCTGGAGGAGTATAAGATTGATGGCTGTCGGTTCTTCATCTCAATGTTGAGTGCCACACGACGGTTGACAGTGGAAGCCCTACTCCGTTACTGGTCATCTCCAGTGGAATCTGAAGAGATCTTCAACACTGCAGATCAATAGCCGAGTAACATCACATCTGATGAATCTTTTTCCTCAGGAGACTGCACACCCGGATACTTCCGATGCAAGGCCAGTGCAATCTCATATTGTTGGAACGTGTTTCCTGTGTAGATTGCTGGCTTGGTTCCTCATCAGTGGGGAAGTCTCTTAACACAGGCTTGACTGGGATGGCAGCCAGGTGACGTTAGGCTTTCTGCTTTCCTGTGGATGGCCTTCCCCCGGAGTCTTAGTCTCTTAGATATACTCGTAGGTTACAAGACAATAGGCATTAACCACTATCTAGTACTAGTAGATTACTCCAGCAATGAGTTAACTCTGTAGAAAACGCAACTTGATATAGATGAAGTGCAGACAGGGGATGTATATTACGTAACTGGATCCAGGTGATGACGCACACATGATGTGCTCATCAGTTTTTGCCCGTGACAATCAGAGCTTCATCATATGTTACAACGCCAAGTAAAATACAGATTCCGGGTGGCTGTGTGCATCCTAGTTATGTAGAGGCCGGATGTTACTCATAATGCTTTGTATCCACTTGATGCTACATTTTTAATTAATAAAATCGCCCTTTATTGAAAAAAAGTAAAATACAGATTCGCGCACATTGTGTTGTCGTATCATACATATATTTCTGTCCAGCCTGTACTATTTTGTGAGTGAAACCTTTACCAAACTAATCAAGTAGTGACACAATAGGCCTAAGACCTCCCACTTGCTTATCATCTCTTGTCAAGTAAGAATTGCATGCACGCGGAGTATCTGGCTTGTGGACACGGAACTCTTGAGGCTGTCCTAATGGGCAGGCAGCATTTGACATTTGTCAAGTCGCTGCTTTTGATGACGATGACGAGGCAATCAAACCAAACTCATGGCAAATATTTCAACTCTCCAGATACTTTGCATGATAGAATCACTGTCAACGTTAGTATATTGGCACGAGCTATTTGCGCATTGGCTACCGACTAGGGAATTCGGCTTCCTTACATTCCGCATATTCCCTCTGGCATTCTATATTGCAAGTGTCGCGCGAGCAAGTATAGAGGTGGTTGGCACGAGTGACGTTGCGTGATGGTAATGCAACGTATATTACGTGTATGCAGCAGCTACGCTGTCTTTTCTACTCAAACTAATATAAAAGTGTTTAGATTACTAAAATAGTAATCTAAACACTCTTATATTAGTTTACAGAGGGAGTACTTTGGATCTTCCGGGTGTAGCTATCAGGCATGTGTCCATTTCACATAATAAAAGTTAGTATCAGAGTAGAGTATATATTTTCTTACCTTCCACGCGTTTCATTCGCGTGGGCGGCCTCTTCTCTTCCCCTTTTCCAGCATCGCTCTCAACACGCGAGATGATCTCACTCCCTCGAGAATGCGTGTGACGTCACAGGTGACGCACGCGTGCGTCTACCCTGTTGCGTGCGCCTCATCTCAGTAACGGCTGGGTGTCATCCAACTTTATTTCCGATTTTTCCTTTTAGGATGGGGTATTGGGATGGAATGAATGGGGTGATCCTGTCGCGTGTCATTCGTGTTGGATGGCAAGTGCCACTCATTAGCGGCTGGGTTACCTTGCCGTCAGGGAATTTATTGCACCCACAATATATGTGTGGTCTGCGGTGTTGCAGCCACATCGCATGGTGAAGAACCTGCACCGCAGTGGACTTGGACCGAGACCAGCCTGATCAATCGTGTCCTCGCGCTGGGGCACACGACTACTACTGTACTCTATATCATCAGACCCATCATCACTCGTGCCGCCTAGTACAGTGTACAGTATGTGTTATCATTCAAATAAATAATACGGCATGTACTTATTCTCGGGACACTCGGGAATGAATGGGTTCACTTCTATGATGCACATAGCCCTCGATCATGTGTGCCCCACCCACAAAAAAAGAAAGAAAGAGACAGATCTTGGTTTGAATTTTCCACGTCAAGTTATCTTGTGGTCTTCGCCGAGGCTGGCGCATCAGTACCTGCTGAACGAAGACCACGACCACATACATATGGTCAAATACTTTGACATTCTCCCACGACTAGTACTTTCCCCTTGCTCTACTGAACTGGAGTGAACTGGGCATTTACGTTAGGCTCTGGTTTAATCGTTCTTCTCTTCTTTATTTGGAGAATGGTGCTTTTATTTGAGAAATACAGTATATACATAGACGCTGACACAAATTGCATATACACTCATCTATATAAATACATGCAGAGACATTCTACCACGGGACAGCCACAAGGGCGTCGGTTGAAAAGAACGACGAAACGGTTTCCTACCCTAGCCGCCGCCAGGAGGCGACTAGGGAGGCGATCCCTTTTTCCACCGATCTCCACTGCGAGGGCGCTAGCCCCCTCTCCCTCCGGCTGGTGCTCCGGCTGCAGGAGGGAGGGGGACCCCGTTCCTCCGCTCTGTAGTTAGGGTTTGGATTTATAGGTCGTGGTGCGTCGTTGGGGTGGTGGGAGCGGCGCCCGGACGAATAAAGCTGCCTCAACTTCACTCCCACACCGGCGGTGTCTTTCATGGCGGCGTTTCGGAGTTGATAGCATCGTGTGTTTGCCGATCCTTCAGATCGGCGGCGTTAGTGTTCATGGATGGTGTCGGCGAGGCGGCGGCGGCCACTCCATCAGGTGTGTCTCTCCTTCTGCTCTGTCCCCGTTGCTGCGGCGTTGTCTCCGACGTCATGGTGGAGCAGGGAGGTTTTGTCATCCAGGAATACGTGCAGACGGTTGTCTACGCAAGTGACAGCTGGAAGATGGTGCATCTTGTGCTGGGTCTGCGGTTGGAGGCTGACAGTTCTGGTTTCCTTCTCCGACGCAATAGTCGTGCGTGGGTGTCAGTTCTGAAATTCGATGGCGTGTCCGGGGACACGTTGCCCCGGTCTGATTCTTTCAACGGTAATGGTTTTGCTTCAGGCAAACTACTTTGGAGGTCCGTAAAGCTGTTGATCAGCGATGGAGCCGCGTCGAGCTCGGGTGAAGAGGTGATATGTCTCCTTTTCCTTAGTGGAGAAGGACATGCGCTGGTTTTTTGCATAGGATTATCCTATCTTTTCAATCCTGTAATGTCAATGTTTACGTGGCTTGTAAGTGAATCTTTATTTTATTAATAAATCACGTATTACTATGCAAAAAGAGAGACATTCTACCACTCGACCATGAATGATATTGACGAAGTCACACAGACACCTCGCTATCGACGGAAATGTCGTCTCCCACCGAAAAAATAATCCACCTTACCTTTATGAGACACACATATATCAAAAAAGAAGTTTGATCCCTGATGGGCAGGGGTACAACCACCCTCCTAACCATCCAACCACATGTTGAAAGAGTACTACTTTGTGAAAACCCTACTTCAAAAATATCATGGTGAGTTGGAGAACTACCTCCTAGTGAGTATAGATAGAAGTACCAAGAAAACACTTCGTCCCTCCCATTGCTCCCGCTAGCGGTAGGAGGGAACCCTAGCCGCCGCGCCTAGCTCTCTCCTCCTCCTTCGCTTCTCCTCGCTGCCGTTGGATCACATCATCAGGCGAAGCCTAACCAACTTGGGCGACGGCAGGGCCCCTTCTCCCTTCTGCGTGGGATGAAGTGGCACGGGCGGTTACTCAGACAAGGGCACAACATTGTGCAGGGCGTTGCGGTGTGACGGTGATCATGCTTCGGTGATGGCGGTGGCAGGTGGCAGCGATGCGTAGGCTGCATGACGACGGTGTAGGCCTATGGTGGCGACGACTACACAGATCTAGTGGCTATGCTCCTTCAAGCAACGCAGGGTGGCGATTGTGGCCTCCTTTCTTTCGGGTTCAAGCCAGTGACAAGCGGGGTTAGACGGGTGGCGACCATAGTGCCTGCTGCATGCGCGTAGGCGATGACTCTGGCCTAGGGCTCGCACTTTGGGTGTGCCAAATCTAGGCCCGAGGTGGGTTGGGGATGTAGCTCCAGGTAGGTGAGGTTGGACCTGGCCCAGGTGGTGCACATGTGTGACGCCCCAAGACCGACGATCCAGAAGACTTCCATATTTTGATACCTCCGTGTGTTTTTATTTGTGCTTGCTCTATTTATTTTTGCATGGCATCATGTCATCATGCCATCATATCATTAATTTTAAAACTCATCTAAATAAATTGTATGGATCTTCGATCCATTTAAATCGAGGAAGGGTGACTTCTCTTTATAACATATCTTCCAATATTAGGGAGCTTCCATTGATTTGGAAATCACCATAACACACTTGCAAATAAATCCCAATGCCTTTGTTATCTTAATTCTTGGTCTCCAACATTGCCCATAATTTCTTTCATCATTTTCCGGAGCTCCACCAAAAATATCAACATTTTTGGACCTTCCTTTTATCAAGTCCTAGTTCAAACCCATTTGAATTAAATTCAAATGAGTTTGAATTTAAATCTTTCAATCATGGCCTTTCTATTTTTCTTGGATCAAGCTCATTTTTATGAGTCCGGGAAAATTGTCCGCATCATAAATCCTTTTCCTAACCCTCTCTTTCTTTTTCTTCTCTTTAATTGTTTTCGCTAAAGAAAATATAAGAGAGAGAGAAGAGAGAGGTAAGCCCAACCAGCCTCCGCCATTTCCTCTCCACTGGCCGACCCAACCGGCCTCTCAGCCCAAATTACCCCACCAGCTCTAACCCTAGCTCCCAACCGATCCAGCCCGCAGCGCTCTCTGCCGATCCCCATCTCTCCCCTCGTTCCTCCTCGCAGCGCCGCCAGGCACCCGGATCGCCCGATCCCATCTCCCTCCTCTCGATCCCTCCTCCTCATCCCGTCGCTCCAGCCCCCACGCATCTCTCCCGCGCCTCACGCCCAAGTCCCTCTTCCTCTCCTCGCCGCGCAGCCCTCGTCCCGCCTCCTCGCCGGCCGGCCACCCGCGCGCCACCTTCTCCTCTCCTCCATGACGCTCCCGCCGGAGCCCCGAGCCAGCGCCGTCGCCTCCTCCTCACTGTCGAGCCGAGTGGAGCTCCTGCGCCCGGTCCCCTCGCCCGGCTTATCGCCTCCTGCCTCTGCCGCTGAGCCCGCCGCCGTCTTGGCTCCCGAGCGCCTCCTCCGCCGCCACGACAAGCTGCTGCAGCGACCTCCCGTCCCTCGTGCGACCTCCTTCCGGCCAGATCCGGCGTCCGAGGCCGATCCATCGCCCCGCGTCCCCACCGGCTCCGTCGCCCCTTTGCGAGAGCAGCCCCATGCCCCGCCTCTGCCTTGTCCGAGCAGGAAGGAGGATGCGCCTCCGCCGCCCTCATCGACCAGAACGCCAAGGCGAAGACCAGCCCCGGCAGGACCTCGTGTACATCTACACCGCCAAGACCGGACACCCGTGGATTTCAACAAGTACCCCGATGACGTGTGTACCACTACCGTCGACCCTCGAAGACCCCGTGAACCCCGAACATCTACAGAACATGAACAACTACTTCCACTATGGGATGTGCCACTACCATCGCCGAGACCGCAAGTACCACGACGACCCCGAAGACGTTGGATTCATCAAGTTACTCCCCGAAAACGAACGTGAACCACTACTTCCACTACCGCCGCGAGAACGACTACTTAACGACTACTTCCCTCGACGATTTTGAACCGCTCCGAAAAGCACGCTTCGAAGGTATAACACCGAGACAATCTTATGAGACCGAATGCATGTGTTGTATGAGATGCTCGTGATTGCACCGTGCCCGTTTGCTTCATGCACGTTCCTCCTCGTTTGCCATGTCGTCAATTCGTGGGAACCCGGTAGTCGGGAGCACCCCACCATATCTAGCATGTTCCGCACATCCACACTTTCCTTTGCACCGGCATCTCAATCGAGTTATCGGGACCGGAATGTTGCCGTGGCACCATTTTCGTTTCGCCGCCGTGGCACCCTTTCGTTCCGCCATGGTGACCAAATGCCTCGTAACATGCTCATGTCAAAATTTTCATAAAATTGCTTAAAACTTGTATATGTCATCCGGATCATGATAACATCTAAATGTTTAAAATTGTTGTTGCATTAAATTGCTAAATGCATATGGGGATTTACCGGATTTGTTGTTTGTTATATCCGGCCCCATTTAAATTGTTTAGATGGTATAGTTTTGTTATGCTTCACCCT
The DNA here is from genome assembly GCA_021605145.1 of Aegilops bicornis. NCBI lineage: Eukaryota > Viridiplantae > Streptophyta > Magnoliopsida > Poales > Poaceae > Aegilops > Aegilops bicornis. Next base: position 112,752,507 of record CM038672.1, read on the forward strand.
TGCCATGTTTAATAACATTTAATATTGTTGGGTAGCCTAAACAAGAGTGAACTAAATAAATGTTGTGGTGTTTAGTCAATATGCAACTCGTTGCATATTAGGCTCCATTTAACTTGTAGTTTTGTTTGTGCATATTGCCATGCCATGCTATTTAAACCGGCAATGCATCATACTTGTTTATGCATCATGCCATGTTTATGTGATGGTTGTTTACTATGTTGTTTGTTTCTTTCCGGGTTGCTTCTCTCGTTAGCTTCGGTTCCGTTCCGGAGTTGTGAGGATTCGTTAAATCTCACGTCCGTTTGTCTTCTTCATGGATTCGTTCTTCTTCCTTGCGGGATTTCGTGCAAGATGACCATACCCTCGAAATCACTTCTATCTTTGCTTGCTAGATGCTCGCTCTTTTGCTATGCCTATGCTACGATGCCTATCACTTGCTTATCATGCCACCCATATTGCCATGTCAAACCTCTAACCATCCTTTCCTAGCAAACCGTTGATTGGCTATGTTACCGCTTTGCTCAGCCCCTCTTATAGCGTTGCTAGTTGCGGTGAAGATGAAGTTTGTTCCTTATTGGAACATGGAGATGTTGTTCCTTGTTGGAACATGTTTACTTGTTGGGGATATCACAATATATCTGCTATAATTAATGCATCTATATACTTGGTAAAGGGTGGAAGGCTCGGCCTTATGCCCGTGTTTTGTTCCACTCTTGCCACCCTAGTTTCCGTCATACCGTGTTATGTTCCTTGATTTAGCGTTCCTTACGGTTGGGTGATTTATGGGACCCCTTGACAGTTCGCTTTGAATAAGACTCCTCCAAAGAAGGCCCAACTTTGGTTTTACCATTTGCCACCTAAGCCTTTTTCCCCGGGTTTCGCGAGCCCAAGGGTCATCTTTATTTTAACCCCCGGACCGGTGCTCCTTCGAGTCTTGGCCCGAATCGAGCTACTGCGGGGCCACCACGGGAAACTTCAGGGTTGGTTTTACTCGTAGCTAGTCTCATCCGGATGTGCCCTGAGAACGAGATATGTGCAGCTCCTATCGGGATTTGTCGGCACAATCGGGCGGCTTTGCTGGTCTTGTTTTATTGCTGTCAAAATGTCTTGTAGTCCGGGATTCCGAGACTGATCGGGTCTTCCCGGTAGAAGGAATATCCTTCGTTGACCGTGAGAGCTTATAATGGGCTAAGTTGGGACACCCCTGCAGGGTATTATCTTTCGAAAACCGTGGCCGCGGTTATGAGGCAGATGGGAATTTGTTAATGTCCGGTTGTAGAAAATTCGAAGTTGACCTTAATTAAAATACACATCAATCGCGTGTGTACCCGTGATGGTCTCTTCTCGGCGGAGTCCGGGAAGTGAACACGGTGTTGGAGTTATGTTTGACGTAAGTAGTTCAGGATCACTTCTTGATCGCTACTAGCTTCACGACCGTGCTTTGCTCCTCTTCTCGCTCTCTTTTGCGAATGTAGCCACCATATATGCTAGTCGCTTGTCGCAGCCCCACCTCACAACTCTGTCCTTCCTATAAGCTTAAATAGTCTTGATCTCGCGGGTGTGAGATTGTCGAGTCCCCGTGACTCACAGATTCTACCAAAACAGTTGCAAGTGCCGACGATGCGGTCAGGTGGCGCAACCGAACTCAAGTGGGAGTTCGACGAGGAACGTGGTCGTTACTATGTGTCTTTCCTGATGATCGAGAGTGGTGCCCAGTTGGGGACGATCGGGGATCTGTAGCATTTGGGGTATCTTCTTTTATTTTGGTTCCGTAGTCGGACCTTGAGTGTAATCTGAATGATGGATGTTTATTTATGTATTGTGTGAAGTGGCGACTGTAAGCCAACTATGTACCTCTTTCCCTTATGTATTACATGGGTTGTGTGAAGATTACCTCACTTGCGACATTGCTTTCAATGCGGTTATGCCTCTAAGTCGTGCTTCGACACGTGGGAGATATAGCCGCATCGAGGGCGTTACAAGTTGGTAATCAGAGCCTTCCCCGACTTAGGAGCCCCCTACTTGATTGTTTGCTGGCGTTGTTGAGTCTAGAACGAAAAATGTTTTGAGTCTTAGGATTATATATATCGGAGAGTAGGATTCTTTTTACTCCCCAGTCCCTTCGTCGCTCTGGTGAGGTCTTCTGACGTAGAAGTTTTGACTCTCCTCTTCTCAAATTTCATTAAAAAAAAATTTAGGATCACGCGGGTATCTTGGAATCGTTCCGATGGTTTTGTGACGAGAACATTGTTCTTGGTGCCTCCTGACATTTAGGGGTTGTGGCAGTGTCCTGGGGAGTTGAGCTCCGAGGTGTTGTCGTCACAATTTTATCGTTGCGATTCTCGAATACCGAGCTTTGCCGACATCGAAATCTCTTTTGTATAGTTGTTGGTGAGATAACCCCGATAACCCAGTACTGGGGCGAGCTCGGGAGTATTGCCATGACTCGTATAACGGATGCTTTTCGAAGGTCGAGGTACACGATTTCCGAAGGTTTCTTGGTTATGTGTTGACGGATGGATACAGATGGATCTAGGTATTGTTAGTTTGGGTGATATATTTTGTGTCCCTGTATCCCCAACACCAGTTGCATAACCGTAAAGTTTCGGGAGTTTATAGGTGGGAATTCTAGTAGCTTATAGGATATCTTTCCGACGGATGTATGATTTGAGGTTGGGGTCCAACGCGTCTAGTGGTCCGCCCATCCACGGTCGATTCTGATGGTCGCGAGGCGTCTTAAAGAATCCTTGGCTATGCTGATTCGGGGACGTCTTGTTTGTCATTCGTGACGTCCGCTGTACGTCGTGCCCGTGTGGGCCCCACCACGAACACTTTGGGCGAAATCTCTATCATGTGTTTGTTTCCGGCTTATTCTGCAAGCCAAATCCTTTGTTTTTGTTCCATTTTGTGGTATTCGAGTTGCTTCAATGTCAAGTGTTGATTCCATACCTTTCCTAAATGGTGTTCTCATATTTCTATGTGAATACTAATCCTTCTTGATCATCGAGTTTGTCATCTCAATTTCTTCTCACCGTGCGCTTCTCTTCAAGATGATCCCATCATTCTCCCCATTCGCGAGATCAATTCTCAGTTCTTTTGCAACGGTGCTTGCTTCATCCGTCCCAAGTTGTCTTTGTTTTCCCGCCCTCCCACCCTTTTCGTCAAGGACTCAAATATCCCTAACCAAGTACCCATTTTATTGCTTTGTGAAGTCTCTTCATTCTTTTCCTCAATGCTCTTATCCGGTGATTCTCATGAAGATGCTAAAGGAAGCTTGAGTTTATTATTCTTCGTTCTTTTCTTCTCCGGTGGATTTAGTTCAAGATTTCGTGTTGATCTTATCCCTTTTCCTCTTTTCACAATGCTTTCTCATGCGGTGTATCTCGTAATCATTCACTTCTCGCTATTCATTTGGTTGGGAGTGTTGAAGATATCTCAGAAGATTCGTGTTTCCATTCTTAATCCGTTCAAGTTATTTCGAGTTGTTATCCTTCTTGAGCCATTTAATTCAACCGGTGCAATCTCTCTTTTCAAACAATTGTTCAACGGTGGTTCTTTTGAGTGGGCCCTAACCCACGTGTCTTTTCCCGTGATCTTACGACTCTTCTATTTTCACGGAGCTTCTAAAATTCTTTTCAAAGTTTGGCGTAAGTATGAATTTCATCACCATATGCCTTTGTCCAAGATCTTCCAAATTCTTTTCATTGTTAGCTCAACCTTTCTAATTTTCATCCCGGAGTATCTCAACAATTCATGCTGGTGTTTCTCTTCGTCATTCTCAACATTTGAAGACCAAAGAAGAGTTTCGCTTAAATCTTGCTCCATTCTCTTCAAGATTCATGGTTCTAGCTTGATGCCATCCTCTCATAATTGTTTTAGATTGTGAGAATTCTTTTCACCATCCGGAGCAATTCAGAAATCTTTTCAGTTTGATTCTCCGAGCCATCATCTCGTAATTATTCATTCCAGCTTTCAGCTCTCGTTCTCCAAATCATACCGGTGCATCATTCAAGTATTATCTAATCAGCTCGGGATCTCTGCGTTCACTTGTATCTAAATTCTCTCAAGTATCTTGGTTCATTTTCTAATTCTTCCCGGTGTTTCTTTATCTTTTCTTCGTTCAATTTCAATTCTTACGGTGGCTCGTTCAAGATTTCACTTCCTTCTTTATCATATCAATTCATTTGTTGTTTCCAAATCCCACCGGCGGTTCCATCAATACCTTCTCAAGTTTGCGCTATATCTCTATCTGTAATCATTTTTCAACGAGAATAAGTAGTATGCCAAATCCGTTGCTTGTCATCAATTTAAATTGGTGAAGGATACGCATAACATAATTCTTATTTTGTTTCATCCAAGTGATTAATCCTTTCCTTCGGAGTTTGTTCAGGAGGAATAAATTCTTGGCTTCTTGTTGTTCATCTTTCTTCCGGAGTTCCAAGTTTTTCCGCATTATCTCGTCGCGAAGCTCCATCTAAACCATCGCAAGGCTTCACCTTGTGTTTTCAACTTGTCTTTCTTTTTATCATCCTTTCATTACCGGAGTTCTTCATGGAGGCTCTACATGGTGGTTCGTCAAGGATTCCTTTCATTCTTCAATTGTTCTTCAAGTTTTTCTCTCGGAGCTAAGATCCGTCAAGCCATACTTCAAAATAAACATGGTGCTCAACACATGTTTTGTTTTGAGGAGTTCAAGCATTCTTCATCTTGCATTCCGAAGTGCAATTCTTTCGACCTTATCTTTTGAGGTGGTGTTAGGTCATTTTGACAGTTTCATTCATGTTTCATGATTCACTTGTTGTCAAGAAGGAGATATTTTAAATCCACCAATCTCTTCGTAGGAGTCATCTTGTGTCATGTTTCACCTAAAGCCTTCCCTAAGGAATGTTGCTATTTGTGGTGCTTGTCAATGATCCAAGTTATCTCTTTATCATCTTGATGAAGAAGTGTTCATCTCTTCGTCGATCTAAAGCAAGCAATTGTTTCTTTAGTGGTCGGTTGTCACCTCATAATGTTGAGATGTTTCCATAAGCCCACTACAAACTTATTATTTTTGTTGTTGATTTTCCAACAACTCCGTTCAATTCTTCTTTGCAAGGTGCTGTCCAAGCTCATTTGTGGCAGAAGTCGGCATTTTCTTCTCCATTCTATTATTCAAATGATCTATCTTCTATTCTTTCTTCCGGAGGCATTGTGATGTTGCTCTCTTCACTCATCACCTCGTTTTGTCAAGATCATGTTATTTTCTTGCTTATCCATTTAATCGGAGTATTGTGTTCTCATTCAAGTTCTTTCATCTTATCAAGCCTTGCATCTCTTTTCAACCGGAGTGCTGTCTGAGATCTTTCTTACCCCTTGTGCCATTCTTTCAATAGTTCCGGAGGCAGTGTGTTGTTTATTTCATCAATATCATCCCATCTTCTCAAGTTCATGTTCAATTCCTTCCATTTACAGTCGAAGTGCTGCCAAAATTATATAATTCTTATGCATTCTTATCTCGTTTCAACCAGAGTGGTTCCAATTCCTTCTTGTCCATTGTACTCGTCATTCACAGCTTTGCAACCCCCAAGGTTCACATGGTGTTCCTTGTTTCTATTTTCTACTGGAATGCTCTCAATTTCGTTCAACTTTGTTGTGTTCTTTCTTTCAAGTTTTCAACCTCTCGAGGTTCATTGGTTTCACTCGTTTGTCAAAGAAGCAACTGTGTCTTATCTCTTTCTCTTCCGCTTCTCTCCGGTGCCATCCTAGATCTCGGGACGAGATCCTCTCGTAGTGGTGGAGTGTTGTGACGCCCCAAGACCGACGATCCAGAAGACTTCCATATTTTGATACCTCCGTGTGTTTTTATTTGTGCTTGCTCTATTTATTTTTGCATGGCATCATGTCATCATGCCATCATATCATTAATTTTAAAACTCATCTAAATAAATTGTATGGATCTTCGATCCATTTAAATCGAGGGAAGGGTGACTTCTCTTTATAACATATCTTCCAATATTAGGGAGCTTCCATTGATTTGGAAATCACCATAACACACTTGCAAATAAATCCCAATGCCTTTGTTATATTAATTCTTGGTCTCCAACATTGCCCATAATTTCTTTCATCATTTTCCGGAGCTCCACCAAAAATATCAACATTTTTGGACCTTCCTTTTATCAAGTCCTAGTTCAAACCCATTTGAATTAAATTCAAATTAGTTTGAATTTAAATTTTTCAATCATGGCCTTTCTATTTTTCTTGGATCAAGCTCATTTTTATGATTCCGGGAAAATTGTCCGCATCATAAATCCTTTTCCTAACCCTCTCTTTCTTTTTCTTCTCTTTAATTGTTTTCTGCTAAAGAAAATATAAGAGAGAGAGAAGAGAGGTAAGCCCAACCAGGCCTCTAGCCATTTCCTCTCCACTGGCCGACCCAACCGGCCTCTCAGCCCACCGCCCCACCAGCTCTAACCCTAGCTCCCAACCGATCCAGCCCGCAGCGCTCTCTGCCGATCCCCATCTCTCCCTCGTTCCTCCTCAAGCGCCGCCAGCACCCAGATTGCTCGATCCCGACGCAGCGCCCACCTCCTGCGCCTCGATCCCATCTCCCTCCTCTCGATCCCTCCTCCTCATCCCGTCGCTCCAGCCCCCACGCATCTCTCCCACGCCTCACGCCCAAGTCCCTCTTCCTCTCCTCGCCGTGCAGCCCTCGTCCCCGCCTCCTCGCCGGCCGGCCTGCTCGCCAGCCACTGCTTCTCCTCTCCTCCGCGACGCTCCGCCGGAGCCTTGCAGCGCCGTCGCCTCCTCCTCCTCGAGCCAGGAGTGGAGCTCCCTGCGCTGGTCCCTCGCCCGGCTTACCGCCTCCTGCCTCTGCCGCCCGGGGCGGCCGCCGTCTTCGGCTCCCGGCGCCTCCTCCCGCCGCCCGACAAGCTGCTGCAGCGACCTCCCGTCCCTCGTGGCGACCTCCTTCCAGCCGAGATCCGGCGTCCGAGGCCGATCCATCCGCCCAAGGCCCGCACTGCTCCGCCGCCTTTGCAGAGTAGCCCCATGCCCGCCTCTGCCTTGTCCGAGCAGGAAGGAGGATGCGCCTCCACTCGCCCTCATCGACCAGGAACGCCAAGGCCAAGACCAGCCCCGGGCAGGACCTCGTGTACATCTACACCGCCAAGACCGGACACCCGTGGATTTCAACAAGTACCCCGATGACGTGTGTACCACTACCGTCGACCCTCGAAGACCCCGTGAACCCCAAACATCTACGGAACATGAATAACTACTTCCACTATGAGATGTGCCACTACCATCGCCGAGACCGCAAGTACCACGACGACCCCGAAGACATTGGATTAATCAAGTTCCTCCCCGAAAACGAACGTGAACCACTACTTCCACTACCGTCGCGAGAACGACTACTTAACGACTACTTCCCTCGACGATTTTGAACCGCTCCGAAAAGCACGCTTCGAAGGTATAACACCGAGACAATCTTATGAGACCGAATGCATGTGTTGTATGAGATGCTCGTGTTTGCACCGTGCCCGTTTGCTTCATGCACGTTCCTCCTCGCTTGCCATGTCGTCAATTCGTGGAACCCGGTAGTCGGGAGCACCCCACCATATCTAGCATGTTCCGCACATCCACACTTTCCTTTGCACCGCATCTCAATCGAGTTATCGGGACCGGAATGTTGCCGTGGCACCATTTTCGTTACGCCGTGGCACCCTTTCGCTCCGCCATGGTGACCAAATGCCTCGTAACATGCTCATGTCAAAATTTTCATAAAATTGCTTAAAACTTGTATATGTCATCCGGATCATGATAACATCTAAATGTTTAAAATTGTTGTTGCATTAAATTGCTAAATGCATATGGGGATTTACCGGATTTGTTGTTTGTTATATCCGGCCCCATTTAAATTGTTTAGATGGTATAGTTTTGTTATGCTTCACCCCTTGCCATGTTTAATAACATTTAATATTGTTGGGTAGCCTAAACAAGAGTGAACTAAATAAATGTTGTGGTGTTTCGTCAATATGCAACTCGTTGCATATTAGGCTCCATTTAACTTGTAGTTTTGTTTATGCATATTGCCATGCCATGCTATTTAAACCGGGCAATGCATCATACTTGTTTGCGCATCATGCCATGTTTATGTGATGGTTGTTTACTATGTTGTTTGTTTCTTTCCGGTTGCTTCTCTCGTTAGCTTCCTTCCGTTCGGAGTTGTGAGGATTCGTTCGTCTCACGTCCGTTTGTCTTCTTCATGGATTCGTTCTTCTTCCTTATGGATTTCAGGCAAGATGACCATACCCTCGAAATCACTTCTATCTTTGCTTGCTAGATGCTCGCTTCTTTGCTATGCCTATGCTACGATGCCTATCACTTGCTTATCATGCCACCCATATTGCCATGTCAAACCTCTAACCATCCTTTCCTAGCAAACCGTTGATTGGCTATGTTACCGCTTTGCTCAGCCCCTCTTATAGCGTTGCTAGTTGCAGGTGAAGATGAAGTTTGTTCCTTATTGGAACATGGAGATGTTGTTCCTTGTTGGAACATGTTTACTTGTTGGGGATATCACAATATATCTGCTATAATTAATGCATCTATATACTTGGTAAAGGGTGGAAGGCTCGGCCTTATGCCCGGTGTTTTGTTCCACTCTTGCCACCCTAGTTTCCGTCATACCGGTGTTATGTTCCTTGATTTCGCGTTCCTTACGGTTGGGTGATTTATGGGACCCCTTGACAGTTCGCTTTGAATAAGACTCCTCCAAAGAAGGCCCAACTTTGGTTTTACCATTTGCCACCTAAGCCTTTTTCCCCGGGTTTCGCGAGCCCAAGGGTCATCTTTATTTTAACCCCCGGACCAGTGCTCCTTCGAGTGCTGGCCCGAATCGAGCTACTGCAAGGCCACCACGGGAAACTCGAGGCTTGGTTTTACTCGTAGCTAGTCTCATCCGGATGTGCCCCGAGAACGAGATATGTGCAGCTCCTATCGGGATTTGTCGGCACAATCGGGCGGCTTTGCTGGTCTTGTTTTATTGTCAGTCGAAATGTCTTGTAGTCCGGGATTCCGAGATCGATCGGGTCTTCCCGGTAGAAGGAATATCCTTCGTTGACCGTGAGAGCTTATAATGGGCTAAGTTGGGACACCCTGCAGGTATTATCTTTCAAAACCGTGCTCGGTTATGAGGCAGATGGGAATTTGTTAATGTCCGGTTGTAGAAAATCCGAAGTTGACCCTAATTAAAATACACATCAACCGCGTGTGTACCCGTGATGGTCTCTTCTCGGCGGAGTCCGGGAAGTGAACACGGTGTTGGAGTTATGTTTGACGTAAGTAGTTCAGGATCACTTCTTGATCGCTACTAGCTTCACGACCGTGCTTTGCTCCTCTTCTCGCTCTCTTTGCGATTAGCCACCACATATGCTAGTCGCTTGCTGCAGCTCCACCTCACAACTCTGTCCTTCCTATAAGCTTAAATAGTCTTGATCTCGCGGGTGTGAGATTGCGAGCCCCGTGACTCACAGATTCTACCAAAACAGTTGCAGTGCCGACGATGCGGTCAGGTGACGAACCGAACTCAAGTGGGAGTTCGACGAGGAACGTGGTCGTTACTATGTGTCTTCTCCCGATGATCGATGGTGGTGCCCAGTTGGGATGATCGGGATCTGTGTAGCATTTGGGGTATCTTCTTTTATTTTGGTTCCGTAGTCGGACCTTGAGTGTAATCTGAATGATGGATGTTTATTTATGTATTGTGTGAAGTGGCTTGTAAGCCAACTATGTACCTCTTTCCCTTATGTATTACATGGGTTGTGTGAAGATTACCTCACTTGCGACATTGCTTTCAATGCGGTTATGCCTCTAAGTCGTGCTTCGACACGTGGGAGATATAGCCGCATCGAGGGCGTTACAACATGGGCTGTGAGGTGATTCTTTGTCCCTCCCGTCGCTTCCTCGAGCGACAGAAGGGAACCCTAGCCGTTGTCGTCTAGCTCTCTCCTTTTCCTTCCCTTCTCCTCATCGCCTCGGTGCGCGTCATCAGGTGAAGCCTGACCGGCGTGGGTGGCGGTGGGGCCCCTTCTCCCTTTCTGCGTAGGGTGGGGTGGCGTAGTGCGGCTACTTCATACGGGGGCACAATGTTACATGGGGAGCTGCGGTGCACCGGCTAACGCGCTTTGGCGATGACGGTGGTAGGTGGCAGCGACGCGGAGGGCTATGGGACGGTGGTGCGGGCCCGTGCTGGCGACGATTGCACTGATTTGGCAGTTGTGCTTCTACAAGCGGCACAGGGTGGCTGTGGCAGCCTCGCCTTTCTTTTGGGTTTAAGCCGGTGGCGGATGGGGCTAGGTGGGTGCCACTGTGGTGTCGGCTACATGCACGTCGGTGGTGGCTTTAACCTAGGGCTGACGCTCGGGATGGGCCAGCTCTGCGCCCAAGGCGGGTCGGCCTGTAGCTCTTCGTAGGTGAGTTTGGGCCTAGTCCGGGTGGTGCACGAGGGTGGTGAGGTGCCTCTCCGCCCCTCCCATCGCTCCCGCGAGAGACGGGAGGGAACCCTAGCCGCCGCCATCTAGCTCCATCTTCTTCCTTCCCTTCCTCTCCATTGGAGCACGTCATCGAGCGAATCCTGGTCAGCATAGGCGGCGACAGGGAACCTTGCCATGGTGTCTGCTACACACACGACAACGACTCTGGCCTAGGGATAGCGCTTTGGCGGGCTAGATTTGGGCCCAAGGTGGGTGGGGTTGTAGCTCCGAGTAGGTGAGATTGGGCCCGGTACAGTGGTGCATGAAGGCGGAGGTGCCTCTTCTCACGGGCGCGATGGCTTCAAGATGGAGTTTGGGCGGCGGCCTGCGGTACAGGGCATCACGGCCGAGGCTGCCCGGGTGGCTGGAGGTGTCAGCTACCTAGAGGGGCCTCGTCGTTGCCAGATCTGATGGGGCACCGGTCGCTGCTCTGTTCGGTGGTGCTTGCCGATAGTTTTCTAGCGACGCGAACCCTGTCACCGATGTAGTGGCGGTGTGTTGCCCCTCTGTCCGGGTCTGGATCTCTCCACACATGGCCCGATGCCCCTTAACTGGGCGGCCGTGTCGGTGACTTTGGCCTCATCCAGTCTCATGCATGGTTGGGACTCAGAGGTTGGGTGGGAAGTGCTTGCTTCCCTTCCTGGCAGGTGGCGTCAGCGCGTTTTGGCGGCGAGTAGTGCGGCTTAGGATGCCAGGACGACGGCCTCGGATGGCGGGCTACCCGGTTGAAAGGACCACGATGTCGCCTAGAGGGGGGGTGAATAGGCGTTTTAAAATCCTTTACGGATTTGGCTATATCCAAATGCGGAAATAAACCAAGCAGATACTTTTCAAGCACAAATCCTAAATATACTAGGCTCACTAAGTGCACCAACAACTTAGCATAAACAAGATGAGAACAACGAGGATATGAGTAAGCACAAGTAAGTCACACAAACTTACTCAAAGTGTATATCACGAGGTATGGAAATGAATAATACACACAACCACAAGTAAGCAATACAAGCTTACACAAATTGTATCACAATATATGGAATTGAATGATACAAGCAAACTCAAGTAAGTTACATAAACTTACTTGAGCAATATCACAATATATGGAAGTTTATAACACAAGTTAGCAATTCACACTAATCACAATGTATATCAATAGTAGCAAGTATGAATTATGGAATATTATGTGTAGGCCTAAATAATCTATACAATGAAATGGCCAACACAATATAATCAACCACCACAATATAATGAGGACAACAAGATATAGTGAATGCATGGTCAAATGACCAAAGTAAACCACAAGTAAGGAGTTAGGGTTAGGGATAACCAAAGTCACGGAGACGAGGATGTATCCCGATGTTCACTTCCTTGGAGGGAAGCTAGTCACCGTTAGAGAGGTGGATGTTACCACGAAGGCACACCAACGCCACGAAGGCTCACCCTATTCTCCTTGAGATATCACCACGAAGGCGATTCTCAACCACTAGTGGTAGACCTTGAGGCGGCCTCCAAACCTTCACAAACTTTCCGGGGGACAAATCACAAGTTGATTCCTCACCGAGCACTCCTACCGCCTAGGAGTCTCCAACCTCCAAGAGTAACAAGAACAAAGGGAAATGCTCAAGACTTGCTCAAATCACGAATTCCTTTGGTCAAGAGAGGGAGAGGGAGTGGATCTATCACTTGATTGGAAAATCTCTCAATAACTCTCACGAATCTCTCGGGATCTAAGATTTGGTGTAGGAGAAGTGAGAGGGAGCCTTTTGTGTTCTAGGGTTCATCTGAATGTGTTGCTCAACCCTCTACCGGATTAGTAGAGGGGTATATATAGCAAGCCTATAAAACTAGCCGTTTGTGAGTAAGTGGTTGTGTTGGGCGGACATCCGCAAGGCGGACATCCGTGGTGAGAAATGCACACACACGCATGTGAAAAACAGAGGCCAGAGTACAGGGGCCGGACATCTGGCCCAAGTTGGGGCCCCGGACATCTGGCCCAAGTTGCCGGACATCCGGAGGACACAACCAACATTTCAACACGGTTCTGGACATCTACGGCCGGATTTCCGCCAAGTCCCGGATATCCGGCCAACACAAAAATTGCAGGCGCCCCAAAAGTAAAACATCCATAACTTTCTCACCCGGACTCCGATTTTGATGATTTTGGGCTCGTTTTGAAGCTATGGAAAAGCTCTAGGTCCTCACATAGAGAACCACCCAAGATAAACCAAAATGGAGGATGCAAAGTATGCAAAGGTTAGATCATATATTTTGGGGAACCTAGTTGGCTATGGATTTATTTGGTATATAAGATATGAGTGGAATTGTGTTGGATAGGAGTGAAATATGCCTATGTTGGAATATGATGTGAGGAAGTAGAAATAGAAGATGTTGACTTGACCAAATCTAGCACTAACCCCTTTGATCCCCTCTTAATAGTGCGGGATCCCTATAACTCAAGAAACATAAAAGAGCTATACTACATAGCTATCGAGAACCATTCTTGAGTGTATATTTTTCTTCGGTGGTCATCTCTCCACAACACTAACGCCAAAGGAACTAATACCTTTGATTCAAGCCTTTAACTTGAGCTTGATGTTTATGTTTCTTCTTGGCTCAAGTTGAAGGCAAGACATTGGTGAAGTCTTCAAGTAGCTCCCACATATGGGAGGCCTTGCTTTGTATTCATCTTCACTTGCCCATCATGTGATCATCCACAAGCTTCAAGCATGTAATCCCTCGGGATGGTTATCTTGAGCTTTCCCTTATCAACCATGATCACCAACACTTTATGTTATCCTCTCATAGACACTTGAAATCTCTCTCTCTCTCGATGCGAGCCCATGAGAATCACCTAACCCTCGAAAACATAGACAACACATAGTATGGGTTAGTACACAGAGTGCAATTGATAATTTCTTATCATACCACAAGATCTTATGTGGTCCATCATTTGCGCTCGTGTGTTGACCGTTTAGAGTTCAATCTCCGAGCTTCAACTTGGTCAACCGATATCTCTACTCCATGTTTAATCTTGACGTCATGAAGGATATATTGAATTCTTCACTTGAATAGCTTTCTCAATCATGTCTCAACACATGAGTCCATTATGATCATATCTTTGAGCCACTCCTAGAATTCATCATTCAATCATCCTTTTTAAGATCTTGATCCATTATGGCTCAAACCATAGCTCTAAGCATGGCAACCCTTAAGATACTCCAATGAACTCCATTTTGATCATCTCGATGTACTTGTTGCTTCAAAGGAGTTTTCTTCCATTATTCTTCAATCATTTTCCAATGGGACTAATCTTCAAATGTATATCTCAATGCAAACATTAGTCCATAAGGATTTTCATTAATTAATTACCAAAACCACACATGGGGACTACATGTACTTTCAATCTCCCCATTTTGGTAATTGATGACAATCTCAACAAGAGGGTTTATATAATGAATTTTTAAACAATCATGCAATTTATCCGAGGATAAATTGTATACTTGGGATGGTTGTACTATCATCAAGACACTACATAAGCATTTGATGATAGTACACCCATAGTATATAGAGCAAACTCCCCCACAATATATGCATGTGTGAATGAACTTTGAATGTCATTGCAAATATTGGTTGACATAACCTAGGAGGAGATTTCTCTATATACAATACTCATTCATGCAATAAGAATATATAACAAGGGTAGATATGCATGAGTGACAACAAGAACTACAAAAGATATTTATCTTAAACCCTCTAAACTTCTCCCCATTGGCACCAAATGCCAAAATGGAAGACAAAACATCTAGCAGACCAATATAGTATGAGTTCGTCCTTGATGTGTGCATATCACAACATGTGAGTGAAAACAAATGCACATATTCAATGATGAACAATTAAAGGAGCTCTAATCTATAGAATGCAACCGGATACGAAGATATGAACTTTTTCATGTATAAAAATTTCTATGTGGCCAATAATAATCATGATATGTATCCATAAAGAAACTCGTATACACAAAAAGAAAGGTTGCAATTGATAAGAACATGATATCCACAAGTGAATCCACAATTATACAACTTGAGCCTAGTCATAATAGCAAGGTACATGGCACAAAGCTCATGGCACAAATTGATCTCATTTGCATAACACAAAGTGAAGGAAGCAATCAAAAGATCCGACGAGCCAAAAGGATAAACGAATATTACGATTTGGGTAAAGGAGTGTTCTAAGGAAAATAGAGAAGCTCCCCATGATTTGTGCACAGTTTAGACTTTTTATTTGGGTACAAGTGCACAAAATAGGATCATCACTCCCCAAAATCAATAGGAACATAGAAAAATTGCAAGCAAACATAGATAAGAAAAGAAGCCTAGCATTTGCAACAAACATACGGTTGAGCAACATGTACATGAGGCAACCTAAGAATAGGCACAACCAAAATGATGTGTGTGAGTCACGTCAAAGCACTTGAGAGGACTAGTATAAGGATGAGAATTAAGCATCAACATAGCCTTGAGTAAATGAGATACAAGGTGCAAGACATGTCCTTCCCACACACACGAAGTTAATAAGGTCACACACACATCAAGCAAATGGGTTCACAAGATCACTAATAGCAAACTAAAAATCAAAGCTTGTGACAACCCATGATGAAGATAGGAAATAATAGGCTTGTCAAGACAAGCATGAGGACAACAATCTTCACCAAACATGAGTGCACTAAGATGCAAAGAGGTAAGACATGCACTCATTCAACAAATGCTTCCATGAAGCCACCAAAAAGATATAAAAAGTGTATGAAATGGTGGACTTGAAAGAAAAGGGATATCAACTAGAGATGTAACTTCACTCACGTGTATAAGATACTAGGTAGATGATATCCACAAAGAAGGATGTACACATAAAATAGTTACAAAAGGAAGGAATAATATATCCAAACGGGAGTCATAAAATATACCAATGAGATCTTTGCTTGAAAGCATAGCACATGGCTTAATATAATCTTATTGTATATTAATGAACTCCAAACACACAACCATCAAAGACATCACAACTAGCAACAAGAGATCATTGTTGGGATGCTTTGAGAAAGGAAACAAGTATCACAGAACGAGTCAAGAAATTCATGCCATGATGCAACCTACACAAGGCTGACTTCATTTCTATATATATGCATGAAGTAAATACTTGTTACCGAGATAGCATTGGTATGAAGTTGTAGATCAATAAAATGTCCAAGCTTGGCTCTAATTTCCTCATAGTGCCACCACCTTCATGAATAAGCCAAGCACCCAATGCTTCTCAAATGTACCTAAAACAATTTAAGTACAATATGGTCCCCAAACTTATTGGGTCCAAGTAGTTAGCATAACTACAACACATAGGGTAAAACCACTTAAATATGTGCCTATTGATATGAATTTGAATTTCATGCACATCATACTATTAAGAATTTGATGGATTTACCATATATATATTGGATCAAATAAGGCAAACAAGGCATGTGAATTTACACATAGTAAATATGCATGCACAAGCCTACCAAAATCCAGGGAGATACAAATTGGACAAATGACCACATAACCGTTAATACTTCCAATAACATCACTAGTCATTCATGTTGTCCAAAATGAATCAAAGTGACAAATCAACATATGATAGCACACAAAGTTCAACATATGAACCAAGGAAAAATGAGCATATAAGATATGCATTGCACACATACTCATAGGAATATCTCACTCAAGTAGATATAGGGAACTATAAACAATGAGATAACAAACTCTCATATAGAGCAATAAGATGAGTTCGAACAAAATGGTATTTCGGGTTATCATTCGTAGAAACCAAATAAGTACATGATCATCTATACTAACACAAGCATAACATGAGAGTTTAGAAATAACCACAATGCTTGGATAGCATAATATTAACATTCCAACTAGATAGATAATCATGTAAAGCAATAATTGGAATAGCTTTAATCAAATGATTTTCCAAATATGATTTTAAAGATAACCATGGGCAAAACCGCACAAGAATGCCATACGTAAACAAGACATTGCATGCCACGGAGATATAAGATAATCTCAAATGTAAATTCTAGGTGGCATCCCTCAATTGTTCATATTAACAAGGATTGTGATATGCACAAAGCATATCACTCCCCCATAATATGATGATCCATGTATTATCCACAAGAAGCAAATGAAACCCAACTAAGGATAATTAATAGATGAGAATTTGAGTTTCAAATGAGCTTTACATACCACATAGTACCTAGATAATATTGCACTAACAATACTAGGTGGTATCCCACATACATACACATTTAAGGTTTGTGATATCCGTAAAACATAGCACTCCCCCATAATGTGATGATCCAACCAAGGAAGATTCAACTAATGAAGCAATAAAGGCTTGAAACCACACACGCACAAATATATGAAGTGCATTGTGACCTACACATGCTAGATAACACAAATCAAGCATACTAGGAAGCACAACTATAAAAGCACATGCTAGGTACAAAACCTAAACATGCAAGGGACATAGTAACTTTCAATGTAATCAATGCAAGTACAAGTTACCGCAAAGAGGAGCATTGGATTGATAGATATGATGATAATCCACTTGACTTGGCATTAACCATAACATATGGTGAAAATAGTTTTTCTTCATGAAGTAGCCAAGTCTCCAATGCCCTCCACACACCTATTGATCAAGTTTGAGCTTGATGGTCCCCAACCAAGTTGGGTCCTAAGAAGTTAGTAACAATAGGCTTGGCAACCCAAATGGTCTTATCCACTTTCAAACTTCTTTGGGAACCCACAAACTTGGCAAACACATTGCCACCAAGATCCTTCCTTAGCGAATAATGATTATTGACTATAGGAGGCTTAGATATGTTACTGTTGGGACAAGATGAAGCTATGTGTCCCTTCTTATGGCAAATATAGCAACATGTGCTCCCCTTTCTCTTCTTCTTTACCTTTTCAACTTGGAGAGCATTATCTTGGTTAGGCATGTGAAGAGGCCTTTAATTATCTTGATATTGAACTTGAGGCCACTTCCCTTGATGCTTCACATTTGAAGCCTTCTTCTTCAATGGACAAGATCTCACATGGTGTCCAACATTCTTGCACTTGAAGCAAGTAATGTTGGCTGAATTCTTGACTTGATCTTGTCCCTTCTTCTTGTTCTTGGACTTCTTCTTGTTGGAGATGAAATCAAGTCCTATTTTGTCATGAGGGTCCTTTTGCACACTAAAAATATTATCACAACATTTTTCCAAGTCTTTCTTCAAACTAGTGACTTGGGCATTGAGCTCTTTATTTTCCTCTACAAGGTTAGTATTAACAAAAGAACTAGAGGAAGTAGAAGCTTCATTGTTAGAGCAACAAGGCATGGTGAGCAATTCATTACAAGATGTACCAATATAATGTAGAGAGGAATTGCAAGGACTATCACATGACAATAAGGCATTTAGAGTAGAAGATGTGCTAATATTCACATGAGACTCACATGATTTTACCTTGGTGAACATAGCCTCATGAGCTAACTTTAACTCATCATGAGAGATTAGAAGATCCTCATGAGTGTCTGAGAGCTTTTTATGACTTTCTCCCAATTTCCCACAATTGCTAGTTAGCAAATCAAGTTGAGTCCTTAGCTCAACATTTTATTTTAATATCGATGCTTCACACAAGATAGAGTTAGTAGCACAAGCATCATTATCAATATGAGAGTAGCATGTAGAAGCTAGAGACTGCATGAGTAGCTTGAAGTTCCTCATGAGACTTAGAGAGTTTGGTGAGCTCTCCTTTGACCTTCTTGTAGTCAAGGTCAAGATGCTCAAAATCCTCTTTAAGGTTACAATGAGTAACTTCAATCTCTTCTTTAAAGACCTCAAGTCACTAAGACATTGATGAGCCATAGCAAGTTCATGTTCAAGTTGTTCACTTTTTGCTTGCTCGTAAAGAAATAAGTCGTTACGTTTTTGAAAGCAAGCAAGAACATCTTGGAGCCTTTTATAAGTGTTATTTTTAGCTCTACGAAGAGTTTTCCCAATCTCATAGAGATTTTGAGTCAAGACTTCATCATCTTCCTCATTACAACTATCATCATTATCACTAAGAGAAGATGATACCTCGTCATTACCTCTTGCCATGAGGCACATGTGAACAAAAGGGGTTGATGATGATTCTTTTGGAGAAGAGGGTTCTTCATCAATCAAGCATGCATCATATTTCTTGATTTCCTCTACATGGTTAGTCATAGAAAAACTAGAGGAAACCAAAACATTTCTATCATGGAAACATGGGAGATCAAGCATATCATCACAAATGAGCTTAACACCATCATTACAGGATATTTCTTCACTCACCATGTCATTACCTTGTGGTATGCCACATGTTGGTGAAGTGAAAGATGTTGAGGTATGCAAGTAATCGGAGGTGGAAGCAATAGAGAGCTCTTCATGATTTAAAAATGTGGAGAACTCCTCCATTAACTCCCCAAAAATAATATTGTCTTCATGAAGATTGGACCCACCATATATATCTTCAATTTTGGTCCAAGCATCATGAGCCAACGAACAAGACGAGATTGACTTGAACACCTCGAAGGTTATAGCTTGGTGAATGATACTTAAAGCTTCACTATCAAGATGCATATCACCAAGTGACGGAGATTGTCCATCCTTTAGATTTGAATTCCCTACAACCACAATCCATAAAGCATTTGGACCCATGGCCGAAAATGACAAAGCATGTGTAATCTCCACATAATGTAATTTGTGCCATTAAAACAAAATGTGTCATCATGCACTAGTTCACTAGTCGACATTGTTACTCTCTAGGCGGTTAAGCCTAATAAGGAGAGACCTTGCTCTGATACCAATTGAAAGGACCACGATGTCGCCTAGAGGGGGGGTGAATAGGCGTTTTAAAATCTTCTACGGATTTGGCTATATCCAAATGCGGAAATAAACTAAGCAGATACTTTTCAAGCACAAATCCTAAATATACTAGGCTCACTAAGTGCACCAACAACTTAGCATAAACAAGATGAGAACAACGAGGATATGAGTAAGCACAAGTAAGTCACACAAACTTACTCAAAGGTATATCACGAGGTATGGAAATGAATAATACACACAACCACAAGTAAGCAATACAAGCTTACACAAATTGTATCACAATATACGGAATTGAATGATACAAGCAAACTCAAGTAAGTTACACAAACTTACTTGAGGAATATCACAATATATGGAAGTTTATAACACAAGTTAGCAATTCACACTAATCACAATGTATATCAATAGTCGCAAGTATGAATTATGGAATATGAAGTGTAGGCCTAAATAATCTCTACAAGGAAATGACCAACACAATATAATCAACCACCACAATATAATGAGGACAACAAGATATAGTGAATGCACGGTCAAATGACCAAAGTAAACCACAAGTAAGGAGTTAGGGTTAGGGATAACCAAAGTCACAGAGACGAGGATGTATCCCGATGTTCACTTCCTTGGAGGGAAGCTAGTCACCGTTAGAGAGGTGGATGTTACCACGAAGACACACCAACGCCACGAAGGCTCACCCTATTCTCCTTGAGATATCACCACGAAGGTGATTCTCAACCACTAGTGGTAGACCTTGAGGCGGCCTCCAAACCTTCACAAACTTTCCGGGGGACAAATCACAAGTTGATTCCTCACCGGAGCACTCCTACCGCCTAGGAGTCTCCAACCTCCAAGAGTAACAAGAACAAAGGGAAATGCTCAAGACTTGCTCAAATCACGAATTCCTTTGGTCAAGAGAGGGAGAGGGAGTGGATCTATCACTTGATTGGAAAATCTCTCAAGAACTCTCACGAATCTCTCCGGATCTAAGATTTGGTGTAGGAGAAGTGAGAGGAGCCTTTTGTGTTCTAGGGTTCATATGAATGTGTTGCTCAACCCTCTACCGGATTAGTAGAGGGTATATATAAAGCCTATAAAACTAGCCGTTTGTGAGTAAGTGGTTGTGTTGGGCGGACATCCGGCAAGGGCGGACATCCGTGGCTGAGAAATGCACACACGCATGTGAAAAACAGAGGCAGAGTATGGGCCGGACATCCGCCAAAGCCCGACATCTGCCCAAGTTGGGGCCCCGGACATCTGGCCCAAGTTGCGGACATCCGGAGGACACAACCAACATTTCAACACGGTTCTGGACATCTACGGCCGGATTTCCGGGCCAAGTCCCGGATATCCGGCCAACACAAAAATTGCAGGCGCCCAAAAAGTAAAACATCCATAACTTTCTCACCCGGACTCCGATTTTGATGATTTTGGGCTCGTTTTGAAGCTATGGAAAAGCTCTATGTCCTCACATAGAGAACCACCCAAGATAAACCAAAATGGAGGATGCAAAGTATGCAAAGGTTAGATCATATATTTTGGGGAACCTAGTTGGCTATGGATTTATTTGGTATATAAGATATGAGTGGAATTGTGTTGGATAGGAGTGAAATATGCCTATGTTGGAATATGATGTGAGGAAGTAGAAATAGAAGATGTTGACTTGACCAAATCTAGCACTAACCCCTTTGATCCCCTCTTAATAGTGCGGGATCCCTATAACTCAAGAAACATAAAAGAGCTATACTACATAGCTATCGAGAACCATTCTTGAGTGTATATTTTTCTTCGGTGGTCATCTCTCCACAACACTAACGCCAAAGGAACTAATACCTTTGATTCAAGCCTTTAACTTGAGCTTGATGTTTATGTTTCTTCTTGGCTCAAGTTGAAGGCAAGACATTGGTGAAGTCTTCAAGTAGCTCCCACATATGGGAGGCCTTGCTTTGTATTCATCTTCACTTGCCCATCATGTGATCATCCACAAGCTTCAAGCATGTAATCCCTCGGGATGGTTATCTTGAGCTTTCCCTTATCAACCATGATCACCAACACTTGATGTTATCCTCTCATAGACACTTGAAATCTCTCTCTCTCTCGATGCGAGCCCATGAGAATCACCTAACCCTCGAAAACATAGACAACACATAGTATGGGTTAGTACACAGAGTGCAATTGATAATTTCTTATCATACCACAAGATCTTATGTGGTCCATCATTTGCGCTCGTGTGTTGACCGTTTAGAGTTCAATCTCCGAGCTTTAACTTGGTCAACCGATATCTCTACTCCATGTTTAATCTTGACGTCATGAAGGATATATTGAATTCTTCACTTGAATAGCTTGCTCAATCATGTCTCAACACATGAGTCCATTATGATCATATCTTTGAGCCACACCTAGAATTCATCATTCAATCATCCTTTTTAAGATCTTGATCCATTATGGCTCAAACCATAGCTCTAAGCATGGCAACCCTTAAGATACTCCAATGAACTCCATTTTGATCATCTCGATGTACTTGTTGCTTCAAAGGAGTTTTCTTCCATTATTCTTCAATCATTTTCCAATGGGACTAATCTTCAAATGTATATCTCAATGCAAACATTAGTCCATAAGGATTTTCATTAATTAATTACCAAAACCACACATGGGGACTACATGTACTTTCACCGGTGGCTCTCTGGCAGGCTCCATGGTAGTAGTGGTGGCTTCGCCTCTTAGTCGTGTGCGCGGCAAGGGGCCAAGCGACGGGTGGCCCTGGCTCGTTCTCTTTCACCTAAAGTGGCGACACCCAAATTTGATTCAGATGTCCTGTACCTCGTTGCAGCAGTGACCAAGGTGGTTTGGCGCTGGTGCCGGCGGCGCCTACGGGTGCCGCTTTTCTCCCAAGGACGTCGTCCTGGATCTCCCGAGCTATGGGTCAAAATCCTTGTCGGTCAGACTTGACAGAGGCGATATTTTACGTCGTTACCCTCTTCGGGTGTTGTTGTGGAGCTCAGGCATTGTCGGTTTGGTCCTGACTGTTTATTCAAGTTTTTTCCCTGTGCTTGTTTGGGGGTGTCTTTGTCTCGGCTTTAATGCCTCCGCTCATCTTTTTTCTGGTGCGATTTCTATTGTTCGATGTTCTTGATCCATTTTTTAGGGCTTCCTCACTACCATGTTTCGTTTGGCCGTATACTTTGCTTGTTGCTTTTATATATAAAGCCTGACAAAAAGCCTAGTTTTTTTTAAAACGGAGGCATAAGCTTTGATGCATCTATTAAATAAGGAGAGAATAGTGTTTAGAGAATTACAACACACCCACACATTCAACATGACAATTAGTCGCCTAGAAAAATATTCCCTAATTTCTTTGCGCCCGCGGCCATCCGAAGCTTGGCCTCCTCGACGATGGCCGTGAGTAGTATGGTCGGTGGCACACTCTTGTGGCGGAACACCCGTGCATTTCTTTCATACCAAATGGTCCAGAGACGAGCATGGTGAGGGAGGCCATAGCTTGCCGGTTAGTGTTGCGGTTGTCGGTTCTCTTGTCCCATCACTGGTAGACGGAATCATCCATGAGCCACTTGGATGTATCCATGTGCGCGAGACCTAGCTTCTCAATGAGAGACTTCCATAGCCGAATAGTGTAGCGGCACTTGAAGAAAAGGTGGCCTCCCGATTCTTGCTCCCTATTGCAAAGCTTGCAAAAAGTCCACAATTTGGCCAACCTCATCGCTCCAAGCGATCAGCGGTCCAAATCCTATCTTGCAACACCAACCAAGCAAAAAACTTGACCTTTGGAGGTGCTCATGCCTTCCAAACCATGCGATCCAAGGGGGAGAGAGTCATGCCTAGGAACTGAGGCTTGTACATGGTGGCCGCCATGTAGATCCCATCATTCACATGCTTCCAAATGATGACGTCTTTGGTTTGCTCATGAAGGTGGATGTCATTAAGGAGCATCCAAAGAGTGAAGAACTCGTGAATGTGGGGAATGGAGACAACCGTGTCCGTGTCATGATTGATCTTGAAGATCCAAGCGTTCGCCTCGAGGCCTCATGGACCTTCCAATTCTTTCTTCTCGAGGCCGCAAACAAGAGTGGTGCAATATCCTTGGGTTTGCGACCAAGAAGCCATGGGGAGCCCCAAAAAGGCGTTTTGGCGCCATCCCCTACAGTTATAGTCGTAGAGGCATAGAAAAACTCGAGGTCCTCCTCTGTGCACCAGTTTCCAAGGCCAACCCATAATTTGCGGGGCTCATTCCATTCATACCATAGCTATCGGAGCCGCAAAGCATGTGCAAACTTGTCGGTGTCGAGCACCCCGAGGCCACCATATTCTTTTGGTCTACAAACCACCTTTCAGTTGACCTTGCATTTGACTCCCGTTGTCTTGTCCGAGCCAGACCAAAGGAAATCTCTCTCAATATCGTTAAGGCTATGGAAAGAGCTCCGAGGCACGGTAAGGGACGTGATGGAGAATACTGCTTGGAAGGTAATGACCGACCTAACAAGTGTCATACGGCCGATGGTAGTGATGTTTTGGCCCTCCCAAGTGACCAATTTGCCTAGTTTGTGAGTATAGATAGAAGTAGTGGATTATGATCGCACCCACCGTTGGTTCATATTCTTGTGCTCAATTACCCCCACTATTCAAAACACCAATCTAAGGAAGGATCTTCCGACTCACACTTGAAATGATAAGGTTATGCCCACGCTCATGTTGACGATGGTGCAATCGCATGATGGAAGCAATTTTTCATATATATCCACACCTGAAAAAGGGGCAAGAAACAACAAAAACAGACAGAGGAATACAAAACGAGACAGGGAAGTTGTTGGTAGCTAGGTCCACAGATTAAATAGCATTTGATGCAGCAACTGTCAGCTATGCCTGTGTCCTCTCGACTCTTTAATGGGACCGCTACTCGCGTGGTATACATCAACCAGTGTCAGTAGAAGGTAGAATGATTTGTACTAGTACTTTTGAACCAAACTAAACAAGCAATTAAAGAAACTGATTTAATCAAATGAAAATTTGCAAATGCTCCCGATATAAGCAAAAACTTGCTACTGGTTGTTCTTGATTTGTACTTCCTTTGTCAATGAACACCGGGTGCCTACCTTGAAATAGTAAAATGGAGTGACGAAACAGCAACGCATTTGCTGAATTTGTTCTACCCCGTATTACTAGTTTTTCTTTACAAAAAAAAGTTAACTACCGGTAGATTTATTTTTACCCGCAAAAAAAGGATTACTAGTTAACTACCGGTAGATGATAGCGATACGCGTAAACATGATCATTGCGTCACTCTACGCTGGAGACTTTGCACATATACCGATCAGTTATTTAAAAGACACCGAATATATACATTAAGCATGTGAGCCCACACCAGGAGCTAGCTTAATTAGGCACGTATTATAGTGACCTGCTAATGCCTCTTTTGGTTCATAGGAATAGGAATTTTATAGAAAATGAGATGACATATATCTCAAATCCTATGAATAGGAATAGAAAACGAGATGTCATTTGATTGCCATCAAAGAAATTTTTTTATTGAGTCTAGGCTCATTTTTATTTTCCTATGAAATGTGGAGGATAGGAATTAACCAATCTTATGTAGGAATATGAATCCATTTCTATGAACCAAGGAGCTTTAAAAGAAAAAAAACCTATAAAAATTCTATCCTCTAAAATTCCTATGAAATTCCTTCAAACCAAAAGGAGGCCAACCTTTCCTTAGTGACCTACCTAGGCTATAACCGCAGTCCTTGTCATTCCGTCAAAATAAATGCTTGATAAGAGCCAGCGTGCATGTGGTGATATGACCACACATTGAATAGTAATATGCCTTCGCAACTGCCAACTGCCCAATTGTATGGGTTTCACCAAAAGATCCGGTAAAGAGTTGGGACTCCTCTTCATCATTAGAGCATCTACAGCCAGACATCTCAAACCCTTCTTAAACAGCCGGGTGGACTGCCCGGTCAATATCTGGTCTCGTTTTTTTCCTGACCCAAACGGACGCCTCAAAAGGATCTCAAACGCCCGGGCTGACCGGCACCCCTCACATCCAGCCCAAATATAGGGTGGATATGGGATGGCCCGGGCGTGTCCACCTGACAAGCCCGGCCCACTACTGACCCCATGGATGTCGCACAAAAATCCCTATTGGGCTAATCGCTCCGAAACCCTAGCTCACTCACTCTCCTCTCTCGCTCTGTCCTCTCCTCTACCCGCACCGATTCTGATCGAATCCGACGCAATGTCGAGCTCCGGCAGCCGCTCCGACAACAAGCTGAATCCGGACTATGACCTTGCCCTCCGCGTCGCCTTGGAACGGTCCAAGGTGGAGACCGGGGGAAGCTCCAGATCCACAGCCTCACTGTAGCCGCATCTTCCCCGCGACGCAGCTCAGACGCCGGCGCTGGCCCCTCCCGGCCCGGGGGCAGCTCCGACATGCGGCCTGCGCAATCTACGCCTCCGCTGCTCCATTCCCCGGCCCCACCGACTGCTGCTTCCCCTCGTGGGCAGCGGTGGGTGCTTGTGCCCGCCCCGCTGGCCCGGACGCGCATGCCGGAGTCAGAGGCGCGCACCGCCCGCCATGAGAGGCAGCGGGCAAGGGAGAGGAATGCAGCAGAGAGCTCTATCCGCCGCCGCCGTGGGTTACCAACGGAGCCTGACGTGGACGAGCGGCTCCTCACGTGGGTCTACCACCGGTCGCTTACGATGGCGGAGACGAACGCTTGGCGGCTCCGCCAGAAGAACGCAAAGGCTCTCCGGCTTTCCATCGAGCAGTCTGAGCGGGAAGCAAAGGAGAAGGTGATGGACGCGGCTCGTGAAGGAAATGTGCCCTAGAGGCAATAATAAAGTTGTTATTTATATTTCCTTATATCATGATAAATGTTTATTATTCATGCTAGAATTGTATTAACCGACAACTTAGTACATGTGTGAATACATAGACAAACAGAGTGTTCCTAGTATGCCTCTACTTGACTAGCTCGTTAATCAAAGATGGTTAAGTTTCCTAGCCATAGACATGTGTTGTCATTTGATGAACAGGGTCACATCATTAGAGAATGATGTGATGGACAAGATCCATCCGCTAGCTTAGCACTATGATCGTTTAGTTTTATTGCTATTGCTTTCTTCATGACTTATACATGTTCCTCTGACTATGAGATTATGCAACTCCAGAATACCGGAGGAACACCTTGTGTGCTATCAAACGTCACAACGTCACTGGGTGATTACAAAGATGCTCTACAGGTGTCTCCGAAGGTGTTTGTTGGGTTGGCATAGATCAAGATTAGGATTTGTCACTCCGTGTATCGGAGAGGTATCTCTGGGCCCTCTCGGTAATGCACATCACTATAAGCCTTGCAAGCAATGTGACTAATGAGTTAGTTGCGGGATGATGCGTTACAGAACGAGTAAAGAGACTTGCCGGTAACGGGATTGAACTAGGTATGAGGATACCAACGATCGAATCTCGGGCAAATAACATACCGATGACAAAGGGAACAACGTATGTTGTTATGCGGTTGATCGATAAAGATCTTCATAGAATATGTAGGAGCCAATATGAGCATCCAGGTTCCGCTATTGGTTATTGACCTGAGATGTGTCTCGGTCATGTCTACATAGTTCTCGAACCCGTAGGGTCCGCACGCTTAACGTTCGATGATGATTTGTATTATGAGTTATGTGATTTGATGACCGAAGTTTGTTTGGAGTCCCGGATGAGATCACGGACATGACGAGGAGTCTCGAAATGGTCGAGAGGTAAAGATTGATATATTGCAAGGTTATATTCAGACACTGGAATGGTTCTGGAGTGATTCGGGTATTTTTTGGAGTACCGGGAGGTTACTGGAATCCCCCGGGAAGTATTGGGCCTTAGTGGGCTTTAGTGGAAAGTAGAGGAGGGCCGCAAGGGGTGGCCGCGCCCCCCCCATGGCAAGTACGGATTGGACTAGGGAGGGTCAGCCCCCTCTTTCCTTCTCCCTCTCCTCCTCCTTCCCTCTCTCCCCCTCTTGGAAAAGGAAGGGTACTCCAACTAGGATTGGGAATCCTAGTTGGACTCCCCCTATGGCGCGCCCTCCTTGGCCACCGGCCTCCTCCTCCCCTCCTTTATATACGGGGGCAGGGGGCACCCAAAAGCACAACAGACAATCTCTTGGCCATGTGCGGTGCCCCCCTCCACAGTTTAACACCTCGGTCATATCGTCGTAGTGCTTAGGTGAAGCCCTGCACCGGTAACTTCATCATCACCATCGCCACGCCGTCGTTCTGACGGAACTCTCCCTCGACCCTCTACTGGATCAAGAGCTCGAGGGATGTCATCTCAAAGAAAACCTGGACAATGAGGGGCAGGTTATATTCCCTTTCTTCTCGTGCTGAACGTGTGCTAAACACGGAGGTGCCGTACGTTCGGTACTTGGATCGGTTGGATCGTGAAGACGTTCGACTACATCAACCACATTACTAAACGCTTCTGCTTTCTGTCTACGAGGGTACATGGACACACTCTCCCCTCTCGTTGATATGCATCTCCTAGAAAGATCTTGCGTGATAGTAGGAATTTTTTTGAATTACTACATTCCACAACAGTGCCACCCGGGCTAGGTCTATGCGTAGATCATATATGCACGAGTAGAACACAATGAGTTGTGGGCGATAATAGTCATACTGCTTACCACCAACGTCTTACTTTGATTTGGCGGTATTGTTGGATGAAGCAGCCTGGACCGACATGACATGACCGCGTTCAAGAGACTAGTTCTACCGACGTGCTTTGCACACAGGTGGCTGGCGGGTGTCCGTTTCTCCAACTTTAGTTGAATCAAGTTTGACTATGGCCGGTCCTTGTTGAAGGTTAAAAAAACACACTTGACAAAAAATCGTTGTGGTTTTGATGCGTAGGTAAGAACGGTTCTTGCTAGAAGCCCGTAGCAGCCACGTAAACTTGCAACAACAAAGTAGAGGACATCTAACTTGTTTTTGAAGGGCATGTTGTGATCTGATATGGTCAAGACGTGATGAGATATAAATTGTTGTATGAGATGATCATGTTTCGTAAAAGTTATCGGCAACTGGCAAGAGCCTTATGGTTGTCGCTTTATTGTATGAAATGCAATCGCCATGTAATTGCTTTACTTTATCACTAAGCGGTAGAGATAGTCGTAGAAGCAATAGTTGGCGAGACGACAACGATGCTACGATGGAGATCAAGGTCTCAAGCCGGTGACGATGGAGATCATAACGGTGCTTTGGAGATGGAGATCAAAGGCACAAGATGATGATGGCCATATCATGTCACATATTTTGATTGCATGTGATGTTTATCTTTTATGCATCTTATTTTGCTTCGGCGGTAGCATTATAAGATGACCCCTCACTAAATTTCAAGGTATAAGTGTTCTCCCTGAGTATGCACCATAGTGACAGTTCGTCATGCCGAGACACCACATGATGATTGGGTGTGATAAGCTCTACGTTCACACACAACGGGTGTAAGACAGTTTTGCACATGCAGAATACTCGGGTTAAACTTGACGAGCCTAGCATATGCAGATATGGCCTCGGAACACTGAGACCGAAAGGTCGAACGTGAATCATATATTAGATATGATCAACACAGAGATGTTCACCATTGAAAAATACTCCATCTCACGTGATGATCGGACATAGTTTAGTTGATATGGATCACGTGATCATTTAGATGACTAGAGGGATGTCTATCTAAGTGGGAGTTCTTAATTAATATGATTAATTAAACTTAAATTTATCATGAACTTAGTCCTGGTAGTATTTGCATATCTATGTTGTAGATCAATAGCTCGCGTATAGCTTCCCAGTTTTATTTTTGATATGTTCCTAGAGAAAACTAAGTTGAAAGATGATAGTAGCAATGATGTGGACTGGGTCCGTAATCTGAGGATTATCCTCATTGCTGCACAAAATAATTATGTCCTTGATGCACCGCTAGGTGACAGACCTATTGCAGGAGCAGATGCAGACGTTATGAACATTTGACAAGCTCAGTATGATGACTACTTGATAGTTTAGTGCACCATGCTTTACGGCTTAGAACCGGGACTTCATAAATGTTTTGAACACCATGGAGCATATGAGATGTTCCAAGAGCTAACAATGATATTTCAGACTCATGCCCGTGTTAAGAGGTATGAGACCTCTGACAAATGCTTTTCCTACAAGATGGAGGAGAATAGCTCAGCTAGTGAGCATGTGCTCAGAATGTCTGGGTACTACAATCGCTTGTATCAAGTGGGAGTTAATCTTCCAGATAAGATAGTGATTGACAGAGTTCTCTAGTCACTATCACCAAGTTACTAGAACTTCTTGATGAACTATAATATGCAAGGGATGATGAAAACGATTCCCAAGCTCTTCGCGATGCTGAAATCAGCGAAGGTAGAAATCAAGAAATAGCATCAAGTCTTGATGATTAACAAGACCACTAGTTTCAAGTAAAAGGGCAAGGGAAAGAAAGGGAACTTCAAAATGGCAAGCAAGTTGTCACTCCCATGAAGAAGCCCAAAGCTAGACCCAGGACCGAAACTGAGTGCTTCTACTGCAAACGAAATGGTCACTGGAAGCGAAACTGCCCCAAATACTTGGCGGATAAGAAGGATGGCAAAGTGAACAAAGGTATATTTGATATAAATGTTATTGATGTGTACTTTACTAGTGTTCATAGTAGCCCCTCGGTATTTGATGCCGGTTCAGTTGCAAAGATTTGTAACTCGAAAGAGGAGTTTCAAAATGAACAGATACTAGTTGAGGGCGAGGTGACGATGTGTGTTGGAAGTGATTCCAAGGTTGATAAGATTACCATCGCATACTCCCTTTACCTTCGGGATTCATGTTGAACCTAAAATAAATGTTATTTGGTGTTTGCGTTGAGCATAATATGATTGGATCATGTTTATTCCAATACGGTTATTCATTTAATTCAAAGAATAATTGTTATTCTTTTTACATGAATAAAACCTTCTGTGGCCATACACCCAAGGTAAATGGTTTATTGAATCTCGATCGTAGTGATACACATATTCATAATATTGATGCCAAAAGATGCAAAGTTGATAATGATAGTGCAACATACTAAATGGCACTGCCGTTTAGGTCATATTGGTGTAAAGCACATGAAGAAACTCCATGCGGATGGACTTTTGGAATCACTTGATTATGAATCATTTGATGCTTGCGGACCATGCCTCATGGGCAAGATGACTAAGACTCCGTTCTCTGGAACAATCGAGCGAGCTACTGACTTATTGGAAATAATACATACGGATGTATGCGGTCCGATGAGTGTTGAGGCTCGCGGCGGGTATCGTTATTTTCTGACCTTCACAGATGATTTGAGCAGATATGGGTATATCTACTTAATGAAACATAAGTCTGAAACATTTGAAAAGTTCAAAGAATTTCATAGTGAAGTGGAGAATCATCGTAACGAGAAAATAAAGTTTCGATGCTCTGATCGCGGAGGCGAATATTTGAGTTATGAGTTTGGCCTTCATTTAAAACAATGTGGAATAGTTACACAATTCACGCCACCTGGAACACCACAGCGTAATGGTGTGTCTAAACGTCGTAATCGTACTTTATTAGATATGGTGCGATCTATGATGTCTCTTACCGATTTACCACTATCGTTTTGGGGTTATGCATTAGAGACAACTGCATTCACTTTAAATAGGGCACCATCTAAATCCATTGAGACGACACCATATGAACCGTGGTTTGGCAAGAAACCCAAGCTATCGTTTCTTAAAGTTTGGGGCTGCGATGCTTATGTGAAAAAGCTTCAACCTGATAAGCTCGAACCCAAATGGGAGAAATGTATCTTCATAGGATACCCAAAGGAGACTGTTGGGTACACCTTCTATCACATATCCGAAGGCAAGATTTTCGTTGCTAAGAATGGATCCTTTCTAGAGAAGGAGTTTCTCTTGAAAGAAGTGAGTGGGAGGAAAGTATAACTTGATGAGGTAATTGTACCTTCTCCTGAATTGGAAAGTAGTTCATCACAGAAATCAGTTCCAATGATTCCTACACCAATTAGTGAGCAAGCTAATGATGATGATCATGAAACTTCAGATCAAGTTACTACCGAACCTCGTAGGTCAACCAGAGTACGGGTCGCGCCAGAGTGGTACGGTAATCCTGTTCTGGAAGTCATGTTACTAGACCATGATAAACCTACGAACTATGAGGAAGCGGTGGTGAGCCCAGATTCCGCAAAATGGCTTGAGCAATCTGAGATAGGATATAAAAACAAAGTGTGGACTCTGGTGGACTTGCCCCGATTGTCGGCAACCATTAAGAATAAATGGATCTTCAAGAGGAAGATGGACGCTGATGGTAGTGTTACTATCTACAAAGCTCGACTTGTCGTGAAAGGTTTTAGACAAGTTCAAGGTGTTGATTACGATGAGATTATCTCACTCGTAGCGATGCTTAAGTCTGTCCTAATCATGTTATCAATTGTCGCATTTTATGAAATCTGGCAAATAGATAACAAAACTGCATTCCTTGATGGATTTATTAAAGAAGAGTTGTATATGATGCAACTAGAAGGTTTTATCAATCCTAAAGGTGCTAACAAAATGTGCAAGCTCCAGCGATCCATCTATGGACTGGTGCAAGCATCTCGGAGATGGAATATACACTTTGATGAGTTGATCAAAGCATATAGTTTTATACAGACTTGCGGTGAAGCATGTATTTACTAGAAAGTGAGGGGGAGCACTACAGCCTTTCTGATAAGTATATGTGAATGACATATTGTTGATCAGAAATGATGTAGAATTTTCTAGAATGCATAAAAGAGTATTTGAAAGGAGTTTTTTTTTCAAAGAAAGACCTCAGTGAAGCTACTTACATATTGGGTATCAAGATCTATAGAGATAGATCAAGACGCTTGATAAGATTTTTCAATGAGTACATACAGTGACAAGATTTTGAAGTAGTTCAAAATGGAACACTCAAAGAAGGAGTTCTTGCCTGTATTGCAAGGTGTAAAGTTGATTAAGACTCAAAACCCGACCACGGCAGAAAATAGAAAAAGAGAATGAAAGTCATTCCCTATGCCTCAGCCATAGGTTCTATAAAGTATGCTATGCTGTGTACTAGACCTATTGTGTACCTTGCCATGAGTTTAGCAAGGGGGTACGATAGTGATCCAGGAGTGGATCACTGGACATCGGTCAAAGTTATCCTTAGAGGACTAAGGTAATATTTCTCGATTATGGAAGTGATAAAGAGTTTGTCGTAAAGAGTTACATCGATGCAAGCTTTTACACCCATCCGGATGACTCTAAGTCACAATCTGGATACATATTGAAAGTGGGAGCAATTAGCTAGAGTAGCTTCATGCAGAGCATTGTAGACATATTTTTTTTCAAAATACATACGGCTCTGAATGTGACAGACCCGTTGACTAAACTTCTCTCCCAAGCAAAACATGATCACACCATAGTACTCTATGGGTGTTAATCACATAGCGATGTGAACTAGATTATTGATTCTAGTAAACCCTTTGGGTGTTAGTCACATGGCGATGTGAACTAATCACATAAAGATGTGAACTATTAGTGTTAAATCACATGATGATGTGAACTAGATTATTGACTCTAGTGCAAGTGGGAGATCAAGGAAATATGCCCTAGAGGCAATAATAAAGTTGTTATTTATATTTCCTTATATCATGATAAATGTCTATTGTTCATGCTAGAATTGTATTAACCGGAAACTTAGTACATGTGCGAATACATAGACAAACAGAGTGTCCCTAGTATGCCTCTACTTGACTAGCTCGTTAATCAAAGATGGTTAAGTTTCCTAGCGATAGACATGTGTTGCCATTTGATGAACGTGATCACATCATTAGAGAATGATGTGATGGACAAGACCCATCCGTCAGCTTAGCATTATGATCGTTTTGTTTTATTGCTATTGCTTTCTTCATGACTTATACATGTTCCTATGACTATGAGATTATGCAACTCCCGAACCGGAGGAACACCTTGTGTGCTATCAAACGTCACAACGTAACTGGGTGATTATAAAGATGCTCTACAGGTGTCTCCGAAGGTGTTTGCTGGGTTGGCATAGATCAAGATTAGGATTTTTCACTCCGTGTATCGGAGAGGTATCTCTGGGCCCTCTCGGTAATGCACATCACTATAAGCCTTGCAAGCAATGTGACTACTGAGTTAGTTGCGGGATGATGCATTACAGAACGAGTAAAGAGACTTGCCGGTAACGAGATTGAACTAGGTATGAGGATACCAACGATCGAATCTCGGGCAAGTAACATACTGATGACAAAGGGAACAACTTTTGTTGTTATGCGGTTTGACCGATAAAGATCTTCGTAGAATATGTAGGAGCCAATATGAGCATCCATGTTCCGCTATTGGTTATTGACCTGAGATATGTCTCAGTCATGTCTACATAGTTCTCGAACCCGTAGGGTCTGCACGCTTAACGTTCGATGACGATTTGTATTATGAGTTATGTGATTTGATGACCGAAGTTTGTTCGGAGTCTCGGATGAGATCATGGACATGAAGAGGAGTCTCAAAATGGTCGAGAGGTAAAAATTGATATATTGGAAGGTTATATTCGGACACCGGAATGGTTCTGGAGTGATTCTGGTATTTTTCGGAGTACCGGGAGGTTACCGGAAACCCCCGGGAAAGTATTCGACCTTAGTGGGCTTTAGTGGAAAGGAGAGGAGAGCCGCAAGGGGTGGCTGCGCCCCCCCTCACCATGGCAAGTCCAAATTGGACTTGGGAGGGGGCGGCGCCCCCCTCTTTCCTTCTCCCTGTCCTCCTCCTTCCCTCTCTCCCCCTCTTGGAAAAGGAAGGGGACTCCTACTAGGATCGGGAATCCTAGTTGGACTCCCCTTATGGCGCGCCCTGCTTGGCCGCTGGCCTCCTCCTCCCCTCCTTTATATACGGGGGCAGGGGGCACCCCAAAGCACACCAGACAATCTCTTAGCCATGTGCGGTGCCCCTCTCCACAGTTTAACACCTCGGTCATATTGTCGTAGTGCTTAGGCGAAGCCCTGCACCAGTAACTTCATCATCACCATCGCCACGCTGTCGTGCTGACGGAACTCTCCCTCGACCCTCTACTGGATCAAGAGCTCGAGGGATGTCATCGTGCTGAACGTGTGTTGAACACGGAGGTGCCGTACGTTCGATACTTGGATCGGTTGGATCGTGAAGACGTTCGACTACATCAACCACGTTACTAAACACTTCCGTTTTGGTATATGAGGGTACGTGGACACACTCTCCCCTCTCGTTGCTATGCATCTCCTAGATAGATCTTGCGTGATTGTAGGAATTTTTTTGAATTACTACGTTCCACAACAGCTCGTCTGGTCAAGCTCAGGCACCAGCAGGACCGGGCCGTCCAACGCCTCAAGGGCCTTGTCATTGTCTCCTCCTCCTCGTTCGACGACCACGGCTCCTTGTCCAATGAATTGGACGATCCTCCACCAGCCGCCGGCGGCTATAGCTACGCCGGCGAACAGAAGGGGAAAGGGCCGGCCCGAAAGCGGTGAAGTTCAATTTCATTTCAAGTTTTAGATGTAGTATAAAGTTGTCCGTCGTTTATGTGAACTTTGGTTGACCTTTGAACAACCGTTCATGATCTTTTGGTGAACTATTGTGCTATCCTATGCCTGATTCTATGGCTAGTCAGCTGATCTACGTAGTTTGATCGATGTTGCATGATTGAGTATGGATATAGGGGTTCGGATATGAGATACATGGATGTGGATGACACAATTTGAGGAGTGCCCGGTTAGTGTCCGCCGACGCGCCCGGGCGCGTCCGCGGGTGTTCGAGGGGCCAGATTTGCCAAGTCCGATTGTAGATGCTCTTAGAACTGTATCCTCTTGGCATCTTGAGCACTGACCCCAAATTTCTATATATATGTTCGTTTTTATGTCCGGACGTGGTCTATGGACATGATGCGGGGGGGGGGGGGGGAGCCATCCAATGCTAATCACAAACTATTTGGTTAGGTGGGACAATGCATGTGGTGAAATATTTGTAATTTAGTGTCCGATTGGGAGGAGAGAGAGGAGAGGGGATCATGCATGTGCGATTGGGAGGAGAGAGAGATGAGGGGGACCATGCATGTTATTTTTAAAGTGCATGTCCGGACTCCGGAAAAGCCCCCACATTTGTCTCCTGGATACCGGAATCTGTACGTCCGGACTGCTAAGCAGACATATACATGTCCCCATTGGATGGCAAAAGTGGCCCAGACATATAGTTTAGGTTTGAGAGCCCGCCTTGGATATGGCTTGTTGGTGTCATGGATTAGGGGGTACTTGCCACCTCGGGCCGCCAATGATGGGACGAGGACCCATTGAAGATTGTTGACATGGTTGTATTAGACCCGGCCCTCCACGCGATCAATACGAAGATCTCATGAAGACTTGGCGTTCACTTCAAGCATGCTTAAACCGGCATGCATAGCTCTAAGATTGTAACCACCCATTTGTAAACCCTAGATACCACCGGTGCCTATATAAGGTGTTGGGTTTACTCTGTAGAGGCTTAGATGTAGGCACGTTCGCAAGGTTTAGAGCTTAGACAAACTCATACGATCTCGAGGTAGATCAATCTGTACTTTGTACCCCATCACAATCAATATATAAGAAGCATGACATAAGGTTTTATCTCATCAAGAGGACCTGAATCTGAGTAAAACATCGTGTCCCTACTCCTTACTCTCCCTGTTACCATCTAGCTCTGACCATCACACTTGGGACCCCCCTACCTGAGATCTGCCAGTTTTAGCACCAACATTGGTGTCTAATGCAGGTCATGCCAGGTGATCGTGCGAGCTTGATGGCGGATCTACGGATCGATGATGACACCGGCTACGGGGACATCTTCATCCCCAGCTAGCTCTATGTCTTCGGCAACATCATGGTGTGTGCCGACACAATTGACCATCTAGGCCAGATAGAGGATTCTCCTCTAGACCAAGCCATCTGGCTCGACAATCCTGAAAATGCCGCGGATCACCGTGACAAGCTCACCTCTCCAGGCCAGATCTCAGATCGGCCCAAGAATACCATCGCCTATGCTCCAAATCCAATTTTAGAGCAGGTCCTCGGTATAGCTAATCTCATGGATCTAGCTTCAAGCTCAGATCCGAGCACTTCCACTACAAAAGAAAGACGCATCTGTGACATTTTGGGCCGAACAATTTTTTTCTGTCATACTTATGACACTTCTATGATGATAATTGTGACAAAACCTGGTATCATCATAGATGTGGTGGGCTCCTACTTCTATGACAAAAAATCATGACAGGAAATGGGCTTTTCATCCTGGGCAGGCCGGAGATGCAGCTGCATGACATTCTTTGGGCCGTACATGAAGGAAAAAACCGTGGTAGAAGCGAGGGCGAGGAAAATTTCTGGGAGTTCCCAGTTACGGTGGGTGGTTGGGGGCCGTGCGATGCGCATTTCTCTCGTACACGTACACTCGTGTGTGTGAGGCGTTGGGCTCTAACTGAACCCGAGCGATTGCACTGCAGGCTACGCGTTACTGAACCCGAGCGATCGATCGATGGCTGTTAACTGAACCTGATCGAGCGATTCGCCCGCTCTGCGCTAATCAAG
This sequence comes from Aegilops bicornis, assembly GCA_021605145.1. NCBI lineage: Eukaryota > Viridiplantae > Streptophyta > Magnoliopsida > Poales > Poaceae > Aegilops > Aegilops bicornis. The sequence continues at coordinate 112,789,612 of CM038672.1, forward strand.
CCGGTCGATGCTGCCTCTGGATGAACAAAGGCGTTGTTGGGTGGGGGGTTGGGTGAACAGTTCCGGTGGGGGTGGATGAACAGGACCCGCTGGTGTTGCCTCTGGATGAACAGGACCCCGATCGATCGAGCCGGTTGGGGCTGGATGAACAGGACCCCGTGGAGGGCTGGATGAACAGGACCACCCCGTGGAGGGCTGGATGAACAGTAGACGGTGGAGGGCTGGATGAACAGTAGCCCGTGGAGGGTGGTTGAACAGGAGCCCGTGGAGAGGGCTGGTTGAACAGTAGCCGGTGGAGTAGCGCGCGGTGGAGGCTGGATGAACAGGAGCCCGTGGATGAACAGTCGCAGGTGGAGGCTGGAGGAAGGCGACGGTGGGTGAACAGAGTCTGTGGAGGCCGGAGGGGTCGACGGTGGAGATGAACTATATCTCGTGGAGTCCTGCTTTGGCGGTACGCCACACCCTCCCGGCGAACAGACCCCGTTTCGACCGTAGCGCTCCAACACAAGTCCGTTTCCTCTGTTTTGCGGTACGCCACACCCCTCCTGATAGAACAGGACCCCCATTTCGACCATAGGAGGTCCATTTCCTCCATTTTGTGGTATGATAGACCCCTCCCGATGGACATGATCCCGTTTCGACCGTGGCCGGTCGAACACAAGGCCGTTTCCTCCATTCTGCGATACGTCAGGCCTCGTTTCCATCGGCTGTTCCGTCCAAGCCGGCTGGCTCCCACGCGTTCCGTTGCCTCTCGATGAACACGACGCATTCCGTTGCCTCCCCATGAACACGACGACAACACAGTTTCTCCGTTCCGACCCAGCCATGTACACGAGCCCTGGCCGTACATATGCGCGAGTAGGCGTTCGAGACCCTGCCCGTATGTACGTACGTGGCCGTATTTACTTTCTTGCAACATGGCCGTTGTACGTATGTGTACATGCTACGTGCATGCCTCTACTACCACATGTGCGCGCCTCTACTACCACACGTGCGCGCCTCTACTACCACATGTGCCCTTCCTTTCACGGCCACGGTTCATCGCTGCAGCCTGCAAACAGGCCGATCGACCAGTATGTATGTACACGTCGCGACCAGAATGACAACGCTACATACGCTTCGATCAGGTGGGTCCCGACTGTCAGGCACTTCCTTGCGTGCGAATATGTAGCTAGTGGGTCCCAGCAGTCAGGGGGCGAATCGTTTTTTTGCCCGAACGCACTTCCTTGCGTGCGAAGATGTAGCTGGCGGGTCCCAGCAGTGAGGGGGCGAATCAATTTTTTTGCCCGGGCGCACTTCCTTGCGTGCGAAGATGTAGCTGGTAGGTCCCAGCAGTCAGGGGGAAACTTTTTTTTTCATGAAATACGGTTGCCCGTCCGGTGGGTCCCTGCTGTTAGGTGGAGGAATCATTATTTTCCGCGTAATAAGGAGTCACTTCCTTGCTGCGGTAGTGGACCCAGCTGCAGCCTCTCCACGTACAGTCCATGTTCGATGGAAGCTGTTCCTTGACCACGTTGACCACGCCGCGCCGAGAGCACCAGGGTGGTGGACGACGGCGAGGCCTAGGAAGGGGATGACGCGGAGCAGGGGAAGACGCGGCAGTGGATGCCCACACGTAGAGGAGTATGAGGGTTCACTAGTTCGCTGCGGTGTGAGGCTGCCGTCGCTGCAGAATAACAGGGGGTGTGGGTGAGTAGAGGGATGGCCTGGCCAACGGTGGGAGTAGTAGGGGGCGGTGAGGCCTCCGCGGCATCGCAGCCGACCACGGGAGGCAGGAGCACGAGGCACGACCGGCGCTGGTTTGGGCGGCTGGAGCAAGAAGACCAGAGGTTGAAGAAGCACTACGGCCGTTGGATGGACATCATATGGTCACTGGAGCTAGAATCGTGCATATTGACTAAGTTGACAAAGCCCTCCGTCACCGTTAACTTAGTAGGCCCACAAGACAGCCTGCCACTATGCTGGGTCCTAGCTAGCAGGGGGAGTATTCATTTTTTTGTGCGTAATAAGGAGGCACTTCCTTGCGTGCGAAGATATAGCTGGTGGGTCCGAGCTGTCAGCGGTGGTAATGTTTTTTCACGAAATACAGAGGCCCTTTCTGTGGGTCCCAGATGTCAGGTGGAGGAATCATTATTTTGCACGTAATAAGGAGGCATTTCCTGGCGTGCAGCCATGGACCCGGTGTCGACCTCTCCACGTATAGTCCACTTCAGATGCATGTCGATTCGTTGATCACGTTGGCTGTGCCGCCGAGAGCACCAGGGTGGTGGAACGGCGAGGCCTAGGAAGGGAACGACATGGAGGCAGGAAGACTCGCAGCTTGTTTCCCACGCGGAGGGGAGTACGATGCATTTACTTTTCATCGTTCATCTGCCATCGCCGGAGAATAACAGCATGTGTGGGTGAGTAGAGGGATGGCTAGGCCAGCGATGGGAGTATGATGGGGCGGTGAGGCCTGCGCGGCAGCACAACCGGCTGTGGGGAGGAGGGAGCAGGCAGTCCCGCCGGCGCTTGTTTGAGCGGCTAGAGCAGGAAGAGCAGAGATTGAAGAAGCATGATGGTCGTTGGATGGACATCCAACAGTCACTTCTTGTGCGTCAACCTTGTTTTAGGAAAGCCTCAAATCTGTGGAAAACAGCATACAACCCATCTGCCATTATTTCTAATAATTTACAACCCATTTGCTAATTCTTAAGGTTTTTTTGGAGCCCATATTCTTTTTGTTAGCATTACAGCCCATATTGTGGCCACGGTTAAAAAATTATACAAAATTTTGCATATTTTAGTGCCGTCCGAACTGTTTTTAATCCCGAAATTTCGAGTCACATTCAAACTGATTTAAAAAATAAATGTATATCAATATTAAATCCAACAAATTGTCCATGCATAAAAATCAATGCAATTTAGAATCTTGAAATGAAAAAAATAAATTTGAAACTAATTGCCCGTTTGATGTGTTTTAAAAATGTACATCCCATTTCTCATTAATGATAGGCCATTTTCTCGGCCAGCCGAATGGATCTCTCCTCGTCTTGAAAGATTTGCAGCCCAACAAGCCTAACAAAGCGACTTACTTGGCAAATCACAAAAAACTGGGCTAGCCATTTTCAGAAAGAGAAATAAAACTACTGGGCTGGATAAACATAAAAGTGAAGGCTGTCTAGACAGGCCAGAGTGCCCCGCACAGCCCAGTTGACACCCTGCTTCCATCTCAAAAACAAATTAGATAAATGCCACTCCAATTATGGGGATCCATAAAAATGCCACTGCAATTTCCAAACTTTGAAAAATGCCACTGCAATTTTTGCAAACTTTGGAAAACGCCACTGCAATTTGCAAACTTTGAAAAACGCCACTCCAGACTTCGAAAAATGCCACTGGAAATGGCAATTTTCAAAGTTTGGAAATTGCAGTGGCATTTCTCGGAAACACCAGATTTGGTGTAGCATTTTTTTATCAAATTAACCCAAAACAAAAATAACTGGGCGAGTTGTTGGGTCCCTAGTGTCAGCCGCTCGTTGTGCAATTCTCTCATTTATTGACTACGTTGACAATGCCATGGGACCCAGATGTCAGAAATCCATTAGGAGGAGCCATATTTTTATTGGCTTGAAATAAGGAGGCACTTGCTTGCATACTGCCATGACCTTGGCGGGTCCCTGTTGTCATCCTCTCCACGTACAATCATCTCCTGATTATGTACGCGTCAACTTGGTAGGCCCACAAGTTAGCCTCTAAACCCGTGGATGACAAATACAACCCATTTAAAAAAATAACAGCCCATTCCGTACGTTCAAATGGAAAGTTCAACATTCAGAGCAAAGTAACAGGTCTGATCCACATATAGAGTACTGAACTTCCACGTTGACAACCATCATAGCCAAGTTAACTATCTGCTCCCACTAATACTCTAGTAGCATACAAGTACTAACTTACTCTTAACTAGAAAATGCCGGTCGCCATCTGCGGTACACGCTAAACGCCGGCACCGGCTCATCTGCCTCGCCTCAGACTTGCTAGTGGTGCGATAGGGTGCGTTGCTCGCGCGTGTTGGCCCTTTCCATGCCGGTGTGGTCCATCGAAGCTTCGGCTTCGAAGCGGGAAACCCACTTGACGAGCTGGTAGTAAAAATCGGTGTCGTGAACGCATGCATGCCCGACAGCCTCCAGGGCTATTTGCCGGGCACCGGCCTCCACGTAGTCGGCCCAGTTGCGGGCGCTCTGCTCGCGACTCAGAGCGTTGGTGCGCTGCTGCTCCATGTCCCGCTGGCGGCACAAATCGGCAATACGCTGATCCTCCACCAGGCGGTCACGCTCCAACAACTCCTCATAGTCCGCATTGCCATCTAAAGACCGATAAAATGCCTCCTCCCTCCATCTGCCTTCCGGTGAAAAACCGAACACTAGTTCCGGCAGTGACCACCTCCAGTGTCGCCTATCGCGGACGGGCGGGGGCATGGTGGACGTGGCGAGAGCGAGGATAAGTGGCGAGCGATGTCGGGCCGGTGGGGGCTTATGAGGATAGGGCGAGTTGGGTGATGGTGCCACCGGAGAAGCCCGGGAAACAGTAATTATAGGCGGAAGGTAGGCGAACTAGCGTGTCGCGGGAAACGCGATGGTCATCGCGGTCATCGGAATTCAATGCATAAGCAGGCATGGCTTAGCGCGCCAGCTTGCCGTGGAAAACTAGAAAAACTGAAATCATGACTGTGCCGTCTCGTCCCGTCAGTGGTGCGTCCCGGCCATGCTGGGTCGCACGCCGGCATGACGGTCAAACGAGTGCACTCGAATCATCCAGATGAGGTACTCTCTCCTTGTTAAAAATGATTCCACCACTCATCATCTACCTTGGTTGGTTAGATTTTTGAATTAATCCCTACAAACCGGAAAGGAGGTAGTACGTGCGTGATCCGCTATTTATTCGTGTAGGATCGAGTAGGTCGTTTTTCAAATTGAGCCTTGCAAACCGGAAAGGAGGTAGTACGTGCGTGATCCGCTATTTATCCGTGTAGGATCGAGTAGGTCGGATAGTGTACGTGTAGGATCGAGTAGGTCGGATGGTGTACGTGTACGATCGCATTAGCTGATGAACGTTAGCTGGGAGATAAGGCATTTGCGAACGTTTTTGCTGGCAGTTTCTTCATATTCGCATGGCATTTTCTTCAGAGCAGCTTGTCAGTTTCTTCAGAGGTAGGCATTTTTATTCAAAAAACTACCACTACGGATTGATACGTCTCCAACGTTTCTATAATTTTTGATTGTTCCATGCTATTATATATTCTGTTTTGGATGTTCAATGGGCTTTATTATACACTTTTATATTATTTTTGGGACTAACCTATTAACCGGAGGCCCAGCCCAAATTACTGTTTTTTTGCCTATTTCAGTGTTTCGAAGGAAAAGGACATCAAATGGAGTCCAAACAGAATAAAACCTTCGGGAACGTGATTTTCGGAACAAACATGATCCAGAGGACTTGGAGTGGACGTCAAGCAATCAACGAGGAGGTAGCGCGCCTACCCCCCTTGGGCGTGCCCTCCACCCTCGTGGGCCCCTTGTAGCTCCACTGATCTACTTCTTCCTCCTATATATACCTACGTACCCCGAAAACATCAGAGGTAGAGCCAAAACCCTATTTCCACCGCCGCAACCTTCTGTACCCGTGAGATCCCATTTTGGGGCCTTTTCCGGCGCTCCGCCGGAGGGGGAATTGATCACGGAGGGCTTCTACATCAACACCATAGCCTCTCCTATGATGTGTGAGTAGTTTACCTCAGACCTTCGGGTCCATAGTTATTATCTAGATGGCTTCTTCTCTCTTTTTGGATCTCAATACAAAGTTCTCCTCGATTCTCTTGGAGATCTATTCGATGTAATCTTCTTTTGCAGTGTGTTTGTCGAGATCCGATGAATTGTGGGTTTATGATCAAGATTATCTATGACCAATATTTGAATCTCCTCCTGAATTCTTTTCTGTATGATTGGTTATCTTTGCAAGTCTCTTCAAATTATCAGTTTGGTTTGGCCTACTAGATTGATCTTTCTTGCAATGGGAGAAGTGCTTAGCTTTGGGTTCAATCTTGCGGTGCTCGATCCTAGTGACAGTAGGGGAAACGACACGTATTGTATTGTTGCCATCGAGGATAAAAAGATGGGGTTTATCTCATATTGCCTGAGTTTATCCCTCTACATCATGTCATCTTGCTTAAAGCGTTACTCCGTTCTTATGAACTTAATACTCTAAATGCATGCTGGATAGCGGTCGATGTGTGGCGTCGGTCTACTTGTCACGGACGTGATGCCTATATACATGATCATACCTAGATATTCTCATAACTATGCTCAATTCTATCAATTGCTCGACAGTAATTTGTTTACCCACCATAATACTTATGCTATCTTGAGAGAAGCCACTAGTGAAACCTATGGCCCCGGGGTCTATTTTCCATCATATTAATCTCCCGTCAACAAGTTATTTCTATTACTGTTTATTTTGTTTACTTTACTTTTAGCCTTTATCATAAAAATACCAAAAAATTTATCTTATCATCTCTATCAGATCTCACTTTTGCAAGTGGCCGTGAAGGGATTGACAACCCCTTTATCGTGTTGGTTGCAAGGTTCTTATTTGTTTTTGTAGGTGCGTGGGACTTGAGCGTGGTCTCCTACTGGATTGATACCTTGGTTCTCAAAAACTGAGGGAAATACTTACGCTACTTTACTGCATCACCCTTTCCTCTTCAAGGGAAAACCAATGCAGTGCTCAAGAGGTAGCAAGAAGGATTTCTGGCGCTGTCTTGGGAGTCTACGCACAAGTCTAGACATACCAAGTACCCATCATAAACTCTTATCCCTCGCATTACATTATTTGCCTCTCGTTTTCCTCTCCCCCACTTCACCCTTGCCGTTTCATTCGCCCTTCTTCTGTTCGTCTTTTCGTTTGCCTTGATGTCTTACTTGGCTCATTTTCTCGTTTGGTTGGAATAATTGTTTATTTATTGCTAAACAGAGAACCTAAGATCTATGGATCCTCATCCGATTGCTAATCTTTTTAAGAGATCCAATTATGATGAGTCAATTGCTAGTGAGTTTTGTGCACTACATTATCTTTATGAAGTTTTGCTTGAAATTTGTGAATCTGAAAATTGTGATGAAGTACTTTGTGAAGTGATTCACGATAGGTCTTTGGATAAAAAGCATGATTGCAATGATGTTATTATAAATTCTATTAATGTCAATTGTGCTAATAATATGCAAAACCCTAAGCTTTGGGATGCTAGTTTTGCTAGGTCCACTACTTGTTGCAATGATCATGATTGGGGTGATTTTTCTTATGATCTTGAAAATTTTAAGCCCCATGATGAATATGAGATTGATAATAATGTTTGCAATATTATTGAAAGTGGGTTTGGAAGAGTGTCAACTTTAGATCCCACATATTTGGAGAATGTTCAATCTTATGGTATTTTTGATAAAAGTGGGTTTGGAGAGGTCATAACTTTAGTTAATGTTAATCCCACTATTTTGGAAAAGTGTCAACTTCGCATGCATGTGGATCGTGTTGAAAATATTTTATGTGATAGCTATTTTGTTGAATTAATTTATGATCCTACATGTTATTATTATGAGAAAGGAAAATATGGTTGTTGAAATTTTCATGTTACAAAATTACCTCTCGTCATGTTGAGATTGCTATTGTTCCTTTCTTCTTCCTTGCATATGCCATTTTTTGCTTGCCTTGCAAATTTGTTTGCTTATAATATGCCTATGCATATGAAATATGTTAGACTTAGATGTGTTTGTCACGTGTTTTATGATGCTCTCTTTGCGCTTCAATTCTTGTCTTTCATGTGCGCATCATTAAAATTATCAATGCCTAGCTAAAAGGCTTTAAAGAAAAGCGCTTGTTGGGAGACAACCCAATTTTTTTACTTGCTTTTATTCAACAAATATTTGATCTAGCCTCTGGTTAGATTTTTTTATGTTTTAATTAGTGTTTGTGCCAAGTAAAACCTATAGAATCTTCTTGGATATTAGTTATTTGATCTTGCTGAAAAAGTCAGAAATTTTCTGTTCACAAAAACAATTGTTTAAAATCACCAGAACGTGATAAAATACTGATTCCAATTGCAGTAGATCAATAAACAAATTATCTATGTCTTACTATTTTGGTAGATTTTTCTGAGTTCCAGAAGTTTGCGTTAGATACCGATTACTACAGACTGTTCTGTTTTTGACAGATTCTGTTTTTCGCGTGTTGTTTGCTTATTTTGACGAGTCTATGGTTAGTAAAAGAGTTTATAAACCATATAGAAGTTGTAATACAGTGGGTTTAACACCAATATAAATAAAGAATGAGTTCATTACAGTACCTTGAAGTGGTGTTTTTTTTCCGCTAACGGAGCTCATGAGATTTTCTGTTGAGTTTTGTGTTGTGAAGTTTTCAAGTTTTGGGTAAAGATTTGATGGATTATGGAACAAGGATTGGCAAGAGCCTAAGCTTGGGGATTCCCAAGGCACCCCAAGGTAAAATTCAAGGACAACCAAAAGCCTAAGCTTGGGGATGCCCCGGAAGGCATCCCCTCTTTCGTCCTCGTGTATCGGTAACTTTACTTGGGGCTATATTTTTATTCACCACATGATATGTGTTTTTCTTGGAGCGTCTTGTATGATTTGAGTCTTTGCTTTTAGTTTACCACAATCATGCTTGCTTTACACACTTTTGAGAGAGACACACATGATTCAGAATTTATTAGAATACTCTATGTGCTTCACTTATATCTTTTGAGCTATATAGTTTTCGCTCTAGTGCTTCACTTATATCTTTTAGAGCACGGTGGTAGTTTTGTTTTATAGAAACTATTGTTCTCTCATGCTTCACTTATATTATTTTAGAGTCCTACAAAACAGCATGATAATTTGCTTAAAATGTGAAATTAGTCCTAATATGATATGCATCCAAGATTAGTAAAAACTTTCTTATAAGTGCGTTGAGTACTAAGAGAAGTTTGATGCTTGATGATTGTTTTGAGATATGGAGGTAGTGATATTAAAGTTGTGCTAGTTGAGTAGTTGCGAATTTGAGAAATACTTGTGTTGAAGTTTGCAAGTCCCGTAGTATGCACGTATGGTAAACGTTGTGTAACAAATTTGAAACATGAGGTGTTCTTTGATTGTCCTCCTTATGGGTGGCGGTCGGGGACGAGTGATGGTCTTTTCCTACCAATCTATCCTCCTAGGAGCATGCGCGTAGTGCTTGGTTTTTGATGACTTGTAGATTTTTGCAATAAGTATGTGAGTTCTTTATGACTAATGTTGAGTCCATGGATTATACGCACTCTCACCCTTCCATCATTGCTAGCCTCTTCGGTACCGTGCATTGCCCTTTCTCACCTTGAGAGTTGGTGCAAACTTCATCGGTGCATCCAAACCCCGTGATACGATACACTCTATTACACATAAACCTCCTTATATCTCCCTCAAAACAGCCACCATACCAACCTATTATGGCATTTCCATAGCCATTCCAAGATATATTGCCATGCAACTTTCCACCGTTCCTTTTATCATGACACGCTTCATCATTTTCATATTGCCTTGCATGATCATGTAGTTGACATCGTATTTGTGGCAAAGCCACCATGCATATTATTTCATACATGTCACTCTTGATTCATTGCCCATCCCGGTACACCGCCGAAGGCATTCATATAGAATCATACTTTGTTCTAGTATCGAGTTGTAATCATTGAGTTGTAAATAAATAGAAGTGTGATGATCATCATTCATAGAGCATTGTCCCAAAAAAAGGAAAAAAGAAAAAAAGGAGAAAGGCCAAAAAAGGAAAGGCCCAAAAAAATAAAAATAAAAAAATAAAAAGGGGCAATGTTACTATCCTTTTTCCACACTTATGCTTCAAAGTAGCGCCATGATCTTTATAATAGAGAGTCTTTTGTTTTATCACTTTCATATACTAGTGGGAATTTTTCATTATAGAACTTGGCTTGTATATTCCAACAATGGGCTTCCTTAAATGCCCTAGGTCTTCGTGAGCAAGTAAGTTGGATGCACACCCACTTAGTTTCTTTTGCTGAGCTTTCATACATTTATAACTCTAGTGCATCCGTTGCATGACAATCCGTACTCCTTGCATTGACATCAATTGATGGGCATCTCCGTAGCCCGTTGATTAGCCACGTAAATGTGAGACTATCTCTTTTTTTGTCTTCTCCACATAACCCCCATCATCATATTCTATTCCACCTATAGTGCTATATCCATGGCTCACGCTCATATATTGCGTGAAGGTTGAAAAAGTTTGAGATTACTAAAGTATGAAACAATATCGTGGCTGGTCATAAGTGTTGTGAATGATGAGAGGATTCTTGTGTGTGAAAATGGAGCATGACCTAACTATATGATTTTGTAGGGATGAACTTTCTTTGGCCATGTTATTTTGAGAAGACATAATTGCTTAGTTAGTATGCTTGAAGTATTATTACTTTTATGTCAATATTAAACTTTTATCTTGAATCTTTCGGATCTGAATATTCATGCCACAATTGAGAGAATTACATTGAAAATTATGCTAAGTAGCATTCCACATCAAAAATTCTGTTTTATCATTTACCTACTCGAGGACGAAAGGTGAATTAAGCTTGGGGATGCTTGATACGTCTCCAACGTATCTATAATTTTTTATTGTTCCATGCTATTATATATTCTGTTTTGGATGTTCAATGGGCTTTATTATACACTTCTATATTATTTTTGGGACTAACCTATTAACCGGAGGCCCAGCCCAAATTGCTGTTTTTTGCCTATTTCAGTGTTTCGAAGGAAAATGATATCAAACGGAGTCCAAACGGAATGAAACCTTCGGAACATGATTTTTGGAACAAACGTGATCCAGAGGACTTGGAGTGGATGTGAAGCAATCAACGAGGAGGCCACGAGGCACGGGGCACACCTACCCCCCTGGGCGCGCCCTCCACCCTCATGGGGCCCTCGTAGCTCCACCAACCTACTTCTTCGCCCTATATATACCTACGTACCCCAAAATATCAGAGGTAGAGCCAAAACCCTATTTCTACCGCCACAACCTTCTGTACCCGTGAGATCCCATCTTGGGGCCTTTTCCGGCGCTTCGCCGGAGGGGGCATCGATCACGGAGGGCTTCTACATCAACACCATAGCCTCTCCGATGATGTGTGAGTAGTTTACCTCAGACCTTCGGGTCCATAGTTATTAGCTAGATGGCTTCTTCTCTCTTTTTGGATCTCAATACAAAGTTCTCCTCGATTCTCTTGGAGATCTATTCGATGTAATCTTCTTTTGCGGTGTGTTTGTCAAAGATCTAATGAATTGTGGGTTTATGATCAAGATTATCTATGAACAATATTTGAATCTCCTCTGAATTCTTTTATGTATGATTGGTTATCTTTGCAAGTCTCTTCGAATTATCAGTTTGGTTTGGCCTACTAGATTGATCTTTCTTGCAATGGGAGAAGTGCTTAGCTTTGGGTTCAATCTTGCGGTGCTCGATCCCAGTGACAGTAGGGGAAACGACACGTATTGTATTGTTGCCATCAAGGATAAAAATATGGGGTTTATATCATCTTTCATGAGTTTATCCCTCTATATCATGTCATCTTGCTTAAAGCGTTACTCCGTTCTTATGAACTTAATACTCTAGATGCATGCTGGATAGCGGTTGATGTGTGGAGTAATAGTAGTAGATGCAGGTAGGAGTCGGTCTACTTGTCACAGACGTGATGCCTACATACATGATCATGCCTAGATATTCTCATAACTATGCTCAATTCTATCAATTGCTTGACAGTAATTTGTTTACCCACAGTAATACTTATGCTATCTTGAGAGAAGCCACTAGTGAAACCTATGGCCCATGGGTCTATTTTCCATCATATTAATCTCCCGTCAACAAGTTATTTCTATTACCGTTTATTTTTCTTTCTTTACTTTTAGTCTTTATCATAAAAATACCAAAAATATTATCTTATCATCTCTATCAGATCTCACTTTTGCAAGTGGCCGTGAAGGGATTGACAACCCCTTTATCGCGTTGGTTCCAAGGTTCTTATTTGTTTGTGTAGGTGCGTGGGACTTGAGCTTGGTCTCCTACTGGATTGATACCTTGGTTCTCAAAAACTGTGGGAAATACTTATGCTACTTTACTGCATCACCCTTTCCTCTTCAAGGGAAACCAATGCAGTGCTTAAGAGGTAGCACGGATCTTGCGTCGGAACTAAAACTGCCAGGAGCGCATTAGTAGGCTAGCTAGTGATCGATCAGTAACTTGTAAACACTGAGCGAACAAAAATAAGGAACTGTTAGTAACTTGTAAACACTGAGAACATAGAAATAAGGATCATGCTGGGCACAACAGTAAGAGCCGATCCGTTCAAAATGTTCACACGAGACTCACATGCCTGGCATTGTAATATGTTCACATTAGTAGCCCAAATTTAAAACCAACTAGTAGGATTCCCATACATAAGATCAACATGTTAATGCATCTCAATGATTCACAGATCATATATAAATATGTAGCTCCAAAAGCAAAGATCTAGAAAAAACATATGTTCTTCCTACTAACATGGATGCTTCTCTTGGCCAACATTCAGTACAGACTGAAAGACAAATTTTTTGTGAAGTCTACAATTCCTCTTGCGAACATAAGTGGTTTCACCAACAGCTGGAACCATGAGAATGAACCACACATGATGGAGGAACATCCACTGCAATATGATTTGGTCTTCTCTCGATCACACGGCGAGACTATTTTCGGAATACAAACTTTAACTTAGGAAAAATGATGCCCATTGTATAATAACACCAAAGCAATGAAGCACCTAGTGTTGGCCAATAAATAGTACAATACTACTTTTCTGCAGTCCATGAAGTGACTATCCAATCTTTCTGTGTCTATTTTCAAATGGCACTGCATGCAGTGACTATACTATTCTCTTGTGCAGTTCAACCAAAATTGCGGTCACTTTGTGTGTTTGCCAAATAGCAACGGGAAGACATCTCTATCAGCACAAATATCAAGCAGCTAGAAAACATATACCCCACCTTGTATTTCCGGTTTAAACATGTCTCTTCCGCTTAGCATCTGTCATGTTTTGCATTGGACAATTTGATACAGTCATGTTTTGCCCTGGACAATTTCATACTGAATTGATTTGCTGGTTCAGAGCATAAATATAGCGCCTATTCTTCATCAGACCAAGGATATCCATGTTCGAAGTGATTGAAGAGGTGAAACCGATACAACCGAAATTGAGCATCCAATCATGGAATCATGTCCTGCACCTCCAATGTAGGTCCACCCTGCCAATAAATTCACATGCAAACCACTAGTATTACTATCTAGTGATAGTACAAAAAGAGTAGCAAGATAGTAGCAAACCATGTACCTTCATAATGAACAGCTCATAGTGCCACCAATTGTATATAAAGGTTTGGAAGAAAACATGCTCCTAATGTTGAACCAGTTGGACTTTTTGTGTAGTTCCACTAAAATCGAGCATCCCTGTTTTCATAGATATTGAAAGTGTGATTACTATACAAGTGGCACTAGTTGAAGCATAGACTCACAAATATAAGCATTCCAATTTCTTAATGGGAAAAGGTAGCAAGACCGTTTCTAACCACCTGTTTGAAGGAATAAATAAGGCAACAACGGCTGATGTCAGAAAGGCATATATAGTTCTTTCTGAAAGAATGATCGATTCCTGACATTCCCTCTTCTTTTAAGCATATTATGTGCTGTTCAACTAAAATAAAATGCCATCACCGCCTTGACAATTCAGTGACACTGTAAAAAAGGAAATAACTTAATACATCATGATGTCAGGTATGTAGTCGACATGCATTAGAGACAAACATACAGACCTCCTCCGATAACATAATGAACATTAATTTTAACAAAGGTGTGACTAGCTTTACCGGGATAATTTGAGTGAACTCTAAACCCTCTGTTCCTTAATATAAGACGTTTTCGCAGTTTAATTTAAAGTACCCAAACATCCAGTATTTAGAAAAACAGGTAGTAGTTTCTTGAGCACATATCTGGGAAAGCTTGCCACACTTTATATATGTCCATATGCTAATGCAACACCATTCGAATAGTACAAATATACAATAATCCAGTGGCTAGTGCAACAGTAGAGTAGTTATTTTATTACAGGGTACAGTACAATGGTTTTACTGAACAGATTTTCATAAGCTCTAGCACTGGAAGATTTCTATAAGAGTTAACAATACAAAATGTAAAGGTAACAAGTTTCAACATTGGTATACTAGCTGTGCAAGAGCATTAAACCGAATACAAAAGTCTGAAGGTAACTAGCATTATTAACCAATGACAGTATTAAAAAATTGCAAACCATGTACCTTGAAGGTAAATATCATTTCGAACTCGAGTGGACATGAAAAATTGCTATCCCAATCTTGATAATCGATCAAACATAAAAACTTGATCGAACGAATCAATACACTAGCCAAAGGAGGAGGTGCCCATTCTTGACCTTTCCTCTTGTCTTCATAATTTTTTTGTGCAGTTTAACCAAAATAAAATGACATCAGCGCCTTGGCATTTTGGTGACACTGTACAAAAAATTGACCTATGTCATGAAAGTGAGGTATGTAATTTATAAGCATTAACAGTGCAAAAATCTGAACGTAGTAACAAGTTTCATCGTTGGTATACTGGGTGTGCAACAACATTAGAATGCCTTAGCTGAAAAATCTTTAATACATCCACAATCAACAGCTAACCCTGAAATAATCCAGAGACATTAAATGTCATTGCTTAAATTTATCGGTGGCATTAGACCTGATTATGCATTAGTTAAATGTGGCATCACTTTAGCAAGAGCATTGGTTGACTTTACCGCTGGCGTTATACTAACAGCAAAAAAGTGGCAATAAGAGCATGGGAGACCCATTCAGATAGTGGGCGCACCAGTACGATGTACCTCCACGAACGCATAGAGTGGTGAGGGAGGTATGGTTGCCCAGAGCAACAAATATCCAGGCACCATATGTGGATTACGTCCCATTTTTGTTCTCTTTAGCCACCTTTTTCCTATGTGAGGACAACAAACCGATCGACCTGGTCATTCTCTATTGCGTTGTCATGCCTTTCTACCCTTCTTCAACCAAGAGACATGAGACTTGTTCCTTAGCTACTGACTTTCCCCTTTTCAACCTCGATGCGGGTTCGATGCCTACTCTCTTGGATAGTACAGTCTCCCTTCCTTTCCTTATTCAACCCAGACATGGATTAGTCTGCATGAAGTAGGGTTTCCTTTAATAGGGCAAATTAAGGTTTTCGTCTGCGTGACCAACAGAACAGAGGATAGGAAATTGGGAAGATAGTGGAGTGGAAAAAGATCCACATGCAGCGACGTGGCAGATGGGGCAATAGAACAAGGGTATGGTTCGAAAAGAGGTAGCATAGCTGAGGGTCGGCGGGAAGTGGCTTCGCTCGTGGTCGTCATCCTCCGCACACACTACGACATCGAGCTTGGGGATGGAGGCCATTCCGCGCGGGCTCTAGGTCTGAGAGGACGGCCTTGTCGTCAGTGCGTGACCTCGCTCGCCAATGACGAGTGCGTCAACGTTGCACGTCCTTTTCTTCCCTGGCAGATCTGTGACCACCGGTGAGGAGGGAGAGAGAGGCCATCTTTTTTACATCTGGAGAGAGGGTGATAGTGTGAGAAGCAAGTGGGCAGCCCTTAGCAATAAAGCTCTGAAGCTCCAGCCTATATATCTTTTTTATACTACTAGTACTAGAGGTGGAGTAGTGGTAGAGTAGTTTATATTTTCTCTGCATACAGTACCAGTTAGTCGTGCTTCAAAACTGAACGACACGCCATTAAAAAATAAAGGTCGATAACTAATGCGGCACCTCGGGCCAACACGGCCAGATCGCATTTTGCACGAGAAATTACACACCATGTTTCATTGACATGTGGTCCCGTTCCAACATGTCAGTGAGACGACGGCGAGTCATTTTGTACAATTTCCGAGA
Organism: Aegilops bicornis; assembly: GCA_021605145.1. Taxonomy (NCBI): domain Eukaryota; kingdom Viridiplantae; phylum Streptophyta; class Magnoliopsida; order Poales; family Poaceae; genus Aegilops; species Aegilops bicornis. The sequence goes on from CM038672.1 coordinate 112,805,674, forward strand.
GGACGTGTAGGCCGGGGCGCCTCTTCGTGTACCATGGCAAACTGGCAACTGTCCAATGACTTTTCACCTTTCCCTCTCGATTTGGAACTACTGTCGCATGCTCTTCCCCCCTCCTCCATTTGCCTTCACCCTTCCTTCCGCCATTGTTCGATCGTCTTCTCCATGGAGGGAACAAGCCGGAAATGACCCCGTTATTCTTGCCCCAATCTGAAAGATGACATGGTGGGGGAACTCATTGATCGGTCTTGGCGTCATCACCTCGGCTAGCATGGCAGGTCTGCTCAAGACCATTCTCGACTCAAGTAATAACATCATTACAAGGAACCCAAGGGTCCAGGAGCGGTTTGATCTCCCTTATCTTCTTTGCTATAAGCCTGTTCGCATGGGCGCAGACGACAGAGGCCTCGCCTTGTGCAAGTTGATGCCGCTTGATAATGATACGTCTGATGTCAAGATGCCATCGCTTAAGGGTAAGGCCTGGGCTGGCGCAAATGGAGATTGGGTTGTTTATATTGGTACAATTGCGAGTGGGAACCTGTGAATGTGTACACTCGTCAGCGGATTCCACTTCCAAAAATCTCAGATTGCCCTGAGGTTGAGCACACAGATGATCTACATACGTACAAATACGATCATGGTGGCTGTCGTCTACGGAAGATAGCAATTTGTCAAGTCCCCAACCGCTCTTGGAATTACAGGAACTATGAAGTTGTTGCTATCTTCGACAAGCTTGTTGCTGTCGTTACTGATTCCATGGTTCGTCCATGGATATTGCTCAAAAATCAGTTTCTATACACGGATGAGTACTGTGATGCAATTGAATATGAGGATCTTGTGTTTGCTGCCACCACTCGTGGCATTGTTTTTGCATGGGATCCTCGTAGTTTCGGTACGTTTATCTTTCATCGTAATTATAATTGTTTCATCCACATGCATGCGGGTTAGCTAGTTTCCCTTTACTAATTAACCTTCTTCTTGTGTTTCCAAGGTCCTGTGAACATTCCACCACCTATACTTGAAAAAAATTATAACCAAGGCGGAGATGACAATGGTGATGATCACGAGCATGAGGACGAGTAGAACTTATATACACAGTGGCACCTGGCAACTAATTTCGATGGATCACCTCTTCTTGTCTCAGACACAAAGGTAATCGATTGTTACTACTGAGGGAGCAGGTGTTGTCTCCCATGGTCGCCCTCTCCGGACCTATTCCTACACCCATTGCAGGGTATTCGGGATGGATACTAGTGTGCTAGAGCCAACACCTTCTCCCTGGTTCAGTATTGGACAAACCTATCCAATGATGGTGAAAGGCGATTCGGCTGATGTTGACACAACGTTACTACCATTTATGAGAAGCAACTGTATCTATACCTCGGACATTGCGGTGGTTCCTTACCCTGGTCCTGATATATGCCGCTTCAGCCTGGATGATCAGTCCTGCGTTGCTCTCAATATTGACAATAGCTGGCCCTTCCCAGAGCACCTATGGTTCAAAGCAAGCGTTTCCAACGCCGAGGATTGGTTGAGTTGAAGTTCATTTCATTGCTTGTTATTTGTTGTGTGATGAAAACTTCAGTATTTACTAGAATGTTTTGTTGGAAATAATCTATAATCCAACATGTATCCTCGTTGTCGTTGTGTGTTGATGACTTGTTGTATGTAATGAATGGTACATTTGCAAATGCATGTCATAGACTCAATTTATGAATGGTTTTCGAGTCACTTCTTGGAGTGTGAGTACCGTACTAGTATAGCCAGCATCCGGTTAGTATATGAAGTTGCCACATCACATAGAGCCAACCTAATATTAGAGTATGCTAGCCCTCCACCGGCACACCGCTTCAAATGGCGGAGGAAGTGAGAGGTCGCGTCACCTTGTGTCCAGATCTAAGATGCCACGTGTACCAGATGGATGCCTCCAAGTTCGACCACCGTGATGCTAGGTGCGAGCCGAGGAACACTGTTGGAGAGACCCCCTCATAATTTTCCTACATTGGTCGTTTGATTCATAGGATAGAATGTTATAGGTTTTTTTCCTATGTAATCATGTTTTAATTTGGCAATCTAGCATCCACTCCAACTTTTGTTTCACTTCCTTTGTTCCTACGAAGAGAGTACTTGCTCTAAATGATGTGCCGCTGCAAGAGCCGCCTATATTAATTAACAATGCTCTAAAAAGGTGGACCAGCTTTCGCTATAGTAGTACTGTACTAGGTTAGTAGGTGACCTTGCGCTTGGCTCTTCTCCTCTTCCTAAGTCGAACAATAATGATGGTACTACAAGAGTACTTCCGTAATCGACACCAAATGAACTGCTGCACCTCCACCGCTTGTAAGCAAAAGTTTCTCCTCATGATGCGAGCCACTGCGCACGCATTGCCGAGGGAGAAGGCGTAGTAAGCAAGCTTCTCGTCATTCTGTGAGTTGACGGGACACATCAAAGTTATTTATTAGTACTCTCTTCAAAAAGGGCCGACCATGTCCATGGATACCATACCGTGCTCTGTCATTGAGTACGTGCACTATTCACGTGCCATCAAGGAGAAAAAATATTGCGTAGTACTAGGTGCCATCGAAGTGCATGACTCACTTACGCACTGCATATCTCCATTTTCTTGCATGACACGCCACCTTGATGCTAGATGTCCCGCGTGTCATGGAGGCATATAGTATGATTTTGTAAAATGGAGGCATATAGATGTCCCGCGTGTCGGCAAAAGGATGAACAAAGCTCATGTCTTTGACGAAAGAGTGGAAGAACATAGATTCCCGACGACCGAGAAGGAGCAACAAACCTCGGGGTGGAGTGTCTGCACTCATAATATTTTATATTATTTAGCGACATAAAATCAACCAAATCTCTCCACGTTCCTATACCATTCTATAGTATGAGAATAACTTTGAAGTAAGCCATTGATTCACTCTATCCAATGGTCATAGTTGGAAAATCCAAACAAAACCAAGCATTGGATCAACTCTTTTTTCAAGATCAACTCTTTTAGCACTTAGATTGTTGCCGCCTGCCCACCTAGCCCACCTATATATCCGCTCACGTGTGATGACCACAGGAGCTATCCACTCAAATTGTATGTTAAAAAAATAAAGGTCGATAACTAATGCGGCACCTCGGGCCAATGCGGCCAGATCGCATTTTGCACGAGAAATTACACACCATGTTTCGTTGACATGTGGTCCCGTTCCAACATGTCAGTGAGACGATGGCAAGTCCTTTTGTACAATTTCCGAAAGGACGTGTAGGCCGGGGGGCCTCTAAGTCTCATCAGGGTAAACCGCAACCGTCCACCGACTCTTCGCCTTTCCCTCTTGATTTGGAACTGCTGTCGCACGCTCTTCCTCCCTCCTCCATTTGACTTCACCCTTCCTTCTTCCATTGTTCGATCGTCTTCTCCATGGAGGGAACAAGCCGGAAATGACCCCGTTATTCTTGCCCCGATCTGAAAGATGACATGGTGGAGGAACTCATTGATCGGTGCGACGTCATCACCTCGGCTAGCATGGCAGGTTTGTTCAAGACCATTCTCGACTCAACTAGTAACATCATTACAAGGAACCCAAGGGTCCAGGAGCAGTTTGATCTCCCTTATCTTCTTCGCTATAAGCCCGTTCGCATGGGCGCGATTTACGGAGGCCTCGCCTTGTGCAAGTTGATGCCGCTTGATAATGATACGTGTGATGTCAAGATGCCATCGCTTAAGGGTAAGGCCAGGGCTAGCGCAAATGGAGATTGGGTTGTTTATATTGGGTACAATTGCGAGTGGGAACTTGTGAATGTGTACACTCGTCACGATTCCACTTCCAAAAATCTCAGAGTGCCCTGAGGTTGAGCACACAGATGATCTACGTACGTTCAAATACGATCATGGTGGCTGTCGTCTATGGAAGATAGCAATTTGTTGAGTTCCCAACCGCTCTTGTAATTACAAGAACTATGAAGTTGTTGCTATCTTCGACAAGCTTGTTGCCGTCCTTCGTGGTTCGACTGGATGGATATTGCTCAAAAATTAGTTTCTATACACGGATGTGTACTATGATGCAATTCAATACGAGGGTCTTGTGTTTGCTGCCACCACTCGTGGCACTATTTTTGCATGGGATCCTCGTAGTTTCGGTACGTTTTTCTTCCACCGTAATTATAATTGTTTCATCCACATGCATCCGAGTTAGCAAGTTTCCCTTCTCTACTAATTAACCTTCTTCTTGTGTTTCCAAGGTCCTGTGAACATTCCACCACCTATACTTGAAAATTTTCATAACCAAGGGGGAGATGACGATGGTGATCATCACGAGCATGAGGACGGCAGTGGCCCATATACTCGCATGGCGGCTGGCAACTAATTCTGATGGATCACCCCTTCTTGTCTGTATACATCCCACTGCTGATGTTACTACTAAGGAAGCAGGTGTTGTCTCCCATGGCCGCACTCTCCGGACCTATTCCAACACCAGTTGCATGGTATTCGGGATGGATACTAGTGTGCTAGAGCCAACACCTTCTCCCTGGTACAGTATTGATAGTCTTGGAGAAAACTCACTCTTCCTTGGACAAAACTATCCAATGATGGTGAAAGGCGATCCAACTGCTGTTGACACAACGTTACTACTACCATTTATGAGAAGCAACTGTATCTATACGTCGGACATTGCGGTGGTTCCCTACCCTGGTCGTGATATAGTAGGCCGCTTCAACCTGGATGATCAGTCATGCGTTGGTCTCGAGATTGACAGTAGCTGGCCCTTCCCAGAGAATCACTTGTGGTTCAAAGCAAGCGTTTCCAACGCTGAGGATTGGTTGAGTTGAAGTTCATTTCATTGCTTGTTATTTGTTGTGTGATGAAAACTTTAGTATTTATAATGTATCCTCGTTTTCGTTGTGGGTTGATGACCTGTTGTATGTAATAAAATGATAATACTTTATTTCAGCGTTGTGTTAACAGGGTCCTGGCGGTTTACCGCCGGACGGGTCATAATGCCCAAGAAAAGGGCTGATTGATAATCAAACCGTAAAAATATGAAATGATTCATACATGTGATATAATATCCATGTTTATTTGGCTGGTTAACTTTGATTGTGATAAGGGTGAAAACCCAAATCTGAAATTCTTTATATAACCCCATCATGTACTGATGTTGTATAGTAAGTCATTCCGGGTGATGATGCACACCAGATGATCAAAGCTGGTGACTGGTAGTCAATGCCAGGCCGGGTTAAAAAACTCCGGTTTAAGAATAAGGTCTGTCAACGTGTAGTTGCAAACCAAGCCGGTTTAATAATACCAGGCTAATAAAATGTCTGACCAGGCCAAAAAAATCGGTTTAACAAAAAATTCAGCAAAATGCAAAGGAAACCATGTAGTCGAGGCTTTTTGAGGGCTGCCAGGCCCAAATTCGAGGCTTTTTGTGGGCTGCCAGGCCGCTGAGTTGAACCATTTAACAAAGCCTTTTAAGATGGACCTCCAACTAACCAATCACCGTTTTAACTTTGACAAGTTCGTGGTCTCAATGAGAGTAACTCACAAACGTTCAGAGGGTCGTGCTGTGATGACCTGGATAGGAGTGTCTTACTTGATGAAGGCAGGTTAACCCGGGGTTTTAGGTAAATATACCGGGCTTCCAAGCCGTGGGTCGATACCAGCTACAAGGGTCCATTCAAACTCCTTGGTATTTGACACAAGAAGCCCCCAAGTAACGTGATGAGCTGTGCTCATTGGGTGCCTATGTTTGAGTTGTGCATAGCATCTAGACTCTCTTTGGCCCCTTGGGTGTGAAGCTCCCAAGCTTTTTGGCTTGATAGCCGGTTTAACAGGTAGTACTCCGCTTTGTCAGCTGAAGCCCCCACGTAACTCAAAGGATATTTGAGAAAAAATAGCAGAAGCCCCGCTTAGAGCAAGGATGCTAATTTATTTATTGATCATAATATATACATTATCGAAATATATACATAAGAGGAGCCTATGGCTCAAGTGTAATAAGGCCGGAGGAGAGCTATGTTCCATGGCCGTCGGGTCTCCTCGTCAGAGTTGCGTGAGTTGTCTCGAACGTCAATGAGGTAGTATGACCCGTTGTGCAGATTCTTGCTGACCACAAAAGGTCCTTCCCAGGGGGGGGGGGGGATAACTTGTGCATGTCGGTCTGATCCTGGATAGGCCGGAGCACCAAGTCACCTTCTTGAAAGGTTCTTGTCCTAACACGGCGGCTGTGATAACGCCGTACATCTTGTTGATAAACCGCCGATCGAGCCAGAGCCCTATCTTGTTTTTTTAGAACCATATCTAGTGCTTCTTGGCGAGCTTGCTCGTTGTCCGCTTCAACATAATTAGCAACCCGGGGCGAGTCATGACGTATATCACTTGGGAGAACCGCCTCTGCCCCGTATACCATAAAGAAAGGCATGTAACCTGTTGATCGATTGGGGGTGGTGTTGATACTCCACAACACAGAAGGTAATTCTTCCACCCAACAACCCGGCGTCCGCTGCAAGGGAATCATGAGCTGGGGTTTAAGACCCTTTAAAATTTGTTGATTAGCTCGCTCCGCTTGACCGTTGGATTGAGGGTGTGCCACAGATGCTAGGTCAAGCCAGATGTGCTCTCTCTGACAGAAATCCTCCATCTCACCTTTGGAAAGGTTGGTACCATTATCCGTGATGATACTGTGTGGAAAGCCAAAACGGAAGATAATCTTTTTGAGGAATTGAACCGCCGTAGCTGCATCATACTTGCTAACAGGCTCTGCTTCAACCCACTTGGTGAATTTATCAACTGCCACCAACAGGTGGGTCTTTTTGTCCTGGGAACGTTTAAAGGGTCCCACCATATCAAGCCCCCAAGTAGCAAATAGCCAAGTAATGGGAATCATCCGTAGTTCCTGCGCCGGAATATGAGCTGTGCGTGAATTTTTTGGCAAGCATCACATCGCTTTACCAGATCCTCCGCATCAGCATGAGCTGTCAACCAGTAAAACCCATGACGAAAAGCTTTTGCAACCAGGGACATTGAACAGGCATGATGACCACAATCCCCTTCATGAATTTCCCGTAGGATCTCTAGGCCTTCTTCCGGAGAAACACAACGCTGAAATATGCCCGAAACGCTACAACGGTGTAACTCGCTGAGGGAGTCCTGGACTAGGGGGTGTCCGGATAGCCGAACTATCATCACGGCCGGACTCCAAGACTATGAAGATACAAGATTGAAGACTTCGTCCCGTGTTCGGATGGGACTTTCCTTGGCGTGGAAGGCAAGCTTGGCGTCTGGATATGTAGATCTCCTACCATTGTAACCGACTGTGTAACCCTAACCTATCCGGTGTCTATATAAACCGGAGGGTTTTAGTCCGTGGACGAACAACAATCATACCATAGGCTAGCTTCTAGGGTTTAGCCTCCTTGATCTCGCGGTAGATCTACTCTTGTACTACCCATATCATCAATATTAATCAAACAGAGTAGGGTATTACCTCCATTGAGAGGGCCTCGAACTCGGGTAAAAACATCGTGTCCCTTGTCTCCTGTTACCATCCGCCTAGACGCATACGATTCGGGACCCCCTACCGAGATCCGCCGGTTTTGACACCGACATTGGTGCTTTCATTGAGAGTTCCTCCGTGTCGCCACCTATAGGCCCGATGGCTCCTTCGATCATCAACAACGACGCGGTCCAGGTGAGACTTTTCTCCCGGACAGATCTTTTGTATTCGGCGGCTTTGCATCGGCGAGCCAATTCGCAGCCATCTGAGCAGATCGAAGCTACGCCCCTGCCCATCAGTCATATTTGGAAGTTTGAACTATACGGCCGATGTCCGCGGAGACTTGATCTTCGACGGATTCGAGCCACACCGAAAGGCGTGCCGTGACCGTCTCGAGCGGGTATGATCTAGCTCGCCACGAACAGTGCCACAGGCCGGACCAAAGATCCGCCCCGACCCTTAGTCCGGAGGTGGACTCCCCGATCGAGGACGAGTGGTTGGACACCGCCGCGGGGGCTACAATCTCTACGGGGATTGAGCCGAACTCCATCCCTGTCCTTGGCGAAGCTCATGACCCCAGGGTGCCAGACTCCTCTCCGGACTCCGAACCCTCCGCGCCCCTGCCAATCGAATCCGATCGGGCGCCGGTCATGGAGTTCACTGCCGCGGACGTCTTTCAGCACTCGCCCTTTGGCGACATCCTGAATTCACTAAAGTCTCTCTCTTTATCCGGAGAGCCCTGGCGAACTACGACGGGAAGGTTGGGATGCGGACGACGAAGAAATTCAACACCCACCCACCACCCACTTTGTAGCCACTGTCGATGATTTAACCGACATGCTCGACTTCGACTTCGAAGACATCGACGGTATGGACGACGATGTCGGAGACGACCAAGACCCAGCGCCTACAGGGCACTGGAAGGCCACCTCGTCATACGACATATACATGGTGGGCATCCCAAAAGATGGGAACAACGATGGAACAACGGAGGATGACCACTCCAAGAAGCAACCGAAGCGCCGACGTCAGCGGCGCCGCTCTAAATCCCGCCACAACAAAAACAGTGATTCCGGCACGGGAGATAATAACACCACAGACGGTCAAGACAACCCCTCCAAAGAGGACTCGGCAGAGGAGGGAGAAGCAAGTCCGCATTTGACGGTCGCGTAAAGAGAGGTAGAGGATGATAATTATGCGCCTCCCTCCGAAGATGAGGCAAGCCTCAACGATGATGAATTCGTCGTGCCTGAGGATCCCGCCGAACAGGAGCATTTCAAACGCAGGCTTATGGCCACGGCAAGCAGCCTCAAGAAAAAGCAGCAGCAGCTTAGAGCTGACCAAGACCGCTAGGCTGACGGATGGATCAAGTCCTTGCAACCAAAGAGTATGAACTCGAACGCCCTCCAAAAGCTACCCCAAACGCAGGCCGTTGCCTTGATCGAGGAGGAAGCACCCAAGTCACCAACGACGACATGGCGCATCGCCACCCCATGGCCGCGACAGAGAAGCCTCTCGGCCCTCCGCTCAAGCCACACCCCGACCCCGCTCAAAAAGTACCAAGGCACGTGAAAACACGTCAGACTTGCAAGATATATTGGAGGATAAGGAAAAACATACAAGCTCGATCTACGGATCGCGTGGGCGCCCAATGACTTGAGATGATTACCGTCGCGCCGGATACAGCAAACCCGGCCCGGCCGAACACAGTAGACAAAGCTCATATGAGCTACGTCGTGATATAGCCCAATATCTGAGGCGCCAAGACACCCACTGTGCTTCATAGATGAAGTAATGGATCATCAAATCACTGAGGGCTTCAAACCCATAAACATTGAATCATACGATGGTACCACAGATCCTGCGGTCTGGATCGAGGACTATCTCCTCCACATCCACATGGCCCGCGGTGATGATCTACATGCCATCAAATACCTCCCACTCAAGCTTAAAGGACCAGCTCTGCATTGGCTCAACAGCTTGCCAGCAGAATCAATTGGTTGTTGGGAGGACCTGGAAGCCACATTCCTTGATAACTTCCAGGGCACATATGTGTGACCACCAGATGTCGATGACCTTAGCCATATAATTCAGCAGCCAGAAGAATTGGCCAGACAATTCTGGACACGGTTCCTAACAAAGAAAAACCAAATCATTGACTGTCCGGATGTAGAGGCCCTTGCAGCCTTCAAACATAACATCCGCGACGAATGGCTTGCCCGACACCTAGGACAGGAAAAGCCGAAATCCATGGCAGCCCTCACAACACTCATGACCCGCTTTTGTGCGGGAGAGGACAGCTGGCCAGCTCGAAGCAACAACTTGGCCAAACACCCTGATAGTTCGGATACCGAGGATAGCAATGGCAGGTCGCGTCGCAACAAAAACAAGCGCGCGTGCATTAACGGCGATAATCTTCAAGATACGGCCGTCAATGCCAGATTCAGAGGCTCTAAACCCGGTCGTGGAAGAAGCCATTCAAAAGAAATACCCAGGTCTGGCCCAACTTGGACCGAATACTCGATCGCTTGTGCGGATACATGGCACCCCAAAAAACCAGCCAATCACACCAACAGGGATTGTTGGGTGTTCAAGCAAGCAGGCAAGTTAAGTGTCAAGTCAATGACAAGGGCTGCATAGCGATGACGAGGAAGAGCCCGGCCGCCGAACAATACAGATGTAAGGGCTTTCCCACACAAGTGCGAACGGTGAACATGATATACGCAACCCACATACCCAAAAGGGAGCGGAAGCGTGCACTAAGGGACGTATATGCGATGGAGCCAGTCGCCCCAAAGTCCAACCCATGGTCTTCCTGCCCGATCACCTTCGATCGAAGGGACCACCCCACTAGCATTCGTCATGGTGGTTTCGCCGCATTGGTTCTTGACCCAATTATTGACGGATTTCACCTCACCGTAGTCCTGATGGACGACGGTAGCAACTGAACCTGCTTTATCAGGATACAATGCGCAAAATGGGCATAGACCCCTCAAGGATTAAACCTACAAAGACGACCTTTAAAGGCGTCATACCGGGTGTAGAGGCCAATTGTACGGGCTCAGTTACACTCGAAGTGGTCTTCGGATCCCCGGATAACTTCCGAAGCAGAGAGTTGATCTTCGACATAGTCCCGTTCCGCAGCGGCTATCACACACTGCTCGGACGAACCGCATTTGCAAAGTTCAATGCGGTGCCGCACTACGCATACCTCAAGCTCAAGATGTCAGGCCCTCGAGGAGTAATCACGGTCAATGGAAACACCGAACGCTCTCACCGAACGGAGGAGCACACGGCGGCCCTCACGGCGGAGGTGCAAAGCAGCCTCTCACAGCAATTCTCGAGTCCGGCCATTAAACGTCCGGACACTGTCAAGCGTGCCCGGAGTAACCTACAACAAGACCGCCTGGCACGATCCAAGCACGCGTAGCAATCCGGCCCCAACGCCAGCCCTCGCGAAATTGCGAAGCCAGTACTACGCTTACTTAACTACGCTCTAGAGATACCATGGGAATAAGGGGAGGAGCACGACCACGGCATGCCTAGATTGCGGCTAAACCGCACCAGGGGCTCCCGATCGTGTCATTCTTTTTTTCCTTTTTCTTTTTTCAGGACTCCGTTTTCCAGAAGTCCTGTCCGACAATAGAATCGCCGAACTCACGATGCAACAACCAGGGAAGCAGAAAGCTACGTCGAGTGTTCAAGTGGTCTCTATTACGAGCATTATACCTATTTTACATACCATCCCGCAGCTTACCCCTGGAGGGGGACATGTTAAATAATCCCATCCCTTGCGTATCGCACTGTTTGTATCGTTCTGCTTTCATAGTAGTACCTTTTTGAATAAACAATACATAGCTTTTGCTTATTATTTCACTCCTTTCTTTATCTATATATATGTTCATTTCATGACATGTTTCACCCGTACACTTTGGTACGACCAATACACAAGTGGATTAAGTACCCCAAAATTATGTTGTGATATGTGAGTACACTTTCAATAGTGCGTCACCCGGATCTTATAGAATTATATGCATCGGCTCCGAATCATGTCTTGGGTCAATAGTTGGGTTTGCCCGGCTCCTATGTTTTGGTACCTTACGTTCCGTTATATCGGCTAAGGTATCACTACGAGAACCACTACGATTGTGCCCCAGCTGAGCTGGGTTGAGCACCTCAGTGGAGAAAGCTAAAACTGACCGTCATGATAGGGCGAGAGCCGCCGCTGTTCGAGAGGTTTTTTCGGGTCCCTAAAGACTTATGCCGCTTAGAGCGAGGAACCGGAATTGTCCTGCCAAGGCGTGGATAGCGCCTAACTCGGTCTTCCGAATACTAGGGGCTTCACCGAAATTTAAAATTATAGAATTCTATGGCTAAGTGTGAGTGTTCAAGCATTATAAGTCCGGTTGCCTTGTTCGTTGTGTTGAGCGCCTCCCTAGATGGACCCAAGAATGGGAACAAGAGTGCTCAAGTTTATCCCGAACACCCCAAAGACTGTGGCATGGGGCTGAAGCCAACGACTTGCCATCTCTCAAATTTGATAAACGGCCGCCAGAAGGTAATATTTTAAATTAACAAGCGTTGCTTAGCGCATATGAACAAGTTTTCAACGTACAGGATAACAAATGCGAGTCTATTCAAAAATTAAATCTTTGGAGCACTCATCCGCTATTCGGCGGGCACCCTTCAGGAGGCCCTCATAGTACATTTCGGGCATGCGATGCTCCTTGCCCTTCGGTGGCCCGTCCGTCACAAGCTTCTCCGCATCCAGCTTGCCCCAGTGCACTTTAGCATGGGCAAGGGCCCGACGGGCACCTTCAATGCAGACGGAGCGCTTGATGACTTCAATCCGTGGACAAGCATCCACCAGCCGCCGCACTAGCCCAAAGTAGCTCCCAGGCATGGCTTCCAATGGCCACATCCGAACTATGAGGCCCCTCATGGCCTGTTCGGCGACCTTGTGGAGCTCGACCACCGCTTCAGCTGGTCGCTTAGGGGCACCGGATGTCCGGCCTCGATATCTTGAGACCAGAACACCTTCTCCGGTCGAGCTCCCCTCCTTGGCACGGTAGAATCTGCAGCGGCGCATCGGACACCTTCGGCAGATCTGCGAACGCTCCTGGAGAGCTCCGAATCCGGGTAAGTAATATGTAATTCACTTTCACATGCTTGCTTTGCATAAAGAATGCCTTACCCGGTGCTATCTTCTTTAATGATTCAATTTCTTCGAGGGCTTTTTGGGCTTCGGCCTTAGCGGCTTTGGCACTCTCAAGAGCCGAGGCGAGCTCGGACTCTCGAAGTCTTGAGTCACGCTCCAAACTCTCGTGTTTTTCCACGAGAGCACGGAGCTCTTGCCGTCTGCTTCGCCACTGGGCCTCCCCTTCTCTCGCTTCGGTGCGCTCATGACCGCTTTGTTTTCGACCCACGGACACCGCTTCCTTCAGGGTCGCCACCTCGTTCGTGGCCCCTGCAGTACCCATGTTATTCCTGTTATTTTTTGGCAACCGAAACCTTTCTGTAAGGTATTTCTTTATTAAGGTATTACTTACCTTCCTTGTCCTCGAGCTACTTCTTGGCAAGTCCGAGCTCGTTCTCGGACCGCTCGAGGCTCTGCTTCAATGCATTGACCTCCGCAGTCCGGTCTGGCAGAGGTCGGCAGCGCAACCTGCATTCCCATATTGACATACTTATGTTAGACTCCTGCGTATATCTTTTAGATCCTTAGTCCGGCTTTTCTTTCCGAACACCGAACTAAGCATCGAGGCTACTGTCTATGTGGTAATATTTTTACATATTCTAAACTTACCTCAAAGCCTGTTAGAAGGCTGGTATAGGCTTCAGTCGGCCCGCTCTTGGCGGATCGAACTTTCTGGATCACCACACTCATAATAAAGGCGGTGCTCCTCCTCGATGGAGGCGCTGTTAAGCGCCTCCAGTAAGCTATCCGGTGCCTCCGGTTGGACGGCAGACACCGGCGTCTTACCCTTCCTACGAAGGGACCGCTTGCCGAACTCCGGAACCGCTGAAGGTTCCGGCATGGAGTCCGGACGAGGGTCGGGCTTAGAGCCCCTGGGGGTCTCGCCCCCCACGCACCTGGAGTCCGGGAGGTTGCCTTGCGGCGCCTCCTGCGCACCTCCTCTTGACCAGGCCCCCTTGGGGCACCACCTCGGCATCGTCCGCAGCGTGAGGAGATGAGGCGGCCGGAAGTGAAGTACTCTCCATTTCCGACGAACTCGGGGACCCGCCGACAAGCGGCGAACTTCGCCCTTGGGCGGGCTGCATGATTGTTCGGCATTAGAGAACACTATGCAATAAAAAGTCATGGGTATCCGGACACTTACGATCTCGCCAGGGGCTTGGCCCTTGTTGGCCAATCCTCCTCGTCGTTGTCGACGTTGGTGGAGAAGTCCGGAGGAAGGGTTCTTCCCTTCTTGGACCCTCCGCCTCCCGGTTGGGGGCGGCCTTCCTTTCCTCTCCTCCCCGGCTGGAGAGGCTTCTTTTCCTCCTCCTCATTCTCGGGAGAAGATTCTGCTTCAGAATCTGACAAGATCAAAGCGCCGGGAGCTCTTTCGAGTTCCCGTTGCCTCCTTCTTGGCCTTCTTCTCCGGCACCACATGAGGTACCGGAGCTAGCAGCCCCGTCAATCGGGCGTCTGCTGGGCCTTCTGGCAAAGGAGCCAGACAGTTAACCTGTCCGAACGTCTTCAGCCAGTCCTGTTAAAGGTTAGGGAGTTTTAGATCCCGCAAAGAGTCAAACTATGAAAAAAGAGTCTCATAAAGGGTAAAATAACTCACCTCGCTGGCTTGACGCTGCGAGCTGAATCCGCGATCTTCGGTAGCGGATGTGGGAGCCTCGGCGTCCTTGAACAGCACCTTCCAGGCATCTTCGTACGTGGTGTCAAAGAGCCTTTTCAGAGTTGGGTGCTGTGCCGGATTGAACTCCCACAATTTGAAGGCCCGTTGTTGGCATGGGAGAATCCGGCGGATGAGCATCACCTGGATTACGTTGACTAGCCTGAGATTCTTGTCCACCAGGTTTCGGACGCATGTTTGGAGTCCGAATAGCTCGTCCGAATTCCCCCACGTCAGGCCCGTCTCTTTCCATGACGAGAGCCGTGTGGGGAAGCCAGATCTGAATTCGGGGGCCGCCGTCCATTTGGGGTCGCGACTCGGTGATATAGAACCACCCGATTGCCACCCTTTATTATCTCCACGAAGGAGCCTCGAGCCATAGTACTTTGGCCATCTTGCCCAAGATGGCGCCTCCGCACTCCGCTGACGGCCGCCCACTACCTTCGGCTCGACATTGAAGATCTTCAGCCATAAGCGAAGTGGGGCTGGATGCAGAGGAAGGCCTCGCACCACGACGAGGAACGCCGAGATGTTGAGGATGAAATTGAGGGCCAGTCGTGGAAGTCCGGGACGTAGTAGAACATGAGCCCAGCGGACAAATGGGTGAAGTGGAAAACCTAGTTCATGGAGGAAGTGGGGAGAAACACCACCCTCTCATGGGGCACGGGTTGGAATGAGCTGCCCCGCGTGGGCAGCCGGTGCGCCGATGTTGCCGGGACAAGTATCCGGCCTCCCGCAGCTTTGTGATGTGCCCCTCCGTGACGGAGGAGGCCATCCACCTGCCTCCCGCTTCGGACATAGTTGGAGAAGGTTGAGGTGGGATGTGCGGACTTGGGCACTGGAGCTCGAGTCTTGTGAAATGGATGAGCAAATGAGGAAGAAGGCGTAGGTGAAAAAGGTGGATCCTTATCCCCTTATATGGACGGACGAAGCTATGCGTCCCCCACCAGCCTGGTAAAACTCGCTTATCTCCCAAGCACCGCAATCAATGGCGCGGATGGGTTACCCACGTCCGTATTGATGGGAATCCCGGAATAAGGGGGCACGATCTATGCTTTGATAAGACGTGCCAGGGAAACCGCCTCGCTAAACACGCTGAGGTGGAATAGTAAAAAAACGATTCGTATAAAGGCCTGGCCGTGGTGTGATGTCACGCCGCGGAATACGTCAGCAGATCTGTGCAAAAGTTATTCTCTCTACGGTGGTATGTGGAACTTGTTTTGCGAGCGGACACTATCCTTATGTTCAAAACCTTCTATGAAGTATTCGGAGGAGGAACCCGCCTTGCAATGTCAAGACAATATGCGCCCGGACTCGTCGTCATTGAAGCCTGGTTCAGGGGAGCTACCTTGAGGGAGTCCTGGACTAGCGGGTGTCCGGATAGCCGAACTATCATCACGGCCGGACTTCAAGACTATGAAGATACAAGATTGAAGACTTCGTCCCGTGTCCGGATGGGACTTTCCTTGGCGTGGAAGCCAAGCTTGGCGATACGGATATGTTGATCTCCTACCATTGTAACCGACTCAGGTAACCCTAACCTATCCGTGTCTATATAAACCGGAGGGTTTTAGTCCAGGGACTAACAACAATCATACCATAGGCTAGCTTCTAGGGTTTAGCCTCCTTGATCTCATGGTAGATCTACTCTTGTACTACCCATATCATCAATATTAATCAAGCGAGAGTAGGGTGTTACCTCCATCGAGAGGGCCCGAACCTGGGTAAAAACATCGTGTCCCTTGTTTCCTGTTACCATCCGCCTAGACGCACAGTTCGGGACCCCCTACCCGAGATCCGCCGGTTTTGACACCGACACTCGCCATTGTAAATAACCATTGACTTGGACCACCGGACTATGTGTCGAGCCAGGACCTTATCATTTGGTAACTCGCCCCGGCTCATATACACCAGATATGGAACCGTCCAATCTGGTATAACGTGTAAAACGGCCACCAACTGAGCCTCCGGATCCGGGACAGCCAAATCTTCTTCTCAGAGGCACCTTAATGACGGGTTATGCAAGATATCTAAAAAGGTGTTGGGAGGTACCGGTTTACGCTGAGATCCAAGCCAGCTCAAAGTGTCTGCTGCTTCGTTTTTGCACCGATCGATATGCTCAACTTGATACCCTTTGAAATATCCTGCCACAATATCCACCTCGCGCCTGTAAGCCGCCATGAGTGGATCCTTAGAATCCCAAGTACCAGAAACTTGCTGAGCCACCAGATCAGAATCTCCGAAACAACGAACTCGACTTAAGTTCATCTCTTTGGCCACACGGAGACCATGGAGTAAAGCTTCGTACTCAGTTGCATTGTTAGTACAAGGAAACATCAAGCGGAGGACTTAACAAACTTTATCCCCTTGAGGGAAAGTAAGGACAACTGCAGCTCCCGAGCCTTCCAACTGCCTGGATCCATCAAAATGAATGGTCCAGTACGTATTATCCGGTTTATCTTCCGGTGCTTGCAGCTCGGTCCAGTCATTGATAAAATCCACAAGAGCCTGAGACTTGATGGCTGTTCGAGGTACATACTTTAAACCGTATGGCCCAAGCTCGATTGCCCACTTTGCAACCCGGCCAGTTGCTTCCCTGTTTTGAATTATATCGCCCAAAGGAGCAGAACTAACCACTGTGACAGGATGGCCTTGAAAATACTGCTTGAGTTTTCGACTGGCCATAAAAACCCCGTACACCAACTTCTGCCAATGTGGATAGCGTTGTTTTGACTCGATGAGGACTTCGCTGATGTAGTATACAGGTCGTTGAACCGGATATTCCTTCCCAGCTTCTTTACGCTCAACCACAATTGCCACACTGACCGCTCGGGCATTGATAGCCACGTATAACAGTAGAGGCTCATGATCAACTGGGGCTGCAAGAACCGGCGGTTCAACCAACTACCGCTTTAGCTCCTCAAAGGCCGCATTGGCTGCGTCACTCCAGATGAAATCATCCGTCTTTTTCAACATCTGATACAAAGGAATTGACTTCTCTCCCAAACGACTGATAAACCGGCTAAGGGCTGCAATCTAACCTGCGAGACGTTGAACATCATTGATACACTTCAGTTTAGCCAAAGATGTGATTGCCTTAATTTTTTCTGGCTTGGCCTCAATGCCCCTGTTGGATACCAAAAACCCGAGAAGCTTGCCTGCCGGAACACCAAAAACACATTTATCCGGATTAAGCATCATCTTGTAAACCCGAAGATTGTCAAACGTCTCCTTGAGGTCATCGATCAGTGTTTCCTTCTTCCTGGATTTTACTACAATGTCATCCACATAAGCATGAACATTACGCCCGATCTGCGTGTGAAGACAATTTTGCACACAACGCTGATAAGTTGCCTGAGCACTCTTGATCCCAAAGGGCATAGAAACATAGCAGAAGGCTCCAAATGGAGTGATGAAGGCTGTCTTCTCCTGGTCCTTAACTGCCATCTTGATCTGATGATATCCTGAATAAGCATCCAAAAAACTCAGGCGCTCACAACCCGCCGTCGCATCAATGATCTGATCAATACGTGGGAGAGCAAAGGGATCAGCCGGGCAAGCCTTATTCAAGTCCGTGTAATCCACACACATACGCCAAGTGCCGTTTTTCTTAAGAACCAGCACCGGATTAGCCAACCATTCAGGATGAAACACTTCGACGATAAAACCAGCAGCCAACAGTCGGGCTACCTCTTCACCAATTGCCTTACGTCTTTCTTCATTAAAGCGACGAAGAAATTGCTTGACTGGTTTAAACTTCGGATCTATATTAAGGGTGTGCTCAGCGAGTTCCCTCGGTACACCTGGCATGTCAGAAGGCTTCCATGCAAAAATGTCCCGGTTCTCATGGATGAACTCGATGAGTGCGCTTTCCTATTTTGGATCCAGATTGTCGTGGACTTGTCACGGCAGATGTCCTCATGAAAGGACTTAGTCGTAGGGCCATCGTACGGGTTTACCTAGAGAGGTTAAAGCGGACACAAGACACGGGAATTATACTGGTTCGGCCCCTTCAATGAAGGTAAAACCTACGTCCGGTTGTGATGTGATTGATATGGTTTCGCGACTAGGGAGCAATAGCTTTGCCTTAGCCTCAAATCTCTGTCCCTTAACTCGCCGCCGGTCGTCCCCTTATATACACGGATTGACGCCTTGGTCGGCTTACGAGTCCCAATCCGGCTCATACAAGAGTCCGACTTGATCTCTTCTTTCTGTCTTACAACACAAGCTATAACGCTTAAGGCGGTTTACATACATGGACCTTAATTACGCCTCTGGGCTCCCAGCGTCCACATGGGCCTGGATCATGAGCAGTGTGAACCGGCCCTCCGGGCGTGTTCACACTCAAGAGTTATATCCCCAACATTAGGCCCAGATTGACTTGAACGGTTCATGTTAATCTTCACACCTCAAGAAACTCTTGATCTCTTTCCTCCTTTCAGAAACCGCCACCGCTTGAACCGCCGTGATGTCATCTTCCGATTCGCGTGTCGAAAGGCGTCTGACGTCATCCTTAATAAAGAAATCCAAACAAGAAGATTCCCTGCATTTAATGCCATTCCGGATATCGAGGCGGACGCTGCACCTTCCGACGCTTTTGACTCCTCGATTCTCGCGCCCGTTGATTGCTCCGGTCCCTTATAAATAGACCGGTCGGGCCATTCTCTTTTTCTTCTTCCTCTCTTCTTCTTCCTCGCGACCCGCCGACCACAAGCTCTTGCCGTCGCCCTCAACCTTCGACCGACGCTTCCCGGGCCGCTGCATCAACCTGATCTTACCAGAGTTTTAGCGCTCCTCCGTGGTTCCGCCGTCAAGGTAAGGTTTTCTTTAAACCCTAGATCTCATCTGAAACTTCGGTTCATCTCATAGCTCGTGAGCGTTCATGCCGATTCTTCATACCAGTTCCACCATGGCCGTGCGGCTCAGCCGTACCGCTCCTCATATGCTGACGGCTGCTTTACGCGTTTACCAGACTCTAGGCATCTTCCCCCTTTGTTCAGATCCTTCGCTTTAACATGCCTGAACCTTCCTGCGCTGTAGGAGATCTGCATAGGTCGCAGAAATTTTCCTTACTGAACCCCGGTAGATCTAGATTATTTCCTTTTGCATGGGAATCCTGTTTCTGCCTATACTTAGCAACTTTTTCAGCTCTGCCTCCTCTGGCGGTTTAACTACTGATATCTAATCCGTCACTCCATTAGTCCTTAGTTAAGCCGGAATTTCCGGTTTCTTGGATTGCGGTTTAACATTATCTCAGAATCTCTGACCTGTTCAATGGTGAACCGTTTTCCTTTCTTCGCAGCCTTAATCTTCCTAATGGCTCCTCAATTTGCTGCTTGCAATCGGGTCCGGTCCAAAATCACCGAGACGCAGCTCAACGGGCTACGCTACCACCGGGCGGTTTGGCTCCAAAAGACGCCCTCCATTGGCGTGTTCCGGAGGGCGAAGTTTCCTCCCGAGTCATGAAAGCGGGGAAGTAATTGTGTTTATGCAGCACCTAGACCGGGGTTACGCCCGCCCGGTTCAAAGTTTTCCGGGACGTCCTTGCCGGTTTGCAACTCCATCCGCAGGATATCGGCCCGAATTCCGTTTGAACATATGCAACTTTCAAGTCTTCGTGAAGTCTATCTTCAAGAAGAACCGTCGTGGAGTTGTTCCGGATTTTTCCATTTGAACCGTCGCAGAATTTTCTCGATGGTCCCAACACGGAGCTGGCGGCGTTTCAATTCAGAAGAGGAAGGAAGCCGATTTCCTCACGCCAAGCACCACAGCCATCCAAAGGATTGGAACCAAACTTGGTTCTACTTGCTGTAACACCGCTACCGCCAACGAAAACCCCTTGCGGGTTACCGTCCTCACCGCTCAACAACCATCATCCATCGCCTTCACGCTTAACCGCCGCGGAACGGAAAAACTTCGCGCCACAAATAATCAAGCTCCGGGCTCTAATGGCCAATGGCTTAACGGCGTGGATCTTGTGCGTTCTTTGGGTCTCTTGGGCGTGTTGCCACCGAGCCGCCCGGCCGGATTGATGCACGAGTACACCGGCAGCCTCAAAGATCCTCAAAGGCGTCACGAGCTACCCATAACCGAGCGAGGAGACCACCGAGATCGTCAAGAAGATGCTCGATGAGCCAATCTCCGTCTGCAGCCTCACCGGTTGGCTCCATTTTGTGCCGCCAACAAACCGCCGTGATAAGCTCTTCTTCTTGTCTTTCGTGCTCGTAATACTGCTGACATATGCTAATGCTTGCTGCTTCCCGTGCTGAAAGCTCCTTCCGAAACGCACTGCACGGTCCGGGCGCCACGTGCAAAGTCCAAGGCCACTAAGAAAGCTGGCAAGAAAAGACCACCGAGTCCTTCCGAACCACGGAGGACGAAGAATCGTAAGCCGAGGTAAAACTTTGACATTTACGAGGGAGCCGCCATAAACCGCTTTCCGCTTTGTATTTCTTCTTGCATATGCTTGGCCTCTTTACCTTCTTTTTACCGACACTTTTTCTTCCTGTGATGATGTCAAGCCACCATGCCGATCCTGTTGAGGTAATCCTTCTTTCTTCCGAATCTGAGCCTTGCGCTGTTAAGAGAATTAAATCGCGCCGTCCGGAAAGTGAAAAATACCATTCCTGTGCTTATTTGAATCCAAATCTTTTCTTGAAGACACAAAGAGATCAAGAGCGCCAGACAACCCGCAAGACAAGTGGTCAACAGGTTACCTCAGCCGGTTTACCAGACACCCCAATCCGGAAGCGTCGCCCGTGAGGTGACTTGCTCTCCGAAAAGCGTTATCCCTTAAAAGGTTTCTTCCGATGTTCTCTCAATCCGTCTGCTCAATTATCAGGCCTCTTCCAACTCGTCTGGCGGTTCATCCACCACACAACTGCCTCCGCTGAACATCGCCGCAGGGTATGTAATTACTGTCTGTCAATTCGATTCCTATTAATTTGGTCAATTTGTCTTGATCCAACTCTGAATATTGCAGCACCAAGGCTCGTTTGAGCAAGAAAGCGAAAACTCTTGATCCTACTCCGGATGGTGATCCGGAAAAAACCCCTGAACAGCCACATGAAAATCCAAGCCGCCAAGGAAAGCTCCGCGAGTTGTACAAGGATGATACTGCTGACCCGCCAGAAGTTGAACCGGAGGTCCAAGTGGAAACCTCACACCGCTTCCACCAAACCTGGCCCACCGAGCGGATCGTGACCGTTGAACCGCCGAGCCAAAGCAAGACGACATCAAGCCCAAACAAGACCGCTGAAAATGACGATGTTCTTGTGATGTAATCGCTACACCGCCCTAGCCAACCGATCGCTTTAGCCAAGCATAGCATCAAAGAAAGTTCCACTACTATCAAGAAAGACAAGGGAAGACTCACATGTCTGCTATTTACAATTTCTCCGCCTAAGAACTTCATACCGGCTTTACAACCGCTTTACACAAGCCGTGACCTTGAAGCCGGTCTAGTAAATCGCATGAAGGACCGCTATGAGGTAATAATTTGACCTTTCTCATCTTTTTCATCGCATAGTAGCCCCCAAGGGTCGGTTTAATTTTGCAAAGTTAAACCGGGACTTAAGTTGCGTCTCCTTAGCAAATTGAGATCAACTAGCCATTAGCCCCCAAGTGCCAAGTTGAATACTTGTATTAAGCTTGGGACTTGTATAATGAAACCACTAACATGCTTTATTTGTCATCGTAATGAAATACACCAAAGAAGTCAGTGCAACTCAAGGACCTCCGAACCAATCTGAAACCCAAATAGCGTAAGCCACCAAAACCAAGGATGAGCTAAAGACTGCCTCGACCACCATGGAGCAGCTGAAGGAGTGGTACAAACCGAAGCGGGTCAATCGACACCGAGAAAGCCGGTTTAATAAAAGCAGGCGGAGGAAGCGGAGGCGGCCCTTAAACCGGTGATCAAGAGCTTACCGGACTCAAACGCCAAGTGCATGCCATGACCTCTGCCGTCTTTGGTAAGTAAATTTATACTGAATATGCTTGTGTTAACGCTTCCGCCGGTTTAACTTGGGCTGTCTAAACCTGGTGCAGGCAAGCGTATTGCTCATCTGGGCTCTGACGTGCGAAAAAAGCTCAAGGCTTCGTACACCCTGATTGAACAGCTATATACCGGCGCCCAGCGGGCCATATGCGCCACTTCATACGACAACACGGCGCCGCCCCTCGATCGTAGAGATGCTGGACCGCTGTCCATGATTCCGGACAGCTTGAAGAGATGAAGCGATCCGCAGCCCGGCCGGGCGCCTCGCTGGCTCGACTCGTGCTAAGGCATGGATAGCGGATCTTGATCCGCCGACATAGCTAAAGGTTTTCCCAAGCGCTCAAGAGAACGGCGAAGCCTTCGATAACGATGCCTCAAACGGATTACAAAGGAAATGCGTCATTGGCGAGTCAACTGGCCGGCTGAAGCCAATCTGAAGTTCACCGATCTTTTATGACGCAAACAACAAACGGGTGGATTTTGTCATCCCGGAAGTGCAGAGCCTGATTCCTCCAATCCAGAAGCACACTTACGCCCGACGTTGATCCGCCGAGCTGATAAGTGAAGAAGCTGTCTTTCGTGCCTTAACCCGGATTGACCGTCTACCAATGACTTCCGGCTTTGGGTGAAGAAGAAGAGGAAGCTGAACCGACGCCAGCGCCGTGCCCTCCACCTCGCGCCAACCCGGTGAAGCAGCGTAATCCGCCAAGCCGGGCGACATATTCAAATTTTCGAGGCATAACCCGGCGTGAAACGCCGGGCCTCAAAAGGCTTTGTAATAGGATAGCAAGTGTCTTTCTTTGAACAATGCCGGTACAATCTCAGTCTGTAAACTTTTGCATGGCAGTACGGGACCCGTTGGCTTTCGTAGTAAATCCTGCAACATATTTTGCCGCAATCACAAGTTCTTAAACCGCCTTGGCGGTTTACGCCGCTAGCCAAACCGATACCAATATATTGATATGAGATAATACCGAGGTATATGATCAAAGCTATGTGATACGAACATACCTGCCAAAGATAGGCACACAGCTTGGCTTTAGTCAAACCCAAGTGAAGGCCTTATAAACCATCACCGCCACAGAGAACAGTCCTTCATGTATAAAACCGATTTACCGTGTAAATCGTGGTCGGGCATGATAAGCCCTGTTACTCCATAATGGGATGTTAACAAAGCAAAATCAAACCGAACAAAAAATCGCCAAATTTTAAAAAGGTATTGAATGCGGAACATAAATCCGTTTAAAGAATTTTGTCGGTTTGAGAAGGCCAACAAAACCAAATGACAGGCATAAAGACCCCATGGAAGCAAAATCAATGAGGAAAATCACTTTGCAAGGAAAGGCTGCATCGAGCCGGATCGAGATGGCGCTACCATGGTCGGACATGACCAAGCCCCCTATACGGTGTAGCGGTGGTTCAAGTCAGCCAGTGTCCCCAATCGAACTCGTGGCATGACGCCGATCAAATGGCATTGCGATGGTTCGGTTCGACCAAAGCCCCCAAGTGATTCTATGGCCTTAGGCCGACCAAGAGGTGTGGACTGGTTCAGACGTGACCATGCCCCCAAATGATCCGGGTGGCTTTTACCGCCAAGAGGTGTTGCATTGGTTCGGACACGACCAAGCCCCCAAATGACAAAAATTTCTAAAAACAAGGCCAAGGGTTAAACCGAGGCCGCTTTTATTTACATCATCTCCATGTACCCAAACCGGTCCTTTGTACGTAATGTATACCCCGCTTTAGCCGAGGATCCGGTTTATTGCTTTTATTCATAATATATACATCGCCTTGATATGTACATAAGTGGAGCCAATGGCTCAAGTATAATAAGGTCAAGATGAGCTATGTTCCATGGCTCGTTGGTCTCCTCCTCCGACGCGTGCGTGAGTCTTTTTCGCTCTCGAACATCAATCGATAGTAGGACCCGTTATATAGAGCCTTCATCGACCACAAAAGGCCCTTCCCAAGGTGGGGATAGCTTGTGCATATCTTTACGGTCTTGAATGAGCCGCAGCACCAAGTCTCCTTCCCGAAGGTTCTGGTTTTAACCCGCCCGGCTGTGATACCGAGAGGTCCTCATGGTAGACCGCCGAGCGAGCTGCCGCCATATCGCGCTCTTCGTCCGGTCGATCCAAATCATCTTGCCGTGCTGCCTCGCTATTCTGCCTCAACATAAGCTGCTACTCGGGCGAGTCGTGGCGGATATCATCGGGAAGGACCGCCCGCTCCATAGACCATAAAGAACGGCGTATCCAGTGGATCGGTTGGGGGTAGTATTTATACTCCATATCACTGATGGTAGCTCTTCCACCCAACACCCCGGCGTCCTTTCTAAAGGGACCATAAGCCGGGGTTTGATACCTTTCAAAATTTCCTGATTAGCTCGTTCCGCTTGACCATTGGATTGCGGGTGGGCTACGGAAGAAACATCAAGCGGATGTGCTCCCGTTCACAAAATTCCTTCATAGCTCCTTTGGACAAATTGGTGCCATTATGCGTGATGATACTGCGGAAACCCAAACCGGAAAATCACCCGCTTCATGAACTGAACCGCCGTGGTCGCATCACACTTGCTAATGTGCTCGCCTCGACCCGCTTGGTAAATTTATCCACCGCTACCAACAGGTGGGTCTTTTGTCCTTGGATCGCTTGAAAGGTCCAACCATATCCAGCCCCAAGTCGCAAACGGCCAAGTAATTGGAATCATCCTCAATTCTTGGCCGCACATGAGCACGCTCGAGAACTTTTGGCAACCATCACACCGTCTCGACCAGATCCTCCGCGACAAGATGGGCAACAACCAATAGAAGCCATGGCGGAACGCTTTGGCCACCGAGGATTTTGAACCGCGTGGTGACCACAATCCCCTTCATGAATCTCTCGCAATATCTCACGGCCCTCTTCAGGGACACACAACGCTGAAACGCCTCGACATCGCCGCGACGGTGCAACTCGCCATTAACAATGGTCATAGACTTAGACCGCCGAACTATCTGCCGGGCCAACGCCTCATCCTCCCAGAACTTCGCCCGATTCATGTACGCCAAATAAGGGAGCGTCTAATCCGGAATGATGTGCAAGGCCGCCACCAATTGAGCCTCCGGATCGAGGATAGCCAAATCAATTTCATCAGTAAACAACCGACGGCTTATGCAAAGACGTCAAGGAAAACGCGTTAGGCGGGACCGGTTTCCGCTGGGACCCCACCGGCTCAAAGCATCACCGCCTCGTTCTTCCGACGATCCACATGGTCCACCCGTACCCCTTAAAATGTCCTGCAACAACGTCCACTTCCCGACGATATGCAGCCATGAGTGGATCTTTGGAGTCCCAAGTGCCGGATACCTGCCGGGCCACTAAGTCCGAATCACCAAAGCATTTAACCCGGTGAGGTTCATTTCTCGGCCATCCGGAGGCCATGGAGCAAAGCCTCATACTCAGCTGCATTGTTAGTACAAGGGAACATTAGGCGGAGAACATAATGTAACTTATCACCTCGTGGGGAAGTTAATACGACTCCAGCCCGAGCCTCCAATTGCTCGGATCCATCAAAATGGATGGTCCAATAGGTGTGATCCGCTTCTCTTCCGGTGCTTGCAACTCCGCCCAATCATTAATGAAATCCACAAGTGCTCGAGACTTTATGGTCGTCTGGGCACATACTTTAAACCGTATGTCCAAGCTCTATAGCCCGCTTAGCAATCCGCCGATTGCTTCCTTGCTCAAGATGATATCGCCTAAAGGAGCCGAACTAACCACTGTGATGGGGTGCCCTTGAAAATATTGCTTCAGCTTCCGGCTTGCCATAAAAACCCCATATACCAGCTTCTGCCAATGTGGGTATCTTTTCTTAGATTCAATGAGAACCTCACTGATGTAGTAAACTGGTCGCTGAACCGGATACTCCTTCCCTGCCTCCTTGTGCTCCACCACAATGGCCACACTCACTGCCCTAGCATTAGCAGCAACATATAATAGGAGCGGCTCCTTGTCAATAGGGGCAGCAAGAACAAAGGGTTGGCCACCGCCGCTTTTAAGTCCTCCAATGCCTCATCAAGAAATTGAACTCCGCATTTAATTGATCCGTCTTCTTCAAAGATCTCGTACAAAGGGATGGCCTTCTCTCCTACGTGATCGATAAACCGCTTAGCGCAATCCGCCTGCTAAGCGTTGGACATCGTTGATGCATTTTGGCTTGGCTAAGGAGGTGATAGCTGTAATTTTCTCCGGATTAGCCTCAATCCCCAGTTAGACACGAGAAAACCCAACAATTTGCTCATTGGAACACCAAAGACGCACTTGGCAAGGTGGTTGAGCATCATCTTGTACACCCGCAAGTTGTCGAAGGTTTCCCTTAAATCCTCAATCAATGTTTCCTTCTGCCTTGATTTCACCACGATATCATCCACGTAAGCGTGTACATTACGGCCGATCTGTTTATGCAAACAATTCTGTACGCAACGCTGATAAGTTGCTTGGGCGCTCTTGAGCCCAAAAGGCATGGACACATCGCAGAAGGCTCCAAAAGGTGATAAACGCCGCTTTCTCCTGGTCCTTAACCGCCATCTTAATCTGATGATAACCGAATACGCATCCGTAAAGCTCAAAGCGCTCACAACCCGCCGTCGCATCAATAATCTGATCAATGCGGGAGGGCGAAAGGATCTCACGGACAAGCTTTGTTAAGATCTGTGTAATCTACGCATTACGCGCCAAGTGCCATTCTTTTAAGGACCGTAACCGGGTTGGCGAGCCACTCTGGATGAAAGACTTCGATGATAAACCCTGCTGCCAACAGCCTAGCAACTTCTTCTCCGATGGCCTTGCGCCTTTCCTCATTAAACCGCGAAGAAACTGTTTTACCGGATGCAGTATTTGGTCAACATTAAGAGTGTGCTCAGCGAGCTCCCTCGGTACACCCGCATGTCGACGGCTTCCATGCAAAATGTCCCGATTCTCACGGATGAACTCGATGAGCGCGCTTTCCTATTTCGGATCCAGTTGGCACTGATGGTGAACTGTTTGGATGAATCGCCGGGTACAAAATCAACAAGCTGATTTGAACTTCAAGTCCGGATCATGCTCTGTAGTTGGCTTCTTCAAAGGGGTCATATCCGCCGGATCAACATTATCTTTATAATACTTTAACTCTTCCGTGGCATAAACCGACCAAGATAAGCCGCATCACCTTCCTCGCACTCTAGAGCGATCCGGCGGCTCCATGAACCGTTATCGTTCCTTTGTGTACCGGCATTTTCAGCTGTAAGTAAACATAACAGGGCCGTGCCATAAATTTAGCATAAGCCGGCCGCCCAAAGAGGGCGTGGTAAGGGCTTTGAATTTTTACCACCTCAAACGTCAACGCTTCTGTTCTGGAGTCATGTTCGTCCCCAAAGGTCACCTCTAGAACTATCTTACCGACTGAATGCACGCTGACTTACTGTGCACCACTCCGTGGAACACCGTCTTTGGACGGCCTAAGATGCCTATCTGTTAACCCCATACGCCGGAAAGTCTCGTAGTACGTGATGTTGATGCTGCTTCCTCCATCCATAAGAACCTTGGTAAACTTGTACCCTCCTACCGGGTGCCACCACCAAGGCTAATCGACCCAGATTGTAAACCCGGGAGGATGATCCTCTCGCTCCACACAATCGGCTGCTCGGACCAGCGTAGGTAATGCGGCGCAGCAGTCCAACAACACCGACCGCCCGCCTCTGAAGTTTTCGGTCCCGTCGGTCCAAACTGGTGGTAAAGACGTGGTATCGCCCCATTCAACCGCTGGGTTGCTCGATAACCCGATCGCCGCTGTTGATTGTAGCCCCTTGGTTCTCGATCGTTCGATTACCTTGATTATTCTCGATTGCCTTGCCCGCCCGGATTACCACCGAATCCCGGGCCGGAATTTCCTCCATCGTAACCGGAGCGGATCCGAACCGCCGCCGTCCCTTGATCATACCGGAAAGAGTTGGAGTTTTTAAACTCCTGCATAATATAACAATCCTTCCAAAGGTGGTTCGCGGTACCTCCTTCGTCCCGTGCTTCGGACAAGGTTGATTTAATATGAAGTTCAAACGATCCGGATTGTGACCGCCCGGTTTGATCGCCTGCCCTCGCCGCTGACCCTTGTCCTGCGCATTGGTGTTGGCTACGAAACCCGTGTTGCCGTTAAACTGCGCTTTGTTCCCTCCATTGCACGCCAAATGGTGCCGCTGGACCTCGAGCTGCTGCTCGCTTTCCCTTCCCCACTTCATCATTATCAGATTCGGGATCCTTGGTACTATCGTAATCAGCGTACTTTACCAACACGCCCATTAGAGTGCCCATGTCATGGCAAAACGCTTCATGCGACCCAGCTTCAATTTCAATGGCTCGAACCGCAATTGGCTTCCAAGGTCAAGATCGCGGAATCGTGGTTGATCCGTCCGAAGAATGTAAATCTTCCAAACGCTGCGCACCCAATGGGTTGTAGACTCTCCCTCCGCTGGACACAAGCTGCCGGATCCACCACCGACATGGGCTGCTTACGGTGTCTTTGAAATTTTGGATGAACCGGTCAAGAATCGGGTCCACGAGCTGATGGAGTTAGGCGGCAAGTTTTTAACCAAGTCCGGCCGTACCTTCCAAAGCATCATTGTGAAGTACTTCGCACATGCGGCTTCATCCACGCCCGACATCTCCATGGCCATCTCGTAGCTTTCTATCCACGCCTCGAGCCAAGTCGGCAGATAATTCGGCACCTTGCGTGGCCCCTTGAAGTCCTTGGGTAATCGCATGTTGCGCAGCGGGGACAAGGCAAGGCACCCCCAAAGAGCCGGACGTGACCCTGGTTCAAGGTGGTCGGTCGAACCGGGCGCGGCGGATGATCCTCCGCTTGTGCTACTAACTCGGCCTTCCCACGCGTTCCTGGCGCGGTCCACTACCACTTGAGCATCTTCAAAGCCGCCGCCGGATTGTTGCCGCGAGGCGGACCACGCCGCGCATTGCTCGACACGGCCGGTTCATCGACGCTGCGTCGGCTGTAGCTCCGGCTCGGGCGGGGGTGGAGTGGATCCGATCTCGACCAGACGAGTACGCTTCTTGCCGAGCCAAGGCCGCCCCGAGGAGCTCCTTAACCGGCGTGTCTCCACCGCCTGCGGTGAATCGCCTTCAATGGGAATCGCCTCCAACCGTGCCGTAGCCGCCACGAGGTTATCCATCGGGTTGGAGTAGTGACCCGGAGGTGTCTGCACGGTCTGGGGCGCACCGGTATGATGGCGAGATAGATCTATCATACGGGGCTGAACTGTGCGGCCGTCCCGGTGCTTCCGCCGCTTACCAATGGCGGCGGATTATCGTCCTCGCTGGGGTGTTGAAAAGCTCCTTCCTCGAAACGGAAGGTAAACGGGACCTGTACTTCCTTTTCATGACTTCACGTGACGCGCTCTGGTCCAGCACGAGCCTATAAGCTCACAGATCCAAAGCGGCCCGTTCACTGCCATCCTTTCGTCCGCTGCTGCCAGTCCGCTTTAGCATTAGTGATCTGTTCCCTCACCTTTGCAATCTCCGCGTTGTGCAGGTCCTGATCCGGCGGATTAGCTTCCGCCAAGAGCACAGCTAACGCGTCAAGAGCTCGACAAAACTTGAGCCGGCGGGCGACAGGCCTCCTTCCGCTGCTGCCATCACCGCTGTTGAACCGGGCGACCGGGGCGCCATGTCGAAGAGTGAAGCGCCGCACTGCATCGCCATGAAGATCCCAACCCGTGGGGTAGATCGAAGGGTCCGAATACTCTCTCCTCGGAACAACCCCGATCCGCCATCTCGTAGCTGGTATAGAGACTCAGTTTCTCCGGCCGACGATTCGTCGCCAGAGTAGACAACAGTTTCGTCACCAGATGCTGATCCGTCCTCGTAGTCTCCGTGGACGACTCCCACGAAAACATGCTTGACCGCCGGTTTAGCCAGGGCAGGACTCTTCTTCGCCCGTTGAGCCGCTCTCGACGAGGTCGGTCAGACGTCCGGCCCGAGCTCGCTCGCCGATCTTGCGGATAAACACGTGTATGCTGCCAAAGGGGACCCGGTACCAGTACTCAACCGAGCCGGCCTCGGGGCCCCAAATTCGCATCGTCGATGTAGAGCTTGCCGGCGACTCTTAGTCATCCGCCCATCGTGCATAGCCTTCGAGTCCTTCGAACTTGCCCTCTAAGATCATCAAACCATCGTGCGATAGCCCCACGGTGGGCGCCAACCGTCGTGGACTTGTCACGGCAGATGTCCTCATGAAAGGACTTAGTCGTAGGGCCATCGTGCGGGTTTACCTAGAGAGGTTAAAGCGGACACAAGACACGGGAATTATACTTGTTCGCCCCTTCAATGAAGGTAAAAACCTACGCCCGGGCCAGTGATGTGATTGATATGGTTTCGCGACTAGGGAGCAATAGCTTTGCCTTAGCCTCGAAATCTCTGTCCCTAACTTCGCCACGGGTCGTCCCTTATATACACGGATTGACGCCCGGTCGGCTTACAGAGTCCCAATCCGGCTCATACAAGAGTCCGACTTGATCTCTTCTTTCCTGTCTTACAACACAAGCTATAACGCTAAGGCGGTTTACATACATGGACCTTAATTCGCCTCTGGGCTCCAAAGCGTCCACATGGGCCTGGATCATGAACGAGTGTGAACCGGCCCTCCCGGGGCGGTTCACACTCAGTAGTTATATCCCCAACACAGATTGGTGCTGATACTGAACTGCTTGGACGAATCGCCAGGTACGAGGTCAACAAGCTTAGTCTCGTCAGCCGGTTTGAAATGCAGGGTTGGGTCATGCTTAGTGGTGGGCTTCTTCAGAGGGGTCATATCTACCGGATCAACATTCTCCTTATAAAACTTTAGCTCCTCTGTAGCACAAACCGCCTCAGCATAAGCTGCATCACCCTCCTCACAATCCAACGTGATTTTTCGACTTCCATGAACCGTTATAGTCCCTTTATGACCCGGCATATTGAGCTACAAATAAATATAACAAGGCCTTGCCATGAATTTTGCATATGCCGGCTGCCCAAACAGCGCATGATACGGGCTCGATTCTTACTACCTCAAAGGTCAATGTCTCGCACCTAGAGTCATGCTCATCACCAAACACAACTTCCAAAGCGACCTTACCTACAGGATACGCTTGATTTACCCGGTAACACACCATGAAAACAGTGTTGGACGGTTTAAGATTCTTATCTCACAACCCCATGGGACGGAATGTCTCGTAATACGTAATATAGATACTGCTTCCTCCATCCATGAGTACTTTGGTGAACTTATAACCTCCCACCTGAGGCGCCACCACCAGAGCTAGTTGACCCGGATTGTCAACCCGGGGCGGATGATCCTCCCTACTCCACACAATAGGCTGTTCCGACCACCGCAGATAACGTGGAACGGCCGGTTCAACAACATTGACTGCCCTCCTGTGAAGCTTCTGATCACGCTTGCACAGACTAGTGGTGAACACATGATACTGCCCACCATTCAACTACTTTGGGTGACTCGTAACCCGATCGCTGCTGATTCCCTTGATTATTCTCGCTGGTTATTACCACCTTGGTTGTTCTCGTTGCTATAATTATTCTCAAACCCGTAGCTTGAACCGCCGCCACCATGGAAAATCGGACCTGAATCGCCTGGATGGACCCCGATCATACCGGAAAAGATCAGAGTTCTTGAACTCCTTCATAATATTACAATCCTTCCAGAGATGCGTTGCAGGAGCCTCCTAGGTCCCATGCTTCGGACAGGGCTGATACAACAACCGCTCCAGATACATCGCCCCACAACCGGGCGGTTTACCTTTTCGCTCGCACATTAGCTGTTAGCCACAAAATCTGAATCCGCTTTTACGCTACCATTATTCCCATGGCCACCTTGGTTGTGTTGTTGTCCCTTCGCACCGCCATTCTTCTTTCCCTTCTCCGGTTTCTCATTATCGTAATCGGGATCCTTGGTATTATCGTAATCGACATACTTTACCAAGGCTGCCATGAGGGTTCCCATGTCGCTGCAGTGGCGCTTGAGCCGTCCCAACTTCATATTCAGTGACTTAAACAGGCAATTGCGCTCCAGTGTGATAATCGCTTGACCAGCGTTAATCCGGTCGGACGAGTGCAAAACTTCTGAAACCCGGCGCACCCAATGAGTTGTGGACTCGTTCTCTCCTTGAACACAAGCATCCAGATCCACAATGGACATGGGCTGCTTGCACGTGTCTTTGAAATTGGCTATAAACCGGGCTTTCAACTGATCCCATGACTCGATGGAATTAGCTGGCAGATTTTTCAACCAAGTATGGGCTGTTCCCTCCAACATCATCGTGAAGTACTTTGCACAAGCTGCTTCATCAACATCTAGCATCTCCATTGCCATCTCATAACTCTCGACCCACGCCTCAGGTGGCTGATCCGCCATATAGTTAGGCACTTTGCGTGGACCCTTGAAATCTTTGGGCAAACGCACATTACGGAGAGCCGGAATAAGGCACGACACTCCCCAGGAACTGAAAGCAAGCCCGGTGCCTCGTTAAACTGACGCTGCTGGCTGAACCTGGGCGGGTTGATAACGACCCAAAGCGGCATCCCTTCATGCCCTGCCATGATCCACCACATCTTGAGCATTGCGATGCCGCGCGCTGCTAGACACCTCCGGTTCATCCATACGCCTGCTATAACTTGGGCTCGGACAAGGGGTTGAATGAATTCTATCCTGACTATATGAATAAGCCTGCTGCTGTACCACAGCGGTTTGGAGAAGATCTCTCGCCCGTCGCGTCTCAACTGCTGCCGTTGAATCACCTTCCTTCGGAATGGCCGCCAGGCGTGAAGCTGCGGCAATCATGTTATCCAGAGGGCTCGAGAAGTGTCCCGGTGGTGTAGACACGTATTGCGGCGGGTTATCTGTTCGTCAGGGTGGCTCCGTTATCCGTAGTTGATCCGGAACTGCCCTAGGTGCCTCCGTCCGATTTGCAGCTACCAGATTGCTCGGCCCTGCGCCTGGCGTCAGAAAGAGATTTAACCCTTCGTAAACTGGCGGCAGATGTGACCGGTACTTTCTTCGCATTACATCCTCTGATGCGGTCCGATCCAGCATGAGCTGGTAATTCTGTGCCTGTATCCGCTGTGATTGAACATCCAAAGCGGCCCGCTCTTCAGCCATCCTAACATCCTCAGCTGCCAGGTCCTCCTTAGCCTGTGCTATTTGGTCCTTCAACTTCGCAACGTCCGCATTGTGCTAATCCCGCGTCTCCGGGCTGACTGTTGAAGTCAACAAGGTCGCCCAGGCGTCCATTAAACCGGCGAGGACTTGCACCGGACGGCGCGCCGGGACTCCTGCCGTGGCTGTTGATCCGGTGTTCATTGCTGCGGTGGATGAAGTCTGCAACGTGGGCTGTGTTTCGGCCATGTAAACAGCAACCCGACTTGGCGGTTCAAGAAAGTCCGGAATACTGTTGCCGTCAGAATATCCTTCGAACACACCGCTATGAACCTGGTACAAGGACTCAGTCTCGCCAGTGGATGACTCGCCGTCGGAGTATACGGCCGTCTCGCCTTCAGACACCGGTTCGGATCCGATCCCATGGATACATCCTACGAACGCACGCTTCATGGCGGGCTTAACCCGGCCTGGACTCGCGCGTTGAGCCGTCTTGACGAGGTCGGTGCAGATGTCCGGCTCAGGGCCCGGCTCGCCGATCTTGCCGATGAAGACATGAATTCCGCCAAAGGGGACCCGGTACCCGTACTCGATCGAGCCGGCATCGGGGCCCCATCCTTCTTCATCGATGTAGAGCTTGCCGCGACGACTTTTGGTCATCCGGCCGATCACGTACCCCTTAAGTCCTTCAGAGCAGCCCTTGAAGAACTCGACACCATCGTGCGATATCCCCACGGTGGGCGCCAACGGTCATGGAATTAACACGTCAGATGTCCTCATGAAAGGACTTAGTCGTGGAGCCATTGCAACGGGTTAGATTGAAGGGGTTAAACCGGACAAGGGACACGGGAGTTTATACTAGTTCGGCCCCTTATATGAAGGTAAAAGCCTACATCTAGTTGTGATGGAATTGACTGGGTTTCGATGACCAGGGAGCGAAATACGCTTGCCTGAGTCTCGAGTTGTTGTTTGTTGTCCCTGAACCGCCGCCGGGTCGTCCCCTTATATACATGGGTTGACGCCCGGCCGGTCTACAGAGTCCCGAGGCCCACTCATACAAGTGTTCGGCTCGATTTCTCCTTTCCTTATCTTATAACACAAGTTACATGACTATGGCGGTTTACCACTATGGGCCCTAATCCGCCTTTGGGCTCCGGGCCTCTAAGCTTCATAGTAAAACACCATCTTATGAGTCTTGTGGGCTTCAATATAGTTGAGGGTGAACCGGCCCCTCCTGGGCGGTTTACACTCAGTAGTTATATCCCCAACACCTATGATAAACTTACTAAATTTATGAATGGCTTTCGAGTCGCTTCTCTGAGTGGGTGCTGCGACGAGGCAAAATATATTTTCCGAATACATAATTGTACGTGCATTGCAACAGGTTATCGGATGAGGCCAATCAACAATATTACACTATTTGTACTAGCTTCACATGCTGCACTATCTCTACGTCTACGTACGTAATACAACAAGTTTTAAACTTGAGACCATCCACCCATCCTCACAAAGAACACTTTTAACCTAGCATGCACTCCGTGAAATTTGGCCACAGTGTGAGGTGGGCCATATGTTAATGTCTTCGCTATACATAACCAGCACCTCGAATCCTCGATACTACTACTATAAGTAGTAGGAGTAGTAGGGTGGCATGGGCCAGAACAAGCATTCATGTCCGTATGCACGGCACGCCACCAAAGACGACTTCCATCCGACACCATATTTCTTGGAGTCCGCGCTACAACAATCTCTTCAACCTCGTCGTTTCTCTAACTCAGCCATCACGCCGGCAAAGTAGGTGGGGTTTGCCGATAGTCGGTTTCCTCAACTGCGGTCCCACTTGTAAGGCCAACTCCAATGCACGACCCCAAATGAACCTCTGTTTTGCTCGGATTCTGTCCGTTTGGGTAGGGCAATGGGGTCGTGTTCGGGCCATTTCTCGGATACGGTGGCCTTGCGTCGAACGCGCGGACGCATCCCGGTCGCGTACATTTTTTTCATCATTGATTTTTTGGTACATGGAAATACATCACCAAAATTTTGACTAGAAAAGCAAGACCAAAGAAAAAAAGAACCACAAGAATACATTTTAGAAGATATCCAACTTCCATAACTGCTCCTGTAAGTTGGATTAGTGCCTTCTCGATGCATTCATTGTTGATCTGCGGAGGCTCGATCTTGCGGGCTTCTTTCTTCTTCGAGTGTAAAGAAGTAGACGTGTCTAGCCTCTATTCTATCAACAAGTGCACTAGTCTCATCTCTAGCCTCTATGCTAGCTAAAAGTGCTAGAAGATCTACTAAATTGTGCTCTATCAATACATCGTTGTACTCTTCTTCCCAATACCAAAACTTGCATCCATTCTACACAATAAAATTTTAAGTTAGCACAACTAGTCTAATCCGAGAGCACAACCGAAGATTTGGTCGAAGTTCTTCCTCCTTTGCCGACACGTGGGACATCCAAAGATCCGTGTCGTGTCATGCAAGAAAATAGAGTGGTAGTTGAAGCCACGTGATGTGCATCTTGGGTTAAACTGTAAATAGAATCTTACTACTCTTGAGTAACTCCAAAAGCGGCCACCGAAGATCTTTATTGGATTTTTTTTTCATCACCAACACGTCGAGGTGAAAGATGTGCAGGTTCAGTGGGTCCTCTTGCATCTTCACTGACATGTGGGACCGCATATGAGCAAACAGACGATGGGCTCAAGGCGTCTGGCTGGCTGAGAAGAGAGATAGAGGAGGGCTGAGCACGGACTCCAGGAAATTTGTTCTACATAACCAGCACCTCGTTATAGTGGGGTGGCATGGGCCATAACTAGCATTCATGTCTAGCAGTACGGCACACGCCACCCACACGAGTCCCATCTGACACCAATTTTCTTGGAGATCGTGCTACAACCATCTATTCTCCCTCCTGTTTTCTCAGCCATCACGCGGTGGGCGGGGTGGGGGTTTGCCGATAGTCGGTTTGCTGAACTACGGTCCCACTTGTAAGTGAAAATGCAACACAACACGCATTCCCCCTTGAGCGGCGTGCCAGACCAACCGTGTGGGGGTGCGACGCGAACATGGCAGGCTTTTCCTTTTGAAATTGTAACTTGTAAAATTTGGTTCTGCTCCATGGCGCGACTGATAGATAGAAATAACAATTTTCCCTAGGGTAATGAGACGTTTGGTTTTGGCGCGGTTCATGCATGGAGTACGTATGAAAATTATGAAGTTGATGCGAAAGGTAAGAGCTACTACATGTATTTGACGGAAAGATAAAGATACATACGGATCCATTAACGACATCCTCACGCCCTAGTGCACCGGGTCACCAACCGACATGTGAGGAGCAGCGGCGTTGGCGGCAAGCTCAACGTGCTTCTGAACAATGCCGTCCAAGATTGCCCTGCGGTCCAAGAACTCCAGCGTCCTATCGTCCTCCTCTTGCATGTAGTAGTCCTTGTGGACGATTTGCGCGTAGACGTGGGTGATTTTGTCGATGGTGTCTTGCTGCACCAGGAGCTGCGCGGCGAGCGCGACCTCGAGGTGGACATTCTCCGGCGTGACGGCGGGCAGTCGCAGGGCCACCAGTGTGTCGAAGAGGTTGTCACCATAGAGGCCGTTGAGGGTGGCAGGCATCGCAGAGCCTGGGCGCGTGGGCTGGAGGCGTACGTCAAGGTCGTCTGCGAGCTTCTTGACGACGGTGAACTTGTCGAGGAAGCCGACGAGGACCTCGTCGAACAAGGAGACGAAGCTGTCGTCTAAGTGGTGTTGGGGAACGTAGCAGAAATTCAAAATTTTCTACGCATCACCAAGATCAATCTATGGAGATTATAGCAACAAGAGAGGGAGATGATGAGCATCTTCATACCCTTGAAGATCGCTAAGCGGAAGCGTTACAAGAACGCGGATGAAGGAGTCGTACTCGCAGCGATTCAGATCGCGGTTGATTCCGATCTAAGCACCGAACAACGGTGCCTCCGCGTTCAACACACGTACAGCCCGGGGACATCTCCTCCTTCTTGATCCAGCAAGGGGAGAGGAGAAGTTGAGGGAGAACTCCGACAACACGACAGCATGGTGGTGATGGAGCTCGTGGTTCTCCGGCAGGGCTTCGCCAAGCACTACGGAGGAGGAGGAGGTGTTGGAGGAGGGAGAGGGCTGCACCAGGGGAAGGGTCCGGCTGCCCTCTCTCTCACTATATATAGGGGGAAGGGAGGAGGGGGAGGCGCCGTAGGGTTCCCTAGGGGAGGGGCGGCGGCCATAGGGAAAACCCTAGATGGGTTTTGGCGCCCCCACCCCCTAGGAAACTTGCCACCCAAGCCGGGAGGGGTGGCTGCCCTAGGGAGGCGCCCCACCTCTCCAGACACGTGAGATGGGGTGGGAGGGCGTTCAGCCCCTTAGTGGGCTGATGTGCCCTCTCCCCTTGGCCCATAAGGCCCCCCAAAGCTTGCCGGGGCCTCCGAAACCCCTTTCGGACACGCTGGTCATCACCTGGTACCCCCGAAACAATTCCGGACTCCAATACCCTTCCTCCAATATACCGATCTCCACCTCTGAACCATTCCGGAGCTCCTCGTCATGTCCAGGATCTCATCCGGGACTCCGAACAACCTTCGGTAACCACATACTATTTCCCATAACAACTCTAGCGTCACCGAACCATAAGTGTGTAGACCCTACGGGTTCGGGAACCATGCAGACATGACCGAGACGTTCTCCGGTCAATAACCAACAGCGGGATTTGGATACCAATGTTGGCTACCACATGTTCCACGATGATCTCATCGGATGAACCACGATGTCAAGGTTTCAAGCAATCCCATATGCAATTCCCTTTGTCTAGCGGTATTGTACTTGCCCGAGATTCGATCGTCGGTATGCCGATACCTTGTTCAATCTCGTTACCGGCAAGTCTCTTTACTCGTTCCGTAACACATCATCCCGTGATCAACCCCTTGGTCACATTGTGCACATTATGATGATGTCCTACCGAGTGGGCCCAGAGATACCTCTTCACACACGGAGTGACAAATCCAGTCTCAATTCGTACAACCCAATGCAGACACTTTCGGAGATACCCGTAGTGCACCTTTATAGCCACCCGATTACGTTGTGACATTTGGTACACCCAAAGCATTCCTACGGTATCCGGGAGTTGCACAATCTCACGGTCTAAGGAAATGATACTTAACATTAGAAAAGCTTTAGCATACGAACTACACGATCTTTGTGCTAGGCTTATGATTGGGTCTTGTCCATCACATCATTCTCCTAATGAT
This sequence comes from Aegilops bicornis, assembly GCA_021605145.1. Classification (NCBI taxonomy): domain Eukaryota; kingdom Viridiplantae; phylum Streptophyta; class Magnoliopsida; order Poales; family Poaceae; genus Aegilops; species Aegilops bicornis. Next base: position 112,844,466 of record CM038672.1, read on the forward strand.
GTGATCCCGTTATCAACGACATCCAATGTCCATGGTCGTGAAACTGTAACCATCTATTGATCAACGAGCTAGTCAACTAGAGGCTTACTAGGGACATGGTGTTGTCTATGTACCCACACATGTATCCGAAGTTTCCTATCAATACAATTATAGCATGGATAATAAACGATTATCATGAACAAGGAAATATAATAATAATAACTAATTTATTATTGCCTCTAGGGCATATTTCCAACAGTCTCCCACTTGAACTAGAGTCAATAATCTAGTTCACATCGCCATGTGATTAACACTCACAGGTCACATTGCCACGTGACCAACATCCAAAGAGTTTACTAGTGTCACTAAACTAGTTCACATCATCATGTGATTAAGGCTCAATGAGTTATGGGGTTTGATCATGTTTTTCTTGTGAGAGAGGTTTTAGTCAACGGGTCTGCAACATTCAGATTCGTATGCACTTCGCAAATCTCTAGGTCATATTGTAAATGCTGCTTCCACGCTCCACTTGAAGCTATTCCAAATGGTTGCTCCACTATACGTATCCGGTTTGCTACTCAGAGTCTCTCGAAAAGGTGTTAAAGCTTGCATCGACGTAACCCTTTACGCCGAACTCTTTATCACCTCCATAATCGAGAAACATGTCCTTATTTACTCCAAGGACAATTTTGACCGCTGTCCAATGATCCATTCCTGGATCATTCTTGTACCCCTTGACTGACTCATGGCAAGGCACACTTCTGGTGCGGTACACAGCATAGCATACTATAGAGCCTACGTCTGAAGCATAGGGGACGACCTTCGTCCTTTCTCTCTCTTCTGCTGTGGTCGAGCTTTAACTCTTAACTTCATACCTTACAACTCAGGCAAGAACTCCTTCTTTGACTGATCCATCTTGAACACCTTCAAGATCATGTCAAGGTATGTGCTCATTTGAAAGTACCATTTAGCGGTTTTTGATCTATCCTCTTAGATCTTGATGCTCAATGTTCAAACAGCTTAATCCAGGTTTTCTATTGAAAAACACTTTTCAAATAACCCTATATGCTTTCCAGAATTGTACATCATTTACGATCAACAATATGTCAACAACATATACTCATCGTAAATTCTATAGTGCTCCCACTCACTTCTTTGGAAATACAAGTTTCTCATAAACTTTGTATAAACCCAAAATCTTTGATCATCTCATCAAAGCGTACATTCCAACTCCGAGATGCTTACTCCAGTCCTTAGAAGGATTGTCGGAGCTTTGCATACTTGTTAGCGTCTTTCAGATTGTCAAAACCTTTCTCGTTGTATCACATACAACCTTTCCTCAAGAAAATTGTCAAGGAAACAATGTTTTGACATCCTATCGCAAGATTTCATAAATAATGCAAGAATCGCTAATCCAATTCCAACAGACTCTTAGCATCGCTATGAGTGAGAAAGCCTCACCGTAGTCAACTCCTTGAATCTTGTCGGAAAACATCTTAACGACAAGTCGAGCTTTCTTAATGGTGATACTTACCATCATTGTCTGTCTTACTTTTAAAATTCATCTGTACCCAATAGCCTTACGACCATCAAGCAGTTCTTCCAAAGTCTACACTTTGTTTTCATACATGGATCCTCTTTTGGATTTTATGGCCTCGAGCCATTTGTCGGAATCCGGGCCCACCATCGCTTCTCCATAGCTCGTAGGTTCATTGTTGTCTAGCAACATGACCTTCAAGACATGATTACTGTACCACTCTGAAGTAGTACGCATCCTTGTCACCCTACGAGGTTCGGTAGTGACTTGATCCGGAGTTTCATGATCACCATCATAAACTTCCACTTCAATTGATGTAGGTGCCACAGGAACAACTTCCTGTGCCCTACTACATACTGGTTGAAGTGATGGTTCAATAATCTCATCAAGTCTCCACCATCCTCCCACTCAATTCTTTCGAGAGAAACTTTTTCTCGAGAAAGGACCCGTTTCTAGAAACAATCACTTTTGCTTCCGGTCTGAAATAGGAGGTATACCCAACTGTTTTGGGTGTCCTATGAAGATGCATTTATCCGCTTTGGGTTCGAGCTTATCAACCTGAAACTTTTTCACATAAGCGTCGCAGCCCCAAGCTTTCAAGAAACGATAGCTTAGGTTTCTCCAAACCATAGTTCATACGGTGTCATCTCAACGGAATTACGTGGTGCCCTATTTAAAGTGAGTGCGGTTGTCTCTAATGCCTAACCCATGAACGATAGTGGTAATTCGATAAGAGACATCATGGCACGCACCATATCCAATAGGGTGCAACTATGATGTTCGGACACACCAACACACTATGGTGTTCCAGGCGGTATTAATTGTGAAACAATTTCCACAATGTCTTAATTATGTACAAAACTCGTAACTCAGATATTCATCTCTATGATCATATCATAGACATTTTATCCTCTTGTCACGAAGATCTTCAACTTCACTCTGAAATTACTTGAACCATTCAATAATTCAGACTTGTGTTTGATCAAGTAAATATACTCAAGATTCACTCAAATCATCCGTGAAGTAAGAACATAATGATATCCATCAAGGCCTCGGACTCATTGGACTGCACACATCAAAATGTATTACTTCCAACAACTTGCTTTCTTGTTCCATTTCAATCGAAAACGAGGCTTTCAATATCTTGCCCATATGGTATGATTTGCATGTCTCAAGTGATTCAAAATCAAGTGAGTCCAAACGGTCCATCTGCATGGAGTTTCTTCATGCATATACACCAATAGACATGGTTCGCATGTCTCAAACTTTTCAAAAACGAGTGAGTCCAAAGATTCATCAACATGGAGCTTCTTCATACGTTTTATACCAATATGACTTACATGGCAGTGCCACAAGTAGGTGGTACTATCATTACTATCTTATATCTTTTGGCATGAACATGTGTATCACTATGATTTAGATTTAATAAACCATTCATTTTAGGTGCAGGACCATTGAAGGTATTATTCAAATAAACAGAGTAACCATTTTTCTCCTTAAATGAATAACCGTATTGCGATAGACATAATCCAATCATGTCTATGCTCAACGCAAACACCAAATAACAATTATTTAGGTTTAACACCAATCTCGAAGGTAGAGGGAGCGTGTGATGCTTGATCATATCAACCTTGGAAACACTTCAAACACATATCGTCACTCACCTTTAGCTAGTCTCGCTTTTATTCCGTAGCTTTTATTTCGAGTTACTAGCACTTAGCAACCGAACCGTATCTAATACCCTGGTGCTTCTAGGAGTACTAGTAAAGTACACATTAACATAATTTATATCCAATATACTTCCGTCGACCTTGCCTGCCTTCTTATCTACCAAGTATCTAGGGTGGTTCTGCTTTAGTGTCCGTTCCTCTCATTATAGAAGCAATTAGTCTCGGGTTTGGGTTCAACCTTGGGTTTTCACTGGAGCAGCAACTGTTTTGCCGTTTCATGAAGTATCCCTTCTTGCCCTTGCCCTTCTTGAAACTAGTGGTTTTACTAACCATCAACAATTGATGCTCCTACTTGACTTCTCCTTTCACGGCGTCAAACATCGCGAATACTTCAAGGATCATCATATCTATCCTCGATATGTTATAGTTCATCACGAAGCTCTAGTAGCTTGGTGGCAATGACTTTGGAGAAACATCACTATCTCATCTGGAAGATTAACACCCACTCGATTCAAGTGATTGTTGTACCCAGACAATCTGAGTACAAGCTCAACGATTGAGCTTTTCTCCCTTAATTTGTAGGCCAAGAAGCTCGTTGTAGGTCTTATACCTCTTGACGTGGGCACGAGCCTGAAATCCCAATTTCAGCCCTCGAAACATCTCCGATGTTTCACGACGTTTCGAAATTGTCTTCGATGCCTTAACTCTAAACCATTTAACATTACTGAACTATCACGTAGTTATCAAAATGTGTATTTCAGATGTTCGCAACATCCACAGACGACGTTCGAGGTTCAACACATTGAGCGGTGCATTAAGGACATAAGCCTTCTTCCAAGCAACGAGGACAATCCTCAGTTTACGGACTTAGTCCGCATAATCGCTACTATCATCTTTCAACTGAATTTTCTCTAGGAAGATATCTAAACAGTAGGACTAAAGCGCGAGCCATTTACATAATTAGCAAAGACCTTTTGACTATGTTCAGGATAAATAATTTCATCTTATGAACTCCCACTCAGATAGACATCCCTCTTAGTCATCTAAGTGATTACATGATCCGAGTCAACTAGGCCGTGTCCGATCATCACGTGAGACGGACTAGTCATCATCGGTGAACATCTTCATGTTGATCGTATCTACCATATGACTCATGCTCGACCTTTCGGTCTCTTGTGTTCCGAGGCCATGTATGTACATGCTAGGCTCGTCAAGTCAACCTAAGTGTTTAGCGTGTGTAAATCTGTCTTACACCCGTTGTATGTGAATGTTAGAATCTATCACACCTGATCATCACGTGGTGCTTCGAAACAACGAACTTTCGCAATGGTGCACAGTTAGGGGGAACACTTTCTTGAAATTTTAATGAGGGATCATCTTATTTACTACCGTCGTTCTAAGCAAATAAGATGCATAAACATGATAAACATCACATGCAATCAATAAGTGACATGATATGGCCAATATCATTTTGCTCCTTTTGATCTCCATCTTCGGGGCTCCATGATCATCATCGTCACTGGCATGACACCATGATCTCCATCATCGTGTCTCCATGAAGTTGTCTCGCCAACTATTACTTCTCACTACTATGGCTAATGGTTTAGCAATGAAGTAAAGTAATTACATGGCGTTATTCAGTGACACACAGGTCATACAATAAATAAAGACAACTCCTATGGCTCCTGCCGGTTGTCATACTCATCGACATGCAAGTCGTGATTCCTATTACAAGAACATGATCAATCTCATACATCACATATCATTCATCACATTCTTTTTGGCCATATCACATCACATAGCATACCCCGCAAAAACAAGTTAGACGTCCTCTACTTGTTGTTTGCATGTTTTACGTGGCTGCTATGGGTTTCTAGCAAGAACGTTTCTTACCTACGCAAAAACCACAACGTGATATGCCAATTGCTATTTACCCTTCATAAGGACCCTTTTCATCGAATCCGATCCGACTAACGTGGGAGAGACTGGCACCCGCTAGCCACCTTATGCAACAAGTGCATGTCAGTCGGTGGAACCTGTCTCACGTAAGTGTACGTGTAAGGTCGGTCCAGGCCGCTTCATCCCACAATACCGTCGAAACAAGATTGGACTAGTAACAGTAAGCATATTGAACAAAATCAACGCCCACAACAACTTGTGTTCTTCTCGTGCATAGAATCTACCCAATAGACCTAGCTCATGATGCCACTGTTGGGGAACGTAGCAGAAATTCAAAATTTTCTACGCATCACCAAGATCAATCTATGGAGATTCTAGCAACAAGAGAGGGAGAGGAGGAGCATCTTCATACCCTTGAAGATCGCTAAGCGGAAGCGTTACAAGAATGCGGATGAAGGAGTCAGACTGCAGCGATTCAGATCGCGGTTGATTCCGATCTAAGCACCGAACAACGGTGCTCGCTGCTCAACACACGTACAACCCGGGACGTCTCCTGCTTCTTGATCCAGAAGGGAGAGGAGAAGTTGAGGGAGAACTCCGACAGCACGACGGCATGGTGGTGATGGAGCTCGTGGTTCTCCCAAGCAGGCTTCAACAAGCACTACGGAGGAGGAGGAGGTGTTGGAGGAGGGAGAGGGCTGCGCCAGAGGAAGGGTCCGCTGCCCTCTCTCTCTCTCTCACTATATATAGGGGAAGGGAGGAGGGAGGCGCCTAGGGTTCCCTAGGGAGGGCGGCGGCCATAGGTAAAACCCTAGATGGGTTTTGGCGCCCCCACCCCCTAGGAAACTTGCCACCCAAGCCGGGAGGGGTCGCTGCCCTAGGGGTGGCGCCCCACCTCCGTGTTACGTGAGATGGGGTGGGAGGGCGCTCAGCCCCTTAGTGGGCTGATGTGCCCTCTCGCCTTGGCCCATAAGGCCCCCAAAGCTTGCCGGGCCTCCAAACCCCTTTCGGACACGCTGGTCATCACCTGGTACCCCCGGAACAATTCCGGACTCCAATACCCTTCCTCCAATATACCGATCTTCACCTCCGAACCATTCCGGAGCTCCTCGTCATGTCCGGGATCTCATCCGGGACTCCGAACAACCTTCGTTAACCACATACTATTTCCCATAACAACTCTAGCGTCACCGAACCTTAAGTGTGTAGACCCTACGGTTTTGGGAACCATGCGCATATGACCGAGACGTTCTCCGTCAATAACCAACAGCGGGATCTGGATACCCATGTTGGCTCCCACATGTTCCACGATGATCTCATCGGATGAACCACGATGTCAAGGATTCAAGCAATCCCGTATGCAATTCCCTTTGTCTAGCGGTATTGTACTTGCCCGAGATTCGATCGTCGGTATGCCGATACCTTGTTCAATCTCGTTACCGGCAAGTCTCTTTACTCGTTCCGTAACACATCATCCCGTGATCAACCCCTTTGTCACATTGTGCACATTATGATGATGTCCTACCGAGTGGGCCCAGAGATACCTCTTCGTCACACGGAGTGACAAATCCCAGTCTCAATTCGTGCCAACCCAACAGACACTTTCGGAGATACCCGTAGTGCACCTTTATAGCCACCCGATTCACGTTGTGACGTTTGGTACACCCAAAGCATTCCTACGGTATCCGGAATTGCACAATCTCATGGTCTAAGGAAATGATACTTAACATTAGAAAAGCTTTAGCATACGAACTACACGATCTTTGTGCTAGGCTTAGGATTGGGTCTTGTCCATCACATCATTCTCCTAATGATGTGATCCCGTTATCAATGTCATCCAATGTCCATGGTCAGGAAACCGTAACCATCTATTGATCAACGAGCTAGTCAACTAGAGGCTTACTAGGGACATGGTGTTGTCTATGTACCCACACATGTATCTGAGTTTCCTATCAATACAATTATAGCATGGATAATAAACGATTATCATGAACAAGGAAATATAATAATAATAACTAATTTATTATTGCCTCTAGGGCATATTTCCAACAAGTGGCCCCTCGCCCTGGCGGCCTCAAGCACTACCTGGAGACGTTCCTCGGTGCCGGGCGGCAGGCCGGCGTTGTGGACCATCTGGCACAACCGGCTGATGCTCGCGCTCATCGCCTCCATGGGTCTAGCTTCTAGTTAACTGATCTTGCGATTGGAGTGATCACTCTTGCCCTTGGGTGCGTAGGTGCGTAGGATTTCGTAGATTGGACTGGCGGGAGCCTTTATATGATAAGTGCAGACTGTGTTGAATTCACATGCGTGTTGGCCATCTACTCCTCGCCCCTCTACTACACCTGCCTTTGGCTGTATGACAGGTTGGCCATCCACCCGTTGGGCCAACGTGTCATAGACCCAAAGGCAGGTGCAGTAAGTCAATGAAGTTGCGTCCCCCTCCGTGCCGGTGCAGTATAGTCATCTCACCGGACCACTAGTTGGGGCCAAACGAAAGAACTTTCATGTTTACTGGTTTATTGGTCCCCTTTGCATTTTGCGCCAAGTTTTGACCTTTGATTTAACTAATAAAATGTTAATGCATGTAACCAAAAATGTTGTGTAAGTCACCTTACGAAAACCAAATAATCCCAAAACACTTAGGCACGGTACATTAACTCCCTCCTCATTTCTTATTTCGTGACATATCAACCAATGAGAGATGTGGGCCGTGCATGCTTTCAATGACTTGAGACTACCAAACATCACATGCGGTGGTTAGTTCATTGCATGTAATCCTATTAAGTAGCAAAAAGACATTAAGTTATCTCACGATAGGAATAAAACAATACACCATGTATTTATTTACAGAGGGAGTAGTACATTTTGTGACATGCATTACTAGATATTGCTAGTCAAATACTAAATCCAGATGGACGTGGTAGTACTACTAAATCCAGACGGTGGTGCTGGTACTAGTAGTAGTACTACCAATGTAGTAGCACTATACTACCCATTGGTCAAATTATTACGTGCTGCTCCTCACTGTGAAGTGACAAGACCCTATGCCGGAGATGACACCTGAGTATAGGCGTCGTGTTAGGCATACCATAGTCAGCCTCACCGTCTGCAGTCACTATCATCATGGCTGTAGACCTAGCCTGCTTACAACTACCCGTGTTCAAAATAATTTCCCGTGTGTAGATGCCCGTGCATTGCACAGAACACCAAGATTGCGGGGTGGACGACGCCGGCAGCGGCCATCGCGCCAGATTTTTTCATGGCCTTCTAGATGTGGTGGGGAGGAGATAAGGCTGATTGTGAGAGACAAGGAGTTGTTTGTAAATAGGGAACAAGTGCGGGCATCTTTTCGCAAAACTGGAGAAGTTTGGTTTGTATGCGTCAGATCTAGATCCGACGGCTATTGGTGAAAGATGGCAGGCACAACATCATCACCAACTCAGGACCTATTTGATTCATAGGATTTTAAAAACGCAGGAATAAGACATGACAATATTACAAGTTTCAAACTGATATTACAAATGTTAGGAGTAATGCTGCACCTACGAAGAGGGAATTACTAGGAAGTTTACGTAACTTTCGTTACTTTAAGTGGATGCAACATTATCATACAAACTAAAATCCACCGCCCTGACAAGTCACTAATGGGCAAATAAGTTTTTGAGTCTCTGGCCACTTGATGGTTCAAAAACAAATTCAGCTTCTGCGGAGACTTTGTCATTTAGTCTTAGACGCTTGCAGTGATCAGCACGCCATTCATTGTTGTGCTAGAGAACGCCAAACCTCATTACCTTGAGCACACTTGCCTCCAGAACAAAGAACCTGCCCAATTTAATCTCAGATGTGCTGCCTCGGTAGTCGACCAAATCAATTTATGTAAGCTGGAGATCAAGGAATTTGATGAGATTGTTATAGTGCATCACATTTTTCACTTTCGGGTATTTTTTGTCCGCAAAACAAGAGAACATATTAGGGCAGCTGGCTGTATAAGATTGCCGTGTCACCAAGAGGTACCAATATCATTCGCTCATACGGTAGGGTTGGCTGTCTAGTGATATTTTTTCACTCTCCCTCTCTCTCTTTCTCTTTCCTCTCATTTACCTAGGAGTACGTGAAGAGCTTGGGCATTTGTTTCCTTCCACTATGTGGCCGATGCCATATTTCGCAAAAGTATGCCACATAATACGCATCGATGTCAAATCAAAAGATTTTGGCACCGCTCTCGCAATGTGAGAGAGTTGGCACCGTTATTGCACAGAGACCCACATGTATAAACAAATCAATCAAACCAACTACACCAGCCTCTCACTCTCCCAAACAAGTGTTTTTATTGCCTCAGTCCTCTCTCTCTCCCACGCAAGTGTTTTTTCATTGTGTGAGTTAATTTTGCACCAGAGCAAAGTAGGTGATCCAGATTGGGGCACCAGGTGAGCAATGGAGGGGCACCGATGCCAAATGCATCACAAGTGAATTTGGCACGTGTTTTGGCATACATAGTGGAGGGCCGTTATAGCCCACTTTTGTACTACCTCTTATTTAGTATAATATTTTGACCATAGATTTACGTAAGAAAACACCAATGCATGTCACTAGAAATTACACCATTTGAAATTATGTTCAAATACGAATCCAATGATATAGTTCTTAGTGAAATGCATTAACATTTTGTCAGTTAAATCTATGGTCAAATTTTGATACTACAAAATAGGAAGAGTAAACCAGGACGGAGGTAGTACTTGCTCTTAGGGTAACCATAGAGTTACTGGAGTAGTCTAAGTTACTTTCCACTATGACTAGCCTAGGCTACTATAGTAGTACAATAAAAAAATGATGCAGGTGATCAAGTGAGAAAAAAATACTAAAAACATTTCTTTCGGTGAAGTGCGTAGATGAAGTTTTGAACACTACACTTGTCATCGTAATTTGGGAAAATTACGAAAAAATTGAGCTACGTTGTGATTACCGTTTACTAATAGGAAAGAAATTTCACCTCGATGAGTAGCTTCTCCGTGCACGGAAAGCATGTAAGGAATCCAACAACTTGATCCAGATTGGGGTCGATAGATTTTATTGCCAAGATCTTCACTGTGCGCATAGACTGGGTCAAGCTTGTGGTATCATTTTCTCGAAGACCGTCGTAAATACATCAAGAAGAGATTTAAAAATGTGAATTTCAAGAAGACGGAGAAGAAGATGAGTGTTGTACCTGAATGATTACGGATCCAATAAAGAGTTCAAAGAATTTGGCAGACGAGTGCACCAACGCTGTCAATTTCGGCGTGTCAATGACCCTGATTTTTGTTGGACCTTCTAGATCCGATACAAGCAATATCTCAAGGAAAGGCGCATTCTCAATGACCATAACATGGAATACCTGGAGTGATCTCTTCCCAATTGATGTCTTGTTGCGGGGCCAGCAAGACACATAAATCCATCGGAGATTCGTCGAGGCGATGTGGAGGCTAATGAACCCGTGGATCTGCTCAAGACGAAGGTACTCGAGCACAGTACAGCTGCGGAGAAGGTGCTCCATAGCCTTCTTCGAGATGAAAACGTCTAAGAGGTCGAGCTGCTTGAGTTGAGGGAGAAGAAGGGCGGGCACGGCATTAATCTGGGGAAGATAGCAGGAGTTGAAGCTGGCTCGGCACAGCGTTGGCGCGAGGCGGAGCGCAGACGGCGGCAGAGAGCGACATTGTCCAGCTTCAAAGCTGAGCTCCTCTAGCTGATCTAGGGCGGGGGATAAGAACCACTCGTCGAACTTGGGTTGGACCTTGCAGTTGGTACTGAACATGCGGATGTCAAGGCGTCTGGCTGGCCCAGGGTGCGATGAAAGGATCTGGGAGACTGTGACCATGTGTTTGCAATCCCCGTCGCTGTCGACGGTGAGGTTAAGGGGGACGCGGCGCTAGAGGGGGCCCCACCACCGGGAGAGCAGGGCGGTCCGCACGACAGATTTGGTGGGGAGGAGGCCGATGATGACGAGCAACATGTCGTCGGGGAGGCTGCTGATGAAGTCCAGGCTCACCGGATGCGGTTTTGGCTCAAGCCACCTCCGCTTGTTGGCTGCCTCGCCGTCCATCTCAACCGGCGGCGACGCCGGTGTACACGTGTGCTGGTGTGTGTTGTGTGCTGGGTGTGCGCGAGTGCATCCTTCTGTGCATGCCACCACGCAGTGGTGAATTGTGCGTGAGTGCGTCCTTCACGCAGAAGAAGTGTGTCCTCAATGTGGCCTCAATTTACTAGCGTGCGGGGTGCTACCCTGAGTGGTTTCAACTTTGTTTACTTCACCGCGTGTCAGATGGGCCTCTAGTTTACTTATTTTCACCCACTGCCACATGGGCGACACGAAGATACAGAACACGGTGACAAGGCAGCATGTGGACTGGTTGACCGTCAACTAAACAATATAAGGAGCTATACGCTGACACAGTGAGCGTATAATCCGTCGGTATAGAGTGTTCGAGTGAGAGGGGAGGCCCGCGAGAGATAGCAGAGAGAGAGAGAGAGAGAGAGAGAGAGAGAGAGAGAGAGAGAGAGAGAAAGAGCTACTCCCTCCGTTCGATAATGTAGTTCCAACATTTTTCTAGAAGTCAAACTTTTGCAACTTGGACCAAGTTTATAAAGAAATTACTTATATCTACAATACCAAAGATAAATGATAGTATGAAGTAAGTACAAGTTGTGATGAATCTAATGATCGTTCCAGATGTAAATGTTTTTCTCCACATATACTTGGTCAAACTTTTCTGAGGTTTGACTTTTTAAAACATCCATATGCTTATGGACGTGAGAGAGTCCCTTACTAGAGAGAGAGAGAGAGAGAGAGAGAGAGAGAAATAGAAAGAGTGAGTGAAAATAGTGTGTGTGCGTGTGTGAAAGAGACATGGACAACACTCGATAAAAGTCGAGAAAAAAACGTGTGTCTTATGGAAACATATCACACATGCATCTTCGACAACGGAAGCAAGGTGAGTAGATAGTGTGTGGTTGTTTGCAACCGAGAGAGCAAGACCCCTAGCACGTGGCCAAGAGGGGTCTGACAAACAAGGGAGAGAGGTTGAGAGAGACGTACGGAGAAAATGCAGACATGGGGAGGAGAGAGTGTATGTTTGTGATAGAGAGTTCCCTGTAGATCATGATGGGACTACATGGGTGGAAAATCGAGTGACAAGGTGTGTGCACGATAGAAGATACCCCGAGAGATATCGAGATAGACGTATGGATGGAAGGAGACAATACATGTGTTCCTGATGGATAGTGAGAGATAATCATACTTAGGGGGGAGTGCTTGCGCCTATGATGGAGTGAGGGATTATGGTAGTTATTAGGGGGGTGCGTGTCACATAGAGAGAGAACAAGGGCGGAGAGTGTTGGATGGGTCTATATGTATAGCACGAGCGAGACATGTGTATGTGTGAATCAGGGAGATATAAAGTTTGAGAGAGATTGAGGAGCCCCGATAAGGCTGAGTGGTGCGTGGGATAGCTGAGAGGGGGAAAGAGATATTCCATCTGCTCGATAATGCAGTGCATGTAAATTTTTTAGAAGTCAAACTTTGGAAACTTTGATCAGGTTTACGCAAATGTTATTTATATCTACAATACCAAAGATATATCATACGAAACCACATCTCGTGGTGAATCTAATGGTATATGTTTGCCGTTCTAGATGTAATTGTTTTTCTCCACGTACATGGTCAAACTTCGTGATATTTGACTTTTCAATAAATCAATATGCTATGGACCGAGGAGAGTGCCTAAGTCGAGAGAGATCAAGTGCGTGTGAAGGAGAATGAGTAAGTGTGCAAAAGGAGTATGTGTGTGAAAGAGAAAGTGACAACAAACGATAAATTAGAGAGAGTGTTTTTTTTTCGTTTCTTAGGCGAACATCTCACGCATGCATCTCCGAGTTAGAAAAGCGAGGCGAGGAGATACACGAAGATAGCTAGTGTGTGATTGTTTGCAACGGAGAGAGACACCCCTATAGCACATGTCCAATAGAGGTCTGGCCAACAAGGAACAAAGGTCGAGAGGGACACATGGAGAACATGGACACATGGGGAGGGCGAGAGGGTGTGTTTGTGATAGAGAGATCCCCTTGAGATCATGAGGGGACTATATGGGTGGGAGATCGAGGGAGGTGCGTGCGCGATAGAAAGATGCCCCGAGAGAAATCGAGATATACCATGCACATCTTTGTGATGGAGACTAAGATTAGCTAGTCATATACATATAGGAGGGACTGCATGTGCCTACAATTGAGTGAGAGACCATCATACTTGGCTAGCTAGGCATGAGATTGTGTGCGTGTGCGTGTGAGATGGAGAGAGAATGAGGGAGAGAGATAAAGTTCTAGATGGGCCTATCAAGTGCGAGTGAGACACGCATGTGTATGTGTGATCCAGGTAGATGGAGAGTTTGAGAGAGAGGGGGGAGAGCTCCGAGACGACAGAGTGGTGCGTGAGAGAGGTACGGGCAACGAGCCAAGGAATTTGTGTGCGTACGGTGAGTGCACCCAAGATATCTAGCTTGGACTAGAGAATCATACATAGTGTGCGAGAGAGACCTATAAATAGAGTATATATGCATGTGAACTGGAAACACCCCCCCCCCCACACACACACAAAGAGGGAGAGAGAGATGGAGAGAAAGCGAGAGGGACCAACAAGGTTTGTGTGTTGGATGCGTGCGACAGAATTGAAGATTGTCGGAGAGAGAGAGAGAGAGAGAGAGAGAGAGAGAGAGAGAGAGAGAGAGAGAGAGAGAGAGAGAGAGAGAGAGAGAGAGAGAGAGAGAGAGAGAGAGAGAGAGAGAGAGAGAGAAGGAGTCCGGGAGAGGGGGAGGTCGCGTTTTATGCATCAAAGACTGATATAAACCATGTTTCAATATAAAATTGCATTCAAATATTTATATTGGAGAACATGTTCTCTGCAATCCACACATGAATGGATATATGCGTATATCAAACAAGTTCATTAATTTGACTTTCAACATGTTCATGGAGTACTATAATTCTATACAACATGCTACTCGATTGAGGTGTTCAATTTTGGATTTAGTTCACTATTTTGACCTGGTGAACGAGCTATTTCATTGAATTGAGATATTTCATTTTGGGTTTGTTTTTGAGTGGGTCAACTATTTGTCATATAGTAAATTGCTAGCAACGAGCATGTATAAACACATTACTCCCGAGCATCATCTCTCCATCTAAAAAAGAAGTGGCAAGCTAATATTTCAAAATTTGATTCAAATCGACTTGGTAAGGTAGACATGGATGCTCGTTCTCCCAAATTTTGAACGAACCGTTAAACATCCTCTGCTCGGTGGAATTCTCCCGAGCAAATAAATGGGAGACACGAAATTACCGTCCTATGTGGGACACGCATTAATTGGCCCGTTGTACATCGAGGGTAGGTTCGTAACTTCATCCTAGCGCGCCTTCTCCTCGGCCGAAATGACATGTGCCGAATAATTCATAAACCATGGTCGGCAAAACACCCTCTCCTCGCCCGAAATAGCAAGTGCCCACTATTTCAAAACACGCTCTCCTCGCCTGAAAGCGCTCGCGGCCACTATATTTCAAAACACGCCCTCCTCGCCCGAAATCGCTCCCGCCCACTATTTGGGGAGAAGCAAAGTTACTCTACTATCCCCGACCCTCAGTACACAGACCGGCGGATCTCGGGTAGGGGGTCCTGAACTATGCGTCTAGGCGGATGGTAATAGGAGACAAGGGACACGATGTTTTTACCCAGGTTCGGGCCCTCTCGATGGAGGTAAAACCCTACTCCTGCTTGATTAATATTGATGATATGGGTAGTACAAGAGTGGATCTACCACGAGATCAGAGAGGCTAAACCATAGAAGCTAGCCTATGGTATGATTGTTTTTCGTCCTACGGACTAAAACCCTCCGGTTTATATAGACACCGGATATTGTTAGGGTTACACAGAGTCGGTTACAATGGTAGGATATCTACATATCCGTATCGCCAAGCTGCCTTCCACGCCAAGGAAAGTCCCATCCGGACACGGGACGAAGTCTTCAATCTTGTATCTTCATAGTCCAGGAGTCCGGCCAACGGTGATAGTTTGGCTACCCGGACACCCCCTAATCCAGGACTCCCTCAATAGCCCCTGAACCAGGCTTCAATGACGACGAGTCCAACGCGCATTTTGTCTTCGGCATTGCAAGGCGGGTTCCTCCTCCGAATACTTCATAGAAGATTTTGAACACAAGGATTGTGTCCGGCTCTGCAAAACAAGTTCCACATACCACCGTAGAGAGAATAACCTTTGCACAGATCTGCTGACATATTCCGCGGCGTGACATCACACCACGGCCAGGCCTTTATACGAATCGTTTTTACTGTTCCACCTCAGCGCGTTTAGAGAGGAGGTTTCCTTGGCACGTCTTATCAGAGCAGAGATCGTGCCCCCTTATTCCGGGATTCCCATCAAAACGGACGTGGGTAACCCAACCGCGCCATTGATTACGGCGCTTGGGAGATAAGCGAGTTTTACCAGGTTGGCAGGGGATGCATAGCTTCGTCCTCCCATATAAGGGGATAAGGATCCACCTTTTAACCTATGCCTTCTTGCTCCTTTGCTCATCCATTTCCGCGCACTCGAGCTCCAGGGCCCAAGTCCGCACATCCCTCCTCAACCTTCTCCAGCCATGTCCGGAGCGGGAGGCAAGTGGATGGTCTCCTCCATCACGGAGGGACAAGTCAAAAAGTGCGGAAGGTCAGATACTTATCTAGCGACATCGCGCACCGGCTCCCCGACGAGGGGCAGCTCATTCCCACCCCTGTGCCCCATGAGAGGGTGGTGTTCCTCACCCACTTCCACCGCGGACTAGGTTTTCCACTTCACCCATTTGTCCGGGGGCTCATGTTCTACTACGGCCTGGACTTCCACGATCTGGCCCCAAATTTCATCCTCAACATCTCGGCGTTCATCGTCGTGTGCGAGGCCTTCCTCTGCATCCAGCCCCACTTCGGCTTATGGCTGAAGACCTTCAATGTCAAGCCGAAGGTAGTGGGCGGCCGCCAAGCGGAGTGCGGAGGTGCCATAGTTGGCAAGATGGCCAAAGTCCTATGGATCGAGGGCTCCTTTGTGGAGACCATAAAGGGGTGGCAATCGGGGTGGTTCTAGATCACCGAGCCGCGCGACTCTCAATGGGCGGTGGCCCCCGAATTCCGATCTGGCTTCCCCACACGGCTCACATCATGGAAAGAGACGAGCCTGACGTGGGGTGATTCAGAAGAGCTGTCTGGACTCCAAACCTGCGTCCGAAACCTGGTGGACAAGAATCTCAAGCTTGTCAACATAATCCAGGTGATGCCCATCCGCAGGATTCTCCCATGCCAACAACGGGCCTTCAAATTGTGGGAGTTCGATCCGGCACAGCACCAAACTCTGAAAAGGCTCTTTGACACTACGTACAAAGATGCCTGGAAGGTGTTGTTCAAGGGCGCCGAGGCTCCCACATCCGCTATCGAAGATCGCAGATTTAGCTCGCAGCGCCAAGCTACCGAGGTAAGCTATTTTACCCTTTATGGGACTCTTGTTTTTCATAGTTTGACTCTATGTGGGATCTAAACTCCCTTACCTTTGACAGGACTGGCTGAAGATGTCTGGACAGATTAACTGTCCGACCCCCTTGCCAGAGGACCCAGCGGACGCCTAATTGACGGGGCTGCTGGCTCCGGCACCTCACGTGGTGCCGGAGAAGAAGGCCAAGAAGAAGGCCACGGGAACTCGAAGGAGCTCCCGGCGCCAGGTGCTGTCGGACTCATCGTCCGACGACTCTGAGGCGGAATCCTCCCCTGAGGACGAGGAGGAGGAAAAAGAAGCCTCTCCCCCAGTGGGGGGAGAGAAGAAATGGAAGGCCGCCCAGACTGGGGAGGCCGGAGGGTCCAAGAAAGGAAGGACCCTTCCTCCGGATTTCTCCACCAACGCCGACAACGACGAGGAGGAGTGGCCACCAAGGGCCAAGCCCCTGGCGAGATCGTAAGTGTCTGGACTCCTAATAGCTCATGACTTTTTATTTGTCGATAGTGTCTTCTAACGCCGAATATAACCATGTAGCTCGCCCAGGACGAAGCTCGCCGCTCACGAGCGGCTCCTCAGATTCGTCGGATGTGAATAGCACTTCTCTTCCGACCGCCTCCTCTCCTCGTGACGCAGACGACACCGCGGTGGAGTCCCGAAAGGGGCCACACCAGGAGGAGGTGGTCCTGGAGGCGCCGCAAGGCGACCTCCCGGAATCTGGGCGCAAAGGGGGCGAGACCCCAGAGGGCTCTAAGTCCGGCCCTGTGCCGGACTCCGTATCGGAACCTTCAGTGGTTCCGAAGTCTGGCAAGCGCCCTTCAGAAGAAGGGAAAGATCGCGACGCCGGTGACCTCCGCCCATCCGGGGCACGGATAGCTTCTTTGGAGGCGCTTAATGGCGCCTCCATCAACGAGGAGCACCACACTGTTATGAGCGTGGTGATCCAGAAAGTTCAGTCCGCCAAGAGCGGGCTGACTGAAGCTTGTACCAGCCTTCTAACAGGCTTTGAGGTAAGTTTAGAATATGTAAAAATATTACCGCATAGACAGTAGCCCCTGATGCTTAGTTCGGTGTTCGGAAAGAAAAACCGGACTGAGGATCTAAAAAGATATACGCAGGAGTCTAACATAAGTATGTCAATATGGGAATGCAGGCTGCGCTGACCTCTCAGACCTTGATCAAGGAGGTCAATGCGTTGAAGCAGAGCCTCGAGCGGTCCGAGAACGAGCTCGGCCTTGCCAAGAAGCAGCTCGAGGACAAGGAAGGTAAGTAATACCTTATAGAAATGATTTGGTTGCAAAAATGACAAGACTAACGTGGGTATTGTAGGGGCCACGAACGAGGTGGTGACCCTAAAGGAAGCGGTGTCCACTACCGAAAACAAAGCGGCCGCGGAGCGCACCGAGCGAGAGAAGCAGGAGGCGCGGGTGGCGGAGGTGCGGCAAGAGCTCCAGGCTCTCGTGGAAAAACACGAGAGTTTGGAGCGTGACTGAAGACTCGAGAGTCCGAGCTCGCCTCGCTCTTGAGAGTGCCAAAGCCGCTAAGGCTGAAGCCCAAAAAGCCCTCCGTGAAATTGAATCATTAAAGAAGATAGCGGCGGTAAGGCATTCTTTATGCAAAGCAAGCATGTGAAAGTGAATTATCTATTACTTACCCAAATCCGGAGCTCTCCAGAGCATTCGCAGATCTGCCCGTGGTGTGTCCGATGCTTTGCGCGTTCTACCGCTAAGGAGGGGAGCTCGGCGAAAGGTGTTCTGGTCTCAAGATGATGAGGCCGGACATCCGTGCCTCGAGCAACCAGTGAAGCAGCTGGTCGAGCTCCACAAGGTCGCCGAACAGGCCATGAAGGGCCTCATAATTCGGCCGTGGCCATTGGAAGCCATGCACAGGAGCTACTTCTAGTGCGGCGGCCGATGGATGCCTGTCCATGGATTGAAGTCATCAAGCGCTCCGTCTGCATTGAAGGTGCCGTCGGGCCCTTGCACGTGCTAAAGTGCTGCGGGGCAATTTGGATGCGAGAAGCTTGTGACGGACGGGCCACTGAAGGGCAAGGAGCATCACAAGCCCGAAATGTACTATGAGGGCGTCCTGAAGGGTGCCCGCCTTATAGCGGGTGAATGCTCCAAAGATGTAATTTTTGAAAAGACTCGCATTTGTTATCCTGTACGCTGAAAACTTGTTCATATGCGCTAAGCAACGGTTGTGAATTTAAAATATTACCTTATGTGCGGCCGTTTATCAAATTTGAGAGATGGCAAGTCATTGGCTTCAGCCCCCATGCCACGAGTCTTTGGGGTGTTCGGGATAAACTTGAGCGCTCTTGTTCCCATTCTTGGGTCCTTCGAGGAGGCGCTCAACGCAACGAACAAGGCAACCGGACTATAGTGCTTGAACACTCTCACTTAGCCATAGAATTCTATAATTTTAAATTTCGGCGAAGCCCCTAGTATTCGGAAGACCGAGTTCGTGGCGCTATCCACACCTTGGCCGGACAATGCCGACTCCTCGCTCTAAGCGGCATAAGCTTTAGGGACCCGAAAAAACCTCTCGAACAGCGACCGGCTCTCGCCCTATCGTGACGGTCAGTTTTAGCTTTCTCCACTGAGGTGCTCAACCCAGCTCAACCGGGGCACAATCGCAGTGGTTCTCCCAGCGCTACCTTAGCCGATATAACGGAACGTAAGGTACCAAAACATGGGAGCCGGGCAAACCCAACTATTGACCCAAGACATGATTCGGAGCCGATGCATATAATGCTATAAGTTCAGGGTGCCGCACTTGTGAAAGTGTTCGGACTTATCACACCATATTTTTGGGGTACTTAAGCCCCTGGTGTATTGGCCGTACCAAAGTGTACGGGTGAACAAGTCATGGATGAACATATATATAGATAAAGAAAGGAGTGCAATAATAGGCAAAAGCTATGTATTGTTTATTCAAAAAGGTACTGCAATGAAAGCGAACGATACAAATAGTCACGATAAGCAAGGGATGTGACTATTTAACATGTCCCCTCCAGGGTAAGCTGCGGGATGGTATGTAAAACAGGTATAATGCTCGTAGTAGAGACCACCGGACACTCGGCGTAGCACGCTTCCTGGCTGTTGCATCGTGAGTTCGGCAATTCTAGTGTCGGACAGGGCTTCTGGAAAATGGAGTCCTGAAAGTAAGAGAAAATAAGAAAAAAAAGAATGACACAATCGGGAGCCCCTGGTGCGGTTGAGCCACATTCTGGGCGTGCCGTGGTCGTGCCCCTTCCCTTATGCCCATGGTATCTCCAGAGCATAGTTATGTACGCGTAATCGGGCTTCACAATTTCGCGAGGGCTGGGGTTGGGGCGGATTACTACGCATGCTCGGATCGTGCCAGCGGTCTTGTTGTAGATTACTCCGCACGCTTGACGGTGCCCGGACGCTTAGTAGCCGGACTCGAGAATTGCTGTGAGAGGCTGCTTTGCACCTCCGCCGAGGGCCGGGCCAGATGCTCCTCCGCTCGGAGAGAGCGCTCGGTGTTTCCATTGACCGTGATTACTCCACGAGGGCTGGCATCTTGAGCTTGAGGTATGCATAGTGCAGCACCGCATTGAATTTTGCAAATGCGGTTCGTCCAAGCGATGCGTGATAGCCGCCATGAACGGGACTATGTCGAAGATTAACTCTTCGCCGGAAGTTATCCGGGATCCAAGACCACTTCGAGTGTAATCGAGCTCGCATAATTGGCCTCTACACGGTATGACGCCTTTAAAGGTCTTTTTGTGGGTTTAATCCTTGAGGGTCTATGTCCATTTTGCGCCGTATCCTCGATAGAGCAGGTTCAGGCTGCTACCGCCGTCCATCGGTGACTCTAGTGAGGTGAAATCCGTCGATGATTGGGTCAAGAACCAATGCGGCGAATCCGCCGTGGCGGATGCTAGTGGGTGGTCCCTTCGATCAAAGGTGATCGGGCAGGTGGACCATGGGTTGAACTTCGGGCGACCGCTCCATCGCATATACGTCCCTTAGTGCACGCTTCCGCTCCCTTTTGGGTATGTGGGTTGCGTATATCATGTTCATCGTCTGCACTTGTGGGGGAAGCCATTCATCCTCTATTGTTCGGCGGCCGGGCTCCTCCTCGTCATCGCTATGCATCCCCTTGTCATTGAGTTCGACATTTAACTTGCTCATTGTTTGAAGACCCAACAATCCCTGTTGGTGTGGTTGGCTGGTTTTTCGGGGTGCCATGTATTTGGCACGGCGATCGAGTATTCGGTCCAGATTGGACAAGCCCCGAGTATTTCTTTTGAACGGCTTTTTCACTGACCGGTTTAGAGCTCTGAATCCGGCATTGATCGCCGTATCTTCAGCATTATCGCCGTTAATGCGGCGCTTGTGCTTGTTGCGACGCGGCCTGCCATTGCTGTCCTTGGTATCCGAACTACCATGGTTTTTGGTCAAGTTGTTACTACGAGCTAGCCAGCTGTCCTCTCCCGCGCAAAAGCGGGTCATGAGCGTTGTGAGGGCGGCCATGGATTTCGGCTTTTCCTGTCCTAGGTGCCGGGCAAGCCACTCGTTGCGGATGTTATGTTTGGAGGCTGCAAGGGCCCCTGCATCCGGACAGTCAACGATTTGATTTTTATTGGTTAGGAACCGTGTCCAGAATTGTCTGGCCGATTCTTCTGGCTGCTGAATTATTTGGCTGAGGTCATCGGCGTCTGGTGGTCGCACATATGTGCCCTGGAAGTTATCAAGGAATGCGGCTTCCAGGTCCTCCCAACAACCAATTGATTCTGGCCGCAAGCTGTTAAGCCAATGCTGAGCTGGTCCTTTAAGCTTGAGTGGGAGGTATTTTATGGCGTGTAGATCATCACCGCGGGCCATGTGGATATGGAGGAGGTAGTCCTCGATCCAAACCGCATGATCTGTTGTGCCATCATATGATTCAATGTTTACGGGTTTGAAACCCTCGGGGATTTGATGATCCAGCACTTCGTCTATGAAGCATATTGGGTGTGCGGCGCCTCTGTATTGAGCTATATCACGACGCAGCTCAAATGAGCTTTGTCTACTGTGTTCGGCCCGACTGAAATTGTTGTATCCGGTGTGACGGTTGTCATCACGTGTCGTGGGGCGCCCACGCGATCCGTAGATCGATCTTGTTTGCCTTGCCTTGTCCTCCAATATTTCTCGCAGGTCTGGCATGTTTCCCCGTGCCTTGGTACTTTTCGAGCGACGCCGGGGTGCGGCTTGAATGGAGGCCCTAGAGGCCTCTCTGTCGCGGCCACGGGGTGGCCGGTCGGCCGCATCATGCGCTGGTGATATAGGTTTGGGTGCTTCCTCCTCTAATTGGGGTAGCAGCTTGCGTTTTGGGTATCTCTTGGAGGGGCGTTCGAGTTCGTACTCTTCGGCTGCAAGGACTTCAGTCCAGCTGTCAGCTAGCAAGTCTTGGTCAGCTCTAAGCTGCTGCTGCTTTTTCTTGAGGCTGCTTGCCGTGGCCATAAGCCTGTGTTTGAAACGCTCCTGTTCGGCGGGATCCTCAGGCACGACAAATTCATCATCGTCGAGGCTTGCCTCATCTTCGGAGGGAGGCATATAATTATTGTCCTCCACCTCCCTGTCTGCCGCTCTATCATGAGGGCTGGCTTCTCCCTCCTCCTGTGCTGAATCCTCTTTGGAGGGGTTGTCTTCACCTTTATGCAGGGTGTTATTATCTCCCGTGCCAGAATCACCATTTTTGCTGTGCTAGGATTTAGAGCGGCGCCGCTGACGCCGGCACTTGGGCTGTTTCTTGGAGGGGTCATCCTCCGTTGTTCCATCGCCGTTCCCATCTTTTGGGATGTCCACCATGTATATGTCGTATGACGAGGTGGCCTTCCAAAGGCCACTCGTAGGCGCCTGGTTCTTGGTCGTGTCCAGCATCGTCAGCCCATACCGTCGATGTCTTGAGTCGAAGTCGAGCATGTCGGTTAAATCATCGGCAGTGGCTACAAAGTGGGTGGTGGGTGGGCGTTGAATTTCGTCGCATCCCAACCTTCCCGACCATAGTCCGCCAGGGCTCTCGATAAAGAGAGAGACTTCAGTGAATTCAGGATGTCGCCAAAGGGCGAAAGTCTTTGAAAGATGTCTGCGCGATGAACTCCATAACCGCGCTCAATCGGGTTCGATTAGGGCGCGGAGGGTTCGGAGTCCGGAGAGGAGTCCGGCACCTTGGAGTCACGGTCTTCGCAGCGACAGGGACGAAGTTCGCTCAATCGCCGTGAGATCGTAGCCCCGAGGCGGTGTCCAACCACTCGTCCTCGATCGGCGGAGTCGGCTCGAAGCTAAGGGTCGGAGCGGACGCTGGTGCGGCCTCCGAGGCACCGCTCGCGGCAGAGCTAGATCGTGCCCATCGAGACAGTGCGACGCGCTTGGCTGTGGCTCGAATCCGTCGAAGATCAAGTCTTCGCGGATGTCGGCCGTGTAGTTGAAACTCCCAAATCTGACCTGATGGCCAGGAGCGTAGCTTTCGATCTGCTCCAGATGGCCAAGTGAATTGGCCCGCAGTGCAAAGCCGCCGAATACGTATATCTGTCCAGGGAGAAAAGTCTCAACCCGGACCGCGTCGTTGTTGATGATCGAAGGAGCCATCGGGCCTAAGGATGACGACACAGAGGAACTCTCAATGAAAGCACCAATGTCGGTGTCAAAACCGGCGGATCTCGGGTAGGGGGTCCCGAACTGTGCGTCTAGGTGGATGGTAACATGAGACAAGGGACATGATATTTTTACCCAGGTTTGGGCCCTCTCGATGGAGGTAAACCCTACTCCTGCTTGATTAATATTGATGATATGGGTAGTACAAGAGTGGATCTACCACGAGATCAGAGAGGCTAAACCCTAGAAGCTAGCCTATGGTATGATTTTTTTTCGTCCTACGGACTAAAACCCTCCGGTTTATATAGACACCAGATAGGGTTAGGGTTACACAGAGTCGGTTACAATGGTAGGAGATATAAATATCCGTAAAGCCAAGCTTGCCTTCCACGCCAAGGAAAGTACCATCCGGACACGGGACGAAGTCTTCAATCTTGTATCTTCATAGTCCAGGAGTCCGGCCAACGGTGATAGTTCGGCTACCCGGACACCCCCTAATCCAGGACTCCCTCACCCACTATTTCAAAACATGCTCTCCTCGCCTGAAAGCGCTCGCGCCCACTATATTTCAAAACACGCCCTCCTCGCCCAAAATCGCTCCCGCCCACTATTTGGGGAGAAGCAAAGTTACTCTACTATCCCCGACCCTCAAAGACACGTACCCAAGCCGAGAAGCCTAAAGGCAGGGTAGAACTGTAACTCTCCCTCACATTTCGCATAAATGCGTCCAGAAACATGGTTCCACTCCCCTCCCAATCCCCCCCCCTTCAGACCTCGTGGGCGCCGAATCACCTTCCCCCCGGAAGCTCCCTTCTCCCGAGCCGCGAAACCTCAGCCCCTCCTCCATGGCGCCCCCACCGCACCAATTTCACAACCGCCCTCCTCCCTAATGCCAAAGATGCTATCCATTTGTCGTCGTGCACTGGGTCGTGTGCGTCTTACTCCGTGCTGCTGGAGTTGCCTCGACGATGGCCGCGTGAACCGTACCGGAGCCGATTCACCCCCGCCGTTGTTCATGGTGCCGTGATGTCTACTACGCAACCTTCTTCTTGTAGACGTTGTTGGGCCTCCAAGTGCAGAGGTTAGTAGGACAGTAGCAAATTTCCCTCAAGTGGATGACCTAAGGTTTATCAATCCGTGGTAGGCATTGGATGAAGATGGTCTCTCTCAAGCAACCCTGCAACCAAATAACAAAGAGTCTCTTGTGTGCCCAACACACCCAATACAATGGTAAATTGTATAGGTGCACTAGTTTGGCAAAGAGATGGTGATACAAGTGCAATATGGATGGTAGATAAAGGTTTTTGTAAGCTAAAAATATAAAAACAGCAAGGTAACTAATGGTAAAAGTGAGCGTAAACGGTATTGCAATGCTAGGAAACAAGGCCTAGGGTTCATACTTTCACCAAAGGCAAGTTCTCTCAAAAATAATAACATAATTGGATCATATAACTATCCCTCAACATGCAACAAAGAGTCACTCCAAAGTCACTAATAGTGGAGAACAAACGAAGAGATTATGGTAGGGTACGAAACCACATCAAAGTTATTCTTTCCAATCAATCCGTTGGGCTATTCCTATAAGTGTCACAAGCAGCCCTAGAGTTCATACTAGAATAACACCTTAAGACACAAATCAACCAAAACCCTAATGTCACCTAGATACTCCAATGTCACCTCAAGTATCCATGGGTATTATTATACGATATGCATCACACAATCTCAGATTCATCTATTCAACCAACACATAGAAGCTCAAAGAGTGCCCCAAAGTTTCTACCGGAGAATCACGGCGAAAATGTGTGCCAACCCCTACGCATAGGTTCATGGGCGGAACCTGCAAGTTGATCACCAAAACATACATCAAGTGAATCACATGATATCCCATTGTCACCACAGATACGCACGGCAAGACATACATCAAGTGTTCTCAAATCTTTAAAGACTCAATCCGATAAGATTACTTCAAGGGGAAAACTCAATCCATTACAAGAGAGTAGAGGGGGAGAAGCAACATAAGATCCAAATATAATAGAAAAGCTCGTGATACATCAAGATCATGCCATATCAAGAACACGAGAGAGAGAGAGATCAAACACATAGCTACTGGTACATACCCTCAGCCCCGAGGGTGAACTACTCCCTCCTCGTCATGGAGAGCGCTGGGATGATGAAGATGGCCACCGGTGAGGGTTCCCCCCTCCGGCAGGGTGCCGGAACAGGGTCCCGATTGACTTTTGGTGGCTACAGAGGCTTGCGGCGGCGGAACTCCCGATCTATTCTCGTCTTCGGAAGTTTTATGGTACGTGGGTATATATGGGTGAAAGAAGTACGTCGGTGGACCTCCGGGATGTCCATGAGGCAGGGGGCGCGCCCTAGGGGGTGGGCGCGCCCCCACCCTCATGGGCAGCCCGGGACTCCCCTCGTGAGCTTCCGGTACTCCGTGGGCTTCTTCCGGTCCAAAAATAAGTTCTGTGGAGTTTCAGGTCAATTGGACTCCGTTTGATATTCCTTTTCTTCGAAACACTGAAATAGGCAAAAACAGCAATTCTGGGCTGGGCCTCCGGTTAATAGGTTAGTCCCAAAAATAATATAAAAGTGAATAATAAAGCCCAATATTGCCCAAAACAGTAGATAATATAGCATGGAGCAATCAAAATTTATAGATACGTTGGAGACGTATCAGCATCCCCAAGCTTAATTCCTGCTCGTCCTCGAGTAGGTAAATGATAAAAAAGATAATTTTTGATGTGGAATGCTACCTGGCATAATTTCAATGTAATTCTTCTTAATTGTGGCATGTATATTCAGATCTGAAAGATTCAAGACAAAAGTTCATATTGACATAAAAATAATAATACTTCAAGCATACTAACTAAGCAATTATGTCTTCTCAAAATAACATGGCCAAAGAAAGTTCATCCCTACAAAATCATATAGTCTTGCTATGCTCTATCTTCACCACACAAAGTATTTAAATCATGCACAACCCCGATGACAAGCCAAGCAATTGTTTCATACTTTTGACATTCTCAAACCTCTTCAATCTTCACGCAATACATGTGCGTGAGCCATGGATATAGCACTATATGTGGAATAGAATGGTGGTTGTGGAGAAGACAAAAAGGGAGAAGATAGTCTCACATCAACTAGGCGTATAAACGGGCTATGGAGATGCCCATCAATAGATATAAATGTGAGTGAGTAGGGATTGCCATGCAACAGATGCACTAGAGCTATAAGTATATGAAAGCTCAACAAAAGGAACTAAGTGGGTGTGCATCCAACTTGCTTGCTCATGAAGACCTAGGGCATTTTGAGGAAGCCCATCATTGGAATATACAAGCCAAGTTCTATAATGTAAAATTCCCACTAGTATATGAAAGTGACAACATAGGAGACTCTCTATCATGAAGATCATGGTGCTACTTTGAAGCACAAGTGTGGTAAAAGGATAGTAGCATTGTCCATTCTCTCTTTTTCTCTCATTTTTTTGCTTTTCTTTTTTGGGCCTTTTCTCTTTTTTTATGGCCTCTTTTTTTCTCTTTTTTTTTTATTTTTCGTTCGGAGTCTCATCCCGACTTGTGGGGGAATCATAGTCTCCATCATCCTTTCCTCACTTGGGACAATGCTCTAAAAATGATGATCATCACACTTTTATTTTCTTATAGCTCAACAATTACAACTCGATACTTGGAACAGAATATGACTCTGTCAGGTCCTTAGTAGCGTTGACAAAGAAGAAGAGCCGGTGAAAAAAAAAGAAAGCCGAAGTGCACACTTCAGAACACGGTTTTCCGTTAGGTCCTTTACGGACGACGCCCGTTCTTCCTATCAGCATTAGTCAGCTTTCGAGTCCTTCAAGCGAGTGCCGCAGGGAGGTGAGGGTTTAAGACCGCTCGTAACGATTTTTTTCTTTTATGGCTGGGTGGGCAAGAAAAGGATTTGACTCTTGAAGATATCAACTCATACCGGCGGTGTACCGGGATATGCAATGACTCACGAGTGACATGTATGAAAGAATTATGAACGGTGGCTTTGCCACAAATACGATGTCAACTACATGATCATGCAAAGCAATATGTCAATGATGGAGCGTGTCATAATAAACGGAACGGTGGAAAGTTGCATGGCAATATATCTCGGAATGGCTATGGAAATGCCATGATAGGTAGGTATGGTGGCTGTTTTGAGGAAGGTATATGGTGGGTATATGATACCGACGAAAAGTGCGCGGTATTAGAAAGGCTAGCAATGGTGGAAGGGTGAGAAAAGTGCGTATAATCCATGGACTCAAACTTAGTCATAAAGAACTCATATACTTATTGCAAAAATCTACAAGTTATCAAAGCAAAGTATTACGCGCATGCTCCTAGGGGGATAGATTGGTAGGAAAAGACCATCCCTCGTCCCCGACCGCCACTCATAAGGAAGACAATCAATAAATAAATCATGCTCCGACTTCATCACATAACGGTTCACCATAATGCATGCTACGGGAATCACAAACTTTAACACAAGTATTTCTCAAATTCACAACTACTCAACTAGCATGACTCTAATATTACTACCTCCATATCTCAAAACAATTATCAAGCACCAAACTTTTCTTAGTATTCAACGCACTCAAAAGAATTCTTACAAATCTTGTATGCTAGCATATTAGGATTATTTAAGCAAATTACCATGATATTTAAGACTATAAAAATAATATAAGTGAAGCATGAGAGTTCATCTATTTCTTCAAAATAAAACCACCATTGTGCTATAAAAGATATAAGTGAAGTACTAGAGCAAATGACAAACTACTCCGAAAGATATAAGTGAAGATCAATGAGTAGTCGGATAATTATGCAACTATGTGAAGACTTTCCCATTTAATAATTTCAGATCTTGGTATTTTATTCAAACAGAAAGCAAATCTAAATAAAACTACATTACAAGGATATCACAACTCATGTGAAGAAGCAAAAACTTAGGTTCAACCGATACTAACCGATAATTGTTGGAGAAGAAAGGTGGGATGCCCACCGGGGCATCCCCAAGCTTAGATGCTTGATACTTCTTGAAATATTATCTTGGGGTGCCTTGGGCATCCCCAAGCTTGAGCTTTTGTGTCTCCTTAATTCCTCTCATATCACGGTTTCCTAAATCTCATAAGCTTCATCCACACAAAACTCAACAAAGACTCGTGAGATAAGTTAGTATAAACCAATGCAAAAACCTTATCATACTATACTGTAGAAAATCACTAAAATTATTATTCAACATTTCATACTAAATGCCTCTGCATATTTAATACTCGTATCATCAAATAGAATCATTAAACAAGCAAATGTATGCAAACAATGCAAACATAACAGCAATGTGCCAAAACAGTATAGTCTGTAAAGAATGCAAGATTCATCATACTTCCCTAACTCCAAAAATTATGAAAGAAAATTACCACTGTAGTAAATTTATCATAGCTTATTATTAAAAATGTTTCAACATTTTATCACATTCTGACTTTTCTAGGGAATTTTTGCAACAGCGGTAAACTTTCTGTTTTTCACACAGCAACATGCATACTTGCAAAATAAGCATGGCAAAAGCTATCCTTGACATTTTTATTGAAAATAGAGATGCAAAACATTATTCTAAATGACACCAAGCAAATACTAACAAAAGGAAATGACGCTCCAAGCAAAACACATATCATGTGGTGAATAAAATTATAGCTCCAAGTAAAGTTACCGATGAACGAAGACGAAAGAGGGGATGCCTTCCGGAGCATCCCAAAGCTTAGGCTCTTGGTTATACTTGAATATTACCTTGGGGTGCCTTGTGCGTCCCCAAGCTTAGGCTCTTGTCACTCCTTATTCCATAGTCCATCGAATCTTTACCCAAAACTTGAAAACATCACAACACAAAACTTAACAGAAAACTTGTAAGCTCCGTTAGCGATAGAAAACAAAACACCACTTCATGGTACTGTAATGAACTCATTATTTATTTATATTGGTGTTAAACCTACTGTATTCCTACTTCTCTATGGTTTATAGACTATTTTACTAGCCATAGAGTCATCAAAATAAGCAAGCAACACAATGAAAACAGAATCTGTCAAAAACAGAACAGTCTGTAGTAATCTGTAACTAACGCAAACTTATGGAACTCCAAAAATTGTAAAATAAATTGGTGGACCCGATGAATTTGTATAGTAATCATCTGCAAAAAGAATCAACTAAATAGTACTCTCCAGTAAAAAGTTAAAGCTAATCTCGTGAGCGCTAAAGTTTCTGTTTTCTACAGCATGATCATAAAGACTTCACCCAAGTCTTCCCAAAGGTTCTACTTGGCACAAACACTAATTAAAATATAAAACCACATCTAACCAGAGGCTAGATGGATTATTTATTACTAAACAGAACCAAAAAGTAAGAAACTAAAATAAAATTGGGTTGCCTCCCAACAAGCGCTATCGTTTAACGCCCCTAGCTAGGCATGATGATTTCAACGATGCTCACATAAAACATAAGAATTGAAACATAAAGAGAGCATCATGAAGAATATTATTAGCACATTTAAGTCTAACCCACTTCATATGCATAGGGATTTTGTGAGCAAACAACTTATGGGAACAAGAATCAACTAGCATAGGAAGGCAAAACAAGCATAACTTCAAAACTTTAAGCACATAGAGAGGAAACTTGATATTATTGCAATTCCTACAAGCATATATTCCTCCCTCATAATAATTTTCAGTAGCATAATGAATGAATTCAACAATATAACCATCACCTAAAGCATTCTTTTCATGATCTACAAGCATAGAAATTTCACTACTCTCCACATAAGCAAAATTCTTCTCATCAATAGTAGTGGGAGCAAACTCAATAAAATAGCTATCATGTGATTGAAAATTAAGATCAAGATGACAATTTTCAAGTTTATCATTATTCTTTATAGCATACATGTCATCACAATAATCATCATAGATAGGAAGCATGCTTTCATCAAAGTAAATTTGCTCATCAAAGCTTGGGAGACAAAAAATATCATCTTCATCAAACATAGCTTCCCCAAGCTTGTGGCTTTGCATATCATTAGCATCATGGATATTCAAGGAATTCATACTAATAACATTGCAATCATGCTCATCATCCAAGTATTTAATGCCAAACATTCTAATGCATTCTTCCTCTAACATTTTGGCACAATTTTCCTTTCCATCATACTCACGAAAGATATTTAAAAGATGAAGCATATGAGACAAACTCAATTCCATTTTTAGTTTTCTTTTATAAACTAACTAGTGCTAAAACAAGAAACAAAAAAATTCAATTGCAAGATCTAAAGATATACCTTCAAGCACTCACCTCCCTGGCAACGGCGCCAGAAAAGAGCTTGATGTCTACTATGCAACCTTCTTCTTGTAGACGTTGTTGGGCCTCCAAGTGCAGAGGTTTGTAGGACAGTAGCAAATTTCCCTCAAGTGGATGACCTAAGGTTATCAATCCGTGGGAGGCGTAGGATGAAGATGGTCTCTCTCAAGCAACCCGCAACCAAATAACAAAGAGTCTATTGTGTCCCCAACACACCCAATACAATGGTAAATTGTATAGGTGCACTAGTTCAGCGAAGAGATGGTGATACAAGTGCAATATGGATGGTAGATAAAGGTTTTTGTAATCTAAAAATATAAAAACAGCAAGGTAACTAATGGTAAAAGTGAGCGTAAACGGTATTGCAATGCTAGGAAACAAGGCCTAGGGTTCATACTTTCACCAGTGCAAGTTCTCTCAACAATAATAACATAATTGGATCATATAACTATCCCTCAACATGCAACAACGAGTCACTCCAAAGTCACTAATAGTGGAGAAAAAACAAAGAGATTATGGTAGGGTACGAAACCACCTCAAAGTTATTCTTTCCAATCAATTCATTGGGCTATTCCTATAAGTGTCACAAACAGCCCTAGAGTTCATACTAGAATAACACCTTAAGACACAAATCAATCTAAACCCTAATGTCACCTAGATACTCCAATGTCACCAAAAGTATCCGAGGATATGATTATACAATATGCATCACACAATCTCAGATTCATCTATTCAACCAACACATAGAACCTCAAAGAGTGCCCCAAAGTTTCTACCGGAGAATCACGACGAAAACATGTGCCAACCCCTATGCATAGGTTCATGGGCGGAACCCGCAAGTTGATCACCAAAACATACATCAAGTGAATCACGTGATATCCCATTGTCACCACAGAGACGCACGGCAAGACATACATCAAGTGTTCTCAAATCTTTAAAGACTCAATCCGATAAGATTACTTCAAGGGGAAAACTCAATCCATTACAAGAGAGTAGAGGGGGAGAAGCAACATAAGATCCAACTATAATAGCAAAGCTCGCGATACATCAAGATCGTGCCAAATCAAGAACACGAGAGAGAGATCAACACATAGCTACTGGTACATACCCTTAGCCCCGAGGGTGAACTACTCCCTCCTCGTCATGGAGAGCGCCAAGATGATGAAGATGGCCACCGGTGAGGGTTCCCCCCTCCGGTAGGGTGCCGGAACAGGGTCCCGATTGACTTTTGGTGGCTACAGAGGCTTGCGGCGGCGGAACTCCAGATCTATTCTCGTCTTCGGAAGTTTAGGGTACGTGGGTATATATGGGTGAAAGAAATGCGTCGGTGGACCTCCGGGCGGTCCACGAGGCAGGGGGCGCGCCCTAGGGGGGTGGGCGCGCCCCCACCCTCGTGGGCAGCCCCGGACTCCCCTGGTGAGCTTCCGGTACTCCGTGGGCTTCTTCTGGTCCAAAAAAAGTAACGTGGAGTTTCAGGTCAATTGGACTCCGTTTGATATTCCTTTTCTTTGAAACACTGAAATAGGCAAAAAACAACAATTCTGGGCTGGGCCTCCGGTTAATAGGTTAGTCCCAAAAATAATATAATAGTGAATAATAAAGCCCAATATTGCCCAAAACAGTAGATAATATAGCATGGAGCAATAAAAAACTATAGATACGTTGGAGACGTATCACGCCGGAGCGGCTCCAACTTCGGATCCGTCCAGAGTCCCTGCGCTGCTTCCCCGTAGCCGTCGACCGTCGCGACATCGCTATTTCCCTGCCGCCGGTCGCCACCGCAACCGCGCCGGCCTCACCGACTCGGTAGCTGGACCTGCCTACTTCACCATGCCGCCAGATAGGTCGCACCCTCATCTCAAATCACTTTATTTAGGCGTCAGTTGTCTGAATTTTTATTCTGGGCCAATCGATTCCCAATGGGAAGCAGCACCCCTCGAGGCGGCGAAGCTCCTAGGCTGCCGGTTGGCTGGTGTCTAACGTAAGGGCGCGGGGCCGCAAGTTCGCCGCGGAAGTAGCGCTTAGATGTCTATCTTAGAGTTGCATGGGTTAAAGGTACTGCCGCCACCGGATCTGGATGACGGGGAGTCTTTGTGGATTGGCCCGGGGGCGGCGCAACCACGGAGTGCGGTGGGGCGGGGAGCGGGGTTTTGGCCGGTGCCACGGACGGCGGAGGCAGGCTGCTCTGCCGTTGGTCACTAGCTCTTCAGGGAAGATTCCTAACAGTGTCAGCCAGGAGGCACAAGACGACCATCAAGCCATCCGGAGTAGATCGGACAGTACCAAAATAAAATAAAGTCGTGTGACCCCAACTTAGTCTTCAGTCAACAGAGGTGTGATCACTCTCGTACCTTGATGTTGATCTCTTAGTGTATTTCTTCAGATCAAAGAGATGCGTCGTTCTTAACGTTATACATTATCTGCATCTTCAGCCACACCCTCTTCCGACTCACCGCAGCTGCTCCAACAAGGGAAGCATACACCAGAAGGGAGCTATAGTCCCCACTCAATAGTTCCCTGCATCGAATGTGCGTGCCCGACATGGACAACCACAACAACTGCAGGGCCATCGACAAGTCGACATGATGCTCACTCCTATGGATGGCAGCCAGATAGGTTGTACCCTCATCTTACTTGTGTGCAACATTTATGGCTTTGTTATTCATCTAAGCATGCAAAATAGATTATCACATTTCACTGTATATTCATTCTGATCTCTTACGGGTCTTGTTCAGGAGTTAACGCTGTTCCATAGTTCAGCTAAGATACTTGTTCTTTAGGTAACGTTGTTCCATAGTTATCATCCATCAGCCAATGCTATCCCACAGGCTGGTGATTATAGTATTATACCACTTCTAGTATTACCTATGTTGTTCTTTAATACTTTTGTGTGCCATCTAGTTAATCTCGAGTACAAACGATACATATTATGTAGCTTTCATCTGTGTTCTCCCTTTAGTTTTTGAGACCTGTTGCTGCTAGTTAACCCTAGTCCTACTATTTATGTCGTCTCCTACAAGAACTGATTACATAACTCTAACTACTAGTTGTCTTCCATGCATGTCAGATATAATTGCACACACTAATATATCCACAAGAACCTCACGGAGCAATGTAAAGGCCAATAAACTTGATGCCAATGATACCCAATATGATGGAACATGTAAAGGCAGTTCTTCGTAAGACTTGCGTAAAGATGTTGAATCCTCTTCACCCCACAAGGTCCCGGCTCTAACTTGGCCCGTGATATGGGTACAACATGCATATAATGTCCGGAGTGTATCTACTCTGTTGCAATGCCATGTGCTTAACATGCTGATCATGCATGTAAATATGTCATGCCTTCCTGCTTTTCAAGACCTATTCCATTCATGATAACATGTTTTCAAATTCAAGTAATCGCTCATTCTACTCTATTGCAATGCCATCTCGCTTAATTTGGACATCATGCTTACGAATATCTTATGCATTGTTATTCATCAAGATGTACTTCATCCTGCTCACCATACCATGTTTTTTTTACATTGAAGTGTTGTTCTAGTGCTCTGTTGCAATGCCATCTTAGTTTCCCAATCATACACGTGTATGTTGCCTTAGTTTTTTCTATACGTATTTCGCTAGCATACAGTTTTACATTCAACTAGTGTTTTTTTACTGTGTTGTCCTGTCGTATCCCTAGCTCTTACACCATCCTCCCTCCGTCCGGATTACATGTTGCCGAAATGGATAAAGAGGATGTATCTAGAACTGAAATACGCCTAGACCCATCCATTTTTTTCCGGATGGAGGGAATACATGTCAATATGTCATGCCTTTCTATTCTTCAGTACCTATTCCATCTCTTTGTTGTAGCATGTTTTATAATTGAAGCACCATTCTTGTATACAAGGCGTGCAAGGGGAAGACGACTATGTTAGAATCTGAAGGGTTACAAACCAGGTCTTTTCAAAAGATCCAAACGCCAGGAGATAATAAACCAACTCCAGTTTTTATAGATACTGCTCCAACACAAAGAAACCCAACTCCTACTGATAATAAGCAGATCCCAGTGGCCAAAGAACTAGTCCGCTCTAGTCCAGCAAAAATATGTCAACTCCATTCTAAGAAGCGTGTGTGTATCCCTGCATCATGAAATTTTATAGCATGCTGATCATATTCTCTACATGTTTCTTACCCGTCTCTCTTTTAGAAAATAAGCTTAATAGATAGAAGAATTTCTGCACTGGTATTGTCTGTGAGGAAAGATTCTTGCAGGAATTCTCTGTGCTCCAATGCAAATGTAAGTACCTGTTGTATATCACTATATTTTTACATCAGCATGTATTTTGTTAATCGACGTGAATCCAACCTTTATCTGATCTAAATTTAGTTGTAGCAAAATGTATGATTAAAGGCCACAATGTTGATTTTTGTAAGGAAAAATGCCTGGTAGTTTTGCATCCTGAGCTGCATGAGTGTACTATCTCATATCAGTGGGTTTGATTACTTTGGTTCCGTAGTGGGTTTTCAGTGTTCTTTTATGGTGTTTTCCTGTCGTATCCCTAGCTCTTACATCATACTCCCTCCGTCCGGATTACATGTCGCAGAAATGGATAAAACTGGATGTATATAGAACTGAAATACGCCTAGACCCATCCATTTATTTCCGGATGGAGGGAATACATGACAATATATCATGCCTTTCTATTCTTCAAGACCTATTCCATCTCTGCTGTAGCATGTTTTATAATTGAGGCACCATTCTTCTATATAAGGCATGCAAGGGGAAGACGACTATGTTAGAATCTGAAGGGTTAGAAACCAGGCTTTGCAAAAGATCCAAACGCTAGGAGATAATAAACCAACTCCATTTTCATAGATACTGCTCCAGCACAGAGAAACCCAACTCCCACCGATAATAAGCAGATTCCAGTGGCCAAAGAACTAGTCCGCTCCAACCCAGCAAAAGAATGTCAGCTCCATTCTAAGAAGCATGTGCGTATCCTCGCATCATGAAATTTTATGGCATTCTGATGATATTTTCTACATGTTTCTTACCCATCTCTCTTTTAGAAAATAAGGTTAAATGATAGAAGACTTCCTTCATTGGGATTGTATTCGAGGAAAATATCTTGTGGGAATTCTCTGTGCTCCAATGCTGATGTAAGTACCTGTTGTATATCACTATATTTTTTACATCAACATGTATTTTGTTAATCGGCGTGAATCCATCCTTTATCTGATCTAAAATTAGTTGTAGCAAAATGTTAAAGGGGCCAATGTTGATTTTTGTAAAGAAAACTGCCTGGTAGTTTTGCATACTGAGCTGCATGAGTGTACTATCTCATATCATGCACATTACTGAATTGTAGTGCTGCTCTGGTTGCCCATTCATTCATTGTGTCAATGTTGCTTTTGTATTACCTTACCTGGCTGATGATAGCTGTGCCATACTGTGTTAATTTGGTGTTGGCTAGTTGCCCAAACGTTCATTGTGCCAATGTTTCTTTCCTATTATCTGACTTGGCCAATGATAGCAATGCAGTGTGTCTTAATTTGGTGCAAAGGTCTGAAGATAAGAAGACAAACTCTGAAAACAGCAAGGCAACCCCGTTGTTTCTTTCCAATAAATCTAGGTCAGGTAATATGCCAATAACTCATGATTAATCTGTTTGGTTACCCTCCTAATTTATGTTATGATGCAAAGGGTGAGACACTCTCCACTATCAATAATACAAGCTCGCCAAAATCACCATCGAATCGCTCAAGATCCTCTGTCTCGAATGCAATGTAAAAATGTATGTTTGTGAACCAATTAATGGTTGAAGGAACGATGGAAATGGTGGAGGAATCAGAGGTGCAGAGTCGTGCGACACAACAACTGATCAATGTTTTCAAAGACAGTGTAGCAAAGCAGTAAGAACTTGCGCACATGCTTATGGGCGTCATCCGTGTTGAGATTGCAGATTTTGACGTTGTAGATCGTTAGGTTCTGTTCATTTATTTGCACTGGCATCAATCTTTGATTGCCCAGTGGATGTAATTTCCTGTAATATATGCTGGATGTGCAACGTTTTCCCTCGTATGTCGTACCTTTGCTTGATCGGTTTTGGTCACTGCATAATTGCTCGTCGTAATGGGCTCAAATTATCTAATTTGGCCTAAAGACATGTACGAACTTTAGTGGGCCCATTAAGTTAATGGGCCGTTACTAGGCCGAAAGTTAATGGTCGGCCCTCTTAACTCCCGGGTCGTTAACAGGCCGACATCGTAGCGGGCAACAGGTGGGCCCAATTGATTTCACGGGCCGTTAACAGGCCGTTACTAAGTTCGGGCTACATATGGCCCAACTATACTGTGGGCCTTTAGCAGTCCGAAAGAGACATTGGGCTTGTACTGGACCATGAAGAGCATGGGCCGCTAAGAGGCCGAAAGTCAGGTCGTATTGTAAATGCCCAACTGTGTTGTGGGCCTTTAGCAGGCCGAAAGAGAAACCGGGCTGGTATTGGACCATGAAGGGCATGGGCCGTTAAAAGGCCAAAACTCAGGTCCGACTATAAATGGCCCTACTCATTTATGGTCCGTTAACAGGCTGAAAGGCACACAGGGCCGGGAATTGGCCGAACACTTAAATGGGTTGCTAAAAGGCCAAAACTCAGGTCCGACTACAAATGGCCCAACAGATACATGGGCCGTCACCAGGCTGAAAGACACACCGGGCCAGAAATTGGCCCAACACTTAAATGGGTCGCTAAAAGGCCGAAACTCAGGTCCGACTACAAATGGCCCAACTGATTTATGGGCCGTCAACTGGCTGAAAGACACACCGGGCCGGAAATTAGCCCACCATTTAAGCGGGTCACTAAAAGCCTGAAAGATGTACATCGTGAAAATTGGCCCATCAACTGAATGGGCCGTTAACAGGCCGAAATCTCATTGGGCCAATATTGAGCCCAAATATATAGCGGGCTGTTAACGGGCTCGAACTGACGATGGGCTGCAATGGTGTCAAATCTTTAACGGGCTGTTGACGGGCCGAATTGGCACATCTTGTATGGGCCGTGGGCTTAAATGGACCTGACACAAGTAGGCCTTATATGGGCCGGCCTACTAATTTTTACTGGGCCGGCCTTTTTCACCGGAATGGGCCACTGTTGGGCCGTGCCATGTGTCGACCTATCATAGGCGCCTCCTATCCAATGAGTGGATGACATCTGTCCCAACGGTGAGGCAACACGTGTTTCCTCCGGCCAATGATGATTTTACACGTGGAAAATCCCCATTTGTTCGGGCTGTTAATGGGTTATCGAATCCAAAACCGGACCCGATAGCTTAACGGTGTCCCATTACGGTGGATGCCACGTGTCGGTCACCCTTGACGAAAGCACTTCTGTGACGCGCGATTTATCGTCATGGAAGTGGACACTTCCATGATGATAATTTTGGTAATGTCATGGAACACTTCTACGACAGCACAGGTATGACTATCTTGATTCTGTCATAAAATAGTCATGGATGTACACGCATGACAAAAAACGCGACCTACTGTGACAAACACGTACCATCACGGAAGTGTATTTTTTTTGTAGTGTTCCTCAATGGCCCAGGTGTTGAGCCTACCTGATCGGAACCCCGAGTTAACATCCTGCGGTGGCCAGGCGCATGTCTGGCTCGGTGTCACCCGCCGTCGAAAGATGGGTGAAGTCAATCTTCTTACTTTCAACAAGATGCTAGACCAAACTCAAAAACTTAGGATCTCGGATGGGCCGACCTCGGCCCGTGTTGAGATCGGATTTAGGTCCAAAAATGTGGAACTTTTTGATGCACGCACCACCCACTTAGTCACCACGATCGAGGATTTAACCGACGTGTTGGACTAAGCCTCTGAGGAGGCCGTCGATATGGAAGAGGACGACGTATACATCGTGACCTCTAACATTCGGTTATACTGGGAACTAGGTGGCCACCTCTACCTTTGACGTCTACATGGTAGACACTCCCAAGGATGACAAAAGGAGGAGAAAGGTGAGGACCCACCCAAACGTTGACGCCGAAGACGCCGTAATAAAGGTGCAGGCAACGGCAACGCCATCCATGAGCCCACTGATAACGGTGATGCCACTGATAACGATGATACTCTAGATGGCGCAGATGACCAGAACGCATGCTACAATGCTGGAAATGGTCTCACGGACGTCACCAGACCCAACGGGGACGATGAAGACCCTGAGGACGTCGATTATTACCCAGCGTCTGAGGAATATTTAAGCCTCGGATCGGATGAGTTCGATAAATAGAGGAATCGTTAGATGATCCTTGGTTACATGCCTTTCACCGGCGGCTGCTCAATACCGCCAGAAGCATGAAGCTAAAGTCCCAAAAGCTTCGAGCTGAGTAGGACATGTTGACGGATAAGTGGACCGAAGTAGAGCAAGAGCTTGAAGGACAGTTCATAGGAAATAAGAAGTTTTATCTGCGGAAATGCCTACTTTCCGAGTTTGACGAGGAGATCGTTAGAACCCCTCTATCAGAACACGATTGGGCCCAAGAACGCCCCCTCGAGGCCGAGAAAAACCAGCTGGAGGATATCCCAACCCCCCGAGGCATCTTCCCATCATGGCAAAGGTCAACTTCTGCCTTAGAACTCATATGACCTGTGAAAGAAATCGGCGCTGGCCGTGATAGGTCCATTTTGTGTCATGCTTTGATGTTGATATTTATTGCATTATGGGTTGTTATTACACATTATGGCACAATACCATGCCTTTTCTCTCTTATTTTACAAGGTTTACATGAAGAGGGAGAATGGCGGCAGCTGGAATTCTGGACCGGAAAGGAGCAAATCTTAGAGACCTATTCTGCACAACTCCAAAGTCCCGAAAATATACAGAGAATTACTCTGGAATAAAAAAAAATATTTGGCGGAGAAATACCAGAGGGGGACCCACCAGGTGGCCACAAGACTGGGGCGCGCCTGCTACCTCTTGAGCTTGCGTTGGTTTTCCCTTGAAGAGGAAAGGGTGATGCAACAAAGTAGCGTAAGTATTTCCCTCAGTTTTGAGAACCAAGATATCAATCCAGTAGGAGATAACACGGCGAGCCACCGAATACCTGCACAAACAAACACCAACTTGCAACCAACGCAACAAAGGGGTTGTCAATCCCTTCACGGTTATTCGCCAAGTGAGATCTGATAGAGATGAATAAACGGTAAAGTAATATTTTTGGTATTTTTGGTTTATGGAACGGAAAGTAAAGATTGCAAAATAAGGGAACGGCGACAGAAATTGGCAAGTTGACTGGAAACTAATATGTTGCAAAATAGACCCGGGGCCATAGGTTTCACTAGAGGCTTCTCTCAAGATAGAAATTATTATGGTGGGTGAACAAATTACTGCCGAGCAATTGATAGAAAAGCGCAAAGTTATGGCGATATCTAAGGAAATGATCATGAATATAGGCATCACGTCCGTGTCAAGTAGACCGAAATGATTCTGCATCTACTACTATTACTCCACACATCGACCGCTATCTAGCATCAATCTAGAGTATTAAGTTCATAAAGAACAGAGTAAGCTTTAAGTAAGATGACATGATGTAGAGCAATTAACTAAAACAATATGATGAAAACCCCATCTTTTTATCCTCGATGGCAACAATACAATACATGCCTTGCTGCCCCTACTGTCATTGGGAAAAGGACATCACAAGATTGAACCCAAAGCTAAGCACTTCTCCCATTGCAAGAAAAACCAATCTAGTTGGCCAAACCAAATCGATAGTAAAAAGAGACTTGCAAAGATATAAAATCATGAATATAAGAATTCAGAGGAGATTCAAATAATATTCATAGATAAGCTGATCATAAATCCACAATTCATCTAATCTCGGCAAACACACTGCAAAAGAGTATTACATCAAATAGATCTCGAAGAACAACGAGGAGGACTTTGTATTGAGAATAAAAGAGAGAGAAGAAGCCATCTAGGTGCTAGCTATGGACCCATAGGTCTGAAGTAAACTACTCACGCTTCATCAGAGAGGCAATGGTGTTGATGTAGAAGCCATCCGTGATCGAATCCCCCTCCGGCAGGATGCCGGAAAAGGCCCCAAGATGGGATCTCATGGGTACAGAAGGTTGCGGCGGTGGAAAAGTGGTTTCGTGGCTCCCCTAGATGTTTTGGGGTATAAGAGTATATATAGGCGGAAGAATTAGGTCAGGAGAGCTACGAGGGGCCCACAAGGTTGGGGGGCGTGCCCTACCCCCTGGCATGCCCTACCCCCCTGGGCGGGCCCTCCACCCTTGTGGCCGCTTCGAGGCTCTTCTGACTTGCACTCCAAGTCTCCTGGGTGTCTTTTGGTCCAAGAAAAATCATCGTGAAAGCTTTATTCCGTTTGGACTCCGTTTGGTATTCCTTTTCTACAACAATACCAACTACAAGGAAAAAAACAGAAACTGACGCTGGGCTCTAGGTTAATAGGTTAGTCCCAAAAATCATACAAAATAGCATATTAATGCATATAAAACATCCAAAACAGATAATATAATAGCATGGAACAATAAAAAACCATGGATACATTGGAGACGTATTAGCGCCCTACCCCCCCTGGGCGCGCCCCTAGGGCTTGTAGGCCCCCTGGCAAGTCCCCGGTGTCCATCTTATGCCATATGAAGGATTTTTACCTGGAAAAAAAATCATAAGGAAGTTTTCGGGACGAAGCGCCACCGTCAAGAGGCGGAACTTGGGCAGAACCAATCTAGGGCTCCGACAGAGCTGTTCTGCCGGGGAAACTTCCCTCCTGGAGGGGGAAATCGAAGCCACCATCATCACCAACGATCCTCTCATCGAGAGGGGGTCAATCTTCATCGACATCTTCATTGGCACCACCTCCTCTCCAAATCCTAGTTCATCTCTTGTATCTAATCTTTGTCTCAAAACCTCATATTGGTACATGTGGGTTGCTAGTAGTGTTGATTACTTCTTGTAGTTGTTGCTAGTTGGTTTATTTGGTGGAAGATCATATGTTCAGATCCTTAATGATATTCAATACCCCTCTGGTCTTGAACATGAACATGCTTTGTGAGTAGTTACATTTGTTCCTGAGGACATGGGAGAAGTCTTGTTATAAGTAACTGTTGGAAATATGCCCTAGAGGCAATAATAAAAGGATTATTATTATATTTCCTTGTTCATGATAATTGTCTTTTATTCATGCTATAATTGTATTATCCGGAAATCGTAATACACGTGTGAATACATAGACCACAATATGTCCCTAGTGAGCCTCTAGTTGACTAGCTCGTTAATCAATAGATAGTCATGGTTTCACGACTATGGACATTGGATGTCATTGATAACGGGATCACATCATTAGGAGAATGATGTGATGGACAAGACCCAATCCTAAGCATAGCACAAGATCGTATAGTTCGCTTTGCTAGAGCTTTTCCAATGTCAAGTATCTCTTCCTTAGACCATGAGATCGTGTAACTCCCGGATCGTAGGAGTGCTTGGGGTGTACCAAAGCGTCACAACGAATCGGGTGACTATAAAGGTACACTACGGTATCTCCGAAAGTGTCTGTTGGGTTGACACGGATCGAGATCGATTTGTCACTCCGTATAACGGAGAGGTATCACCGCCCACTCGGTAGTGCATCATCATAATGAGCTCAAAGTGACCAAGTGTCCGTCATGGGATCATGCATTACTGATGAGTAAAGTGACTTGCCGGGCTTGACCTGAACGAGGTATTGGGATACCGACGATCGAGTCTCGGGCAAGTAACATACCGTCTGACAAAGGGAATAGTATACGGGGTTGCTTGAATCCTCGACATCGTGGTTCATCCGATGAGATCATCGAGGAGTATGTGGGAGCCAACATGGGTATCTAGATCCCGCTGTTGGTTATTGACCGGAGAGCCGTCTCGGTCATGTCTACATGTCTCCCGAACCCGTAGGGTCTACACACTTAAGGTTCGATGACGCTAGGGTTATTAGGAAGACTTGTATGTGATTACCGAATGTTGTTCGGAGTCCCGGATGAGATCCCGGACGTCACGAGGAGTTGCGGAATAGTCCGGAGGTAAAGATTTATATATGGGAAGTCATCATACGGTCACCGAAAAGGTTCGGGGGGCATATCGGTATTGTACCGGGGCCGCCGGAGGGGTTCCGGGGGTCCACCGGGAGGGGCCACCTCTCCCGGAGGGCCTTATGGGCTGTATGAGGAAGGGATCCAGCCCAAAGTGGGCTGGGGCGCCACTCCCCCCTAGGGCCCATGCGCCTGGGGTTGGGGAAACCCCCGAGGGGGGCGCCTGCTTGGGGGCAAGCCCTCCCTTGGCCGCCCCCTCTAGATCCCATCTAGAGGGGCCGACCCCTTCTCCCTTCCCTATAAATAGAGGAGCGAGGGAGGGCTGCAACACACTTCAAGGCGCAGCCCTCCCTCCCCAACACCTCTCCTCCTCCGCGTGTGCTTGGCGAAGCCCTGCCGAGAACTGTCACTCCATCACCACCACGCCGTCGTGCTGCTGGAGCCATCTTCCTCAACCTCTCCTTTCCCTTGCTGGATCAAGAAGGAGGAGACGTCATCCGCTCAGACGTGTGTTGAACGCGGAGGTGCCCGACGTTCGGCGCGAGGATCTCCGGTGATAGGATCACGGCGAGAACGACTACTTCAACCCCGTTCTTTTGAACGCTTCCGCTCGCGATCTACAAAGTGGTTTGTAGATGCAATCTCTCTCCCATGACTCGTTGCTTAGATGAACTCATAGATGGATCTTGGTGAAACCGTAAGAAATTTTTTATTTTCTGCAACGTTCCCCAACAGTAACTGATTGCAGCTTGAAGCTACGTCGGTATTTCCCTAAAGAGGAAGGGATGATGCAGCACAACGATGGTAGGTATTTCCCTCAGTGATGAAACGAAGGTTATCGAACCAGTAGGAGAACCAAGCAAAACAACATAAATAGCACCTGCACACAAATACGAATACTCCCAACCCAACGTGTAAAAGGGGTTGTCAATCCCTTTCGGGTAGCGGCGCCCCAAGATAGGCAAAGGGGCGTGAAATAAATTGCAGTAGATTGATAGATCGAACGCCAAAAAAAGAATAAATTGCAGGAAGGTATTTTTGTATTTTTGGTTCAATAGATCTAAAAATAAAAGGCAAATAAGATAGATCGCAAAGGAAAATAATATGAGAAAGAGACCCGGGGAGCCATAGGTTTCACTAGTGGCTTGTTTCGAGAAAAATAGCAAACGGTGGGTGAACAAATTACTGTTGGGCAATTGATAGAACTTCAAATAATCATGACGATATCCAGGCAATGATCATTATATATGCATCACGTCCAAGATTAGTAGACCGACTCCTGCCTACATCTACTACTATTACTCCACACATCGACCGCTATTCAAAGATGCATCTAGTGTATTAAGTTCATGGAAAAATGAGTAATGCAATAAGAACGATGACATAATGTAGACAAGATCTATCTATGTAGAGATAGATCCCATCGCTTTATCCTTAGTAGCAACGATACATGCGTGTCGGTTCCCCTTACATCCTTTGGGATCAAGCACCGCAAGATCGAACCCACTACAAAGCACCTCTTCCCATTGCAAGATAAATAGATCAAGTTGGCCAAACAAAACCCAAATATCGATGAAGAAATACGAGGCTATAAGCAATCATGCATATAAGAGATCAAAGAAACTCAAATAACTTTCATGGATATAAAAAGATAGATCTGATCATAAACTCAAAGTTCATCGGATCCCAACAAACACATCGGAAAAAGAGTTACATCATATGGATCTCCAAGAGACCATTGTATTGAGATCCAGCGAGAGTGAGGAAGCCATCTAGCTACTAACTACGGAGCCGAAGGTCTACAAAGAACTACTCACACATCATCG
The DNA here is from genome assembly GCA_021605145.1 of Aegilops bicornis. Lineage (NCBI taxonomy): Eukaryota > Viridiplantae > Streptophyta > Magnoliopsida > Poales > Poaceae > Aegilops > Aegilops bicornis. The sequence continues at coordinate 112,888,988 of CM038672.1, forward strand.
GAGAGGCACCAATGGAAGTACCGTGATGGTGTCTAGATTGGATCTGGTGGTTCTGGACTCTACGACGGCTGGAATTGATTTTCGTCCACTCCCCTAGGGTTATTAGAACAAAGAGGCGGTCCGGGGGCCACCCGAGGTGGGCACAACCCACCAGGGCGCGCCTAGGCCTCCTAGCATGCCCTGGTGGGTTGTGCTCCCCTCGGAGCACCTCCCAGGCGCTGCCCTGGCCCATCGGGTGACTTCTGGTCCATAAAAAATCTCCATAAAGTTTTGTTGCATTTGGACTCCGTTTGGTATTGATTTCCTGCGATGTAAAAAACATGCAGAAAACAGCAACTGGCACTTGGCACTATGTAAATAGGTTAGTACCAAAAAATAATATAAAATGACTATAAAATGATTATAAAACATCCAGGATTGATAATATAACAACATGGAACAATCAAAAATTATAGATACGTTGGAGACGATCAAGATCCCCAAGCTTAACTCCTACTCGTCCTCGAGTAGGTAAGTGATAAAAATAGAATTTTTGATGTGGAATGCTGCCTAACATGTCATATCATATTCTTTTGTTTATAGCATGGACATTTAGACCTTTATGTGATTCAAAGCAATAGTCTAGTTTTGACATGATAATTTAAATACTCAAGCATATCAAACAAGCAACCATGTCTTTCAAAATATCAACGCTAAAATAAGTTATCCCTAGCCCATCATGCTTAATCATTGATCCATTCATGAAACACACTCGCATATTAGCTACACCCAATACTCAAGTACGATCATATTGCCTCCTAGTTGGTGCTTTTATAAGAGAAGATGGAGACTCAAATTCAAAAATAAAAATTTCATAAAGTAAAAGAAAGGCCCTTCGCAGAGGGAAGTAGGGATTTGTAGAGGTGCCAGAGCTCAAAGCGAAAAACTTAGAGATTAAAACATTTTGGAAGGTGTGTCTTTCCCACCAATGAAAACGACTTAGAGTTCCCAACACTTTCCATGATAAATATATCATAGGCGGTTCCCAAATAGAAAATAAAGTTTATTCCTTTTTCCACCATACTTTCACTTCCCATGGCTAGCCGTATCCATGGCTGCCCTCCATACCAACACTTTCCAAGGAATTTATTGTTTGACAACATAAAGTAAATTCATTTTCCATTGCGGTACTGGGCATCCCTAATACCTTTGCCTTACTCTCGTGCAATGACAAGTGAATAAACACTCATCGTGAGAATAACACATCTAGCATGGAAAATATTGGCCACAGTACGAACACACAAAAGATAAGTTTATTTTGAAAATTAGAGATGCCACATACAAATTTTCTTAGAACGGCAAAAGAATACCGCATATAGGTAGACATAGTAGACTCATGTGGCAAAACTGGTTTAAAGGTTTTTGGATGCACAAGTAGTGATCATACTTAGTGCAAAATGAAGGCTAGCAAAAGATTGAGAAGCGACCAACCAAGAAACAAATAATCTCATAAGCGAGCATTAAGCATAATTAACACCGAATAATGCACCACAAGTAGGATATAATTTCATTGCGACTATTGACTTTGGTGCTTGCATAGGGAATCACAAACCTTAACACCAATATTATTACTAAAGCATAATTACTCATCAACATAACTCACATATCACATCATCATATCTCAAAACTATTACTAAGAATCAAGTTTATTTTGTCGAATGATCTTCATGAAAGTTTTTATTATATCCTTCTTGGATATCTATCACTTTGGGACTAATTTTCATATGTTCCTTTTCATAAGCTCAAACAAATATAAGTGAAGATCATGAGCATAAAATTTCTTTCTCTCAAACTAATTTAAGTGAAGCAAGAGAGAATTTCTTCAAAATTTTACTAACTCTGAAATAAATCTAAGTGAAGCAAGAGAGCATTTCTTTAAAAATACGAAAGCACACCGTGCTAAAAAATATATAAGTGAAGCACTAGAGCAAGTCCATAGCTCATAAAAAACTTTAAGTGAAGCATAGAGAGCAATTCTAACAAGTCATGACATAATTTTGGCTCTCTCAAATAGACGTGTCTAGCAAGGAACCAAGACTTAAAACACAAAATAAAACAAGCAAAGACTCATATCATACAAGACGCCCCAAGCAAAACACATAGTATGTGACGAATAAAAATATAGCTTCGAATAAAATACCGATGGTCGTTAGAAGAAAGAGGGGATGCCACTCGGGGCATCCCCAAGCTTAGTTGCTTGCTTATTTTGGATAATAGCTTGGGACGCCGGGGCATCCCCTCTTCTTATTCCTTATTCCTTCATCCATCGTAAGATAACCCAAAACTTGAAAACTTCAATCACACAAAACTCAACAAAACCTTCGTGAGATCCGTTAGTATAAGAAAATAAATCAGTACTATAAGTACTGTTGCAACCTATTAATATTTTGTTTTTGCATTATATCTACTGTATTCCAACTTTTCTACGGAAAAAAATCATCAAAGAAACCATAGAGCCATCAAAACAAGCACACAACGAAAGAAAACAGAATCTGTCGAAAACAGAACAGCCTGTAGAAATTTGGATATTTAGAATACTTCTGAAACTCCAAAAATTCTGAAAAATTAGGAAGACCTGAGAAATTTGTATATTAATCTTATGCAAAAAGAATCAGGGCAAAATAACGTTTCTGTGATTTATTAAAATTATTTTCTTGAGTGCATAAGTTTCTGTTTTTCAGCAAGATCAAACAACTATTACCCAAGAAGATCCTAAAGGCTTTACTTGGCACATACACTAATTAAAACACAAAAAACACAATCATAACAGTAGCATAATTGTGCAAACACTCACGAACAAAAAGCAAAAAGCAAAAATAAAATTTATTCATTGGGTTGCCTCCCAACAAGCGCTATAGTTTTACGCCCTTAGCTAGGCAGAAAGCAAGGATCTAAGTTTTGTCATCTTTGTTTCGAGATCCATAAGATGCCCTCATGATTGATTCATATGGTGGCCTAATTCTTGTTCTAGGGAAGTGTTCCATACCTTTCCTCAAAGGAAATTGGAACTTAATATTACCTTCTTTCATATCAATCACGACACCAATAGTGCGTAAAAACGGTCTACCAAGAATAATTGGACAAGACGGATTGCAATCAATATCAAGAACAATAAAATCTATGCACATAATTCCTATTTGCAAGAATAAGAACATCATTAATTCTTCCCATAGGCTTTTTAATAGTAGAATCCGCCAAGTGCAAATTTAAAGAGCATTCTTCAAGATCGGTAAGACCAAGCACATCACATGAAGATTTCGGAATTGTGGGAACACAAGCACCCAAGTCACACAAAGCAAAACACTCATAAATTTTAATCTTGACTTTGATAGTGAGTTCCCATTCATCATGCAATTTTCTAGGAATTGATACTTCTAATTCCAATTTTTCTTCAAAATCTTTCATCATAGCATCAACAATATGTTTAGTAAAAGCTTTATTTTGTTCATAGGCATGGGGTGAATTTATCATGGATTGCAACAAAGAAATACAATCAATCAAAGAGAAACTATCATAATTAAAGTCTTTGTAATCCAAAAGAGTGGGCACATCACTACTTAAATTCTTGACCTCTTCGAACCCACTTTGTCGGCGTTCTAGGAACGGGGGTACCCAGACTTGCCTGCCTGCGGCCTGCGGCGTGGCTCAAGGGGTGGCCCAGAACGGCCCGTCTTCATCAGCACAAGCTCAAGACCCTCGCAAGGGGCCAAGCCTCGCGGGGCGGACGACATGGAGCTTCCTCAGGCACGGCCTCGTCAGGCTGGCTCGCGAGGAGGCGGAGAGATCAAGGCGGGGTACCTCACGAGGTGCCCATGGCGCAAGCCATGACGACCAAGGGCGCCAGGCGCGCCAGCCGCCGCAGTTGTCCTCCTTTCCTCTTTGGTGCAAAGGGAGCAAGCGCAGCGAGAGCATCAAGCAAAGGCATCCGCTTTGCAACGAGACCAAGACCGCCGCAACAACAGGAAGGAAGTCATCATGGAGCCCAAGCCAAGGCGTCACCACCAGAGCCTTTGACAAAGTAGGACCAACTTTAGTCAGGATAAGTGTACTAGATGTTCCCCTTCAAAATGGCCAATTGTTGGCGCCCTTCCCGCTCGATATTTGGGAAGAGGCCCATGGCCCTTGCCTATAAATAGGACTAGCTACCCACAGGGTAGAGGCTTCTAGAAATCTTGGAGATCGCGTAGAGAGAGAGAGAGAGAGAGAGAGAGAGAGGAGCGACTGAACTCCCCCTAGCAGTTCATCGCACCAGCCAAGAATAGACCCTCGCGAGTCTGTTCTTCCTTCTATTGTTCATCATCAGCCCAAGAGGCAATCCACCACACCACAAACTAGAGTAGGGTATTACACCACCATGGTGGCCCGAACTAGTATAATCCCTGTGTCTCTTGTGTTGTTCTTTTCATAACTTAGATCCTAGCGAGGCGGCGAGGTGCAGGTAGGTAGAGGGCGAGATCTCCACGCGTGCCCCACTGTTCGAACCTAGAGGGTCTGCCGGAACCCGAAATCCAACACGTAGGGGTGTGCCGGAGCTTCCCTTCCACCGACCCGCTCTCCGCCGACACCGCAACTCGCCCTGTGATGAGCAGCACGCCGCCCACTCCGGTCGCCAGTGTCAGCACGGGGGCCAGGGGGCTCCGAGCCTTGGCCCCAGCCTTGCGACAGGTGCGATTGCCGGACAAGTTCAAGCCGGAGACGCCGCGGCGCTACAACGGCACGACTGATCCGCTGGCCTTCCTGCTGGCGTACAAGGAGGCCATCCTCGAAGCAGGAGGCGACGACAGGGTCATGGCTAACTGGCTGCCCATGGCCCTCACCGACACCCCGCGCATGTGGCTGCTCCACCTACCGGCGGCTTCCGTGGCCTCTTGGGAAGAGCTACGCAACCTCTTCCTCGCCCAGCACGCTGCGCCAGCGCCCCCAGTCGTCGCGGCTCTCCTGGGCGGCTCGCAGGCGCCACCTTCAGGCCGCCACGTCAAGCCATTCGTCCGCCAGGTCAGAGCTGCCTCCACGCGGCAGGGGGCTCCCCCAGGTCGGTCGGCGCCCAAGGCCGATCTGGCCTTCAGCTCGGAGGACCACCCCTCCAACTCAACCTGCTCAGACACGCTCCCAATGTCAGGCACCCCACCATCTGCCAGGTGGCCGCCACCAGGACTCTCATCGACGGCGACGCGGGCCTCAGCATGCTCTCGGTCGAAGCCTTCAGCCTCCTCCACAAGCCGCCGGAGCGGCTTCATCCCAGCCGGCCTTTCTTGGGCGTCGGAGGCGGGTCGTCCAGCTCCTTGGGGCAGATCCGTCTCCCGGTAACCTTCGGCACCTACGACAACTTCTGCACGGAGCTAATCGACTTCGACATCGCCCCCATCGGCCTCCCATACAACGCCGTCCTTGGCTACCCAGCACTGGCCCGATTCATGGCCGCGACTCACCCAGCGTACAACCTCATGAAGATGCATGGGAGCAACGGCGTCCTCACCGTGTCCGAAGACACCGGGGATGCGTTGCAAGTCCTCAAGCTCGCCTTCAAGACGGCAGCGTCGGCACAGCCTGCCGACTCAGACGCCCCTGAGCCCAAGGGGGCTGCGCCAACCAAGAGGAAGCAGTTGTTCACCCAAGACAAGGCGGAAACCAAGCAGATACTGGTCGACGAGGATGGATCCACTAACGCCACCTTAACCATAGGCGCCAACCTCGAGCCCGAGCAGGAGGAGGCCCTGGTCAAGTTCCTGCACGCAAACAAGTGTTGGAAATATGCCCTAGAGGCAATAATAAAAGGATTATTATTATATTTCCTTGTTCATGATAATTGTCTTTTATTCATGCTATAATTGTATTATCCAGAAATTGTAATACACGTGTGAATACATAGACTACAACATGTCCCTAGTGAGCCTCTAGTTGACTAGCTCGTTGATCAATAGATAGTCATGGTTTCACGACTATGGACATTGGATGTCATTGATAACGGGATCACATCATTAGGAGAATGATGTGATGGACAAGACCCAATCCTAAGCATAGCTCAAGATCGTGTAGTTCGTTTGCTAGAGCTTTTCCAATGTCAAGTATCCTTTCCTTAGACCATGAGATCGTGTAACTCCCGGATACCGTAGGAGTTCTTTGGGTGTACCAAACGTCACAGCGTAACCAGGTGACTATAAAGGTATACTACGGGTATCTCCGAAAGTGTCTGTTGGGTTGACACGGATCGAGACTGGGATTTGTCACTCCGTATGACGGAGAGGTATCTCTGGGCCCACTCGGTAATGCATCATCATAATGAGCTCAAAGTGACCAAGTGGTTGGTCACGGGATCATGCATTACGGTACGAGTAAAGTGACTTGCCGGTAACGAGATTGAACGAGGTATTGGGATACCGACGATCGAATCTCGGGAAAGTAACGTACCGATTGACAAAGGGAATTGTATACGGGGTTGCTTGAATCCTCGACATCGTGGTTCATCTAATGAGATCATCGTGGAACATGTGGGAGCCAACATGGGTATCCAGATCCCGCTGTTGGTTATTGGCCGGAGATCTGTCTCGGTCATGTCTGCATGATTCCCGAACCCGTAGGGTCTACACACTTAAGGTTCGGTGACGCTAGGGTCATTAGGAAGACTTGTATGTGATTACCGAATGTTGTTCGGAGTCCCGGATAAGATCCCGGACGTCAAGAGGAGTTCCGGAATGGTCCGGAGGTGAAGATTTATATATGGGTAGTTGTCATACGGTCACCGGAAAGTTTCGGGGCATATCGGTATTGTACCGAGGCCACCGGAGGGTTCCGGGTCCACCGAGGGGCCACCTCTTAGGAGGACCTTATGGGCTGTAGGAGAAGGGAACCAGCCCAAGTGGGCTGGGCGCCACAACCCCTAGGGCCCATGCGCCTAGGTTTTGGGGAAACCGTGAGGGGCGCCTTGCTTGGCAGGGCAAGCCCCTCCCTTGGCCCCCTCTAGATCTCATCTAGAGGCGACCCTTCCCCTTCCCCTATAAATAGAGGGGCGAGGGGAGGGCTGCATAGAACATCCAAGGCGCAGCCCCTCCCCTCCCCAACACCTCTCCTCCTCCGCATGAGCTTGGCGAAGACCTGCCGGAGAACTGCCACTCCATCACCACCACGCCGTCGTGCTGCTATTGGAGCCTTCTTCCTCAACCTCTCCCTCCTCCTTGCTGGATCAAGGTGCAGGAGACGTCATTCTCTCCGTACGTGTGTTGAACGCGGAGGTGCTGTCCGTTCGACACTTGGTCATCGGTGATTTGGATCACGACGAGTACGACTCCCTCAACCACGTTCTCTTGAACGCTTCCGCTCGCGATCTACAAAGGTATGTAGATGCACTCCTATCACTCGTTGCTAGATGAACTCATAGATGGATCTTGGTGAAACCGTAGGAAATTTTTTATTTTCTGCAACGTTCCCCAACAACAAGAAGGTATTCGCATGGGAGCCTGATCAGCTGGCGGGGATCCCTAGAAGCGTGATCGAGCACCACCTAAACGTGTGCCCCAATGTCCGCCCCGTGAAGCAGAAGGCAAGGCGGCTGTCCACTGGAAAGCAGGCTTTCATCATCCAAGAGACCCGCAAGTTGGAAGCTGCAGGGGTCATTCACGAGGTCCGATACCCGGATTGGTTGGCCAACCCGGTCGTCGTGCCAAAGAAAGGGGGGAAGGAACACATGTGTGTTGACTTCACCAACCTCAACAAAGCCTGCCCGCAAGATCCATTTCCGTTCCCTCGTATCGATCAAATCATCGATTCCACCGCCAAATGCGACCTGTTATGTTTCTTGGATGCCTTCTCTGGGTATCACCAGATCAAGATGGCGGTAGAAGATGTGGAAAAAACGTCTTTCCTGACCCCGTGTGGGGTGTACTGCTACACATGCATGACGTTCGGGCTGCATACGCAGGGCGACCTTTCACGGGCCGATGCACATCACCTTGGGCCCGCAGCTCGGGAAGAATGTTGAGGCTTACGTCGATGACATTGTGGTGAAGTCTCGTGAGGCCCAGACCACGATACAAGACCTGGAGGAAACCTTCATGAGCCTCAACGCGGTGAACCCGCAGCTCAACCCGGATAAGTGTGTGTTTGGGGTCCCCTCGGGCAAGCTTTTGGGCTTCCTCGTGTCCCACCGAGGCATCGAGCTAACCCGAGAGAAGGTCAAGGAGGTCGAGGACATGAGCCCGCCAAAGACCCTCAGAAATGCAGAAGCTCACTGGGCGCATGACAGCACTAGGACGCTTCATCTCCAAGTTGGGGGAGCGAGCGCTGCCTTTCTTCCAGCTGATGAAGAAAAAGGGACCCTTTGAATGGATTGAAGAGGCCGACAAGGCGTTCCAAGATCTCAAGAGGTACCTAACCAGCCCTCCGGTTATGGTGGCCCCGCGCCCTCAGGAACCCCTGGTGCTCTACCTTGCAGCCACTCCCTACTCCACCAACAGCAGCCTGGTGGCGGTTAGGAGGAGCGTCGGGCCAAAAGCATGGCAGCTGCCGGGTCGAGGCAAAGACGGATCAAGGAAGACCCACAGAGACCACCACCACAGCCAAGAAGGATCAGCCGCCGCGGGGGAACACACTCGGGACAGGAGAGACCCCTCCCCCTGGCGACCAGCCGCTGGAGGCTCCACTGTCTCAGGAGGCACCACGGTCTCCGGAGGGCGCCATCGACACCAGCACTCCCAACCTCGTTGAGCACCCCATGTACTTCGTCAGCACAGTGTTGCGAGACGTGAGGGTGCGGTACCCCATGCCTCAGAAACTCCTCCTCGTGCTATTGGTGGCCTCGCGCAAGCTGCGGCATTATTTTCAGGGCCACCCCATCAAGGTTGTCTCAACGTACCCCTTGGAAAGGGTGCTCAGGAGCCCTAACTCAGCTGGAAGAGTCGCTGAGTGGAACATTGAACTGCAAGCGTTTCATCTCGAATTCAGCACAACCAGAGTCATCAAGGGGGCCGCCTTGGCGGATTTCGTGGCAAATGGACGGAGGCACCGGGCCTCAAGGCTGATGAGGATCGATCCCTCTCCCAGGGAAGCGAGGCACCAGACGGTTTGGTCATGTACTTCGACGGGGCGTTCTCCAGGCACGACGCGGGGGCTGGTGCGGTGCTTATATCTCCTACCCAAGACAAGCTCTACTACGCCGTGCAGCTCTGTTTCCAGTACGGAGAAAAGGTCTCCAACAACATAGCAGAGTATGAAGGCCTACTAGCAGGCGTGAAGGCCGCAGCTGCCCTTGGAGTGAAGCGCCTAACCATCAAGGGTGATTCACAACTCCTCGTCAACTTCTCCAACAAGGTATACGAGCCGAGGGACGAGCACATGGAAGCCTACCTCACGGAGGTCCGCAGGATGGAGAAGCAGTTCTGGGGGCTGGAGTTGCAGCATGTGCCCCGTGGCACCAATCAGGAGGCCGACGACATTGCCAAACGAGCATCCAGGCGGCTACCTCAGGAGCCTGGCGTCTTCGAGGAGCGGCTCTTCAAGCCCTCGGCCATGCCATCACTGTCGCTGCGGTGCAGCCTCGGGAGGAGCTCCCCGGCCACCAGCCTCGGGGCCCAGTGCGTGGCCCGGCCTTGAGCGCGCCGCTCTTGACACTGGAGCCTCAGGAGGGGTGCTGGATCACAGAGCTCCGGAGCTACTTGACGCAAGGGATCTTGCCGGAGAAGGAGGAGGAAGCGGAGCGTGTGGCGCGGCAAGCCACATCATACTGCATCAGGGATGGAGAGCTCTACCGGAAGCGAACAAATGATGTGTCCCTATGCTGCATCTCCAGGGAGCAAGGGAAGGAATTGCTGGCAGATATACACGGTGGAGACTGTGGGCATCATTCATCATCGCGGACCCTCGTTGGCAAGCCGTTCCGCAGCGGGATTTTTGGCCCACTGCGCTCAATGACGCCGTTGAACTGGTGAAGGCTTGCGAGGCCTGCCAATTCCATGCCAAGCAAATCCATCAGCCGGCGGGAGGTCTGCTCTCGGCGTTCTAGGAACGGGGGTCCCCAGACTTGCCTGCCTGCGGCCTGCGGCGTGGCTCAAAGGGGGCCCAAAGACGCCCATCTTCATCAACACAAGCTCAAGACCCTCGCGAGGGGCCAAGCCTCATGAGGCGGACAACAGGAGCTTCTCGGGCACGGCCTCATCAGGCTGGCTCGCGAGGAGGCGGAGAGATCAAGGCGGGATACCTCACGAGGTGCCCATGACGCAAGCCATGACGACCAAGGGCGCCAGGCGGGCGCCAGCCCGAGCAGTGTCCTCCTTTCCTCTTTGGTGCGAAGGGAGCAAGCGCATGCGAGAGCATCAAGCAAAGGCATCCATTTCCGTGCAACAAGACCAAGACCAGCCCAACAGCAGGAAGGAAGTCATTGTGGAGCCCAAGCAGGCGTCACCACCAGAGCCTTTGATAGGTGAGGACAACTTTAGTCAGGATAAGTGTACCAGATGTTCCTCTTCAAAATGGCCAATTGTTGGCGCCCTTCCCGCTCAATTTTGGGAAGAGGCCCAGGGCCTCTGTCTATAAATAGGACTAGCCTCTCACAGGGTAGAGGGATCCGGAATCCAGAACAGAGCTAGAGGTCAAGCAATCTAGAGAGAGAGAGAGAGAGAGAGAGAGAGAGAGAGAGAGACTGAACTCCTCCAAGCAGTTCATCGCCCCGACCAAGAACAGACCCTCGCGAGGCTGTTCTTCCTTGTATTGTTCATCACCATCAGCCCAAGAGGCAATCCACCACACCACAAACTAGAGTAGGGTATTACACCACAATGGTGGCCCGAACTAGTATAAACCTTGCGTCACTTGTGTTGTTCCTTTCAGTAGTTTAGATCCTAGCGAGGCGGGCGGGTGCAGTGTAGGTAGAGGGCGAGATCTCCACGCGCACCCAGTGTTCGAATCTGAAGGGTCTGCGGAACCCGAATCCGACATTTGGCGCGCCAGGTAGGTGCGCCGAATTAAATCTTCCGCCGCCTGTTCTCCATCGACAACCGCATCCATGTTCGACGCTACCGGGCCAGCGCTGAAGCGCCGAGCCGCTCGCTTCCGCGTCGCCCAGACGGCTCCCGTCGGTGGGCGCCCTAAATCGTTCCCCGTCGCCTGCCGTCAACGCCGCCACCGGCCCGGCGGGGAATGAGCAGCAAGCATCGTCCCAGCATCCCTCCGTGAGGCAAGACGGTCGCACTGCTACCCCCTCACTCGCCCCGGCTGGTTCTTCGTCTCGTGCATTCCGCGCGCCCATGGAGGCTCGAGCTGCGCTCATCGCGGCAAACGAGCTCCTGCGCTACCGTCCAGTCGACGACGTCTACGAAGAGTGGCTCGACCGCGTCGCCGAGCTCGTTCGCGCCGCAGGGGGCTCCCCCGCGCCGTCCGTCCCGCTGCACCGCACCCCGCCCTGCGCGGGCGACGAAGCTCCGGGGTCGCCTCAGTCGCCTTCCCCTCAAGAAGGCGCCTTGGCCCCAAGGTGTGTGGTCCCTGGGCGGAACCCGCTCCGTCCGGCGCCAGCGCGGCAAGAGCAGAGCTGCGAAGTCCCTCGCCCGCAAGAAGCTGCCCAGTCGCCCCGCTCCAGCCTGCCGCGACCACGCTCCTGCTTCCAAAGACGCCATGACCCGCTGCTCCCAGCTGCAGCGCATGGGGACCCGCAAGACCAAGCTCTTCGTCACCCAAGGCCTCCCGTGGCCACAGCAGGCTACCGTGCCTTCACCACCGAGCTGTGCAGCGTCGCATGGCCCGACAAGTTCAAGCCAGACCTGCCTCCCCGCTACGACGGTACGGCCGACCCCGCAGAGTTCGTCCAGCTTTACGAGCTGGGCATCGAAGCCGCCAATGGAGACGAGAAGGTCATGGCGAACTGGTTTCCCATGGCGCTCAAGGACGGGGCCCGCACCTGGCTCCTGAACCTGGCTCATCGCCAAATTCCAAGGTACTCGTGACCAGCCACCCGCCGTGAGCGACATGCGCCGCATCAAGCAGCAACCAGGGGAGATCCTGCAGAAATACATCCCGCGCTTCAACAACACACGCCTCAAGATTCCCAAGGTGACCTAGGAGGCCATCATCTCCGCCTTCTCCGACGGTGTGCGCGACGTCAAGATGAAGGAGGAGCTGTCGATGCATGAAGACTTGTGCACTTCCTTGGAGCTGTTCAACTTGGCGACCAAGTGCGCCAGGTCGAGGAAGGGCGTCTCTCCCTCCTCGAGCTGCCCGCCGCAGACCGAGAGAAGAAACCCAAGGCCAAGGATGTGAAGCGCAAGGGGGCTGCCGTGCTCGCGGCAGAACCGGAGACCAAACGGGGCAGAGATCAGCCCGAGTCTTCCAAGGGCAGCCGGTACTGCGTGTACCACGACCTCCACACCCACAACACCAATGAATGTCAAGAGCTCCGAGCCGTGCGAGAAGGGAGGATCGGCCGACGTCCCGATCGCAGCGACTGGCTACGGCCGGGGACGAGGAAGGAACGCAGGACGCTGGGAAGACCGCGGCCCTCGCCAAGGGTGGCGCGACTAACCTCGTGAGGATCGCTGGCGGGACCCGCCTCGCAAGGGAGACCGGAGGGATCAGCCTCGCGAGGATCGCCCGCAAGGCAACACAGGCCTCCCTCCTCTGCCGCCGCAGCCAAGGAGAAATGAAGACCATCATTAGGGACAAAGGGCTGGGGCTTCCAGAGCCGCAGCGATCGCCGCTTCCCTGGGCGGACCTCAAGCCCCAGCCTCTCAACGCATCTTCAAGCAGTTCGCCCGTGAAGTGAATGCAGTCCTCCCCAAGCTCGAAGCCACACGCCCCCTCAGGTGGTCGGCGTGCGCCATCACGTTCAGCTCAGCGGATCAGCTCAAGTGTGCGGCCACAACCGAAGTCCTCCCGATGCTTTGCTCCCCAATCATCAGCAACGTGCTAGTCACCAAGACCCTCATCGATGGCGGGGCAGGGCTCAACGTCCTGTCTGTGGAAATGTTCAACAATCTCCAAGTGCCTTACAATCAGCTTCACCGACCAAGCCTTTCTCCGGGTCACCGATGGCTCCACGACCCGATTGGGCAGGTTCGCCTCCTGTCACCTTCGGTCGCGCGACAACTTCGACCGAGCTCATCGACTTCGACGTCGCCCACATTCGCCGCCATACAACGCCATCCTCGGGTACCCAACGCTGGCCAAGTTCATGGTCAGAACTCCACCACGGCTACAACATCCTCAAGATGCCCGGAAGTGGCGGAGTCATCACGGTGCCACAATGGAAGAGAAATACGCGGTGTGCTCCCTGGAGCGAGCCTTTCAGGCCGCATCACTGGAAGACCCGGATCGCGGAAGCAGGAGGCTTCCCGAGACCGCCCCCAAGAAGAAGAAGACATCGTCCGGCCTGGCCCCTCAAGAGTCAGGCCCCTCAGGGTCCGCGCCTGCTTAGGGGAACCTCCTTCTATCGCATAGGAAAGCGCGCTGGCGCCTCCTCAGCAGGCTCGGGGCTCCCCCGAGGGCCACCGACCTTGCCAAGGTCACGAGGGAGGCGCTTGGGCACCACTTGGAGGCGTGTTTCGAAGCACGTTTCCCTCAAGAAGGAGCAAGGCAAGGAGGGCCAAACCCTCAAGAGTTCGTCAGCAAGATCATTCAGGAGCTGAAGGAGTCAAGAGTCATGAGTGGCAGCCGCCTCTTACCTGCTGTAGCTCCCCATCCAGGCGAGGATGGTGGGCTGCGCGTCTGCATCGACATACCAGGGCTCAACCGAGCCACCTCTCAGGAGCGCCTCTGGACCTCTCGCGTGGGGCGCTGCGAAGGTCCACCCCACAGCTACGCTCGCATGCCTTACGGCTTGCCGAACGCGGCTGCCACGCGCCAGCACCTCATGAGGAGCATCCTGGAGGCTCAAGAGGCCAAGCGTTCCGCAGCCCTGGCAGAGATGGAGATGGTCCACGAGGAGCCTCCCGAGGCCCCTGAGCCTGGGGGCTCGTGAGGATCGGCTCCCGCAGCCCACCGAGTCTGCTGCACCAACACCCTTTCGTCTTCAACGCTATGAGGTGACATCTTTCAAGTTTCATTTCCAGCTGGGAGCGCCCCCCAGGGCTGCATTATTCCCAGGCCGCGTGGGTTCGTCCCTGCGGTGTGTATCCCTTTTACTTCATGTTCCTAGCTTATCTCGTTGGGGGGCGCCCCTCGGGCTGCATCATCCCCAAGTAGCTCGGGCCAGACCCGGCGGCATGTATCCCTCTTGCGTTTATTTCAGGTCATGCGTTCGACCCATCATGCTTATTATTTGATGCCAATCCATGGCACCTTTTCTTCGTTCATGTCGACCGCTTGCACGTTAAAGGGGGGTACACTGAGCATTGCGACTCGGGGCTCCCATCGGCTCTCCAGCCCTCACCCTTCGGCCTTGTCCACGGCATCGCGACCTGGCATACCAGCGATGGCTGAGACCAGCTCGAGGGCCGGGACCCGAGGACGTAGAGCGCCGGCATCTAACCAAATCTGCAGGAACACATCACAAGATAAGGCCCAGTGCCAGGTGCAACCCGCCTTGAGGTAGGGCCCCGTGAGTCCCGCACTGGCTCACGGGTGCCCAGATACACCTCGTCGAGCCCTACCGTGCCAGCCACGTGTCGTATGGGCTGACCTGCGCCCGGGCTCCTCCCGAGGGGAGCCCCTCCCACGCACTGATGGAAGCACCATGCTCCGCTGGTGACGACACCGCCGAGGAGCGGCTATGCCCGTGCACATACGGAAGCGCTTATGCTCCAGCTGGTGATAAACAATTGAGGGTGGCCCCCGGGCTGCATCAACCTCAGGGAGCCTAGAGCTCAGTGTCTGGCCTCATCGCAACGCCACCCCTCGGGAGTGCCGCGCGAGGCTGAGGCACGGGCTGCGCACTGGTCACGCCCAGACGACGCCTCCCAGCCAGGCCCCTCGGGCCTGGTTCGCCGCAGACGTCCCTCCCCGGCGGAGCCAATGTACGAATGCCGTTTGAACATCAAGGGGGACTCTTGAGCATCGCGACTCAGGAGCCTAACTGGTCACGTAGCCCCTCACTCCTTAGTTCCGAAAGGCTAACGGCGGTTGAGGTATGCGCAGGGCCGGGCTCTGCAGACGTAGAACGGTAGATCCACCCACATCTCACCTCCCTACTTGTTGTTCGTGCGCCAAGGGGGACTCCTGAGCATCGCGACTCAGGAGCCTAACTTGTCACGTAGCCCCTCACTCCTTGGTCCCGTCCTGGTTTCCGGTCGGGGCTAACGGCGGCTGAGGTATGTGTAACGCCCCGGATTCGATGCGCCAGGTGTCTGTCAGTTATTCGCCGTCGTTGCCATGTCATGTGCTTGCGTGTTGCACTTTGCCATGTCATCATCTGCATTTTTATCATGTCATCATGTGCATCGCATTTGCATACGTGTTCGTCTCATGCATCCGAGCATTTTCCCTGTTGTCCGTTTCACAATCCGGCACTCCTATGTCTCCCGGCGCCCCCTTTTACCTCTTTTCGTGTGCGGGTGTTAAATGGTCTCGGAAAGGACCGAGGTTTGCCAAGCGGCCTTGGTATAGCACCGGTAGACCGCCTGTCAAGTTTCGGATCATTTGGAGGTCGTTTGATACTCCAACGGTTAACCGGGTAACCGCAAAAGCCCTTTCTCTTTGCAGTCCAACACCCCTTTCAAAGTGGCCCAAAACCCACCTAACTCCACTCCATGCTCTCGGTCGTTCGATCACGATCGCGTGGCCGAAAACCGCACCTCATTTGGACTCTCCTAGCTCCCTCTACCTATATAAAGACCTCCCCCTCCAAAAATCGCAGTCCAAACCCCCGAAACCCTAGCTCAGCTCCTCTCCGCGCCGCCGGACACGTCCGGATCCCGCCGGACACGTCCACCCCGCCCAAAACCTGAGCTAGCGCGCGCCACATGGCGACGCGCCGCCCAGCGCCGCCAGCCCGGGCCCGTGGCGGCCCCGCCCGCATCTCCGCCGCCCATCCACCCTCGCCTTCCCCGGCGCCCGCGCCCGCCGTCGTCGGCCGCCGCCCAGCGTCTCCTGCCGCCCGCCGCCGCCTCCTCACCTCCGGCCGCCCGGCCGCCGCCGGGACGCCACCTCCGCGCCCGCCGTCCGCCTCGCCGCCCCGGCGCACCGGCGCCGCCGCCCGGCCGGCCAGATCCGGCCCCTCCCGAGCTCCCTCGGCCTCCTCCGACCCCTCCCGCGGCCACCTCCGGCGAGATCCGCCGCCGCCTCGTGACGCGTCCCCGTTGTCCGTTTCGCAATCCGCCGTCGAGAAATACCCTACTGATTTTCTAGTTCTTGGTCCCCCCTACAAGATGATTTTTGTCCCATTATATTTGGTAGACCTTTCTTGAACACTATTAATGCTAAAATAGATTGTGAGAAAGAAGCAGTTAGTGTAAGTTTTGGGGATGTGCCTCATGAGTTTAATTTCTCCAAACTTCATAGACAATCCCAAAATAAAGAATTTCCTAATAAATATGAAATTATTGGTCTTGCTTCTGTTCACTAGCGGAGAAAAGCCTAGCTACAGCGTGCCAAAAACAGCCTTGGTGGCGTGGACACCCAACGCCACCAATATGGCGCCAGTGTTGAAAATTAGTGTTGGCGTTGGCACCTACGCCATCAGTATTTTGGATGGTAATGGCGTGTCGCTTTGTCCACGCCGACACTATTAGTCATCAGTTGCAGCGTTCCATGTTTTCTCGACGCCAGTACTTTGATTTTCAAATTTGAAATAAAAGCTGTACAACAAAGATTTCAGTCAGAATGACAGCATAATCCAGTTTAAGAACAATCACTAAATCAACTATAAATAGAACCAATGATAGCATTTAAGTTCAACAATGCACTTATTGATATAGTTCAACAAAGTAGGGAAAGTAACACAAATATGAATGTACAAATTCAAATAAATAGAGGTGATGATAACATGATATCTTCCATGCATGCCAACTAGCTAACTACAACTTTTCAGCGGGCGGAGTCAGGGTCATAGTCCGGAGTAAGTGCACCATCATGCTGCCAGCAGGCTTGTAGTAGACCATGATCTCGTCACGACCATAGTCGAGGGAGAACATGGCTCTCTCCCCAGCTTCCATCTCGTAAGTATCTGCAAGGGCTTTCCAACCTGGGCAACCGAAGTAGGTGCGGTTTGCGTTGTTGGTGACAAGAAAGTTGAATTTTTGGGCCGTCAGCATCTTCATGAGGGTGCACTAGAATGTGATGGTGGCATCAACTGGAACTTTAAGCTTCTTTAAGATGTCACGCCTTGCCCCGCAAGGGATGACCTGAACAAAATTTAAAGATAGTAGCTAGCTAGTTACACAATTGTCTTGTCATGCATGAAACTCAATCAAAACTTGTTTAACTAAAACATACCGTCCTAGTGAGGAAGTCATTCGGTGGATCTATGAAGAACTTCTTATCCCTTTGGCATCTCACCGAACCACAGGTCTCACATGGGGCATCCATTTACTGCTTTCATGCATGAAGTTGAGAAAAATAAGCATACATAAGATGCACATAAATATAATGCAACATAATAAGCAGTTACTATGAACCATCGCTATCCACCCATCTAGTTATTAACACATACGTACTTGTAATAAAACAGTTCTACAAACCATGCGTAGTTCAAACATAAAACATGCATAAAGTTAAACAGTTCATATGAAATATGTAGCGCGCGCTAAGCTAGTGGCCAGAGGGACCGGCCTCATGGTCGTTCCTAGTCGACCTACAACGACACCCCTTCTAACCCTCCTCCTCACGCTCCAAGGCATCCCAGTATATGGGATCCTCCTCTGCGCTCTTCCTGGCTGCATACTGAAGTAACATCATCTTGTTGGCCTACACAAGTTTGTCATCTCTCGCAAGCTCGCTCACCAAAGGGCTGAAGAACTACATCTCAGCCTCTTTGCTCTCCTTCTCCTCATCCCTAGTGCATATCCTCATGTCCTCAGGCGCGAGGAACATCCCGAACTCACGACACTCAGGGAAGTTCAGATTCGCCCCTTCCTGAAAGAACTCTACTATCATGGCATCATAAGCGCGCGCCGCTAACTCCGGGGTGTCCCAATGGCCAAGTTTGTGGACGACATTGTCCTTCCTAATGGTGGCATAGTACTTATTTCCCTTCTATCGCACACCACGAAACTTTGGGGCCATCTGTGACGATGCATATATATAACTAACAAGTTCGTAAAAAATGGGCATATTAACAAGTACCTGCAAAACCTACAATGCATAAAACGTTCTTTCACCACAAATACACTACTAGAAATACAATAAAATTACACTATCTAAAATCATAGTCTACAACTAGACTATACATTATTTCACCACAAGTACACTACTAGAAATACAATAAAATTACACTATCTAAAATCATAGTCTACAACTACACTACATTATTTCACCACAAGTACACTACTAGAAATACAATAAAATTACACTATCTAGAATCATAGTCTACAACACCAAATTCGATATTTTTCTACACTACTATTACACTACACTACGTAGAACTCACCCGCGGCGGCGGTAGACGGCGGGGAGGCGTTGCGGGCGACGAGCCCGGGGGCGTGGCCGGGGTGGATGCGGAGGCGATGGCGACGGGGGCTTCGACGGAGGCGATGGCGATAGGGACGGGGGCGATGGCCGGGGTGGATGCGGAGGCGACGGTGGCGGGGGCGGGGTCTTCGGCGGTGGAGGCGGAGGCGACGACGACGCGGACTTTGGCGGTGGAGGCAGAGGCGGCGGTGGAAGCAGCGGAGGTGAGGGAAACGGGGGCGACGACGATTTAATGGGGATCGACGGTCGTTGTGGGTTGGGGGGTTAATTTAATCTATATCTCCTGCGAGGCTAGCTATGGCGTTGGCCTCTGTAACACCATTACTATCTGTTACACATATTATTATTTTACGTTTAATTATGTGTTAGACATATTGTTTTTTATATTTATATAAATGTTTAGTTTATTATTTTATTGTTTTATTTTCCTATTGTTTATTATATTGTTGTTTTTTTACTAATTATTTTATGTAAATATGTAACCATACAAGGGAAACCAATAATTAGAGAACACAGCCAACATCGATCGATCTCATTAATCTAGAATAGATACATAATAGTTGAAGGATGAAAATAATAACACATATATATAACTTCTAGTACTACACACTCTTGATCTAGACTAAGAACATCATCAGTGTAATGATTTCCACGAGAAAAAAAGCTGCCACCAATCCAGCAGGGAGAACGAGGCCAAACATAACACCAGCTAAAAGGGCATATCAAAGCATCTTGAATTTTTGGATTTGGCCACGCATCACATCAGTCTTCAGCTGCATCTCATCTATCTGTTGTCTTAGTTCACCAATGGAGTACTCAAGCAAATCGCTCACGTACTTCTGGAAGAGATCGACCCATATCCATGTTTAGCAATATTTCATCCCTAACGCCTATGGATCACAATATACACACACATATATTAATGATCGCTAATTGTGCAAATTGGCAGAATATCGAGGTATTTTCTGTCATATTACCTTTCGACGGTTACCGCAGATGTAGAACTCTTGCTCTGGATTACCCTGTGTGTGTGCGACATATGCTTATCAGCAGGGTGTCCACAACCGCAAAAAAGCAACACAGGTGCCCTCGCTCGATTCCCGACAGCTTTGCGCCGGCGGGCGCATAGCTGCCGGATCGTCGAAGGGACGTCGCGCTGCAGTGGGATGATTCGCCAGGCAGAGCTGGCTGCATTGGCCATGGCGAGCGCGTGCCGTGGCCAACGGGGTCAGATGAGAGCTCGGCTAAGGCGGCGGAGTACCAAACTTGCGACACGCCATGCTGACGTGGGCTCGAACAGGCGGCTCGTGCCGATTCGACAAGCTCCGGTGGGTCCATTGTCACCAAAGCAGCAGACTAAGAGGGAGTATAACTTTGTGGAGAATGGAAGTGAATGTATTTGATAACGAGGGGCTGCCAACACATCTATATATAGGCACAACTTAGTGCTGGCTTCTGCGCGAAGACACGATAGCACAAAGTTAAGTATCTATGGTATGTTTATAAATCGCACGACAACAATATACTGCAACTGGTCACGACAACTGGGCCCACATAGTAGTGGCGTAGGATGTATTGTCAGCGTCAGCAATAGCAACTTATAGCTGGCGTACCAATTTGGCAGGCGCAGGCACTATTTGGAAAAAATAGTGTTGGCGTTGATGAAAAATGGCGCACCACAAACGGAAGTTGTGGCTAGCCGTTTTTCCACTAGTGATTGTTGTGCCTCCTACTGACCCTTTAGAACAATATTTGCTAGACCATGAAAATGATATGTTTATGAATGAAAGAAAGGAATTAGACGAGATTTTGTTTAAACAAATGCATGTTTCAAAATACAATTTGCCTGTTGAGACTCTTGTAGATCCTCTACCACCCAAGAGTGATCCTGTGTTTGGTCTTAAACAATTGCCTGATACTCTGAAATATGCTTATCTTGATGAAAAGAAGATATATCATGTTATTATTAGTGATAACCTTTCAGAGCATGAAGAAAAGAAATTATTGAGAACTCTGAAGAAGCGTCATGCTGCTATTGGATATACTCTTGATGATCTTAAGGGCATTAATCTCACTCTATGTCAGCATAAACTTAATATGGAACCTGATGCTAAACCAGTTGTTGATCATCAACGACGATTAAATCCTAAGATGAAAGAAGTGGTAAGAAATGAAATATTAAAGCTTCGGCAAGCAGGTATAATTTATCATGTTGCTGATAGTAGATGGGTAAGCCCTATTCATTGTGTCCCTAAGAAGGGAGGTATTACTAAGAATGAATTGATCCCACAAACAATTATTACCGATTATAGAATGGTAATTGATTTTAGAAAATTAAACAAAGCAACTAGGAAAGATCATTATCTTTACCTTTTATCGATCAAATGCGAGAAAGACTATCTAAACATACATACTTTTGCTTTCTAGACGGTTATTTTGGTTTTTCTCAAATGCATGTATCACAAGAGGATCAAGAAAAAACTAATTTTACATGCCCTTTTGGTACCTTTGCTTATAGACCTATGCCTTTTGGTTTATGCAATGCAGCTGCCACCTTTCAAAGATGTATGACTGCTATATTCTCTGACTTTTGTGAAAATATTGTTGAGGTTTTCATGGATGATTTCTCCGTTTATGGAACTTCTTTTGATGATTGCTTAAGCAACCTTGATCGAGTTTTGCAGAGATGTGAAGAAACTAATCTTGTCTTGAATGGGGAGAAGTGTCACTTTTATGGTTAATGAAGGTATTGTCTTGGGGCCTAAAATTTCTGAAAGAGGTATTGAAGTTGATAAAGCTAAAGTTGATGCTATTGAAAAAATGCCGTGTCCTAAAGATATCAAAGGTATAAGAAGTTTCCTTGGTCATGCTGGTTTCTATAGGAGGTTTATTAAAGACTTCTCTAAAATTTCTAGGCCTCTCACTAATCTCTTGCAAAAAGATGTTCCATTTGTTTTCTATGATGATTGTGTAGAAGCATTTTAAATACTTAAGAAAGCCTTAATTTCTGCACCTATAGTTCAACCACCTGATTGGAACCTACCCTTTGAAATTATGTGTGATGCTAGTGATTATGTTGTTGGTGCTATTCTAGGACAAAGGGTTGGTAAGAAATTAAATGTTATTCATTGTGCTAGTAAAACTCTAGACAATGCTCAAAGAAATTATGCTACTACTGAAAAAGAATTTTTAGCAGTTGTGTGTGCTTGTGATAAATTCAGACCTTATATTGTTGATTCCAATGTTCACACTGATCATGCTGCTATTAAATACCTTATGGAAAAGAAAGATGCTAAACCTAGACTTATAAGATGGGTTCTCTTGCTGCAAGAATTTGATTTACATATTATTGATAGAAAGGGAGCTGAGAACCCCGTAGTAGACAACCTTTCTAGGTTAGAAAATATTCTTGATGACCCACTACCTATTGATGATAGCTTTCCAGATGAACAATTAGCTGTCATAAATGCTTCTCGCAGTACTCCATGGTATGCTGATTATGCTAATTATATTGTTGCTAAATTTATACCACTTAGTTTCACATACCAACAAAACAAAAAGTGTTTCTATGATTTAAGACATTACTTCTTGGATGAACCACATCTTTATAAAGAAGGAGTAGATGGTGTTATTAGACGTTGTGTACCTGAGCATGAACAGGAACAGATCCTATGCAAGTGTCACTTCGAGGCCTACAGAGGACACCATGCTGGTGATAGAACTGAAGGTATTACAATGTGGTTTTTATTGGCCTACTCTTTTTAAGGATGCTCGTAAGTTTGTCTTGTCTTGTGATGAATGTCAAAGAATTGGTAATATTAGTAGACGTCAGGAAATGCCTATGAATTATTCACTTGTTATTGAACCATTTGATGTTTGGGGATTTGATTATATGGGACCTTTTCCTTCCTTTAATGGGTATACACATATTTTGGTTGCTGTTGATTATGTTACTAATAAGTGGGTAGAAGCTATTCCAACTAGTAGTGCTGATCATAACACTTCCATTAAAATGCTTAAAGAAGTTATTTTCCTGAGGTTTGGAGTCCCTAGATATTTAATGACTGATGGTGGTTCACACTTTATTCATGGTGCTTTCCGTAAATTGCTTGCTAAGTATGATGTTAGCCATAGAATTGCATCTCCATGCCGTTCCGAGTCTAGTGGGCAAGTAGAATTAATTAATAGAGATATAAAATTGATCTTACAAAAGACCGTTAATAGATCTAGAAAGAATTGGTCTAAGAAACTTGATGATGCACAATGGGCTTATATAACTGCATATAAAAATCCAATGGGTATGTCTCCATATAAAATGGTTTATGGAAAAAGCATGTCACTTACCTCTAGAACCAGAACATAAAGCTTATTGGGCAGTTAAAGAGCTCAACTGTGATTTCAAACTTGCCGGTGAGAAGAGGTTGTTTGACACTAGCTCACTTGATGAATGGAGAACCCAAGCCTATGAAAATGCTAAGCTGTTTAAAGAAAAAGTTAAAAAATGGCATGACAAAAGGTTACAAAAGCGTGAATTCAATGTAGGTGACCATGTCTTGCTATACAATTCTCGTTTAAGATTTTTTGCAGGAAAACTTCTCTCTAGATGGGAAGGGCCTTACATTGTCGAGGAAGTTTATCGTTCCGGTGCCATCAAGATCAACAATGCCGAAGGCAATAACCCGAAGGTGGTAAACATGCAAAGAATCAAACATTATATCTCAGGTACACCCACAAATGTTGAAACCAATATTATTAATACCATAACACCGGAGGAGTACATAAGGGAAACCTACCAGAATGTTCCAGACTCCGAAAAGGAATAGGTATGTTATACAGTAAGTAAACTGACTCCAAAAGCTTTCCAATAGCAATTTTCTCGGTTTTGGAATATTAAAAAAAGGAAAATAAAAAGTATCTGAAAAGTGCACAAGGAGGCGACAAGCCTTGGGGGCGCACCCTACCCCCTGGGCGTGCCTCCCAGGCTTGTGGCCACCTCGTGTGCCCTCTGGACTCCATTTTCTTGCAGAATACTTCTTTTGGTTGGTGTCGTGGTTTT
Source organism: Aegilops bicornis (assembly GCA_021605145.1). Classification (NCBI taxonomy): domain Eukaryota; kingdom Viridiplantae; phylum Streptophyta; class Magnoliopsida; order Poales; family Poaceae; genus Aegilops; species Aegilops bicornis. The sequence continues at coordinate 112,912,623 of CM038672.1, forward strand.
GTCACGGCAGATGTCCTCATGAAAGGACTTAGTCGTGGAGCCATCGCTACGGGTTAACTTAAAGGGGTTAAAGCGGACAAGGGACGCAAGAGAGTTTTATACTAGTTCGGCCCCTTACGATGAAGGTAAAAGCCTACGTCTAGTTGTGATGGAATTGCTGGGGTTTCGATGACCAGGGAGCGAATACGCTTTGCCTGAGTCTCGAGTTGTTGTCTGTTGTCCTTGAACTGCCGCCGGGTCGTCGCCCCTATACACATGGGTTGACGCTCGTCGGTTTACAGAGTACCGAGGCCGGCTCATAAACGTGCCCGGCTCGGTCTCTGTTCTTTCTATCTTACAATACAAGTTTACATACTAGTGCCGGTTTATGTCTACAGGCCTTAATCCAGTTCTGGGCCTTGGGCCTCCATAAAGCGTCACAGTCCGTCTTCATGGGCTTCAAAGGTAATAAACTACTGATGGGGTTAACCCGGCCTCTCCTGGCCGGTTTACACCTAGTAGTAATACCCCCATCATTAGGCCCCAGATTGATTTGAACTGGTTCATGTCAATCCTCAGTACTTAAGGAAACTTCGTCTTCAACATCTTCACATAATCTCGTAAACTGCCGTGACATCATCTTCCAGGATCGCTGTAAACCGCCGTGACATCACCTGTTATTTAAAACTGTGTATAGCCCATCTTCATTAATGGGCCTCCGACGATCGAGGCAATAAAGCTGTCACACACCCCATTTTTCGGGCTCCTCGATTCTCGCGCCTGCCTTTTATCCATTCATCTTACAAATAGGACCGAGGGGTCACTTTCACTTTCCCCCTCGTGCCTCTGCGTTGTCGTCTTCCTCATGCTGACCGACCCTCGAGCTCTGCCGCCGCCGTCGTCCTTTATCTCTGCTTCGACAAAGGCCGCTGCATCACCCTGAACGCATCAGAAAATCGCGGCGCCTCTCCGCTCTTCCCTCAGCATTGGCAAACCTTCCTTCCTTCCGCCATAGATCTGTCATTAGGGTTTTAGTGTTCATCGGTGTTCTTCATTGTTCAATAGCTCTTTGATTCAAACCTTGGTGTTTATCCTGTACAGCGATAACTGTAGCCCTTCTTTTCCATCTGTGCATCTTGTTTTAGTAGAAAACTCCTATCTAAATCTTCATCAACCGCTTCGGCACCAATGTCTAGGTCCAAATAAAATTTCATTTTCCGACATGCATTAGATCCAAAATTATAATGCCAACTTGTGAAACCTGTTTTTCCTTTACTTACGCATCTTTGGACTTGTATCTTCAACACCAGATTAGGCGGTTTAACTCCTTAGAAAAATGACAGTCCGGTAGATACCATTAGTCCCCTGTTGAACCGCCAATGCACTTCACCATTATACTATCTCCATTAATAACTCTGGTTTACCAACAACCAACTCCGATTTAAAAACTTGCTTACACCATTATATTGCTGTATAGTTGTCCACTGTAAATCTTTAAATCGGCGAACATAATGTTTCAGATTTTCGTTACCATGGCCAAGCAAATCTATGAATGCAATTGGGCTCCTTCTCGAGTCACGAAGAACAGTTAAACAATCTTGTTAAGACGGGCGCTTTAGCTAAGAAAGATGTCATCCACTGGAGGGTCCCTGGCCCGGAAAATCCTCCTACACCCAAGGATGGAGAGGTAGTTGTATTTGCTGATCACTTAGGCCGGGGTTTCAGCCCTCCCGGTTCAAAAAATTTCTGGGATGTACTGGCTAGCTTTCAACTGCGCCCTCAAGACATCGGTCCCAATTCTGTGACCAACATCTACCACTTCCAAGTCTTCTGTGAGGTTTATCTGCAAGAGGAACCTACAGTCGAATTGTTTAGGGACTTATTTCATTTGAACCGTCGCAAAGAATTCACAGATGGACCCAATACAGAATTGGATGGAATGGCAGTTCAGAAAAGAAAAGAAGTCACTTTTCCTCATCCCAAGCTCCACGACCACCCCCAAAGAGTGGAACCAGACCTGGTTTTACTTCAAGGATACATCTCCAGCTGATGAAAACCCCATGCTGGGTTACCGCCCTGAACGTCTTAGCAACACACATCCTTTTCCTCAGAGGCTGACTGCAAAAGAGAGGGCCAAATATGCTCCTCAACTATCAAATCTTAGGGCCTTCATAGCGAACGGTTTGATAGGAGTTGATTTTGCTCGTTGCTAGATAAGCTGGAGTATTCTGCCCTTAAGCCGGCGCCCCGGTTTAATGTGCAAATATACGGGGAGTCTAAAGGATGCCCAACGACATATTGACATTCAGCTTACAGATGAGGAAGTTACTGAAGCTGTAAAGAAAATGCTAAATGAACCGGAGGCTGTCTGTGCTCAAACTGGACTACTCCCTTTCTGCATGTTCAACAAACCGCCAGCTGTAAGAATCGTATAATCTGTTTTTCTTAGTTGCTTCTGTCCAAATATTCTCTGAAAATGTGATATATTTTTCTCATAGGGTAATGATCTGTTCTAGAACAAGAAACCACAAGACAAACCGGCTAAACCACTTCGCTAAAAGACCAAGGTTGTTAAGAAACCTGGCAAGAAAAAGACCACCGCTTCTTCCGATCCACCAGCTGATGATGATGTGGGTAACCCAGAATCAGCTTGATTCTCTTGGTTCATTTTTCATACACCTCATTGACAATGATTATTATCAGGACGACGCTGAAGGCAGTCACGCTGATGATGTAGAGGTAATAAATCTTTCCTCCGATTCAGATCCTCTGCCAACATAAAAAATCCGTCGAGCAAACCAGAAAGTAAAATTTTCTCACCCCCTTGCTTACTTGGACCCAAACTTTCTTTTGAAGACGCAGCAGCACGAGGCTCGCCACACAACCCGGCACAACGGCCAGGTAGTTACCTCCGCCGGTTTACCGAACAGCCCAGTTCGGAAACACCGATCAGAGGTCTCTTATCCCTATGACACTTCAAGCCCCAAAGCAAGTTGTTTCCGTCAGCCTCTTAACCCATCTAACTCAAATTATCAGGGTACTTCTCACTCCTCTTCTGGCGAGTCGTCTGCCACAAAGCTTCCACCCCTCAAAAAAGTTCTTGGGTGAGTTATATACTTACTTTTATCCTTGACATGTTATTTGAAAATATACTGTACTGATCTTCATGTTTTATATTTCTCAGCGCCAAGCCTAGACCCAGCAAGAAGGCTCGGTTGAACAAACCGGCTGACGAGGGCATGGCTGTTGAACCGGAGAAGACTCCAGATCCCGAAGAGACCAACTTTGATGACATGCTGACTGACCCGCCGCCTCAAGATCATGACTTCATTGCTGAGCAAGTAGAAGTTGACACCACAGGCCATGCTGACCAACCAACCAGCCTTGTCCAAGCTGATGATAAACTGGCAAGTCCGGTAAAAAATACTGACAAATCGGCAACCCCAGCAATGGATGCTAACGACAAAGATGATGATGTTATGATTACTGGCACTGGCCATACCGCCCCTGGCAATCCTGTCGATTTGTCAAAGCATAATGCCAAAGATGAACTCTCTGCAATTGGCAAAGGCAAATGGAATGCTGATCTGTCAAATTATACCCATCTGAGTGCTCAAGATCTTCATTCTGGCTTCCTGAACCGTCTGTTCACCAGCCGAGACTATGAGGCCGGTTTGGTGAATATGATGAAGGAATGATATGAGGTAACTTCATAAGTGTTTCTTTCTTTATATTTAATTGAAGCTTATCAACTCTAGTAGCCCCCAAGTGATGGTTTAAGCTACCAACTTAAACCGGGAGTTTAATAATAATTTCATGTTTGCAAAAATGCATCTTAACTTCACTGATGTAGCCCCCAAGGACCGGTTTAACTTTATAAAGATGAACCGGGACTTTGTAGAAGAATTCCTATCTCAACAGTTTATGAGCAAATATGCATTAGCCCCCAAGTGCCAAGCTTAATACTTGTATTGTGCTTGGGACTTTGTAAAAAATTATGAGAAAGAGCTAATATGCATTAGCCCCCAAGTACTAAGGACATAACTTGTTATGTGCTTGGTACTTCAAATATGCACTGTCAACTCATTCTATATATGTGTCTTTATAGGCTGAACTAAGCAAGAAAGAAAACCAAACCGCTGATCTGCAAGAGAACCTCAAATCTCAGCAGGCTGAAACCTCAAAAGCCAAGGAAGAGTTAACCAGTGCTTTAAGCACTATGGAGAAACTTAAAGAGGGCTTCAACAAAGAGCGGGCAGATTGGGAGATTGAAAAATCTGCTTTGATCAAAAGAGCTGAAAACGCAGAAGCCGCTCTTAAACCGGTGGTTGGTGAACTGACTGGCATAAAGCAGCAGATTCATGCCATGACCACTGCTGTGTTCGGTAAACATCTTGTCCTTAATACTTTCAACATGTCTTTCCCATCCGTTGCCGGTTTACTGATATGTACAATGGCACATGAACTCGTATCAATCATCTGGGCTCTGACGTTCAAAAGAAATTGAAAGCGGCCTATACTCTGATAGAGCAGCTGTATACCGGTGCGCAATGCATCATTTACACTGCTTCACACAATAATCCTCCTCCCACCTTGATCAAGGATACCTTAGAAAGGTTATCTATGCTTCCTGCCCGTGTAGACGAGCTAAAAAAGTGTGCCGCTAGAACGGGCGCTTTGGTCGCACTGACACGAGCAAAAGCATGGGTACCTGACTTTGATCCAGTGGAAGCGGCCCAAGGTTATCCTAGTTTGAAGGAAGACGGAACGGAATTTGGCAATGATGATCTCCGAATCATAAACCGGGAAGTACGCCCATTGGCTTGTCAACTGGTTGAAGAGGCGGACCTTTCATACTATGAGGCAAGTTATGATGACAAGAACAAACGGGTTGCTGCACCAATTCCAGAAGTGCAAAATCTTGTTCTGCCAATCCGTAAGCACACTTATGCCCCTGATATTGAACCGTCCATGCTGATAAGCGATGAAGCTGTATTCCACGCCCTAATTGGGATCAACTGGGCAACTGTTGACTTCCAGCCACTGGGTAGAGAAGAAGGAGCTGAACCGGCGCGAGATGACCCACAGCCGTCAAACCAAGCCGGTGACCAATCATGAACCGGGGGCCGGTCTAGTCTTCTACATGCTGCAACATGTACTTGAGAAAACAATTATCTTTTTGGGCACTGAAGCGCCTTGTAATAGGCTAGTAAAAATACTTGGTCTGGTATGCCTTCGTGCATATTTATCTGTGATTTATGCTTGCTTGAGCCGACATGTTTAAGATATAATATTCGTAATTCATAGCCATTCATTCAAGCTGTTCCTGCAGATAAAAGCTCAAAGTGCCCTGGCGGTTTACCACCAGGCGGGTCATGGTACCCAAATATATATATGACCCAGGACTAGAACCAAGGTTTACAAAATATGACCAAATATGGAAATATATAATACCTGGGACCTTTAGACATGATGTTGGCTGACCAGCTTTGCAATGAGGGTCGTAGCCCTACTCTGGAGGATGAGTAACTCCTTTTGTATAATGCCGGTTTACAACAAAAACCGTTCCGGGTTATAATAAACACCGGTTTGTTTCATACTGGTGTCCTTGAGTCAAACCAGACCGGGCTGATAGTCTCTCGATTATAATTTGATCATGTACTGACAACTTGTAGTTGACAACCTAACCGGGTTGATAAACACCGATTTGAAAAACATCATAAATCTTATAAAAAGAGAGCAAAACTTAACAAAAGGCAAATAAAACCGTTGTAATCGAGGCTTTTCACGGGCTGCCAGGCCCCAAATTCGAGGCTTTTCATGGGCTGCCAGGCCACTGAGTTAAACCATTTTTGCAAAGCCTTTTAAGATGGTCCGCAATCCTTAACCAATCATCGTTTTAACTTGACAAGTTCAGGGTCTTTATTTTAGAGTAAATTGTCAAAGTTCGAAGGGTCATACCAGGTTTACCTGGCGGCGTGACTTACTTAAAGAGGCGGAGTTAACCCGGGTTTTAGGTGTATACACCAAAGCTTCCAAACCATGGCTTGATAGCCCATTACAAGTGTAGATTCTAAGTTCATTGCGATAGCAAAGAATCCCCAAAGTAACGCTTTTGAGCGATTGCTCGGTGGGTGCCTATGTTTGAGTTGTTGTTTTACAACACTCTCTTTAGCCCGGTTTGATTTGGCTTTGAGCCGATCAAGAGGTGTAACTGTGGTTCGGATACGACCAAGCCTCCAAGTGATGTTGTGGCATTGCGCCAATCAAGTGGTGTAGCTATGGTTCGGACATGAACAAGCCCCCAAGTGATGTGATATCAAGCTTTGAAAAGCTAAATCAAGGGGTAAACCGGATGCCACTTTATAAACAGAAGCTCCATGTAACCACGCATGATGTAAGAAAACAACAGATACCCCGCTTTAGCTGAGGTTCCGGTTTATTATATTGATCATAATATATACATTGTCATAATATGTACATAAGCAGAGGCTATAACTCAAGTATAGTAAGGCCAAAGATGAGCAATATTCCGCGGCCGGTTGGTCTCCTCCTCCGATTTACGTGAGTCTTTGCAGTCTCGAACATCGATTAGGTAGTACGACCCGTTGTGTAGATTCTTGCTGACCACAAAGGGTCCTTCCCAAGGTGGGGATAGCTTGTGCATATCCGTCTGATCCTGGATGAGCCGAAGCACCAAATCTCCTTCTTGAAAGGTTCTGGTTTTAACCCGACGACTATGATAACGATGCAGATCTTGTTGATAAATCGCTGAACGGGCTGCTGCCATGTCACGTTCCTCATCCAACAGGTCAAGAGCTTCCTGCCGTGCCTTCTCGTTGTCAGCTTCAATATATGCCGCTACACGAGGTGAGTCATGACGGATGTCACTAGGAAGAACTGCTTCCGCTCCATAAACCATGAAGAACGGTGTGTATCCCGTCGATCTGTTGGGTGTGGTATTGATACTCCATAATACAGAAGGTAACTCCTCAACCTAACAACCCGACGTCCGTTGCAAAGGAACCATAAGCCAGGTTTGATGCCTCTCAAGATCTCTTGATTGGCCCTCTCCGCTTGACTATTGGACTGGGGGTGAGCCACTGCTGACACGTCAAGCCGGATGTGCTCACGTTGACAGAACTCCTTCATGGCACCCTTTGACAGATTGGTACCATTGTCTGTTATAATGTTGTGTGGAAAGCCAAACCGAAAGATCACCTTTTTGATGAATTGAACCGCCGTAGCTGCATCACACCTACTAACTGGCTCTACCTCCACCCACTTCGTGAACTTATCAACCGCCACCAAGAGGTGGGTCTTCTTGTCCTTGGATCTCTTGAAAGGCCCAACCATATCCAGCCCCCAAGTTGCAAACGGCCAGGTAATTGGAATCATCCTCAATTCGGTACATGAGCGCGCCTTGAGAATTTCTGGCAGCCATCACATCTTTTGACCAAGTCCTCGGCGTCAGCATGAGCTGTCAACCAATAGAAACCGTGACGAAACGCCTTGGCCACCAAAGACTTTGAACCGGTGTGGTGACCACAATCTCCTTCATGGATATCACGCAAAATTTCACGGCCTTCTTCTGGAGACACACAGCGTTGAAACACCCCTATCACACTGCAATGATGCAACTCTCCATTGATAATAGTCATGGACTTGGACCGCCGGATTACTTGCCTTGCCAGAGTTTCATCCTCTGGTAACTCGCTCCGGTTCATATACGCCAGATACGGTACAGTCCAATCCGGGATAACATGAAGAGCCGCCACCAACTGAGCTTCCGGATTAGGAATAGCCAAATCCTCTTCACCAGGGAGCTTAACAGACGGATTATGCAACACATCCAGGAAGACATTAGGTGGAACCGGGTTACGTTGGGAACCCAGGCGGCTTAAAGCGTCCGCCGCTTCATTCTTTCGCCGGTCCACATGATCCACCTGGTAACCTTTAAAGTGACTTGCAACAATATCTACCTCACGACGATATGCTTCCATTAGTGGGTCCTTGGAATCCCAAGTACCAGACACTTGTTGAGCCACCAGATCCGAGTCACCGAAGCACTTAACTCGGCTTAGGTTCATCTCCTTAGCCATCCGAAGACCATGGAGTAAAGCCTCATATTTAGCTGCATTATTAGTGCAAGGGAACATTAAACAGAGAACATAGCAAAACTTATCACCTCGTGGGGAAGTTAATACGACTCCAGCCCCCGAGCCCTCCAATTGCGTGGACCCATCAAAATGAATAGTCCAATAAGTATGATCCGGCTTCTCCTCTGGCGCTTGCAGTTCTGTCCAATCATTGATGAAATCCACAAGTGCCTGAGATTTGATCGCCGTTCGGGGTATGTATTTCAACCCGTGAGGCCCAAGCTCGATAGCCCACTTAGCAATCCGGCCAGTTGCTTCCCTGTTCTGGATTATATCCCCTAAAGGAGCAGAGCTGACCACCGTGATGGGATGACCTTGGAAATACTGCTTAAGCTTCCGGCTTGCCATAAAAACCCCATATACCAATTTTTGCCAATGCGGGTACCTCTGCTTGGACTCAATAAGTACCTCACTGGTTTACTAAACGGCCGTTGAACCGGATACTCCTTTCCGGCCTCCTTGTGCTCCACCACAATAGCCACACTAACAGCCCGGGCGTTAGCTGCCACATATAGTAACAGTGGCTCTTTGTCAACCGGAGCAGCGAGAACCGGCGGATTGGCCAACTGCCGCTTTAAGTCATGCTTCATTAGCGGCGTCGCTCCAGACGAAGTTATCCGTTTTCTTCAGCATCTGATACAAAGGGATGGCCTTCTCGCCAAGGCGGCTGATAAACCGGCTCAACGGCAATCCGGCCTGCCAGGCGTTGAACATCATTAATACACTTCGGTTTGGCCAACGAGGTGATGTCCTTGATCTTTTCTGGATTAGCTTCAATGCCCCTGTTAGACACCGAAAAACCCAAGAGCTTGCCTGCTGGCACACCAAAAACGCACTTGGTCGGATTGAGCATCATTTTGTAAACCCGCAGGTTATCGAAGGTTCCTTCAAGTCATCAATCAATGTCTCCTTCTTCCTTGATTTCACCAGAATATCGTCCACATAGGCATGAACATTATGGCCGATTTGTTTATGAAGACAATTCTGCACACACCGTTGATAAGTTGCCTGGGCACTCTTGAGCCCAAAAGGCATGGACACATAGCAGAAGGCTCCAAAGGGAGTTATGAAGGCTATCTTCTCCTGGTCCTTAACCGCCATTTTGATCTGATGATAACCAAAATATGCATCCAAAAAGCTCAAACGCTCGCAACCCGCCGTAGCATCAATAATTTGATCAATACGGGGGAGGGCAAAAGGATCTGCTGGACAAGCTTTATTGAGATCTGTGTAGTCCACACACATACGCCAAGTGCCGTTCTTCTTAAGGACCAGCACCGGATTAGCCAACCACTCAAGATGGAATACTTCAAGGATAAACCCAGCCGCCAAGAGCCTGGCCACTTCTTCTCCAATAGCCTTGCGTCTTTCTTCATTGAACCGACGGAGAAACTGCTTAACCGGTTTATACTTGGGATCAACATTGAGAGTGTGCTCAGCGAGTTCTCTCGGTACACCTGGTATGTTAGAAGGATTCCACGCAAAGATGTCTCGATTCTCACGGATGAACTCGATGAGCGCACTTTCCTATTTTGGATCCAAGTTAGCGCTGATGCTAAACTGCTTGGACGAATCGGCAGGCATGAAGTCAACAAGTTTAGTCTCATCAGCCGATTAGAACTTCAGGGCTGGATCATGCTGTGTAGTTGGTTTCTTGAATGAAGTCATATCTGCCAGATCAACATTGTCTTTGTAAAACTTCAACTCCTCTGTTGCACAAACCGACTCAGCATAAGCCGCATCACCTTCTTCACACTCCAAAGCGATCTTGCGGCTCCCATGCACATCTATAGTTCCCTTGTGACTCGGCATCTTGAGCTGCAGATAGACATAACAAGGCCATGCCATAAACTTAGCATAAGTTTTCCGTCCAAACAGGGCATGATACGGGCTTTTTATTTTCACCACTTCAAAGGTCAAAGTTTCTGATCTTGAATCATACTCATCTCCAAAAGCCACCTCCAAGGCTATCTTACCAACAGGATATGCCGATTTACCAGGCACCACACCATGGAACACCGTATTGGACGGTTTAAGACTTTTATCTGTTAACCCCATGCGACAGAAAGTTTTATAATAAAGGATATTGATACTACTCCCTCCGTCCATGAGTACCTTAGTGAACTTATAACCTCCCACCTGAGGTGCCACCACCAGTGCCAGATGACCCGGATTGACAACCCGGGGTGGATGATCTTCTCTACTCCACACAATTGGCTCCTCGGACCAGCGCAAATAACGGGGCACCGCCGGTTCAACGGCATTCACCGCCCTTTTATGAAGCTTCTGATCGCGCTTGTCCAGGCTAGTGGTGAAGACATGATACTGTCCGCTATTCAACTGCTTCGGGTTCTTTGTGGTAACCCGACCGGCTTCTTCTTCTTGATTGCCCTGATGATTATAGCCACCTTGGTTGCCCTGATTACCTTGATTGTTATGTCCACCCTGATTACCGTGGAATCCTGAACCGAAATTTCCTCCACCATAACCCGGCCCATGAGATCCGGGGCCTAAACCGCCACCCGGTCCATGATCATACCGGAAAGAATTAGAATTTTTGAACTCTTGCATGATGTAACAATCCTTCCAAAGATGTGTAGACGGAATCTCCTTCATCCCATGCTTTGGGAAAGGCTGGTTCAACAAATAAGACAGGCGGTCCGGGTTAGGACTTGGTGCTCCACCGCACTGGGGCGGTTTACCCGTATGCCGTTGGCCCTTGTCCTGCGTGTTGGTTTTTGCCACGAAGTCTAAGCCGTGGTCCGCTTTACGCTTGCCACCGTTTCCATGGCCCACCGGGTTGTGGTGCTGCCCCTTGGCGTTGCCGCTCCTTTTTCCCTTCCCTGTCTTATCATCATCAGATTTGGGATCCTTGGTACTATCAGAGTTAGCATACTTCATCAGAGCAGCCATGAGGGTTCCCATGTCATTACAATGACGCTTGAGCCGTCCCAATTTTAGCTTCAGGGGTTCAAAATGGCAATTGCCTTCCAATGTTAAGACCGCAGTATCAACATTGATGCGGTCCGATGAATGCAAAATTTCCGAAACTCGGCACACCCAACGGGTTGTTGACTCTCCTTCCTCCTGGACACAGGCAGCTAAGTCCACCATTGACATGGGCTGCTTGCATGTATCTTTGAAATTCTGGATAAACCGGGCTCTCAACTCGGCCCATGACCTAATAGAATTGGCCGGTAAGCTCTTTAGCCAAGTGCGGGCCGTCCCCTCCAGCATCATGGTGAAATATTTCGCGCACGTCGCATCATCCACATCTAGCATCTCCATGGCCATCTCATAGCTTTCGACCCAAGTCTCAGGGGACAAATCGGCGGTGTAATTCGGCACCTTGCGCGGGCCTTTGAAATCTTTGGGCAGACGCACGTTGCACAATGCTGGAACGAGACACGGTACTCCCAAAGAACTAGAGGTAACTCCTGGCTCCACCGATGTCGTTGGATGAACCGGAGTAAGCTGACGGGCCTCATGCTGTGCCGCTAACTCGGCCTCTCTGCGTGCCCGAGCCCGGTCCACCACCTCCTGAGCATCACCGGCACCACCCGCCGGGTTATTACCACGGGGAGGATCTCGGTTCCGCGTGTTACTTGATACGGCTGGTTCATCCATACGCCTGCTGTAACTCCGGCTTGGGCTAGGAGTGGAATGAATCAAACCGCGGCTATATGAATAAGCCTCTTGTTGAACTAAGGCTGTCTGAAGAAGCTCCCTAACCCGACGTGTCTCGACCGCCGCCGGAGAATCGCCTTCGATCGGGATGGCCGTCAGCCGTGAAGCGGCAGCAACAATTTTGTCCATCGGGTTAGAGTAATGACCTGGTGGCGTTGGGACACGCGGTGTTACAATGTTGTTCTGACGAGGTGGATCCACCAAACGTGGCTGAACCGGCGCCACTGCTCCAGGTGCCTCCGCCCGGTTTACCATCGACGGATTACTGGTCCCTGCTCTTGGGGTGTTAAAGAGGTTCTTAGCTTCGTAAACCGACGGCACGCGGGATCGGTAGCTCCTATTCAGGACATCGTTCGACGCGCTCTGATCCAGCATAAGCCGGTAAGCCTGTCATCCAATGCGGCCCGCTCTGCGGCCATCCTGGTATCCTCAGCTGCTAAGTCGGCTTTGGCCTGAGTGATCTGATCTTTCACTTTTGCAATTTCCGCATTGTGGGCATCCTGATCTGCTGGGTTAACCTCCGCCATCAGCGTTGCCAAAGCGTCAAACAAATCAGATAGGACCTGAGCCGGCGGTCGCACAGGGCCTCCTGCCCCGGCCGGTGTTGCTGCTGCTGATCTGGAAAACACCGCTGCCGTGGTCGAAGAGTGGAGCGTTGGTTGTGTACCGGCCATGAAGATTGCAACCCAGTTTGGTAGATCCAAGGGGTCCGGAATACTATCGCCATCAGAACAACCCTCAATCCGGCCATCTTGCAGTTGATATAGCGACTCGGTCTCTCCGGTCGATGACTCGTCGCCGGAATAAACGACGGTTTCACCACCAGATTCCGATCTGTCCTCAAATTCCCTTCCATGGATGACTCCCACGAAGGCACAGTTCATGACAGGCATAACCCGGGCAGATCTCGCACGCTGAGCCGTTTCAACGAGGTCGGTGCAGATGTCCGGCTCAGGGCCCGGTTCTCCGATCTTGCCAATGAAAACGTGTATGCCACCAAAGGGGACCCGGTACCCGTAGTCGATTGAGCCAGCCTCGGGGGCCCAGCCTGCATCGTCGATGTAGAGCTTCCCGCGACGACTCTTGGTCATCCGGCCCACAGCGTAACCCTTTAGTCCTTCGAAGTTGCCCTCCAAGAACTTGAAACCGTCATGTGATAGCCCCACGATGGGCGCCAACTGTCGTGGTCTTGTCACGGCAGGTGTCCTCGTGAAAGGACTTAGTCGTGGAGCCATCGCTACGGGTTAACTTAAAAGGGTTAAAGTGGACAAGGGATGCAAGAGAGTGTTATACTAGTTCGGCCCCTTACGATGAAGGTAAAAGCCTACGTCTAGTTGTGATGGAATTGCTGGGGTTTCGATGACCAGGAGCGAATACACTTTGCCTGAGTCTCGAGTTGTTGTCTGTTGTCCTTGAACCGCCGCCTGGTCGCCCCCTTATATACATGGGTTGACGCCCGTCGGTTTACAGAGTACCGAGGCCGGCTCATAAACGTGTCCGGCTCGGTGTTCTTTCTATCTTACTATAAAAGTTTACATACTAATGTCGGTTTATGTCTACATGCCTTAATCCGGTTCTGGGCCTTGGGCCTCCATAAAGCGTCACCGTCCGTCTTCATGGGCTTCAAAGGTAATAAACTGCTGATGGGGTTAACTCGGCCTCTCCTGGCCGGTTTACACCCAGTAGTAATATCCCCAACAGTTGGTAAAAATTCGTAATATAATCTCCCAAAGGTTTTAACCACTGTACCACTGCGATATCCTGTGTTCTTGTTTCGAGTTGTTTTTCTGACAGATCTAGATCGCCTTGGCGTCCCCAAGTGCTCCGAAGGACAAGTTCTTCGAGAAGGTCATCAATCCTTACCTTGCGGAGGTGCTGCAACACCCTCAGACCATTGATGCGTGAGGGGGTGCTGCATATCCGCGATGTTCAAGGGCTGAGGAAGACGGAAGCATGGAGACCATGCTTGAAGCAATGGAGCAGCAAGTCTTCAAGTGCCAAGGGATGGTGGAACGCGGACTCAATGCCAATCACTCCATGATCACAAAATTTACACATGACCACAAGGTGGACGCCGAGAACATCGGAGAGGCCATCTTCAAGCTTCATGAGAAAATCGAGCATTTGCAAGCCCAGACCTATGACCTGCAAAACCAAAACTGTGAGTATGAATACAAATTTAAAAGGATTAGTTTGGCTGTAGATTTCAGGATCCCGGAGACTCATTCATCTTTTTACAATGGCGAAGCCTTGGAAGACGGAGGACAAGCCAGAGGCATCATCAACCTCACCACCTCCGAAGAAGGATACATGAGTACATGGATATGGGCACTCCCCTTGGCTTTTACCAAGCCGGGAGGAGGTGTCTCGGTATCTTATCACCATCACATCTTTACCTTTATCGTTTTTCTTAGTTCGATCCTTTTGTTTATATCTTGATCTAGTAGAATAAAGTTTTCAATATGATCTAACTTTGAGTTTTGCTTTGTGATTCCCTCTATGTAAGCGAGTCCGAGAGTTATATAATAAAGATTAGTTTTGAGATGAGGGCTTTGCTTTCTTGCTATGATCTTGAGTAAAAGAAATAAAGAATAAAAGAAGTAAAAAAATTATATAATGATCTTATGGAAAGTGATGACTTCACATATAAAGAGTGTGATGAATAAAATTTGTTGAGAGTTGACAAACATAGTTTTGGTCATTGTTGCAATTAATAAGAAATAATAGAGAAAGTGAGGTTTCACATATAAATATACTATCTTGTACATCTTTTGTGGTTGTGAGCACCCATTTAAAATATTACATGCTAGAAGGTTGATGTTGGACAAGGAAGACAACATAATGGGTTACGCTTTCTTATATCCGAATAGAAGTTATATTGTCATGGATCCTCCAACATGTTGAGCTTGCTTTCCCTCCTATGCTAGCCAAATCTTTTACACCAAGTAGAGATACTACTTGTGCATCCAAACATCCCTTAAACCAGTTTTGTCATGATAGTCCACCATATCTACCTATGGATTGAGTAAGATTCTTCAAGTAAATTGTCTTCGGTGCAAGCAATAAAAACTGCTCTCTAAATATGTATGATCTTTTAGTGTGAAGAAAATAAGCTTTATATGAACTTGTGATATGGAAGAAATAAAAGCGACAGACTGCATAATAATGTTCTTTATCACAAGCGGCAATATAAAGTGAAGTTCTTTTGCATTAAGATTTTGTGGATCCAACCATAAAAGCGCATGACAACCTCTACTTCCCTCTGTGAAGGGCCTATCTTTTACCTTCCACCTTTATACAAGAGTCATGATGATCTTCATCTTTCCTTTTTACACTTTTTCTTTTTGGCAAGCACTATATGTTGGAGAAAGATCCAGATGTATATACCCACTCGGATGTAGGTTATCATAAAGTATTATTGTTGACATTACCCTTGAGGTAAAAGGTTGGGAGGCAAAACAATAAGCCGCTATCTTTCTCTGTGTCCGACTGAGGCTTTGATCTCATAAGTATCGCGTGAGTGTTAGCAATTCTGAAAGACTAAAAGATGGTTGAGTATGAGAACCTGCTTTACCAAAGCTCTTACATAGACTCTTTCTGATATTATGATAAATTGCAATTGCTTCAATGGCTGAGATCATAGTTCGTTACTCCCTCCGTAAACAAATATAAGAGCGTTTAGAATACTAAAGTAGTGATCTAAACGCTCTTATATTAGTTTACAGAGGGAGTAGTTTTTAATGAAGTTTCTGATTCATAGTTTACCTTGTGAATGAATTGTTACTTTAGCATAAGAAATTATATGACAATATATGTTGCCATTCTAAAGATGATCATGATGCCCTCATGTCCATATTTTGTTTTACCGACACCTCTATCTCTAAACATGTGGACATGATTATCACTTTCGGCTTTCGCTTGAGGGCAAGCGAGGTCTAAGCTTGGCGGAGTTGATACGTCCATTTTGCATCATGCTTTTATGTTGATAGTTATTGCATTATGGGTTGTTATTACACATTATGGCACAATACTTATACCTTTTCTCTCTTATTTTACATGGTTTACATGAAGAGGGAGAATGCCGGTAGTTGGAGTTCTGGACCGGAAAGGAGCAAATCTTAGAGACCTATTCTGCACAAATCCAAAAGTCCTAAAACATTATGGAGAATTATTTTGGAACATATAAAAATATTGGGCGAAGAAATACCAGAGGGGGACCCACCAGGTGGCCACAAACTTGGGGGCGAGCCCTACCCCTGGGTTAACCCCTAGGGAATGTGGGACCCCTGGTAGGTCCCGAGTGTGCATCTTCTGCTATGTGAAGGGTTTTTACCTGGAAACAATCATAAGGAAGCTTTTGGGACGAAGCACCGCTGTCTCGAGGCGGAACTTGGGCAGAACCAATCTAGGGCTCCGGCGGAGCTATTCTGCCAAGGAAACTTCCCTCCGGGAGGGGGAAATCGAAGCCATCGTCATCACCAACGATCCTCTCATTGAGAGGGGGTCAATCTTCATCAATGTATTCATCAACACCACCTCCTCTCCAAACCCTAGTTCATATCATGTATCCGATCTTTGTCTCAAAACCTTAGATTGGTACCTGTGGGTTGCTAGTAGTGTTGATTACTCCTTGTAGTTGATGCTAGTTGGTTTATTTGGTGGAAGATCATATGTTCAGATCCTTAATGATATTCAATACCCCTCTGATCTTGAACATGAACATGCTTTGTGAGTATTTATGTTTGTTCCTGAGGACATGCATGGGAGAAGTCTTGTTATAAGTAATCATGTGAATTTGGTATTCGTTCGATATTTTGATGAGATGTATGTTGTCTTTCCTCTAGTGGTGTTATGTGAACGTCATGAGTTGTGAAACTATTCGACATTGTTTGAAATGAAGACCAAACTCGTAACTCAAATATCCACCTTCGTGATCAGATCGTAGAAATTTTATTTTCTTGTTACGATGATTTTCCACTTCGCTCTGAAATTCTTTGAACTTTTCAAATGTCTCAGACTTATGTTTCATTAAGTATATATACCCATATCTGCTCAAATCATCTATGAAGGTCAGAAAATAACGATACCTTCCGCGAGCCTCAACACCCATCGGACCGCACACATTGGTATGTATTATTTCCAATAAGTCAGTGGCTCGCTCCATTGTTCCGGAGAACGGGGTCTTAGTCATCTTGCCCATGAGGCATGGTTCGCAAGCATCAAGTGATTTATAATCAAGTGATTCCAAAATCCCATTAGCATGGAGTTTCTTCATGCGCTTTACACCAACATGACCTAAACGGCAGTGCCACAAATAAGTTGCACTATCATAGTATCATTACTAACTTTGCATCTTTTGGCTTCAATATTATGAATATGTGTTTCACTACGATCGAGATTCAAAAAATAGACCACTCATCAAGAGTACATGACCATAAAAGATATTACTCATATAAATAGAACAACCATTATTCTCTGATTTAAATGAATAACCGTCTAGCATCAAACAAGATCCAGATATAATGTCCATGCTCAACGCTGGCACCAAATAACAATTATTCAGGTCTAAAACTAATCCCGAAGGTAGACGTAGAGGTAGCGTGCTGACGGCGATCACATCGACCTTAGAACCATTTCCGACGCGCATCATCACCTCGTCCTTAGCCAATCTTTGTTTAATCTGTAGCCCCTGTTTCGAGTTGCAAATATGAGCAATGTAACCCGAGATCAAATACCCAGACGCTAGTACGAGCATTAGTAAGGTACACATCAATAACATGTATATCAAATATACCTTTCACTTTTCCATCCTTCTTATCCGCCAAATACTTGGGGCAGTTCCGCTTCCAGTGACCAGTCCCTTTGTAGTAGAAGCACACAGTTTCAGGCTTAGGTCCAGACTTGGACTTCTTACCGGGAGAAACTACTTGCTTGCTATTCTTTTTGAAGTTTCCCTTCTTCCCTTTGCCTTTTTTCTTTAAATTAGTGGTCTTGTTAACCATCAACACTTGATGCTCCTTCTTGATTTTTACCTCCGTAGCTTTCAGCATCGCGAAGAGCCCGAGAATTGTCTTTTCCATCCCTTGCATATTATAGTTCATCATGAAGCCTTTATAGCTTGGTGGCAGTGATTGAAGAACTCTCTCAATGACACTATCATCAGGAAGATTAACTCCTAGCTGAGTCAAGTGGTTATGGTACCCAGACATTCGGAGTATGTGCTCACTGACAAAACTATTCTCCTCCATCTTGCAGCTATAGAACTTGTTGGAGACTTCATATCTCTCAACTCGGGCATTTGCTTGAAATATTAACTTGAACTCCTGGAACATCTCATATGCTCCATGACGTTCAAAACGTCTTTGAAGTCACGATTCTAAGCCGTAAAGCATGGCACACTGAAGTATTGAGTAGTCATCAGCTTTAGTCTGCCAGACGTTCATAACGTCCGGAATTGCTCCTGCAGTGGGCCTTGCACCTAGCGGTGCTTCCAGGATGTAATTCTTCTGTGCAACAATGAGGATAATCCTCAAGTTATGGACCCAGTCCATCTAGTTGCTACCATCATCTTTCAACTTAGCTTTCTCTAGGAACACATTAAAATTCAAGGGAACTATAGCACGGGCCATTGATCTACAACAACATAGATATGAAAAAACTATCAGGACTAAGTTCATGATAAATTAAAGTTCAATTAATCATATTACTAAAGAAGTCCCACTTAGATAGACATCCCTCTAGTTATCTAAATGATCACGTGATCCATATCAACTAAACCATGTTCAATCATCACGTGAGATGGAGTAGTTTTCAATGATGAACATCTCTATGTTGTCATATCTACTATATGATTCACTTTTGACCTTTTGGTCTCGGTGTTCCGAGGCCATATCTGCATATGCTAGGCTCGTTATATTTAACCCGAGTATTCTGGACGTGCAAAATTGGCTTGCACCTGTTGTATGTGAACGTAGATCTTATCACACCCGATCATCACGTGGTGTCTCGGCACGACGAACTGTAGCAACAGTGCATACTCAGGGAGAACACTTATACCTTGAAATTTAGTGAGGGATCATCTTATAGTGCTACCGTCGTACTAAGCAAAATAAGATGCATAAAAGATAAACATCACATGTAATCAAAATATGTGACATGATATGGCCATCATCATCTTGTGCCTTTGATCTCCATCTCCAAAGCACCGTCATGATCTCCATCGTCACCGGCTTGATGCCTTGATCTCCATCGTAGCAGCATTGTCGTCTCGCCAACTATTGCTTGTACGACTATCGGTACCGCTTAGTGATAAAGAAAAGCATTTACATGGCGATTGCATTTCATACAATAAAGCGACAACCATAAGGCTCCTGCCAGTTGCCGATAACTTTTACCAAACATTATCATCTCATACAATAACTTTTATCACATCATGTGTTGACCATATCACATCACAACAAACCCTGCAAAAACAAGTTAGACATCCTCTACTTTGTTGTTGCAAGTTTTACGTGGCTGCTACGGGCTTCTAGCAAGAACGGTTCTTACCTACGCATCAAAACCACAATGATTTTTTGTCAAGTGTCTTGTTTTAACCTTCAACAAGGAACGGCCATAGTCAAACTCGATTCAACTAAAGTTGGAGAAATAGACACCCGCCAACCACCTGTGTGCGAAGCACGTCGGTAGAACCGGTCTCATGAACGTGTCATGTAATGTTGGTCCGGGCCGCTTCATCCAACAATACCGCCGAACCAAAGTAAGACATTGGTGGTAAGCAGTATGACTATTATCGCCCACAACTCTTTGTGTTCTACTCGTGCATATCATCTACGCATAGACCTGGCTCTGATGCCACTGTTTGGGAACGTAGCATGCAATTTCAAAAAAATTCCAACAGTCACGCAAGATCTATCTAGGAGATGCATAACAACGAGAGGGGGAGAGTGTGTCCACGTACCCTCGTAGACCGAAAGTGGAAACGTTATGTTAACGCGGTTGATGTAGTCAAACGTCTTCATGATCCAACTGATCTTAGTACCGAACGCACGCCACCTCCATGTTCAGCACACGTTCAGCTCGATGATGTCCCTCGAACTCTTGATCCAGCTTAGGGTCGAGGGAGAGTTCCGTCTGCACAATGGTGTGGTGACGATGATGGTGATGTGATCCGCGCAGGGCTTCGCCTAAGTATTACGACGCTATGATCGGAGGCGTAAATTGTGGAGGGGGCACCGCACACGGCTAAGAGAATAATTGATGTGCCTTCGGGGTGCCCCCTGATACGTCTCCAATGTATCTATAATTTTTGATTGTTCCATGTTGTTATATTATCAATCTTGGATGTTTTATAGTCATTTTATATCATTTTTTTGGTACTAACCTATTGGCATAGTGCCAAGTGCCAGTTGTTGTTTTCTGCATGTTTTTTACATCGCAGGAAATCAATACCAAACAAAGTCTAAATGCAACGAAACTTTATGGAGATTTTTTATGGACTAGAAGACACCCAATGGCCATGGCTGCACCTGGGGGGTGCTCCGAGGGGAGCACAACCCACCAGGGCTCGCCAGGAGGCGCAGGCGCGCCCTGGTGGGTTGTGCCCACCTCGGGTGCCCCTGGACCGCCTCTTCGCTCTATAAATACCCCAATATTCAAAAAACCCTAGGGGAGTTGACGAAAATCAATTCCAACCGCGGCAGAGTCTAGAACCACCAAATCCAATCTAGACACCATCACGGAGGGGTTCACCACGTCCATTGGTGCCTCTCGGATGATGTGTGAGTAGTTCTTTGTAGACCTTCGGGTCCGTAGTTAGTAGCTAGATGGCGTCCTCTCTCTCGCTGGATTCTCAATACAATGGTATCTTGGAGATCCATATGATGTAACTCTTTTTGCGGTGTGTTTGTTGGGATCCGATGAACTTTGAGTTTATGATCAGATCTATCTTTTTATATCCAAGAAGGAGTTATTTGAGTTTGTTTGATCTCTTATATGAATGATTGCTTATAGCCTCGTATTTATTCTCTAATATTTGGGTTTGGTTTGGCCAACTTGATCTATTTATCTTGCAATGGGAAGAGGTGCTTTGTAGTGGGTTCGATCTTACAGTGCTTGATCCCAAAGTGATGTAAGGGGAACCGACACGTATGTATCGTTGCTACTAAGGATAAAACGATGGGGTCTATCTCTACATAGATAGATCTTGTCTACATCATGTCATCGTTCTTATTGCATTACTCCATTTCTGTTGGGAAACACAGTAATTTCAAAAAAAAATCCTACGATCACGCAAGATCTATCTAGGAGATGCATAGCAACGAGAGGGGAGAGTGTGTCCACATACCCTCGTAGACCGAAAGCGGAAGCGTTTAGTAACGCGGTTGATGTAGTCGAACTTCTTCATGATCCAACCGATCCAAGTACCGAACGTACGGCACCTCCGCGTTCAGCACACGTTCAGCTCGATGACGTCCCTCGTGCTCTTGATCCAGTTGAGGACGAGGGTGAGTTCCGTCAGCATGACGGCGTGGTGACGATGATGATGATGTTACCGGCTCAGGACTTCGCCTAAGCACTACGACGATATGATCGAGGTGTGTAACTGTGGAGGGGGGCACCGCACACGGTTAAGAGAAACTTGTGTGTTCTAGGGTACCCCCTGCCCCCGTATATAAAGGAGGGAGAGGGAGGCCGGCCGGCCAAGCTAGGCGCGCCGGGAGAAGGGGAATCCTACTAAGACTCCAAGTCCTAGTAGGTTTCCACCTAAAGGAGAAGGGGGAAGGAAGGGAGAGGGGGTCGCGCCCCCAACCCCTTGTCCAATTCGGACTGGGCTTGGGGGGCACACCACCTCCTGGCCGCTGCCTCTCCTTCCCACTAAGGCCCATCAACTCCCCGGGGAGTTCCGGTAACGCCTCCAAGACTGCTTTTACTCAAACTATCCGGAACACTTCCGGTGTCCGAATAACATGGTCCAATATATAAATATTTATGTCTCGACCATTTCAAGACTCCTCATCACGTCCGTGATCTCATCCGGGGCTCCGAACAAACTTTGGTCATCAAAACACATAACTCATAATACAAATCATCATCGAACGAGCGTGCGGACCCCACGGGTTCGAGAACTATGTAGACATGACCGAGACACATCTCCGGTCAATAACTAATAGAGGGACCTGGATGCTCATATTGGCTCCTACATATTCTACGAAGATCTTTATCAGTTAAACCTCATAACGACATATGTTGTTCCCTTTGTCATCGTATGTTACTTTCCCGAGATTCGATCGTCGATATCATCATACCTAGTTCAATCTCGTTACCAGCAAGTCTCTTTACTCGTTCCGTAATACTTCATCCCACAACTAACTCATTAGTCACATTGCTTGCAAGGCTTATTGTGATGACCATTACCGAGAGGGCCCAGAGATACCTCTCCGAAACTCGGAGTGATAAATCATAATCTCGATCTATGCCAACCCAACAAATACCTTCGGAGACACCTGTAGAGCATCTTTATAATCAACCATTTACTTTGTGACGTTCGATAGCACACAAGGTGTTCCTCCGGTATTCGGGAGTTGCATAATCTCATAGTCTGAGGAACATGTATAAGCCATGAAGAAAGCAGTAGCAATGAAACAGTAACGATCATAATGCTAAGCTAAGGAATGGGTCTTGTCCATCACATCATTCTCCTAATGATGTGATCCCGTTCATCAAATGACAACACATGTCTATGGTTAGGAAACATAACCATCTTTGATAAACAAGCCTGTCAAGTAGAGGCATACTAGGGAGACTTTGTTTTGTCTATGTATTCACACATGTACTAAGTTTCCGGTTAATACAATTCTAGCATGAATAATAGACATTTATCATGAACTAAGGAAATAAATAATAACTTTATTATTGCCTCTAGGGCATATTTCCTTGAGTCTCCCACTTGCACTAGAATCAATAATCTAGATTACAAAGTAATGATTCTAACACCCATGGAGTTTTGGTGATGATCATGTTTTGCTCGTGGAAGAGGCTTATTCAACGGGTCTGCAACATTCATATCCGTATGTATCTTGCAAATCTTTATGTCCCATTCCGACACTTGATGACGGATGGAATTGAAGCGTCTTTTGATGTGCTTCGTTCTCTTGTGAAATGTGGATTCCTTTGCCAAGGCCATTGCACCAGTATTGTCACAAAAGATTTTCATTGGACCCGATGCACTAGGTATGACACCTATGTCGGTGTTCTGGGAGGGGGTCCCTAGACTTTCCTGCCTGCGGCCCATGGCGTGGCTCCACCAACGGCCTGGTATGATCCATCTTCACCAACAAACCACTCAAGACCCTCGCGAGGGGCCAAGCCTCGCGAGGCAGACGACCAAGACCTCCTCAGGGGAAGCCTCACTAGGTTGGCTCGCGAGGAGCGGAGAGATCAAGGCGGGGGGCACCTCGCGAGGTTCACATGACGTGAGCCATGACAACCGAAGCCAGGCGAGCGCCAGCGGTTGCAGAGTACCAGTTTCCTCTTTGGTGCTAAAGAGGCAAGCGCAGGCGAGGAGTCCAGAGGCATCAGGCAAAGGTTTTCATATCGGTGCAACAAGACCAATACCAGCAGGACGGCAGGACGGAGGTCACCACGGAGCCCACGGCGGTGTCACCACCAGAGCCTTTGGCAGGCGAAGACCACCTTTTGTTAGGATAGCTTGTACTAGCTGTTCCCCTTCAAATTGGCCGTTGTGGGATCCCTTCTCGCCTAAACATTTGGGAAGAGGACCAAGGCCTCTATAAATAGGACTAGCCACCACCATAGAAGAGAGGGATCGGAAGGGGCAAACCTTAGACAGATCATTCAGATCAACCTCAACCACACAAGCTCACTGAGCTCTAGAACACCTCTCTTCAGGAGGCTATTCTTCCCTTGTACTTGTTCATCCTCAGCCTACAAGGAAATCCACCACGCCACACTGGAGTAGGGTATTACACCACATCGGTGGCCCAAACCAGTATAAACTCTTGTGTTTCTTGTTCTCTGGGTTCGGCGAGCTAGGCTTTGAGATCGTTGAGGGTGTGAGCTAGGGGAAGAGAGATCTTCGTGCGCACCCCAGTGTTCAAACCTCGAGGGTTTGCCGGAACCCGTAATCCGACATTTGGCGCGCCAGGTAGGGGTGTGCTGAAGCCTTTCTTCTGTCGATCCGTGTTCCACTGCTCCACCGCTTCCATGGCCGACACTCATCGAAGCTCATGGCTGAGCGCCGCCTGCCGCCCATGTCACTCGTGACAGCCTCGCTGTCGTGAGCCTCCCCGTCGTTCTCCATCACCCACCGCCAACGCCGCCACCGCCCCCGCTGGAAACGAGCAGCAAGCATCATCGCTGCACCCCTCTGTGAGGCGGGACGGCCGCACCGCCACCCCGTCGCTGACTCCGGCCGTCTCATCGTTCCACGCTCAACGCGCACCCATGGACGTGCAGGCCGTGCTGCTCATGGCACGCGAGCTCCCGCGTTACCGCCCGGTTGTTAGACCTCTACGAGGATTGGCTGGACCGCATCGCTGAGCCCGTCAGCGCCGCTGGGGGCTCTCCCGTACCATCTCTCTACGAGGACGTAGCTCACGGAGCGCGTCCACCACCTCCGCACCAAGACGGCACCCTGGCACCAAGACGCGCGGCCCCTCGGCGCGACCCGCCGCGCTGGGCACCTGCGCATGAAGAAGGAAGTTGTCAAGAAATCTCCAGGCCACAAGAAAACGCTCCTGCACTCCCGGCTCCACCACGTCAAGACCGCGCGCCGCTTGCAGCAGCGGCGCGTGGATGCCAAGATCAGGCTCCACCTTCGCACGGGCTCCGGGGACCACGATAGGCTGGCGTGCCTTCACCCCAGAGCTGCGTAGCGTCGTCTGGCCCGACAAGTTCAAGCCAAACCTGCCTCCATGCTATGACGACACTCTTGACCCTGCAGAGTTCCTACAACTCTACAAGCGAAGCATCGAGGCAGACAACGGTGACGAGAAGGTCATGGCAAACTGGTTTCCCATGGCCCTCAAAGATGGTGCGTGCTCATGGCTCCTGAACCTACCCGCGGGATCGATCTTCTCCTGGGGCGAGATGCGCGAGCGCTTCGTCGCCAACTTCCAGGGCACTCCCAACCGCCCGCCGGCAGCGAGCGACCTACGGCGCATCAAGCAAAAGCTGGGAGAGACCCTACAGAAGTACATCCAGCGCTTCAACAACGTTCGCCTCAAGATTCCCAAGGCGATGGACGAGGCCATCATCTCGGCGTTCTCTGATGGTGTCCACGATGTCAAGATGAAGGAGGATCTTGCCATCCATGAGGAGTTATGCACGGCCCTGGAGATGTTCAACATGGGGACCAAGTGTGCAAGAGATGAGGAGGGGCGCCTCTTCCTCCTCGAGCTCCCTGCTGTCGACCCAGAAGAGAAGAAAGCCAAGGCCAAGGATGTGAAGCGCAAGGGAGTAGCCGTGCTCGCGGTGGAGCCGGACACGAAGCGCGGCAAGGACCACCCCGAGTCGTCCAAGAACAGTCGTCTGTTCTGCGCCTTCCACAACGTACACAGCCACCACACCAACGACCGCAAAAGCTCAGGGCCATTCGAGTCGACGCCCCGAGCACAACGACCGGGGCTACGGCCGAGGAGGAGGACGAAGTGGAGGACGCTAGGACGACCGCGGCCCCCGCCAGGAGTGGCGCGACCGGTCTCGTGAGGACCACTGGCAGGACCAGCCTCGTGAGGGCGCCTGGAGGGACCAGCCTCGTGAGGACCGACCTCTGGGCAACGCCGGTCTCCCTCCGCTGCCACCACCACCAAGTAGGAACGACGACCATCATCAGGATGAAGGGGCTGGGGGCTTCCAGGAGCCTCGTCCCATCGCCTGCATCTTGGGTGGCATGCAAGCCCCAGCCTCTTAGCGTATATTCAAGCAGTTTGCTCTTGAGGTGAACGCGGCCCTTCCCCAGCTCGAGGCCACGCGCCTGCTCAGGTGGTCCAAGTGCGCCATCACCTTCAGCTCGTCAGACCAGCTCAAGTGTGCAGCAACGGCCGGCGCCCTCTCGATGCTCTGCTCACCCGTCATCGGCAACGTTCAAGTAACCAAGACCCTCATCAACGGCGGCGCAGGGCTCAATGTCCTGT
The DNA here is from genome assembly GCA_021605145.1 of Aegilops bicornis. Classification (NCBI taxonomy): domain Eukaryota; kingdom Viridiplantae; phylum Streptophyta; class Magnoliopsida; order Poales; family Poaceae; genus Aegilops; species Aegilops bicornis. The sequence continues at coordinate 112,938,604 of CM038672.1, forward strand.
CCGTCGAGACATTCGATGGCCTCCAAGTGCCATACGATCATCTACATCATACCAAGCCTTTCTCAGGAGTGACTGACGGCTCCACCACCCCAATAGGGCAGATCCGCCTCCCTGTCACCTTCGACCAGCGTAACAACTACCGCACCAAGCTCATTGACTTTGACGTCGCCTACATCCGTCTGCCGTACAACGCCATCCTTGGGTATCCAGCATTGGCTAAGTTCATGGCAGTAACCCATCATGGCTACAATGTCCTCAAGATGCCAGGGAGCGGCGGTGTCATCACGGTCCCCTGTGAAGAAAGAGATGCGGTGTGCTCCCTTGAGCGCGCTTTCCAGGCCGCAGCGATCAAGGACCCCAACGACGAAGGCACCCTGTACCCTCCAAAGGCCATCCCCAAGAAGAAGAAGCGGCTATTCCATCCAGGGCCTTAGGAGAGCGGTGTTTCCAGTGGCACCACCTCAGGATCCACGTCCGCAGCTGGGGCGCCTCCCTCCCTCGCATAGGAAGGCGCGCACGGCGCCCTCCTCGGGCAGGGCTCTAGGGCTATCTTCTGGAGGGCCTTAAACCTGGCCAACATCACGAGGGAGCCGCTCAGGCACCATGTGGAGGCGTGCTTTGCCGCACGTTTCCCTCAGGAGGGCACTGGGCGAGGAGTGCCTGGTGCTCAGGAGTTTATCATCAAGGCGACCCAGGAGCTTCAAGAAGCAAGGACCATGCGCGGCGACCGCCGCCCACCACGCGGTGCAGCTCCCCATCCTAGCGAGGATGGCGGGCTACGCATCTGCATCGACATTCCAGGGATCAACATGGCCGCATCTCAAGAGCGCTTCTGGCCTTCGCGCGTTGGTCGGTGCGAGGCTCTGCCTCATAGCTATGTTCGCATGCCATTTGGCTTGCCGAACGTGGCTGCCGCCTTCTAACACCACTTGCGAAGCATCCTGGTGGCTTAGGAGGCCACACATCACGTAGTCCTGGCGGAGATGGCGACGGTCCTCCAAGAACCACCCGAGCCCCCGGAGCCTCCTGAGGCTCGGGGCCCTGGTGGCTCGTGAGAAGCGACTCCTTCAGCGCGCGTCTTCAGCTACTTCAACACTCCTTCGACAACGGTACCAGGTGACATTTTCCGGTTTACTCAGCTGGGAGCACCCCTCGGGCTGCATCATTCCCAGGTCGCACGGGCCTGTCCCTGCGGCGCATATCTTTTTGCATCTTTAGCTTACTCTATCGGGGGCACCCCTCGGGCTGCATCATCCCTAGGCCGCTCGGGTCCGTCCCAGAGGCATGTATCGTTCTTGCATCTATTCGAACTAGCCTGTTCCCTTGCATGGGTTACCTATGATTACCACCTGCCTGCCCGGTACTTCGAGGCCATGAATGTCGTGCGCCCTTGCAATCCCGCCCACGACCGCCTCATGATTAAGGACTGGCACGGCGTCCATGCTCGGGTCCGTTCGTGTAGCGTCGCCAAACCCAAGAGGCTGAGCTCTGGCTCGCAGGCCTGCTCTCGTGTACGTCACCTCCCATGGCCCTTGGTGCCTTGTTCTCGCATGAGCTAATCATGGACGGCCAGGCTAGGGTGCGCGACCCGGTGCCTCGCCACCATGGGAGCCACGCGCCGATCGTCTTTCTTCAGGATTCTTCGCATGAGAAGACTAGGCACGACGTCTGTGCTCGGGTCCGTCCCTGCAGCGTCAACAAATCCAATGACTGAGCTCTGTCTGGCGGGCCGGTCCCATTCACGTCACCTCCTAGGGTCGTTGGTGTTTGGCCTTCTCATGTGATCGCCTCAAGAGATTCGTCCGGCGTGGGTTGCCTAACCATCTCGTAGGACCACCACAGCCGTCAAGAATCAAGACCAGACGAAACCCGCCTTGTGGTAGGGCCTCGTGAGTCCCGCGCTGGCTCACGAGTGCCTAGACACACCTCGTCTAGCCCTGTCGTGCAAGCCACGTGTCAGGACGGGGCTGTACACGCCCGGGGGCTCCACTCAGAGGGAGCCCTCACCCACGCACCAGTGGAAGCACCATGCTCCGCGCTGGCAGTCGACACGGTTGACGAGCGGCTATGCCCGTGCAAGTGCGGAAGCGCTACGCTCTGCGCTGGTGATAAACAACTGAGGGCGGTCCCATGGCCGTACCAACCTCAGGGAGCCCCCGGGCTCGGTGCCCAGTCTCGTCGCAACACTTCCCCTCGGGAGAGTCGCGCGAGGGGGCTGGGCACGGAGGCTTCGCCCGGGTCATGCCCGAGCGTACGCCATCCTGCCAGGTCCCTCGGACCTGGTCGTCACGCGTCACTCCCGAGCGGAGCCTCGGCGAAGGAAAAGGTATGAAGGTCGTTTGAACGTCAAGGGGACTCCTGAGCATCGCGACTCAGGAGCCTAACTGCCCACGTAGCCCCTCACTCCTTGGTTCCGTCCTGGTGATCCGGACGACCCAACGGTGGTTGAGGTATGCGCGGGGTCGGGCCGTGCCGACGTAGAACACTAAGGCCAACTTTCGCATCTCCTTTCTGTAAGCTGTTTGCGCGTCAAGGGGGACTCCGGAGCATCGTGACTCAAGAGCCTAACTGTCCACGTAGCCCCTCACCCCTTGGTCTCGTCCTAGTGATCCGGATGACCCAACGAAGGCTGAGGACGCGCGGGGTCGGGCCTCGCCGACGTAGAACACCAAGCAAACGGGAAGGAAATCGCGGAATCTTAAATAAATATTACAAAACATATTGTCTCAAGGCATCAAGCAGAGTTTTAATGCCTCGACGAGGCACCTCACGCCATATGTCGCAAGAAAGTTTGCAGGAAGGTAAAACGGGAAGGAGCGTCATTGTGCACCAGCAAGCCTTGTCTTCAGCCTTGGGCGCCGTCATCAGGAAGCGCCTTCCCGTCGGTAGCGTCGCCGGCCTTGGTCACGGGATCGGCGGCGCCACCATTTGGAGGTGCAGGGTCAACGGCAAGGAATTTCTTCAACAGGGCCTCCATCTGGCCCTTCACGGCTGTGGCAGCAGCTGCGCAGCACTCCTCCTCCACAGGCTCGAGCAGTCCGCAAAGGTCAGCTTCAGGATCGCGAAGATGGAGGTGGTTGAAGACGCGCGTCAAGGCAGATGAAGAAAGCACGCGTGCTTCCCCCTCCACCATGGGGCCGATCCCGTCGATGACGCCCTCGAGCGCCATGACAAGATAAGGAAGCAGCTGGGCGGGACCTTCGTCGTCTGTCACCAGCGGCTTCTCCAAGCCCCTCTCGTAGAGCGCCCGCAGCGCCTCACGGGATCTCTCCTCGAGGGACTTGAAGGCCACGCGATCCTCAGCCAGAACCTTCGCTTTGGCTTCCAGCTGGGCCTTCTCTGCCTCCATCTTCTGCTCCAACTTGTCCAGACGGCTACGCTCTACGATCTGCACCCTCGCCAACTGCTTCAACTCAGCATCACGGCTGGTGACGGCGTCTTCTCGGGCCTTCATCTTCTCCTCCTCCACCTTGCGACTGCGGGCCTCGGTCACGCGCTCGTTGCGCATGGACTCCAGCTCGGCCTCCATCGACTGGCAGCGCTCCTTGGCGGCTTCGACGTCCTTCAGCGCTACCTCGTGGGCGGCCGCGGCTTGGTCGGCAGCTCGCTTGTCCTCCTCGAAAGCTGCCACGGCCTGGCCCAATGCCGCCCTGACAGACGCGTCGGAGTGCAGCCAGCCCGAGATCAGCTCCAGGCGCCCTGCCATCGGGCGATGGTCGGCACCTTGAAGATCATCCAGCAGCCAGGTCAGTGCAGAAAGAGCATGCTCCAGGGCATCGGGCGCAGCGGAAGGACCGCGGGCTTGCGGTACGGCAGAAGAAGAAGGCAGCGTCATCGTCAAGACCTGCAGGTTGATGGCGGCGGGAGAAGAAGCCAGAAGCCCGGGAGCCTGCAGGGCCTCGGCCAGCGAGCTGGGGACGGGTGCCTCAGGAGCTGACATGGCGGTGGAGGTCGCCTTCTCCTGAGGACGGTCCGGTGGGCCTCGCAAGGACGACCGAGCGGGAGAAGTATGGGCGCCTTTGCCGCCCCTCTGTGCTGGAGGAGGTGCGGCCTGATACGTCTCCAACGTATATATAATTTATGAAGTATTCATGCCATTTTTACAATAATTTTATATGATTTTGGTATGATTTGATTAGAACTAACCTGGACTGACGCTGTTTTCAGCAAAACTATCGTGGTGTTGTCTTTGTGCAGAAATAAAAGTTCTAGGAATGCGATGAAAATCAACGGAGATTTTTTCTGGAAAATATAAAAAATACTGCAACGAAGAGTTACCGAAGGGGAGGCCCGTGGGCCCCACGAGGGTGGAGGGCGCCCCCCTGTGCCTCGTGGACTTCTCGTGGGGCCCCTGACTTGTTCTCGATGCCAACCTCTCCCATAAATACCCAAACCTCCAGAAAATAACCTAGATCGGAAGTTCCTCCGCCGCAAGCCTCTGTAGCCACGAGAAATCAATCTAGGCCCTCTCCGCACGCCACGGGAGGGGCCATCATCACCGGAGGCCATGGAGGAGGATCCCAGAGGGGCCATTATCGCCATGAAGGCCAAGATCCAGAGGGAGAACCTCTCCCCATCCAGGGGAGGCCATGGAGGAGGAAGCACAAGGGGGAGAACCTCTCCCCCTCTCTCTCGGTGGCGCTGGAGTGCCATTGGGAGGGGAATCATCGCCACGGTGATCGTCTTCATTAACATCATCACCATCCTCATATTTTTACGTGAGCCACTCTCCCGCACCCCACTGTAATCCCTACTTGAACATGGTGCTTTATGCCACATATTTTTTTTTTGACTATATACTGCAAGGCAACAGCCTCACAACCCTTTATTGATAAAGAACTAGAGAAGTTACAATATTACAAATATACAAGCAGAAGAAAAGGAAATACTTACAAAGAGATCTAGGAAAGGGTAGCTATCCAAGAGATTAAGCTATCTTTATATTTACATCTAATTGTATGAGACCAAAGAGAAATGTCATAAATAAGGTTCCTCCTCCAAGATCTGAAGGAAGGCTGCTCATTTCTGAAGATCTTCCCATTCCTTTATGTCCAAATATTCCATGTAGCAGCGAAGACAACCTGTGTGAAAAAAGGAAGACCAAAATCCCTCCTAGCAGATTGAGCCATCTCATATGTAGTCTGGTTCAGCCGAACAGTCCAAGAAATCCCAAGGTAATTCCAAACCCTTTGACTGAAGTTGCAAGCAAAGAAAAGATGTGACCGATCTTCATGAGAAGCACAGTGGCATAGCACACATGTGTCATCCTGGATGATCCAGTGTCAGCGCTGCATCATATCCCTAGTGTTCAAACGATCCATTAAGAGAAGCCAACCAAACACCTTGAACTTGAGCGCACACTTCCAAATCCATTTGAAAATGGGATCAACCACCAGGTGGGAGAAGCAAGACTCATAGTAAACCTTTGACTTAAAATCCCCAGATTTAGATGGCCGCTTCCAAATGTCCTTCCTCTCTTCATCTAGGTTGATCAGTGGCAACAGAGACTGGAGTTGGGTGAATTCAATATAGGCCTCCAGCGATAGAGGTAGGTGGAAGTGATCAGAGACGTCAGGCTGCTCCATAAAATCTTTGACAGTGATCGCACCATCAATCACAAATGAATGGAGCCTTGGGAATCTCTCGTGCAATAAGACAAGATGATTACCCAGTTGCCATCGATCAAGCCAAAAAATGCACCGTGTTGCCTGCATGTACTTGTGGAACAGATAGCTTGTAGAAGTTGTTGTATATACGCATGACATGACGCCACCAAAAGGAGCCACAGCTCTGAGTGATTTGTGGCGGTGAGGAGGCGGAATATGTGTCCCAAATTAATGTGACCCAAGGCACGTCAACCTTGTTAAAAAACTTGAAGAGATGCTTGAGAAACAAGGCCTCATTTTGAATACCCAAATTAAGAACGCCCAGACCACCGTACTTCTTAGGCCGACAGACCAAATCCCAAGCAGCCAATGATTGCCGTGGATTATCCGTGTTTCCTCTCCACAGACATTTCCGCATGATTCGCTCTATTTGCTGAAATATGCCCTTGGGAAGAGAGAGTGTACACAGGTAATAAATTGGCATGGAACACAACACCGACTACAGAAGTTGTAGACAACTCCCTTGATTCAGTAGGCATGAGGATGCAGATAAACGATGCTCAATGGGTCAACCAGGGGCAGAAGGTCATAGATTGTAGGTCTTGAAGTTCCCATTGGAAACCCTAGATATGTGAATGGCATGGAACCAACATCACATCCAAGCAAAGTGGCAACCCTAGCACCCTCTTCATCACTCATATTGATTGGAATAAGGGAGGATTTACTGAAGTTGACACGTAGTCTAGTTGACGCCGCAAAGGTGTCAAGCATCTCCTTGAAGGCAATGAGTTGGTCGTCGATCGCAGGCAGGACAATGAGAGTATCATCCGCGTATTGGACAATCGGGTAATCATTGGAGCTGGTTGGGATTGGCAGTGAATGAATGTTCCTAGAACACATCTCATTGACCACAGACTGGAGTAAATCAACCGCAATTACAAATAATAACGGAGATAAAGGATCCCCTTGACGAACGCCCGTTCTGCATACAAAGTGATTGCCAATTCTTAATTACAGACTCTACCTCAGAATTCGTGAATGGTTGAGATAAATCCTCCATACCATCAACTCGCTCAATTAAGGTGTCCAAGTCAAACCCCATTTGAATTCCTTTTGTTTGGCCCATAAGGTGATTGAAATCAGACCAAAACATGCCAGCCAACTGTTGATGATCAGAGACCACCTCACCTGCCGAATTCTTGATTGAAGAAATTGTGTTCCTCTGAAACCTTTCAGTGGCCATGGCATGGAAAAATTTAGAATTTTCCTCACCAACTTTAATGCTTCTTATTGTACAACGTTGCCTCCAATAAACAAACTGCCAATACAAAATATCCTCCAGATGCAATTTCACAATTCGCCTAAAATTAAACTCTGGTCTACTCAAAGGCCTAATCTCCTCCAACCCATCAAAATAAAGAATGACTTTGTTGCAATCCAAAATGAGTGCATTAACGGTTGACAGGTTTAAATGCCATTTCTTGAGGGCATACCGAAGAGCTTTGAATTTGGAAGATATAGTTAAAGCTGCCAAGGATCTACCCACTGACCAGTTCCAAACCTGAGCAACACATTCATTAAATCCAGGCAAATCAATCCAATAATTTTCAAAGCGAAAGAGCTTAGCCTTAGGAATGGCAGTGGCGATCGTGACCACGCAAGGCACATGATCGGAGGCAGTGCGTGCAAGAGGCAAAACTAATGCCACGTATTATGATCCAATGATGTGTTGCCATCATATGATGTTTTGAGTAGATATCCTTTGTCTTTGGGTTGATTGATGATCTAGATTGGTACGAGTTGTATGTTTTATTTTGGTGCTGTCCTATTGTGCCCTCCATGTCGCGCAAGCATGAGGGATTCCCGCTGTAGGGTGTTGCAATACGTTCATGATTCGCTTATAATGGGTTTCTTGAGCAGAAGCATAAACCCGAGTAAGGGGGTTGTTGCGTATGGGATAAAGGGGACTTGATATGTTAATATTATGGTTGGGTTTTACCTTAATGATCTTTAGTAGTTGCGGATGCTTGCTAGAGTTCCAATCATAAGTGCATATGATCCAAGAAGAGAAAGTATGTTCTTATGCCTCTCCCTCATACGAAATTGCAATGACGACTGCCGTTATTGTTAACAATTGCCTAGGATAATTCCACACACCGACCCATCATTATTCCACACTCGCTATTTATAATATTTAATAATATATTCTAACTTTATGATAACACACCTACTTTTACGTTTTAGCTCTCCGATATCATGCAAAGTTATCCTCTTCATACCCACAACGTAGTTTATTTCTCGTTTCTAGTCGGAAGCAAACGTTCGGTGTACGTAGAGTTGTATCAGTGGTAGATAGGACTTGAGAGAATACTTGTCAGTGTACAAAAAGAAGGGCACGTTTTTGTACCCCTTTACCTGTGCACGGGCAGTCAGAGCCGCGCCCACGAGCACACCAAGCAGAGCAGGGGAGGTGAGCCAAGGTAAGACCGAAGCCCAAGATAACCAGAGCAATGCCAAGACCAAGGCCACAAAGATCAGATGGATGAAGCATGTTTCCCCGGCAAGGACCCTTGCCGGGGCAGCCTCAGCGGCCCCAGCAAGACCCTTGCCGGGGCAGCTCGCCCACGCCAGCCGAGCGAGCCACCCTCGAGCCCACCAACACTCGACAAATGCATTGGGACAGGGCTCGGGAGGCACCTCTATTGTGGCATGCAGATCTTTGTGAAGACAAAGAATAGTCAAGATCAAATGAGGATAGGAAGGCATCCATCCTCACCGAAGAAACCCACAAGACCCCCCACAAGATCCTTGCCGGGGACGCCTGCGCGCCACGGCAAGACCCTTGCCGGGCCACCCGGCAAGGCCCTCGCCAAGTGCACCCAGGCCACCATCAGCCCACACCAGCCAAGTCTCCATCGCCGTTCGCATGCATTGCCGACCCAACCAGTCAAGGTGCACCTGCATGGCAACATGCAGCCCTTCGTGGAGGCTCCACCACCGCGCCACCTCAGCTGCCTGCCTGCCTACATGGCACTGCATGCGTCGCTGGCCAGGGCGCGTGTTGAAGCTTGGAGGAGCAGTGACGGACGGGACGGGCCTCGCCCCCGTCCCCGATAATGTGGAGGGACACTGCTACGTCTTGAGCTTGCGTTGGTTTTCCCCGAAGAGGGGAGGATGATGCAGCAGAGTAGCGTAAGTATTTCCCTCAGTTTTTGAGAACCAAGGTATCAATCCAGTAGGAGGCCACGCGCAAGTCCCTCGTACCTACACACATTAAAGCAAATAACTCCTCGCAACCAACGCGAATAGGGGTTGTCAATCCCTTCACGGTCACTTAGGAGAGTGAGATCTGATAGAGATGATAGATAATATTTTTGGTATTTTTGGTACAAAGATGCAAAGTAAAATAAAAGGCAAAGTAAAAAAGCAAAGCAATAATAAAGCGTAGGAAGATTAATATGATGAGAATAGACCCGGGGGCCATAGATTTCACTAGTGGCTTCTCTCAAGAGCATAAGTATTTTACGGTGGGTGAACGAATTAATGTTGAGCAATTGAAAGAATTGAGCATAGTTATGAGAGTATCTAGGTATGATCATGTATATAGGCATCACGTCCGAGACAAGTAGACCGACTCCTGCCTGCATCTACTACTATTACTCCACTCATCGACCGCTATCCAGCATGCATCTAGAGTATTAAGTTAATGAAACCAGAGTAACGCCTTAAGCAAGATGACATGATGTAGAGGGATAAATTCATGCAATATGATAAAAAAACCATCTTGTTATCCTCAATGGCAACAATACAATACGTGCCTTGCTGCCCCTACTGTCACTGGGAAAAGGACACCGCAAGATTGAACCCAAAGCTAAGCACTTCTCCCATTGCAAGAACTACCAATCTAGTTGGCCAAACCAAATGGATAATTTGAAGAGACTTGCAAAGATAACCAATCAAACATAAAAGAATTCAGAGAAGATTCAAATATTGCTCATAGATAATCTTGATCATAAACCCACAATTCATCGTCTCAACAAACACACCACAAAAAGAAGATTACATCAAATAGATCTCCATGAGAGAGGGGGAGAACATTGTATTGAGATCCAAAAAGAGAGAAGAAGCCATCTAGCTACTAACTATGGACCTGAAGGTCTGAAGTAAACTACTCACACTTCATCGGAGAGGCCATGATGATAATGTAGAAGCCCTCCGTGGCGGATTCCCCTTCTGGCGGAGCTCCAGAACAGGCTCCAAGATGGGATATCGTGGATACAGAAAGTTGCGGCGGTGGAATTAGGTTTTTGGCTCCGTCTCTGATCTGTTGGGGATACGTAGGTATATATAGGAGGAAGGAGTACGTCGGTGGAGCTTCGGGGAGCCCACGAGGTAGGGGGCGCGCCCTGGGGGGGGGGGCGCCCTCCACCCTCATAGCCGCCTCCCTCCTTTCTTGACCGAGGGTCCAAGTCTCCTGGATCTTATCTGATGAGAAAATCACATTCCCGAAGATTTCATTCCGTTTGGACTCCGTTTGATAATCCATTTCTTCGAAACACTGAAATAGGCAAAAACACAGCAAATCTGGGATGGGCCTCCGGTTAATAGGTTAGTCCCAAAAGTAATATAAAAGTGGAAAATAAAGCCCAATATGGTCCAAAACAGTAGATAATATAGCATGGAGCAATAAAAAATTATATATACGTTGGAGACGTATCAGACACCTAAGCCTCGCATTAAATGCGCTTTGTCCTGTAATACCAGCGATAAGCTCGTGACGCTGTAGCACTTTCCACCTCCTGTGTGCCACTGTGGCAGCCCCTTTTGCCTATAAAAGGAGGCCCATGGCACACGGAAAAGGATTCGGATCTTTCGAACCGGCACCTAGAGCTAGTTCAAGAGCTCAAGAACACTAAATACATCCACCAAAGCAGGATCGTAGGGTTTTACGCATCTTTGCGGCCTGAACCTGGGTAAATCCCTTTGTGTTGTCTGCTAGTACCGCTCTTCTCACGATCCCTGCACCCCGCAACCGTAGAAGGGATTCCAGTGATTCCATAGGTGTCGTTCCCCTCCGACATCTTTGGCGCGCCAGGTCGGGGGCGCAATTGTGAGAATCTGGTCTAGCAGTTGACCTAGTTGTTCTTCATCGCCACGGCTCCTACGAAGGAGGCGGCCAAGAAGGCGGCGCTGCCCGTTGACACGAAGGACGCCGAGGCAGTGACGAGAGAGCTAAGTCATCCTGAACTTTAAGTTTTTTTCTTTAAATATAAGGTTATTATCCTGGACGGTTCGGCCTATGTATGGAGAGCCCGTACGCAGAGGGGCCCTCCTGCGATCGGCAACGCCCTTGTTCTGTTTCGAGCCCGCTCAACAGTTCAAGCGGCCGCGTCGAGAACGGCAGGGTAGCCTTTCGCCATCGGCAACGCTCTCGGTTCTGACTCGAGTCAAGCTCGACAGATCGAGCGGCCGCGCCAAGGGCGGTAAGGTGCTTTGCCCGGCAACAAGCACACCCGGCAGGCTAATTGGGATCCGTCCTCAAGGCGCCACTCTAGGTTTATGTGCCAACAAGCTTACACAATCGACATGGGGCGAACATACAAAGGAAAATCGAACAGGAAAATAACATGCATAGTTTCAGGGGCACTGCGGAGTTATATTACACAAATTGTCGCCGCGGTTCTAACTAAAGATAGCATTGTCTTGGTCATGAACCTGCAGCGGTGACGGAGAACGGGGTGCCTAGTCACGACGCTGGCCCTCCACCCTCTTGATTTTGTCGATGCGGCTGAGTATGGGCTGGATACGCTCGTTGAGCGCCGCGATGTCGGCGCCGCACTAGTTGACGGGCCAGAACCCTCCTCGGCAGGGCTCAGTCCCGGCAAGACTGAGTCCCCGGCAAGGCTCGGTCACGGCAAGACTGGCGCCAGTACGACGGGACCCACGCGACCGGGTGAAGAGGCGCAGAAGAAGAAAATGGTACAGCACCCAGTTTACTTTGTCAGCTCCCTCTTGGAGGCGGCTAGGTCGAGGTACTCAAGTGTGCAAAAGCTGCTCTTCGGCCTCCTTATGGCTTCGAGGAAGCAACGCCATTACTTCCAAGCGCATGAGATCACGGTGGTCACCCGCCTCCCATTGCAACGGATACTGCATAACCCAGATGCAACGGGGAGGATCATGGAATGGGCCCTGGAGCTGCCAAGTTTTGGTTTAAAGTTCGAAAGTACCTCGACGACTCAGAGCAGAGTCTTGGTGGAGTTTGTTGCAGAATGGAACTCAACGCCCGACGAAGAGGTACAGGAGACCACTCTCCCGCAGAAGGAAACGAGCCATGGCAATCGGGTCATGTACTTTGATGGTGCCTTCTCACCGCAAAGGCGCCGGTCTTTGGTGTCTGCTTGTCGCACCCACCGGAGAGCACCTCAAGTATGTCATCCAGATGCACTTCCCCGGAGATGTCAACCAACAACACCGCCGAAAGTACGAGGGTTTGCTTGCCGGTCTCGTGATCGCGCAGACCTCGGAATTAAAAAGCTCATCGTCAGGGGCGACTCACAACTCGTCGTCAGGCAGATCAACAAAGATTATCAAAGTCCATTGATGGAAGCTTACGTAGATGAGGTGAGGAAACTGGAGGAGCGCTTTGACACTATACAAACGGAGCATGTCCCTCGGGCTGAGAACGACATTGCCGAGTACCTGTCAAAGCGCGCTGCCCTCAAGCTACCTGTGGAACCAGGTACTTTTGTGCTTCAGTTAACCCAACCATCCGTTGAGCCGTCAACCGGAAGAACAAGCGGAGGAAGCTAGGCCCCGGCAAGTACTTCCCCACCGAGCTCCCCAGAGCCGCTGGCGAAGATGTTGCCGCGGATGCCGATCCTGCCGCAGATGCCGACTGGCAGGACCTCGTGTCATGGCCATGGAGGTGGCGCCTCCCTGCGGGCGTAAGAGATGCCTTTGGTCCTTGTCGTCAAGCCACAAGCTCCGGCATGGGCGCAGCACACCGTCCGATTCCTTCAAAAAGGAGAGCTTCCTGAGGAGCAGTCAGAGGCAGAAAGAGTAGCCCGCCGGTCTGCTCTGTACCAATTCGTAGAACGACAGGCTGTAAGAAGACCGAATGGGGTGAAATTGATGTGCATCTCCCGGGAGGAAGGACAAAAGCTGTTGGCAGAGATACATGGAGGTATATGTGGCTCCCACATAGGGTCAAGAGCCCTTGCCGGCAAGGCTTTCCGGCAAGGTTTCTTCTGGCCCACCGCCCTCCAGGATGCGACGGCACTAGTAACCAAGTGTGAAGCGTGCCAGTTCCATTCAAAGAAGCTCCATCAACCAGCTCAAGCCCTCCAAACTATCCCTCTCTCCTGGCCCTTCTCGGTCTGGGGGCTCGACATATTGGGCCCTTTCTCCTGTGCTGTCGGGGGCTTTGAGTACTTGTACGTCGCAGTCGACAAGTTCACAAAGTGGCAGAGGTGGAAGCAGTGAGGAAGGTGACAGCGCAGTCAGCCATCAAGTTCTTCAAGGGACTAGTGTGCCGTTTTGGGGTGCCCAACAGGATCATCACCGACAACTGCACACAAATCACAAGCCATGCCTTCATGCAATACATTGAGGATCTCGGCAGTAGGGTCTGTTTTGCTTCCGTGGCACACCCACGGAGCAACGGCCAAGCGAGAGAGCAAATGCTGAAGTCCTGTGAGGCTTAAGGACGAAGACTTTTGACAGGCTGCACAAGAGCTGAAGGTGCTGGATTGATGAGTTGCCGGCAGTTCTTTGGTCGATCAGAACGACGCCAAATCGAGCCACCGGCCAGACACCCTTTGCCCTAGTTTACGGGGCAGAAGCAGTTCTCCCCGCAGAACTCATATACGGGTCACCTCGAGTGCTCGCTTATGATGAGCTTGAGAAAGAGCGATTGCGGCAAGATGACGCGACGCTCCTTGAGGAAGATCCTCTCCGGGCGGCTGTGAGAGAAGCACGCTACCAGCAAGCCTTGCGCCGCTACCATAGCCGCAAGGTTCATGCCCGGAGCTTTGAGGAAGGCAACCTTGTTCTTCGGCACGTTCAGTCGTCCAAGAATTCCAACAAGTTGACGCCGAAGTGGGAAGGCCCTTGTCGGGTAATACGAGTCACCGAACTGGCGCGATCCGCTGGAGATCAAGATGTCGTCCCAGTGAGCAACTCCTGGAACAACGAGCATCTTCGCAAGTTTTAGCCATAAGGCGCGGCTTGACGGGCCTCCCGGCGAGCCACCTTTTGTACAAGCTTTGCCGACAAGGCGTGTGACCCTTTGTACAAAGCCAGGCGCAGACCCTGAGCATAAATAAATGAAGCGCTGGCACCCTAAGTTATAGCATGCATGCTAGATTGAGTCTCTTCCTTGGTTAGGGTTGATAGTGCTTAGCGGCGGCTAACCCCTAGCTTAGAGGTCGAGTGCGCGTCTCTCTGTTCTTCTCTGTCTTCTTTGGTTCGCAGGACACATGAATATCCTTGCCAAGCTGCTTTGGAAGAAAGGGGACGGACCGCATCCTGCCCCGACAAGCCGATGTGCCAGGGCTACAAGAGCAAAGATCCACCCGCGGCAAGCCAAGGTTGCCGGGGGCTGCAGATTCAGATAAGTTCTCTACCCCTTATCATGCATTTCGTTATGGACTGAGGTATGTGAAACCTCGTTTTATCCTTAGGCTACCGTGCTCCCCTCATTCCGGACCCTAGGACTCGTCTCCGGGACCGAAGTTTGGTCGTAGTCGCAGCAAGGAAATGAAATGAGGAGCCTAAGCCCACCTCATTCCTACCTCCGCCAAGGGCGTGAGAAAGGTCGGCGAAGTGGGGACGGCAAGGCTCATTGGGCGAGAAAACATTTATCTTAAAGGTAACAAGGATTTACTCCTTGTCGTTGGTTTTACCTGTGAACGAAAAACCCGGCAAACATCCCTTTTTCATTAAAAAACATTCCGTACAGGTACAGTTCATGCGAAATGAAAAACATGAACAAGGGGATTACAAGTTCAAAATTTAATAAAGGCTCGTAGGCTTACAAACTCAAAAAAGAGATAAGATGCCCGTAATCCTTTTCTTGTCCCTCTCCTCACGAGGCAGGTCAAGGAGGCGAAAGGGCGAAAGGGGCGCCTAGGTGAGCTACGAGCAGCAGAAAGCACCAAGAGAACACCTCGGTGGCCTCCCACGGGCGGGCCGGTGATGACGGTGCCGGGAAAGGAGCTGGAAGACGAGGCGGCAGGACCGACAATACGCAATGAAGGCGTCGGTGCCCAGATTCGAGTTGTGACGGCCTTGCTGCCCGCCTCTTCCTCTTCCGCAGCCTCCCGACGCCTTGACCGCCCAAGGAGACGGCCCCAGAAGTTCAAGGAGCTGGCCCCGCCCGGGAAAACCTCTGCCGGAGGAGCGGCCAGTGCAGATCTTCTTCTTGCCTTTCCGCCCAGTCTTGGGCGTCCGACGCCTAGTCAGACTCGTCCCCGCTATCTGCCCCGTTGTCTTCCTCGTCACTTACACTCGAGGAAGAGCTTCCATCGTCAGAATCTCCATCGGAAGAGCTCTCCACGCAGCACTTCAGGCGAGTGCCGAACTCTCTGAGGACCTTGACGGAGAGTAGGCCATCCTCCATTAATTTGAAGTAGAGGACGAGCCCCGCCGTCCGGCTATGGATGCGAGCGAACGTCTTCCACCCACGACGGAGATACATGAATCGAGGAGCCGGGAAGTCGACGTCGACCCGTGTGCCCCAGTTCCCGCAACCCCTCATGTGCAATATGAGGGATTGGGGCCGGTCACGCTCCATCTCCCGAGCGAACGTGGAAGGAAGACGAAGGCGGCGACGCGGAGGCCGGCGCAGCCTGATGAAGAACTCGCGGGGCTGGTCTCCGACATGGCCTTCCATCAGGAAAGGCATCATTGGCGGGGAGGAAGCCAGCGCGCCGCCCAGTCCTCCTCTTCCCCGAGCACTGCGACCGCTGCCCCGGCCTCGCCCACGGCCTTGCCCCCTCCCCCTTCCCCTCGCGACCGGCTCCACCACCGCAGGCTCAGGAGGAGGAGGGACGCGTTCTCGAGCGGCGACCCTTGCCGCCACCGTCGAAGGACCAGGATTCCCTTTCTCCATGGCGAGTGGAAGCAAGAAGCAGAAGCAAGAGGAGATAGATGACAGAAGAGTGCGGGACGCCATCCCCCCTTCCCCCTCCTTATTAAGGAGCGGGGTCGGGTTCGCCGCCTGCTCGCCAATCCAGCGACCGAGACGCTGAATCGGGACCGACCCGCTGCCCCAACCAGCGACGGCCCGGTTTCCCGCCCCCGCCGCTTGCTACCCCAAGTGCATGGGGTACGCATGGCGGACGCGCAGAACCGAGGGGACAGGCGAAGCGACCTCTCCCCACCCAGTGATCGTGGGGAGGTGGACGCCTTGAAGACCGCGCCCGGCCCCGTTCAGTAAACGAGCCGCACCTCCACACCTCCATGTTTTTACGGGGAAGGCGCGAGCCGCCTCTTTACAGCGATGTGACGCATGCGTGTGAAAACCGCCCCTCGCATGCCGCCCACGTCACGCACACCCCTCCACGCTGCGCCACACGCGTGGGTCATGGGAGGCGGGCGCGCGAAGAATCTTACCGCGGTAAAAACCGCCCCACCTGCCACAAGACCGCTTTTGGGCCCGCCCAACAACGTGTCGCGCTTATGTGTGGCCCAGTCTGGGGCTCCTGTCGGTGTACAAAAAGAAGGGCACGTTTTTGTACCCCTTTACCTATGCACGGGCAGTCAGAGCCGCGCCCACGACCACACCAAGCAGAGCAGGGGAGGTGAGCCAAGGTAAGACCGAAGCCCAAGATAACCAGAGCAACACCAAGACCAAGGCCACAAAGATCAGATGTACGAAGCAGGTTTCCCCGGCAAGGACCCTTGCCGGGGCAGCCTCAGCGGCCCTGGCAAGACCCTTGCCGGGGCAGCTGATGTCTACTACACAACCTTCTTCTTGTAGACGTTGTTGGGCCTGCAAGTGCACAGGTTTGTAGGATAGTAGCAAATTTCCCTCAAGTGGATGACCTAAGGTTTATCAATCCGTAGGAGGCGTAGGATGAAGATGGTCTCTCTCAAGTAACCCTGCAACCAAATAACAAAGAGTCTCTTGTGTCCCCAACACACCCAATACAATGGTAAATTGTATAGGTGCACTAGTTCGGCGAAGAGATGGTGATACAAGTGCAAAATAGATAGTAAATATAGGTTTTGTAATCTGAAATAATAAAAACAGCAAGGTAACTAATGATAAAAGTGAGCGTAAACGGTATTGCAAATGATAGGAAACAAGGCCTAGGGTTCATACTTTCACTAGTGCAAGTTCTCTCAACAATAATAACATAGATAGATCATATAACAATCCCTCAACATGCAACAAAGAGTCACTCCAAAGCCACTAATAGCGGAGAACAAACGTAGAGATTATGGTAGGGTACAAAACCACCTCAAAGCTATTCTTTCAGGTCGATCTATAAAAGAGTTCGTACTAGAATAACACGTTAAGACACAAATCAATCAAAACCCTATTGTCACCTAGATACTCCATTGTCACCTCAAGTATCCGTTGGCATGATTATACGATATGCATCACACAATCTCAGATTCATCCAACCAACCTAAAAGTACTTCAAAGAGTGCCCCAAAGTTTCTACCGGAGAGTCAAGAACGTGTGCCAACCCCTATGCATAGGTTCATGGGCGGAAGCCGCAAGTTGGTCACCAAAACATACATCAAGTGGCACATGATATCCCATTGTCACCACAGATAAACACGGCAAGACATACATCAAGTGTTCTCATAAAAGACTCAATCCGATAAGATAACTTCAAAGGGAAACTCAATTCATCACAAGAGAGTAGAGGGGAGAAACATCATAAGATCCAACTACAATAGCAAAGCTTGGGATACATCAAGATCATGCCATAGAGGGAACACGAGAGAGAACACGAGAGAGAGAGAGAGAGAGAGAGAGAGAGAGAGAGAGAGAGAGAGAGAGAGAGAGAGAGAGAGAGAGATCAAACACATAGCTACTAGTACATACGCTCAGCCCCGAGGGTGAACTACTCCCTCCTCGTCATGGATAGTGCCGGGATGATGAAGATGGCCACCGGTGATGGGTTCCCCCTCCGGCAGGGCGCCAGAACGGGCTCCCGAGAGGTTTTTGGTGGCTACAGAGGCTTGCGGCGGCGGAACTCCCGATCTATCTTCTGTTCTGGAAGTTTTAGGGTACGTAGGTATATATGGGTGAAAGGAGTACATCGGTGGACCGAAGGGGGGGGCACGAGGCAGGGGGCGCACCCCCCACCCTCGTGAGCACCTCCCTTCTTCCCTGACGTGCACTCCAAGTCCATCGGGTGGCTTTCCTTCCAAAAATAACTTCTCCAGTTGATTTTGTTCCGCTTGACTCATTCGATATTCCTTTTCCTCGAAACACTGAAATAGGCAAAAACAGCAAATCTGGGCTGGGCCTCCGGTTAATAGGTTAGTCCCAAAAGTAATATAAAAGTGGAAAATAAAGCCCAATATTGCCTAAAACAGTAGATAATATAGCATGGAGCAATCAAAAATTATAGATACGTTGGAGACGTATCAAGCATCCCCAAGCTTAATTCCTGCTCGTCCTCGAGTAGGTAAATGATAAGAAAAGGTAATTTTTGATGTGGAATGCTAGTTGGCATAATTTCATTGTAATTCTTCTTACTTGTGAGATGAATACTCAGATCCGAATGAATACAAAATAAAAGTTCATATTGATAAAAGAAATAGTAATAGTTCAAGCATACTAATCAAAGTAATCATGTCTTCTCAAAATAGCATGGCAAAAGAAAGTTCGTCCCTACAAAATCATATAGTTAGGCTATGCTTCATTTTCGTCACACAAAGATGTTCCCAACTTCTATACCCCCAATGACAAGCCAAGCAATTGTTTCATACTTAAATAATCTCAAACTTTTTCAACCTTCACGCAATACATGAGTGTGAGCCATGGATATAACACTATGGGTGGAATAGAATATGATGATGGGGATTGTGTGGAGAAGACAAAAAAGAGAAAGTCTCACATTGACGAGGATAATCAACGGGCTATGGAGATGCCCATCAGTTGATGTCAACATGAGGAGTAGGGATTTCCATGCAACGGATGCACTAGAGCTATAAATGAATGCTCAACAAAAGAAAACTAGTGGGTGTGCATCCAACTTGCTTGCTCATGAAGACCTAGGGCATTTGAGGAAGCCCATCGTAGGAATATACAAGCCAAGTTCTATAATGAAAAATTCCCACTAGTATGAAAAAAGACAACTTATGAGACTCACTATATGAAAAACATGGTGCTACTTTGAAGCACAATATATGAGACTCACTACATGAAGAACAAGGTGCTACTTTGAAGCACAAGTGTGGAAAAAAGAGATAGTAGCATTGCCCTTTTTATTTATTTATTCTTTTCTCTCTTTTTTGGGCCTTATTTTTTTATTTTTGGCCTTTCTCTTTTTTTGGGCAATGCTCTAATAATGATGATCATCACACTTCTATTGATTACAACATAAGGATTACAACTCGAAACTAGAACAAGATATGACTCTATATGAATGCCTCCGGCAGTGTACCTGGATGGTGCAATGAATCAAGAGTGACATGTATGAAAATTATGCATGGTGGCTTTGCCACAAATACGATGTCAACTACATGATCATGCAATGGCAATATGACAAAAGTAAAGTATGTCATGATGATGATGAACGGAATGGTGGAAAGTTGCATGGCAATATATCTCGGAATGGCTATGGAAATGCCATAAATAGGTAGGTATGGTGGCTGTTTTGAGGAATATATAGGAGGTTTATGTGTGATAGAGCGTATCATATCACGGGTTTGGATGCACCGCCAAGTTTGCACCAACTCTCAAGGTGAGAAAGGGCAATGCACGGCATCAAGAGGCTAGCAAAGGCGGAAAGGTAAAAGTGCGTATAATCCATGGACTCAACATTAGTCAAAAGAACTCATATACTTATTGCAAAAATTTAGAATTCATCAAAAATCAAGTACTACGCATGCTCCTAGGGGATAGATTGGTAGGAAAAGACCATCGCTCGTCCCCAACCGCCACTCATAAGGATGCACAAGCTGTGTACACTTCATGTTTCAAATTTGTTACACAACTTTAACCATACGTGCATGCTATGGGACTTGCTAACTTCAACACAAGCATTCTTTAAATTCATAATCACCCAACTAGCATGACTTTAATATCACTACCTCCATATCTCAAAATAATTATCAAGTATCAAACTTTTCTTAGTATTCAACACACTCATAAGAATCCTTACAAATCTTGTATGCTTAGCATATTAGAATTATGCACATTACCATGCTATTTAAGACTCTCAAAATAATCTAAGTGAAGCATGAGAGATCATCTATTTATAAAATAAAACTACCACCATGCTCTAAAAGATATAAGTGAAGTACTAGAGCAATGACAAAAACTACTCCGAAACATATAAGTGAAGATCAATGAGTAGTCGAATAATTAGAATCTCCCATTTAATAATTTCAGATCTTGATACTTTATTCAAACAGCAAGAAAAGCTAAAGAAAACTACATTGCAAGGATAGCACAACTCATGTGAAGAAGCAAAAACTTAGGCTCAACCGATACTAACCGATAGTTGTTGAAGAAGAAAGGTGGGATGCCTACCGGGGCATCCCCAAGCTTAGATGCTTGAGACTTCTTGAAATATTATCTTGGGGTGCCTTGAGAATCCCCAAGCTTGAACTTTTGTGTTTCCTTAATTCCTCTCATACCATGGTTTCTCTTTTTATCAAAAGCTTCATTCACAACAGACTCAACAAGAACTCGTGAGATAGGTTAGTATAAACCAATGAAAAACCTTATCATTTCCTACTGTAACTAATAATTTAAATTATTATTCAACATTGCATACTAAATGCCTCTGCATATTTAATACTCCTATCCTTAAATAGAATCATTAAACAAGCAAACATATGCAAACAATGCAAACATAACAGGAATCTGCCAAAACAGTACAGTTTGTAAAGAATGCAAGAGTATCAATACTTCCCTGACTCCAAAAATTATGAACTAAACTTCCCACTGTAATAAATTTATCAGAGCTCAATATGCAAAAAGATTCAACATTATACCACTCTCTGAATTTTCTAGGGAATTTTTGCAACAGCGGTAAACTTTCTGTTTTCAAACAGCAACATGTATACTTGCAAAATAAGCATGGTAAAGGCTACTTGCAAAATAAGCATGGTAAAGCTATCCTTGACATTTTTATTGAAGCTAAAGATAAAAAACATTATTATAACTAACAGCAAGCAAACACTAACAAGAGAAAATGACGCTCCAAGCAAAACACATATCATGTGGTGAATAAAAATATAGCTCCAAGTAAAGTTACCGATGAACGATGATGAAAGAGTGGATGCCTTCCGGGGCATCCCCAAGCTTAGGCTCTTGGTTGTCCTTGAATATTACCTTGGGGTGCCCTGGTCATCCCCAATGTTAGGATCTTGCCACTCCTTATTCCGTAGTCCATCGAATCTTTACCCAAAACTTGAAAACTTCACAACACAAAACTTAACAGAAAACTCGTGTGCTCCGTTAGCGAAAGAAAACAAAATACCACTTCAAGGTACTGTAATGAACTCATTCTTTATTTGTATTGGTGTTAAACCTAATGTATTCCAACTTCTCTATGGATTATAAACTATTTTACTAGCCATAGATTCATCAAAATAAGCAAACAACACACGAAAAACAGAATCTGTCAAAAAACAGAACAGTCTGTAGTAATCTGTAACTAACGCAAACTTCTAGAACTCCAAAAATTCTAAAATAAATTGGTGGAACTGAGGAATTTGTCTAGTAATCATCTTAAAAAAGAATCAACTAAATAGAACTCTTTAGTAAAACGTTATAGCTAATCTCGTGGGCGCTAAAGTTTCTGTTTTTTTACAGCATGATCATAAAGACTTCACCCAAGTCTTCCCAAAGGTTCTACTTGGCACAAACACTAATTAAAACACAAAACCACATCTAAACAGAGGCTAGATGGATTATTTAGTCCTAAACAGAACCAAAAAGTAAAAAACTAAAATAAAATTGGGTTGCCTCCCAACAAGCGCTATCGTTTAACGCCCCTAGCTAGGCATGATGATTTCAATGATGCTCACATAAAAGATAAGAATTGAAACATAACGGGAGCATCATGAAGAATATGACTAGCACATTTAAGTCTAACCCACTTCCTATGCATTGGGATTTTGTGGGAAAACAACTTATGGGAACAATAATCAACAAGCATAGGAAGACAAAACAAGCATAACTTCAAAAATTTAAGCACATAGAGAGGAAACTTGATATTATTGCAATTCCTACAAGCATATGTTCCTCCCTCATAATAATTTTCAGTAGCATCATGAATGAATTCAACAATATAACCAGCACCTAAAGCATTATTTTCATGATCTACAAGCATAGAGAATTTACTACTCTCCACATAAGCAAAATTCTTCTCATCAATAGTAGTGGGAGCAAACTCAACAAAACAACTATCATGTGATTGAAAATTAAGATCAAGATGACAAGTTTCATGATTATCATTATTCCTTATAGCATACGTGTCATCACAATAATCATCATAGATAGGAGTCATGCTTTCATCATAGTAAATTTGCTCATCAAATCTTGGGGGACAAAAAATATCATCTCCATCAAACATAGCTTCCCCAAGCTTGTGGCTTTGCATATCATTAGCATCATGGATACTCAAGGAATTCATACTAAAAACATTGCAATCATGCTCATCATTCACATATTTTATGCCAAGAATTCTATGTAATTCTTCTTCTAGTACTTGAGCACAATTTTCCTTCCCATCATTTTCACGAAAGACATTAAAAAGATGAAGCGTATGAGACAAACTCAATTCCATTTTTTTGTAATTTTCTTTTATAGACTAACTAGTGCTAAAACAAGAAACAAAAAGATTCGATTGCAAGATCTAAAGATATACCTTCACTTACCTAGCCTCCCAACAGCGGCGCTTTAAAAGAGCTTGATATCTACTACACAACCTTCTTCTTGTAGACGTTGTTGGGCCTGCAAGTGCACAGGTTTGTAGGACAGTAGCAAATTTCCCTCAAGTGGATGACCTAAGGTTTATCAATCTGTAGGAGGCATAGGATGAAGATGGTCTCTCTCAAGCAACCCTGCAACCAAATAACAAAGAGTCTCTTGTGTCCCCAACACACCCAATACAATGGTAAATTGTAATGGTGCACTAGTTCGGCGAAGAGATGGTGATACAAGTGCAAAATAGATAGTAGATATAGGTTTTTGTAATCTGAAATAATAAAAACAGCAAGGTAACTAATGATAAAAGTGAGCGTAAACGGTATTGCAATGATAGGAAACAAGGCCTAGGGTTCATACTTTCACTAGTGCAAGTTCTCTCAACAATAATAACATAGATAGATCATATAACAATCCCTCAACATGCAACAAAGAGTCACTCCAAAGCCACTAATAGCGGAGAACAAACGTAGAGATTATGGTAGGGTACGAAACCACCTCAAAGCTATTCTTTCGGATCGATCTATAAAAGAGTTTGTACTAGAATAACACCTTAAGACACAAATCAATCAAAACCCTAATGTCACCTAGATACTCCATTGTCACCTCAAGTATCCGTGGGCATGATTATACGATATGCATCACACAATCTCAGATTCATCCAACCAACATAAAAGTACTTCAAAGAGTGCCCCAAAGTTTCTACCGGAGAGTCAAGAACGTGTGCCAACCCCTATGCATAGGTTCATGGGCAGAACCCGCAAGTTGGTCACCAAAACATACATCAAGTGGCACATGATATCCCATTATCACCACAGATAAACACGGCAAGACATACATCAAGTGTTCTCATAAAAGACTCAATCCGATAAGATAACTTCAAAGGGGAAACTCAATTCATCACAAGAGAGTAGAGGGGGAGAAACATCATAAGATCCAACTACAATAGCAAAGCTCGATACATCAAGATCGTGCCATAGAGGGAACACGAGAGAGAGAGATCAAACACATAGCTACTGGTACATACCCTCAGCCCCGAGGGTGAACTACTCCTCCTCATCATGGATAGCGCCGGATGATGAAGATGGCCACCATGATGGGTTTCTCCTCAATGGCCGAACGGGCTCCCGAGAGGTTTTTGGTGGCTACAGAGGCTTGCGGCGGCGGAACTCCCGATCTATCTTCTGTTCTAGAAGTTTTAGGGTACGTAGGTATATATGGGTGGAAGGAGTACGTCGGGGGACCAAAGGGGGGCCACGAGGCAGGGGGCGCGCCCCAGGGGGGTGGGCGCGCCCCCCACCCTCGTGAGAACCTCCCTTCTTCCTTGACGTGCACTCCAAGTCCATCGGGTGTCTTTCCTTCCAAAAATAACTTCTCCAGTTGACTTCGTTCCATTTTGACTCCGTCTGATATTCCTTTTCCTCGAAACACTGAAATAGGCAAAAACAAAGAATTGGGCTGGGCCTTCGGTTAATAGGTTAGTCCCAAAAGTAATATAAAAGTGGAAAATAAAGCCCAATATTGTCTAAAACAGTAGATAATATAGCATGGAGCAATCAAAAATTATAGATACGTTGGAGACGTATCAGCAGCTCGCCCATGCCAGCCGAGCGAGCCACCCTCGAGCCCACCAATACTCGACAAATGCATTGGGATATGGCTCGGGAGGCACCTCTGTGGTGGCATGCAGATCTTTGTGAAGACAAAGAATAGTCAAGGTCAAATGAGGATAGGAAGGCAGCCATCCTCACCGAAGAAACACACAAGATCCCCGGCAAGATCCTTGTCGGATGCTCATACGCTTCTAAGAAGACCCTTGCCGGGCCACCCGGCAAGGCTCTCGCCAAGCGCACCAGCAGGGCCACCGTCAGGCCCGCACCAGCCAAGTCTCCGCCGCCGCTCGCATGCAGCTGCCGACCCAACCAGCTGGGCAAGAACCTGCGTAGGCAACATGCAGCCCTTCGTGGAGGCTCCACCACCGCGCCACCTCAGCTGCCTGCCTCGCTCGGCCACATGGCACTGCAGACACGTTGCTGGCTGTATGCGCAGGTCAAGCTTGGAGGAGTGGCGACGGACGGGACGGGCCTCGCCCCGTCCCCGATAAAGTGGAGGGACACCTAAGCCTCGCATTAAATGCACTTTGTCCTGTAATACCAGTGATAAGCTCGTGACGCTGTAGCACTTTCCACCTCCTGTGTGCCACTGTGGCAGCCCCTTTCGCCTATAAAAGGAGGCCCATGGCACACGGGAAAAGGATTCGTCTCTTTCGAACCTCGCAGCACCTAGAGCTAGTTCAAGAGCTCAAGAACACTAAATACATCCACCGAAGCAGGACCGTAGGGTTTTACGCATCTTTGCGGCCCGAACCTGGGTAAATCCTTTTGTGTTGTCTGTTAGTCCCGCTCTTCTCACGATCCCCACGCCCCGCAATTGTAGAAGGGATTCCAGTGATCCCATAGGTGTCGTTCCCCACCGACAATATTGATCTTACCTTTAGCTCCTTGTGGGTTCGATCCTCCATACTTATCACTTCCACCATTTGGGAATCGCTACGATGATTCCCTGTACTTGGGGATTATCAAGCTCTTTTCTGGCGCCGTTGCCGGGGAGAAATAGCGTGGGGTTGATATTCTCGTGTGTGCTAGTTTGCTTTCTTCACTAAGTAGATTTTGTTTTTCCTTTTTTTTTCTGTTTAGTTGTGGGTGAAACATACAAAAAAATTTAAAAGAATAAAAATACAAAAAAAATTACTTGCCTCTCATGCCTAAAAAGTTTTTCAATAAGAGAAGTGATTGGAAGGTTATGCATTGGAGAAGTGAGGGTCGACCTTGAACATTTGTGTTCATGCTCATGGAAAAAATGTAAAAAAATTCATGGAAGTTTCTATGAAAATAATTATCCCCTTGTATATATCCATTGTATTATAAAAATAATGTGCCAAGCTTTGGTTTTAGGCTGATTAGATTGCTTCTTTACTTTGTGCAGTACAAAAACAGAAACTTTGGCTGTAGCGCGTGAATTTACATTATTTTACTGGAAAGTAAAATGGGTCTGAAACTTTTTGCAAATTACTTATGTACAAATTGTTTAAATTTTCATTTTTTTAGAATTTTTTGGAGTTACAGAAGTTTACTAAACTTCCAGATTACTACAGACTGTCCTGTTTTTGACAGATTGTGTTTTCTTTGTGTTAATCGCTTATTTTGATGAATCTATGGGTAGTATCGGGGGGGGGGGGTATGAACCATGGTGAAGTTGGAATACAGTAGATAAAGTGCTAATATGAAATTGGAATGAGTTTGCAACACTACCTGAAGGTATTGATTTTCTTTAGTATACTAACGGATCTCACAAAGTTTTTGTTAAGTTTTTGTGGATGAAGTGTTCGAAGAGCGAGGAGTTACCGATGTGAGAAGAATAAAGAGAGGCAAGAGTTCAAGCTTGGGGATGCCCAAGGCACCCCAAGTAAATATTCCAAGGATACTCAAGCATCTAAGCTTGGGGATGCCCCGGTTGGCACCCCATCTTTCTTCTCCAACAATTATCGGTATACCTTAGTTTTTGTTTTGTTCACATGATTTGTGTCCTTTGTGTTTTTCTTTTTCTTTAAGAACCATGCTAGTATGAGATAGCCCTTCATTGATTTATAGAATGCTTCATGTGCTTCACTTATATCTTTTGAGTATGACCTTATAAAATGCTCTTTGTGCTTCGCTGAAATCTTTTGAGTGTGGTTTTATAGAATGCTTCGTGTGCTTCACTTATATATTTTGAGCCTGGATATTGGTTAGTCTATATTAATTGTAGAATGCTCCATGAACTTCACTTATATATTTTGGAGTATGAATAATACTATAATCTAAAGTGGGGTTGGAAGAGTGTCTGTCGGCATTCTGGGAACGGGGGTCCCCAGACTTGCCTGCCTGCGGCCTGCGGAGTGGCTCAGGTGGGGGCCCATCATGGCCCAGCTTCATCAGTTCAAGCTCAAGACCCTCGCGAGGGGCCAAGCCTCGCGGGGTGGACGACAGGAACCTTCTTCTGGAGCAGCCTCGTCAGGCAGGCTCGCGAGGAGGCGGAGAGATCAAGGCAGGGTACCTCACGAGGGTGCCCCGTGACGCAAGCCATGACGATCGAGACCAGGCGGGCGCCGGCCTGCGTAGTGTCCTTGTTTCCCTTTCGGTGCAAAGGAGGCAAGCACATGCCATGGCATCAGGCAAAGGTTGCCTCTTTGGTGCAACAAGACCAAGACCAGCAGAACGGCAGGATGGAGGTCATCGTGGAGCCCAGGACGGCGTCACCACCAGAGCCTTTGGCAGCCGAAGACCAACTTTAGTCAGGATAAGTGTACTAGATGTTCCCCTTCAAAACGGCCAATTGTTGGCGCCCTTCCCGCTCATTATTTGGGGAGAGGCCCAGGGCCTCCCTCTATAAATAGGACTAGCCACCACCAAGGTAGAGGAGAGGATCAAGATCACGCAGAGAGAGAGGGAGGCAATCTGATAGAGCCCTGGTAGAGAGAGAGAGAGAGAGAGAGAGGCGATCGAACTCACCCAAGCAGTTCATCGCACCAACTCAAGAACAGCCCCTCGCGAGGCTGTTCTTCCTTTGTATTGTTCATCACCAGCCCCTGAGGCAATCCACCACACCACACACTGGAGTAGGGGATTACACCACCACGGTGGCCCGAACCAGTATAAACCCTGTGTCTCTTGTGCTGTTCATCGCTCCTAGTTTAGATCCCTTGCAATCCATTCACGTGTGAGCTGGTAGGGGAAAGATCTCCGCCACGCACCCCAGTTGTTCGAACCTCAAGGGTCCGCTTGAACCCGAATCCGACATTTGGCGCGCTGTAGGGGTGCGCCGGAATCTTTCTTCCGCTGGTCGCGTGTGATCTTCTGTCGCGCCCATATGGCCTTCGCCGCCGAGCGCCGCTGAAGCGCCGGGCTGCTCGCGCCTCTCGAAGTCGCCAGACGGCTCCGTCAGTGAGCACTTCGTCGTTCCCGTCGCTTTGCCGCCAATGCCGCCACCGGCCCGGCAGGGAACGAGCAGCAGGCCTCATCCCTGCACCCATCGGTGAGGCGAGAAGGCCGCACTGCTACTCCCTCTCTCACCCCTGCTGGTTCTTCGTCCCGCGCACACCGCGCTCCCATGGAGGCTCGAGCTCGCCATCGTGGGCGAACGAGCTACTGCGCCTTCGCTTGCTGACGCGGCGTCTACGAGGAGTGGCTCGACCGTGTCGCCGAGCTTTTCCGCGCCACAGGGGGCTCCCCCGCGCCATCCCTCTCGCTGCCTCGCCCTTCACCCCACGCGGGAGGCAGGGAGCCGGAGGTGCCCCCGCCACCTCCTTCCCAAGAAGGCGTCCTGGCTCAAAGGCGCATGGCCCCGGGCCGAGATCCTCTGCGTCCGGCGCCCGCGCAACAAGAAAGGAGCTACCAGGAGATCCCTCGTCCCCAAGAAGGTGCTCGCGTGCTCCCAAAGACCAGGCGCCGCGACCACGCCCAAAGACCACCGCGTCAAGACCCAGCTGCTCCGAGCAGCGTTGTGCGAGAATCCACAAGAACAAGCTCAGATCGGCGAAGAGCCCCGGTACATCAGAGGCTGCCGCGCCTTCACCGCCGAGCTACGTGGCGTCGCATGTCCCGGCAAGTTCAAGCCAGACCAACCTCCTCACTATGACGGCACCGCCGACCCCGCAGAGTTCCTTCAGCTCTACGAGCTGGGCATCGAGGCCGCCAACGGGGACGAAAAGGTCATGGCAAATTGATTCCCCATGGCGCTCAAGGACGGAGCCTGAACCTGGCACCTGAACCTGGCTCCCGGCACGATCTCCTCATGGGACGAGATGCGCACCCGCTTCATCGCCAACTTCCAAGGCACTCGCGACCAGCCTCCGGCCGTGAGCGACATGCGCCGCATCAAGCAACAGCCGCGAGAGACCCTGCAGAAGTACATCCAGCGCTTCAACAACGCCCGCCTCAAGATTCCCAAGGTGACTGCGGAAGCTATCATCTCGGCCTTCTCGGATGGCGTGCGTGACGTCAAGATGAAGGAGGAGCTAGCAATGCATGAAGACCTGTGCACATCCCTGGAGCTGTTCAACTTGGCAACGAAATGCGCCAGGGCTGAGGAAGGGCGCCTCTCCCTCCTCGAGCTTCCGGCTGCCGATCCAGAGAAGAAGCCCAAGGCCAAGGACATGAAGCGCAAGGGGCTGTCGTGCCGCGTAATCCAGACACCAAGCAAGGCAGAGATCATCCCGAGTCGTCCAAGGGCAGCCGGTACTGCGTGTACCACGACCTCCACACCCACAACACCAACGAATGCCAAGAGCTCAGGGCCGTGCGAGAAGGGCGCATTGGCCGACGCCTCGAGCGCAATGATCTGGGCTACGGCCGAGGAGGAGGAAGAGGCGCAGGACGCCGGGAAGACCGTGGCCCTCGCCAACGATGGCGTGACAGACCTCGCGAGGACCGCTGGCAGGACCAGCCTCGCGAGGGAGGTTGGAGGGACCCGCCTCGTGAGGATCGCCCTCAAGGCAACGCGGGGCTCCCACCTTTGCCACAGCCGCCAAGGAGGTACGAAGAAAATCATCAGGACGAGGGGGCTGGGGGCTTCCAGGAGCCGCGCGCGATGGCTTGCATCCTGGGTGGTGCTCAGGCCCCAGCCTCTCAACAAGATTTTCAAGCAGCTTGCTCGCGAGGTGAATGTAGTCCTCCCAAGCTCGAGGCCACACGCCCTCTCGTGTGTTCGCCGATGCGTTATCATGTTTAGCTCAAGGCACGCTGCAACGGCCGAGTCCTCCCCATGCTTTGCTCACCGTCATCAAGAACGTGCAAGTCACCAGGACCCTCATCAACGGCGGAGCAGGACTCAACGTCCTATCTGTCAAGACATTCAACGATCTCCAAGTGCCATACGATCAGCTCCAGCCGACCAAGCCTTTCTCAGGAGTCACCGATGGCTCCACTGTCCTGATAGGGCAAGTTTGCCTTCCCGTCACCTTCGGACGGCGCGACAACTACCGCACCGAGCTCATCGACTTTGACGTCGCCCACATTCGCCTGCCATACAATGCCATCCTCGGGTACCCAGCTTTAGCCAAGTTGATGGCAGTGACTCACCATGGCTACAATGTCCTCAAGATGCCAGGAAGTGGAGGAGTCATCACAGTACCTTGTGAGGAAAGGGATGCACTGTGCTCCCTTGAGCGCGCCTTCCAAGCCGCAGCAATCGAAGACCCAGATCACAGGAGCGAGAGACTTCCCGAGGCGAGCCCTAAGAAGAAGAAGGCTTCGCCTGGTCCAGGCCCTCGCGAGGGAGGCACCTCCGGAGGCGTGGCATCAGGACCCGCGCCCGTTCAAGGGGCGCCCCCTCTATCACATAGGAAGGCGCGCCCGGCGCCCTCCTCAGGCGAGGCTCGGGGGCTCTTTCATGGCGAGCCACCGACCTAGCCGAGGTCACGAGGGAGGCGCTCGGGCACCACTTGGTGGCATGCTTCAAGGAACGTTTCCCTCGGGAAGGTATGAGACAAGAAGGGCCAAACCCTCAGGAGTTCATCGCGAGGAACACCCAGGAGCTACAGGAGTCAAGAGTCATGCGCGGCTGTCGCCGCCTGCCCACCGTGGCCCCACATCCAGTCAAGGATGCCGGGCTGCGGTTTTGCATCGACATACCAGGACTCAACCAGGCCGCGTCTCCGGAGCGCCTCTGGCCCTCACGCGTGGGACGTTGCGAGGGTCCACCTCACAGCTACATTCGCATGTCTTTCGGCCTGCCGAACGCGGTCGCTGCCCATCAGCGCCTGCTGAGGTGCGCTCTGGAGGCTCATGAGGTCAAGCAACGCGTGGTCCGGGCAGAGATGGAGATGGCTCTCGAGGAACCCCTCGTGCCCCCGGAGCCTCCCGAGGCTCCGGGTCCGGAGGGCTCATGAGGGTCGGCTTCCTCATCACGCGTCATCCTCTACCTCAACATCCCGCCACCTCCGACCATACCAGGTGATACCTTCCCAAGTTCCGCTTTCAGCTGGGAGCGCCCCTCGGGCTGCATCATTCCCAGGCCGCATGGGTCCGTCCCTGTGGCATGTATCCGTTTTGCTTATGTTCTTTACTTACCTTGTTGGGGGCGCCCCTCGGGCTGCATTATCCCCAAGCTGCTCGGGCCAGACCCAGTGGCGCATGCTTTCTCCGCACCTATCTAGATGGATTTGCTCCTATGCGCTTAACCTGATTCACGTAATTATTGTCTACTACCTGTTGCGGGCCTCTCCGCCCTAATGCAAAGCGCTTGCACGTTAAAAGGGGTACCGAGCATCGCGACTCATGGGCTCCCACCGCTCTCCAGCCCTCACCCCCTGGCATTGACCCACGGCATCGCGACCTGTCATACGAGCGGCAGCTGACCTCGCTCGAGGGCCGGGACCTGAGGACGTAGAGCATTTGCATTCTAACCCTGCAGGAACACACCACTGATAAAGGCCCAGAGCCAGGCGCTACCCGCCTCGAGGTAGGGCCTCGTAAATCCCGCGCTGGCTCACGGGTGCCCAGATACACCTCTCCTAGCGCCACTGCGTCAAGCCACGTGTCGTATGGGTCAGACACGCCCCGGGTGCTCCTCCCGGAGGGGAGCCCCCTCCCACAAACCAGTGGAAGCACCATGCTCCGCGCTGGCTGACGACACTGCCGAGGAGCGGCTATGCCCATACACATGCGGAAGCGCTATGCTCCGCGCTGGTGATAAACAACTGAGGGCGACCCACGGCCGTATCAACCTCAGGGAGCCCAGAGCTCGTGTCCGCACCATCGCAACACCTCCCCTCGGGAGTGCCACGCGAGGGCTGGACACGGGGCTGCGCCGGGCAGCGTCGAACGTGACGCCACCCAGCCAGTCCCTCGGACACTGGTCGTCGCATGCCTCCCGAGCGGAGCCAAGGTATGAAAATTCGTTTGAACGTCAAGGGGACTCCCGAGCATCGCGACTCAGAGCCTAACTGGTCACGTAGCCCTCACTCCTTAGCCCTGCCCTTGGCCTCCGGTCGGGCTAACGGCAGCTTGAGGTATGCGCTGGGCCGGGCCCTGCCGCCGACGAGAACGACCAATCCACTCCTACGCCTCCCTTCCCTACTTGCTGTTCGCGCGTCAAGGGGGACTCCTGAGCATCTCGACTCAGGAGCCTAACTTGCCACGTAGCCCCTCACTCCTTAGTCCCGTCCTGGTCTCCTATCGGGGCTAACGGCGGCTGAGGTATGCGTGGGGCCGGGCCCTGCCGATGTAGAACACAGGCAAATAGGAGGGAAAATGCAAATCCTAAGGAATTCAAAAGCAAATATTACAAGCCATAGAGTGTTCTCATAACACCAAACACAAGTTTAAACGCCTCCACCAGGCATGGTGCATGTTGCAGGAATTAAAACAGGACAAAGGACGCAAGGGGATCACTTTCCAGTAGTGCTACCGCCTGCGGTGGAGCCAAGCCGGGCGGCTCCGCCTCCTGAAGTCGCGGAGCTGGTGGCGTCGCGTCTAGGCAAGACGCTGAAGGCACGGAACTTCCCTAGCAAAACCTTGGCTCGGCCCTTCACGGGCTCAGCAGCAGCGGCGGCGAGGTCGCCACTCACGGGTTCCATAAGGCTGTCGGGGTCGACGTTGGGGTCGCGAAGGTAGATGTGGCTGGGGCGCGCGTCGATCTTTGCGAGGCAGCGGCGCGCCTCGGCCTCGGTCGTGGGACCAAGGCCGTCCGCGGCATCTTCGAGCGCGCGGACCAGGAAGGGAAGCAGCTCGGCAGGGCCGTCCTCTTCGCCAGCCAACGTGTCCTCTAAGCCACTCTCATAGAGCGTCTTCAGCACGACGCGAGCCTTCTCCTCCAGCTCGGCGAAAGCCACCCGGTCCTCGGCCAGGACCTTCGCCTTGCGGTCTAGCTCGGCCCTCTCCACCTTTAGCGCATGCTCCAGCGTCTCCAACCGGCCATGACGGTCAACAAGCTCGGCGTCCCGGTCCTTGACGGCAGCCTCCCGAGCCTTCATCCCCTCCTCCTTCTCCTGGCGGATGAGGACCTCCTTCGCGAGCTCCTCGCGCAGGTCTTGCAGCTCGGCCTCCAACGCCTTGCAGCGGCCCTGGGCATCCGTAGCTTCTCCTTGAGCAGCATCGCGAGCAGCCTTAGCCTGGCGGGCGGCTTGTTTCTCCTCGTCAGAGGCGGACGCAGCCCGCCTCAGCGCCGCTCGGACAGAGGCAGTGGAGCGGGCCCAGCCGGAGGTTAACTCCAGGCGCCCGACCACCAGGCGGGGGTCCGCGCTCTGGAGATCCTCCCGAAGCCGGCTCAGTTTGTCGGCGGCCTGGTCCAAGACAGCTGAGGAAGCAAAAGAGACGGGAGCTGGTACAGCAGGTGGAGAGGACGGCAGCGTGATCACGACTTGGGAGGAAGGAGCCTCCCGGGCCATGGGCATCTCAGTAGCAGCACCAAGCCCAGGCCCCTCAAAGTTCAGCGGGACCACGGGGGCTGACTCCTCGCCAGAGTGTCCCTGCTGGGCTCGCGAGGACGACCGGGCAGGGGAAGCATGGGCCTCGGTGCCTCCTTTCCCCCCAGAAGAAGGCGCTGCCACGGCGGGCGAGCTCGCCTCAAGCGGGGCCGCAGAAGCCCCCCTCAACCTCTTCGCTTCAGGTGCCGGCCTGGTCAAGGAGTGCAGGCGTCATGTCTCGGCGATAGAAGCAGAGCAGAGCACGGATCGAGTACTTACAGGTCATCGCTCGCGGGATCAGGCAGCCTCCGACCAAACTTGAAGCCCGAGAGCCTACAACTAGGGTCAGCCTTAGGAGGCATGGAAGAAGAGGAAGCGTTGGGAAGGCCGGAGCTGGCCTCATACCGCCCCGGGGCTAGAGCGGATCCTGGGGGCACTAGCCCCGACCTCTCTTTCCTCGGGACCGGGGAAGAATCCGCTCCTCCTCGCCCACCGCTGGCCTCGTCGCCGTCCGACATGGAGCGGAGGATGCGAGACCTGTGCCGGGGGAAGAACTCCTCCGTCTCCTCGCCAGTCGCCTCGGAGTTGAACTCCTCTTTCTCCTCCTCCTCCTCCTCCTCCTCCTTTTCTCCCTCCTCACTCCCGCTGGAGTCGCTGGAGGACACGTTCACCGTCGGCAACGCCGTCAGATCCCCGGGGGCCACTGCGGGCACTAGCCCCTCACGGTTGAAGGTGGGCTTGGCGTCCACCGCCTGCTCCCAGTCATCATGAAGAAACAGGGGGATGGGAGCACCGTCCGGCCTCGCCACGTCTCCCCCGACCAAGGAGTGGAGGGCCGTGACCAGATCTTTCATCGGCCAGAGCTGCAGAGCTCAAGCGAATGGCAGCATCTACTTCCTCAAACCTCCACAACGGGAGCGAGTGCTCCCGGAGTGGAGCCACCCGGTGCTCCAGAAACTCCCTCAGGAGTGTGGCCCTGTCAGCCGCCCGCCCCAGGTTGCCTGGCCTCAGGTTCGCGTCCATCCTCTCCAGCACCGCCCTCGCGTGAGGATCGACGAGCTCCGCGCGAGACCACGCATCAACGGCCTTGGGCTGCCTCGTGGGCAGCACAAGTCGGGGGTGGATGCGCGCGGCGTCCACCATGACCCACCTACTCCGGAAGCCTTCAATCCTCTTCCCGGGCTTCGAGATGGCGTTGGAGCCGGAGTATGCGACAAAACTCGCGCATGCGGAGATGGGGCCACGAGAAACCCGGAGGTAAAAATAATGGCGTAGCAAGGCCACCGAAGGCTTTATCCCAACGTGAGCCTCGCAATAATAGGCGAAGATCGCCAGGAGAAGAACAGAGTTGGGGTGGAGGTGCAGAGCTTGCAAGTTGTATAGGCGAAGAACAACAAGGAATATCTCGGAAAAGGGAGGCACCAGACCGGCGACGATGGCGCTCATGAAGAGCGGGTAAAAGGTGCTCCCCTTTCCTTCAGGCTGGCTGGAGCCGGCCTTGAACGCACTCTCTCCCGCGTTGCCCCGCGCTACCGTCCTCTGGCGCACGAGGGCAAGATTCCTCTCCGACACATTTGGGGGATCCAGAGCCGGGGAGTACCAGGCCTCAGTTGGAGTCTTGCGGGGCGCCATAGCTCGCCGGACGGGAAGGATCGAGGCGAATCTGGAGGATTTCGGAAGCAGGAAGGAGAAGGGCGAGAAAGGGGATCTGGAGTAAGGCAAGCGAGACCAAAGCAGGTCAGTCTGGCTCGGGCACTCCTTTTTGTCAAGTCGTGCGGTTGTCGAGGCATCATGGGGAAGCGGAGACGCCCACGACCAACGACCGCCACGAGGTGCCCAAGGCCGCAGGCTATTGGGGCCCGCGGCGCTTCGCACTTGCCCCTTCGCCTCTCTGCTAAGCCAAGTCCGGGCGCAAGTTGTACAGGCAAGGGAAGCACTTGCAAGTTGTACAGGCAAAGAACAGCAAGGAAGAACTCGGAAAAGGGAGGCACCAGACCGGCGACGATGGCGCTCACGAAGAGCGGGTAAAAGTTGCTCCCCTTGCATTCAGGCTGGCTGGAGCCGGCCTTGAACGCAGTCGCTCCCGCGTTACCCTGCGCCACCGTACTCTGGCGCACGAGGGCAAGATTCCTCTCCGACACATTTGGGGGATCCAGAGCCGGGAGTACCAGACCTCAGTCGGAGTCTTGCGGGGCGCCATAGCTCGCCGTACGGGAAGGATTGAGGCGAATCTGGAGGATTTCGGAAGCAGGAAGGAGAAGGGCGAGAAAGGGGATCTGAAGTAAGGCAAGCGAGAACAAAGCAGGTCAGTCTGGCTCGGGCACCCCTTTTTGTCAAGTCGTGCGGTTGCCGAGCCATCGTGGGGAAGCGGAGACGCCCACGACCAACCAATCGCCACGCGGCGCCCAAGGCCACAGGCTGTTGGGGCCCGCGGCGCTTCGCACTTGCCCCTTCGCCTCTCTGCTAAGCCAAGTCCGGGCGCGCCTTGGGCCCGGGGGCTACTATCGACGTTCTGGGAACGGGGGTCCCCAGACTTGCCTGCCTGCGGCCTGCGGCGTGGCTCAGGTGGGGGCCCAGCATGGCCCAGCTTCATCAGTTCAAGCTCAAGACCCTTGTGAGGGGCCAAGCCTCGCGGGGCGGATGACAGGAACCTTCTTCAGGAGCAGCCTCGTTAGGCAGGCTCACGAGGAGGCGGAGAGATCAAGGCAGGGTACCTCACGAGGGTGCCCCGGGACGCAAGCCATGACGATTGAGACCAGGCGGGCGCCGGCCTGCGCTGTGTCCTTGTTTCCCTTTCGGTGCAAAGGAGGCAAGCACAGGCCAAGGCATCATGCAAAGGTTGCCGCTTCGGTACAACAAGACCAAGACTAGTAGAACGGCAGGATGGAGGTCGTCGTGGAGCCCAGGACGACGTCACCACCAGAGCCTTTGGCAGCCAAAGACCAACTTTAGTCAGGATAAGTGTACTAGATGTTCCCCTTCAAAACGGCCAATTGTTGGCGCCCTCCCCGCTCATTATTTGGGGAGAGGCCCAGGGCCTCCCTCTATAAATAGGACTAGCCACCACCAAGGTAGAGGAGAGGATCAAGATCACGCAGAGAGAGAGGGAGGCAATCTGATAGAGCCCTGGCAGAGAGAGAGAGAGAGAGAGAGGTGATCAAACTCACCCAAGCAGTTCATCGCACCAACTCAAGAACAGCCCCTCGCGAGGCTGTTCTTCCTTTGTATTGTTCATCACCAGCCCCTGAGGCAATCCACCACACCACACACTGGAGTAGGGTATTACACCACCAAGGTGGCCCGAACCAGTATAAACCCTGTGTCTCTTGTGCTGTTCATCGCTCCTAGTTTAGATCCCTTGCAATCAATTCACGCGTGAGCTGGTAGGGGAAAGATCTCCGCGCGCACCCCAGTGTTCGAACCTCAAGGGTCTACCGGAACCCGAAATCCGACAGTGTCAACTTTAGGAATTGGTGATCCCACTATTTTGGAGGGTGTTGAATCTTAGTGTGATATTTATGAAACTGGATTTGGAAGAGTGCCAACTTTAGTTAGTAATGATTCCACTATTTCGGAAGAGGTTCCAATTGATTATGAGAACAAAGTTGCTATCTATGATGAATATTGTGATGACATGTATGCTATAAAGAATAATCTTAACCCTGAAACTTGTCATCATGATTTTAATTTTGAATTGGATTATGCCTCACATGACAGTTATTTTGTTGAGTTTGCTCCCACTATTCCGAATGAGAAGAATTTTGCTTATGTGGAGAGTGGTAAAATTTCTATGCTTATAGATCATGAAAAGAATGCTTTATGTGATGGTTATATTTTTGAACTCATTCATGATTCTACTGAAAATTATTATGAGGGAGGAATACATGCTTGTAGGAGTTGCAATAATATCAAGTTTCCTCTCTATGTGCTTAAAGTTTTGAAGTTATACTTGTTTTGCCTTCCTATGCTAGTTGATTCTTGTTCCTATAAATTATGTGCTCACAAAATCCCTAGGCATAGGAAGTGGGTTAGATTTAATGTGCTAGTCATATTCTTCATGATGCTCTCTTTATGTTTCAATTCTTATCTTTTATGTGAGCATCATTGAAATCATCATGCCTAGCTAAAAGACATTAAAGAAAAGCGCTTGTTGGGAGATAACCCAATATTTACCCTTACTGTTTTTGTGTGTTTACATGATTAAGCTACTGTAGTAATCATGTTTTATAGTTTTTGTTTCAATAAAGTGCCAAGTAAGACCTTTGGGAAGACTTGGGTGAAAGTTAATGTGATCTTGCTGAAAAAACAGAAACTTTGCACTCACGGGATTAGCTGTCATTTTTTATAGAAGAGTGATTTTGAGTTGATTCTTTTTGCGGCAGATTAATAGACAAATTCTTCACTTCCACCAATGTATTTCATAATTTTTCGAGTAGCATAAGTATGGTTGCTTTTCAAATCATTACATACTGTTCTGTTTCTGACAGATTCTGTTTTCATTGCATAGTTTGCTTGTTTTCTAGTTTCTATGACTTATATTTCTCAATATAAATTGTAGAAATGATATGGTACAGTAGGCATTGTGTGAGAACAATTATGAACCTTGTCTTTTATAGTACCAAAGTGAATGGTTTACTCTATATCATACTAACCTATCTCACGAAGTTCCGTTAAGTTTTGTGTGATTGAAGTTTTCAAGCTTTGCGTGAGATATCGATATGAGGAGATTAAGAACTGGAAAGACCCTAAGATTGGGGATGCCCAAGGCACCCCAAGGTAATATTCAAGGAAGAATCAAGCACCTATGCTTGGGGATGCCCAGAAGGCATCCCCTCTTTCGTCTTCAACACTATCGGTATACCTTACTCGAAGCTATATTTTTATTCGTCACATGATATATGTTTTGCTTTCAGCGTATTTTCAATTTTACTTGCAGTTTGAATAAAATCACCGGATCTAAAATCTTGAATGAAAAAGAATCCTTCCATGGCTAGTTAATTATTTGACTACTCAGTGTTCTTCACTTATATCTTTTTGGAGTAGTTTGTCATTTACTCACATGCTTTCACGTATATCCTAAGAGTAAATGGTTGAATGAATTGAACATCATAAATCTGAATTTATATACGTTTCATATGCTTAAAACATGGGGAGTAATGACTTCACACATAACAAGTATAGGTGGTAAACTTATTGAAAGTTAGCAAACGCAGAATTGGTCACTTGAACAATTCATGAAAGAATATTGAAGGAAGAGAGATTTCACATATAAATATACTATCATGGACATCCTTTGTAATTGTGAGCACTCACTAAAATATTGATATGCTAAAAATTTGATGTTGGACAAGGAAGACAACTTAATGGGTTATGTTTTCCTATATCTGAAATGTTATATTGTCTTGGATCATCCAACATGTTGAGCTTGCCTTTCCCTCTCATGCTAGCCAAATTCTTTGCACCAAGTAGAGATACTACTTGTGCTTCCAAACATTCATTAACCCAGTTTTGCCATGAGAGTCCACCATACCTACCTATGGATTGAGTAAGATCCTTCAAGTAAGTTGTCATCGGTGCAAGCAATAAAAATTGCTCCTTAAATATGTATGATCTATTAGTGCGAAGAAAATAAACTTTATACGAACTTTATCAAAAGCAGCAATATAAAGTGACGTTCTTTTGCATTAATATTTTGTGCATCGAACCATAAAAGCGCATGACAACCTCTGCTTCCCTCTGCGAAGGGCCTATCTTTTACTTTTACCTTCTACCCTTATACAAGAGTCATGGTGATTTTCACCTTTCCTTTTACACTTTTTCCTTTGGCAAGCACTTTGTGTTGGAGCGATCCGGATATATATATCCACTTGGATGTAGGTTTTCATAAATTATTATTGTTGACATTACCCTTGAGGTAAAAGGTTGGGAGGCGAAACTATAAGCCCCTATCTGTCTCTTTGTTTGATTAAAACTTTGAACCCATAAATATCACATGAGTGTTAGCAATTGTGAAAGATTAAATGATAGTTGAGTATGTGGAGTTTGCTGAATCAAAGCTCTTACATAGACCCTTCCCAAAAATAAGATGAATTGCAATTGTTTGATGAGTAAGAGCACGGTTTGTTAGTTTTCAAGAAAGTTTATGATCTATACTTTAACATGTGAATAGCTTGTTACTTGATCATGAGAAGTTTCATGAGTTGAGCTACTGTTATGATATGTAATGATGCTAGAAAAAGTGATTGCAACTATCATTGATCAAACTTATGCACTTGCTAGCATTCACACTTCATAAATTACTTCTTTTACCATTTACCTACTCGAGGAAGAGCATGAATTAAGCTTGGGGATGCTGATACGTCTCCAACGTATATATAATTTGTGAAGTATTCATGCCATGTTTACTATAGTTTTATATGATTTTGGTATGATTTGATTAGAACTAACCCGGACTGACGCTGTTTTCAGCAGAACTACCGTGGTGTTGTTTTTGTGCAGAAATAAGAGTTCTCGGAATGCGATGAAAATCAACGGAGATTTTTTCTGGAAAATATAAAAAATACTAGAACGAAGAGTTACCCTAGGGCGCGGTCCTGTGGCTCGTGGACTTCCAACCTCTCCTATAAATACCCAAACCTCCAGAAAATAACCTAGATCAGAAGTTCCGCCGCCGCAAGCCTTTGTAGCCATGAGAAATCAATCTAGGCCCTCTCTGGCACCCTGCCGGAGGGGGCCATCATCACCGGAGGCCATGGAGGAGGATCCCGGAGGGGCCATTATCACCATGAAGGCCAAGATCCAAAGGGAGAACCTCTCCCCATCCAGGGGGAGGCCATGGAGGAGGAAGCACAAAGGGGAGAACCTCTCCTCCTCTCTCTCGATGGCGCCAGAGTGCCATCGGGAGGGGAATCATCGCCGCGGTGATCGTCTTCATCAACATCACCATCATCATCACCATCCTCATATTTTTACGTGGTCGACACTCCCGCACCTCGCTGTAATCCCTACTTGAACATGGTGCTTTATGCCACATATTATGATCCAATGATGTGTTGCCATCCTATGATGTTTTGAGTAGATATCCTTTGTCTTTGGGTTGATTGATGATCTAGATTGGTACGAGTTGTATGTTTTATTTTGGTGCTGTCCTATTGCGTCCTATGTGTCGCACAAGCGTGAGGGATTCCCGTTTTAGGGTGTTGCAATACGTTCATGATTCGCTAATAGTGGGTTGCTTGAGTGACAGAAGCATAAACCCGAGTAAGGGGGTTATTGCGTATGGGATAAAGGGGACTTGATATGTTAATGCTATGGTTGGGTTTTACCTTAATGATCTTTAGTAGTTGCGGATGCTTGCTAGAGTTCCCATCATAAGTGCATATAATCAAAGAAGAGAAAGTATGTTAGCTTATGCCTCTGCCTCATATGAAATTGCAATGACGACTACCGGTCTTGTTAACAATTTTCGAGGATAATTCCGCACATCGACCCATCATTATTCCACACTTGCTATTTATAATATTTAGTAATATATTCTAACTTTATGATAACAACACCTACTTTTATGTTTTAGCTCTCCGATATCATGCAAAGTTATCCTCTTCATACCCACAACGTAGTTTTATTTCTCGTTTCTAGTTGGAAG
Source organism: Aegilops bicornis (assembly GCA_021605145.1). Lineage (NCBI taxonomy): Eukaryota > Viridiplantae > Streptophyta > Magnoliopsida > Poales > Poaceae > Aegilops > Aegilops bicornis. The sequence goes on from CM038672.1 coordinate 112,979,427, forward strand.
CAAACATTCGGTGTACGTAGAGTCGTATCAGTGGTAGATAGGACTTGAGAGAATATTGATCTTACCTTTAGCTCCTTGTGGGGTCGACACTCCATACTTATCACTTCCACCATTGGGAATTGCTATGATGATTCCCCCACTTGGGGATTATCACGGCCATGCCAGGTTACTGGGTCCCTGAGGATGCAGACGCCCTCTCCCTCCTTCTTCTTCGCCGACAGCTTCGGCCTGGCAGCACAAGAAGAGAGCGTCAGGAAGCAACAACGGAAGCAGGAGCAAGAGCAAAGTTAGGGCAGGATACTCACTTGTCTTGAGACCTCTTCAGAAGCGCGGAGCCTAGGGGCCTCGCAGAGCTCAAGGCCAAGACGGGCCCTGTGGAGGCATTTAGGCAAGGCAGCCCTGTGTGGCGATTTAGACGGAGGCATCACCCAGAGAGAGCAGCGCCGATCTTCTCTTCGTCAGGACCCCAGGCGGCGGCTTCTTCGAGGGGGAGACCCTGGACCTCGTAGTGACCCCGGCAGGGGGTAGGACTTCCTGCACCGGGTGGTCGTCAGCGTCGTCGTCATCGGGCAAGGCATGGAGGAGGTCGGCCTTGCGCGCAGGGGAGGTCTCCCTGCCCCCTCCCGGGTCGCTTCCGAGCTCAGCTCCTCTTCCTCATCGGAGTCGTCAAAGGACACCATCACCGGGGCCGTCACCACCCGGGCCTCGGAGGGCGCCGGCGCCACGAGCCCATGCCCATCAAAGACACACATGGCAGCGGTAGCCTTCGCCCCATCTGGGAGGCGGTACAGGGGGACATGGGTGTCAGGCGGATACCCCAGGTTGTCCCCGACCAAGAGGCGAATTGCCGCGACCAGATCCTCCTCCGACAAGGCGTCCCGGCGCAGGCGGAGGTCGTCCTCCTCGTCCCCGAGCTTCCTTAAGGGACGTAAGCGTGCCTGGAGTGGGGATACACGCTGTGCCAGGAATTCCTTGACAATCATGGCCCCCATCAGCTTCGCCGCCTTCGGATCGTCAGGCTTCAGGTCGGCATTCATCCTCTCCAGCACCTGCTCCGTCCAGGGGTCAGTGAGCTTCGCGCTGAACAACCCATCATGAGGCGTGGGCATCCCAGTTGGCAGCACCAGCCGAGGGTGAGTGCACTTGGCGTCCATGAGGACCCATTTGCTCCTGAAGTTCTCGCCTTCTTCCCGGGCTTCGAGATCGCGTTGGCCCCGTTGGTCGCAACGAAGTTCGCGCACCCTGAGCAATGGTCGCCCTTGTTTCGGAGGTAGAAGAAGTGGCGAAGCAATTCCACAGACGGCATTAACCTGGCGAACGCCTCGTAGTAGAAGGCGAAGATGGACAGGAGGAGGATAGAGTTGGGGTGAAGATGAAGGGCATGCAGCTTGTAGTGGCTAAGGACGACATAGAAGAAATCGGAGAAAGGGGGGACCAGTCCCGCGACGATGCTACTCATGAAGAAGGAATAGAAGGTGCTCCCTGAATCCTCCGGCTCAGCGGAGGCGGCCTGGAGCGCGGTCTTTCCCTTCTCATTGCTGCCCTCCGCCGTCATCAGGAGCACGGCGGTGAGGTTCTTCTCCGAAACACTGGGCGCGCTCAGAGCTAGCTTGTACTAGCTAGGCGGGGAAGCGGCCCTTGCCTTACCGGACGCCATCGATTGTAGGCTCGAAGGAGGAATTGCGTGGATCTGGAGTCTTTGGAAGCAAGGATCCAGAAAGGGGATCTGGAGCAAGACGAAGGAAAACAATGAAGGCACGACGGCGCGCACCAGACTTTTGTCAGTCGGGCAGTTGCTGAGGCAGCGTGGGGAAGCGGAGACACCCACGTCCTGTCAATCACCACGCGTCAATCAAGGTAGTAGGCGGTTGGGGCCCGCGGCGCTCTAGACTTGCCCCTTGGCTTCGCCTCGAAGCCAAGTACGAGCGCGCCTTGGGCCCGGGGGCTACTGTCGGCATTCTGGGAAAGGGCGTCCCCAGACTTCCTGCCTGCGGCCCATGATGTGGCCCCACCAACGGCCTGGTACGGCCCATCTTCACCAAAAAACCACTCAAGACCCTCGCGAGGGGCCAAGCCTCGCGAGGCGGACGATGCAAGACCTCCTCAGGGGCAGCCTCACTAGGCTGGCTCGTGAGGAGCGGAGAGATCAAGGCAGGGGGCACCTCGCGAGGTTCACATGATGTGAGCCATGACGAACGAAGCCAGGCGGGCGCCAGCGGGCGCAGAGTACCAGTTTCCTCTTTGGTGCTAAAGAGGCAATTGCAGGCGAGGAGTCCAGAGGCATCAGGCAAAGGTTTCCATATCGGTGCAACAAGACCAAGACCAGAAGGACGGAGGTCACCACGGAGCCCACGGACGCGTCACCACCAGAGCCTTTGGCAGGCCAAGACCACCTTTTGTCAGGATAGCTTGTACTAGCTGCCCCCCTTCAAATTGTCCATTGTGGGATCCCTTCCAGCCTAAACATTTGGGAAGAGGACCAATGCCTCTATAAATAGGACTAGCCACCACCATAGAAGAGAGGGACCGGAAGGGACGGACCTTAGACAGATCATTCGGATCAACCTCAACCACACAAGCTCATTGAGCTCAAGAACACCTCTCCTCGGGAGGTTGTTCTTCCCTTGTACTTGTTCATCCTCAGCCTACAAGGCAATCCACCACGCCACACTGGAGTAGGGTATTACACCACATCGGTGGCCCGAACCAGTGTAAACTCTTCTGTCCCTTGTTCTCTAGGTTCGGCGAGCTAGGCTTTGAGATCGTTGAGGGTGTGATCTAGGGGAAGAGTGATCTTTGTGCGCACCCCAGTGTTTGAACCTTGAGGGTTTGCCAGAACTCCTTCATCCAAACTCCTTCATTTGCTGCTTCTGAAGCAGCTATGTACTCCGCTTCACACATAGATCCCACCACGACGCTTTGCTTGGAACTGCACCAACTGACAACTCCACCATTCAATAAAAATATGTATTCAGATTGTGACTTAGAGTCATCCGGATGAGTGTCAATTCTTGCATTGATGTAACCATTTACGATGAGCTCTTTGTCACCTCCATAAATGGGAAACATGTCCTTAGTCCTTTTCAGGTATTTCAGGATGTTCTTGACCACTGTCCAGTGCTCCACTCCGGGATTACTTTGGTACCTCCCTGCTATACTTATAGCAAGGCACACATCAGGTCTGGTACACAGCATTGCACACATGATAGAAACTATGGCTGAAGCATAGGGAATGACTTTCATTTTCTCTCTATCTTCGGCAGTGGTTGGGCATTGAGTCTGACTCAATTCACACCTCGTAACACAAGCAAGAACCCTTTCTTTGACTGATCCATTTTGAACTTCTTCAAGAATTTATCAAGGTATTTGCTTTGTGAAAGTCCAATTAAGCGTCTTGATCTATCTCTATAGATCTTGATGCCCAATATGTAAGCAGCTTCACCAAGGTCTTTCATAGAAAAACTTTTATTCAAGTATCCCTTTATGCTATCAAGAAATTCTGTATCATTTCCAATCAACAATATGTCATCCACATATAATATTAGAAATGCTACAGAGCTCCCACTCACTTTCTTGTAAATACAAAGCTTCTCCAAAAGTCTCAGATAAAACCATATGCTTTGATCACACTATAAAAACGTTAATTCCAAATCCGAGAGGCTTGCACCAGTCCATAAATGGATCGCTGGAGCTTGCACACTTTGTTAGCACCCTTTGGATCGACAAAACCTTCTGGTCGCATCATATACAACTCTTCTTCTAGAAATCCATTCAGGAAAGCAGTTTTGACATCCATTTGCCAAATTTCATAATCATAAAATGCGGCAATTGCTAACATGATTCATACAGACTTAAGTATCGCTACGGGTGAGAAAGTCTCATCGTAGTCAACTCCTTGAACTTGTCGAATACCATTTGCAACAAGTCGAGCTTTGTAGACAGTAACATTACCGTCAGCGTCGGTCTTCTTCTTGAAGATCCATTTATTTTCTATGGCTTGCTGATCATCGAGCAAATCCACCAAAGTACACACTTTATTCTCATACATGGATCCCATCTCAGATTTCATGGCCTCAAGCCATTTCACGGAATCTGGGCTCATCATCGCTTCCTCATAGTTCGCAGGTTCACCATGGTCTAGTAACATGACTTCCAGAATAGGATTACCATACCACTCTGGTGCGGACCGTATTCTGGAAGACCTATGAGGTTCTGTAGTAAATTGATCTGAAGTTTCATGATCATCATCATTAGCTTCCTCACTAATCGGTGTAGGAATCACTGGAACTGATTTCTGTGATAAACAACTTTCCAATTCGGGAGAAGGTACAATTACCTCATCAAGTTCTACTTTACTCCCACTCACTTCTTTCGACAGAAACTCCTTCTCTAGAAAGGATCCATTCTTAGCAACGAATATTTTGCCTTCGAATCTGTGATAGAAGGTGTACCCAATAGTTTCCTTCGGGTATCCTATGAAGACGCACTTCTCCGATTTGGTCGAGCTTATCAGGTCGAAGCTTTTTCACATAAGCATCGCAGCCCCAAATTTTAAGAAATGACAACTTTGGTTTCTTGCCAAACCACAGTTCATAAGGCGTCGTCTCAATGGATTTTGATGGTGCCCTATTTAAAGTGAATGCAGTCGTCTCTAAAGCATAACCCCAAACGATAGAGGTAAATCAGTAAGAGACATCATAGATCGCACCATATCCAATAAAGTACGGTTACGACGTTCAGACACACTATTTCGCTGTGGTGTTCCAGGTGGCGTAAGTTCTGAAACTATTCCACATTGTTTCAAATGAAGACCAAACTTGTAACTCAAATATTCACCTCCATGATCAGATTGTAGAAACTTTATTTTCTTGTTACGATGATTTTGCACTTCACTCTGAAATTCTTTGAACTTTTCAAATGTTTTAGACTTATGCTTCATTAAGTAGATATAACCATATCTGCTCAAATCATCTGTGAAGGTAAGAAAATAACAATACCCGCCACGAGCCTCAGCACTCCTTGGACCAAATACATCGGTATGTATTATTTCAAATAAGTCAGTGGCTCGTTCCATTGTTCCGGAGAACGGAGTTTTAGTCATCTTGCCCATGAGGCACGGTTCTCAAGCACCAAGTGATTCATAATCAAGTGATTCCAAAACCCCATCAGCATGGAGTTTCTTCATGCGGTTTATACCGATATGACCTAAGCGGTAGTGCCACAAATAAGTTGCACTACCATTGTCAACTTTACATCTTTTGGCTTCAATATTATGAACAGGTGTATCATCACAATCGAGATTCAACAAAAATAGACCACTCAACAAGGGTACATGACCATAAAGATATTACTCATATAAATAGAACAACCATTATTCTCTGATTTAAATGAATAACCGTCTCACATAAAACAAGATCCAGATATAATGTTCATGCTCAACGCTGGCACCAAATAACAATTATTTAGGTCTAAAACTAATCCCGAAGGTAGATGTAGAGGTAGCGTGCCGACGGCGATCACATCGACCTTGGAAGCATTTCCCACACGCATCATCACCTTGTCCTTAGCCAATCTTCCGTAGCCCCTGTTTCGAGTTGCAAATATGAGCAACTAAACCAGTATCAAATACCCAGGCGCTACTACGAGCATTAGTAAGGTACACATCAATAACATGTATATCAAATATACATTTCACTTTGCTATCCTTCTTATCCACAAAATACATAGGGCAGGTCCGCTTCCAGTGACCAGTCCCTTTGCAGTAGAAGCACTCAGTTTCAGGCCGAGGTCCAGACTTGGGTTTCTTCTCCTGAGCAGCATCTTTCTTGCCGTTCTTCTTGAAGTTCCCCTTCTTTCCTTTGCCCTTTTTCTTGAAACTAGTGGTCTTGTTGACCATCAACACTTGATGCTACCTTTTGATTTCTAACTCTGCAGCCTTTAGCATTGCGAAGAGCTCGGGAATTGTCTTGTTCATCCCTTTCATATTATAGTTCATCATGAAGCCTTTATAGCTTGGTGGCAGTGATTGAAGAACTCTGTCAATGACACTATCATCAGGAAGATTAACTCCCAGCCGAGTCAAGTGGTTATGGTACCCAGACATTCTGAGTATGTGTTCACTGACAGAACTATTCTCCTCCATTTTGCAGCTATAAAACTTGTTGGAGACTTCATATCTCTCAACTCGGGCATTTGCTTATAATATTAACTTCAACTCTTGGAACATCTCATATGCTCCATGACGTTCAAAACGTCTTTGAAGTCCCGATTCTAAGCCGTAAAGCATGGCACACTGAACTATCGAGTAGTCATCAGCTTTGCTCTTCCAGACGTTCTTAACATCATCAGTAGCGTCTTCAGCAGGCCTAGCACCAAATGGTGCTTCCAGGACGTAATTCTTCTATGCATCAATGAGGATAATCCTCAAGTTACGGACCCAGTCCGTGTAGTTGCTGTCATCATCTTTCAACTTAGCTTTCTCTAGGAATGCATTAAAATTCAACAGAACGGTAGCACGGGCCATAGATCTACAATAACATAGACATGCAAAATAACTATCAGGACTAAGTTCATGATAAATTAAAGTTCAATCAATCATATTACTTAAGAACTCCCACTTAGATAGACATCCCTTTAGTCATCTAAATGATCACGTGATACAAATCAACTAAACCATGTCCAATCATCCCGTGAGATGGAGTAGCTTTCAATGGTGAACATCACTATGTTGATCATATCTACTATATGATTCATGTTCGACCTTCCTGTCTCAGTGTTCCGAGGCCATATCTGCATATGCTAGGCTCGTCAAGTTTAACCCGAGTATTCTGCGTGTGCAAAACTGGCTTGCACCCGTTGTATGTGAACGTAGAGCTTATCACACCCGATCATCACGTACTGTCTCGGCATGACGAACTGTAGCAACGGTGCATACTCAGGGAGAACACTTATACCTTGAAATTTAGTAAGGGTTCATCTTATAATGCTACCGCCGTTGTAGCGACCCGACCTTAGACGGTCAAGTCTCTGTGCTTAAGTGTCATCCCTGGATCGGTATTGCTGACACACAATACTCGAGGAATTATAACAGAGTTCAATCACACACTTATTACCTTGATTATCTCAAAGAGAGTGCTTATTACAATAATATGGTTGAAGGCCATCTAAATAAGATAACTGTGGAAGCATCGAAGATAAATGAGTCCATCCAACTCCATGGCAAAACTGAGTGCATGACAACGACCCAGTGCACCTTACTCTTCGTCTGGAAATTCTGCAACATGATACCGTGTAGGTCAGCACATGGAATATGCTGGCAGAATAACACTATAGAGCAATGAACAAGTAATGGCTATCACTACATGCATATATGGCTGGTGGAGGCTCTATGGTTATTATTTGCATAAAGCTAATTTTCCCTATGACAAAGGAATATATTTTATTTAACTACACAGTTTGTTGAAAATATTGAGAAGGTAACCCCAACTCAATCCCAAATTAACAGTAATAACCCAAAAAAATTAATCAAGTAACGTGATGAGATGAACATGATAAATCAAATACCAGATACTCAAGATGTCCATAACCGGGGACACAGCTAACCATGATTAGTTTATACACTCTGCAGAGGTTTGCGCACTTTTCCCCACAAGACTCGATCTCCACCTTTGTATTTCTCGCACTGCATGATGTTTGAGAAACGGATGACCGAGACACAGTCTTTCCGAAGTGGTCCCCTTAACCGATAGATAGGCCGGTACACCTACAATCCCCTACATCTGCTAGCCCATCATGGAAAGGATTGCCACAACTTACTCAACTATGCCAGAGCCCATAATAGCTTGTGGATGCACATGGAAGTTTCTAGCATGAATAATCTTATGATCCCTTTGATCCTGGGTGGCAAACAATAGGATGATCACACGGGTTCCCCGGGATCTCCTAGGACAACACTGGTATAACCCCAGGGTGCCCACAACCAATCCACCCGGATGTGTATTGAAGTAGCCACCTTAAGTTTAACCCTTAGAATTAAATAACTCTCACAACTTTCATGAATCTCACATACCAAACCACGTCTACGACCATAGCATAGCAATATAAGCGTAACATAGTAAATACCCAAGGTTTGATACAAGACAATAGGTTCCTACCTCATCAACTACTTCCCAATACCCACATGTTATCAAATCCTAACCATGCAATGTTTGAGGGTTGAACTAATGCATAAAAACTAGTAATAAAGGGATATGATCAAAGTGCTACTTGCCTTGCTGACGATCGGAAAACCCTAGTGATTCGTAGTAGCAAGCCTCGCACTCCGAAAACTCTATCGTGAACAAACAATAGCATACATAAACTCTAGCGGAAACCCAAAATAAAAATTTAAACAAAAAATGTTCGAACGAAGAGCTTCGATTTGCAAAAAGAATCAATCGAATCGGAGCTACGAAACTCAAACTATGATAAAAAGAAGTTCAAATTCAAATCGTCTTGAAACCAAATTTTAAATTTTCAAAATCATGTTCAAGTTGTTTATCTGAACAGAGGTGATCGAGGTGAAGATTTTGGTGTTGGTTTCACTGGATTTGGATAAACGGGCAAAAAGGAGCGAAGGTTTGAAGATCAGGGACTAATCTACGATAAAAATAATTACGAATTGGTCCATTGCTGGAAATAAACAAAAAAAGAAAAATCTGTCGGACGAACGTCCGCTAACAGAGACTAATGAACGAAATCATTCGTTACCAGAGAAGATCGGGTGAACGTTCGCTAATTAACGAAACCAAAAAAGATAAAACCGATCTTAACCTAAAACCGAAAAAAACGGCCGATTAAATCGGTTTATACTGACTCGGTTGATGAAAACCAGAGGCGGTGGTGGCGTTCTCCGGCGAGCGGGGCGAGGCGGCGGGGCAGCGGGTGGCGTCGGCTACGCGGTGCGATGAGGTAGCGCGGGGAGGCGGCGGCGCAAGCGGCGGCTACGACTGCTGCTACTTGGCGGCGGCGGCTCGATGAGGGGGAGGGGGGCGGGGCGCTATTAAGGGGGAGGGGGCGAGGCCGACTTGGGCAGGGGGTCGGCGTGGCGGCAGGCGCCGGACTCCTTGCCGAGTCCGGCTCAGCACGAAGCGTCAGAACGGGAAGGCGGCGGCGACTGGGCCGGCCCAGGAAGAAGTTTTTTTTAAATAATTTCGACGAAATGGAAAAATCAAAATAAAATAAAATAGAAGTCCTAAAAATCCCAAAAATAATTTTCACGGTCCTCTACTAATATTTAGGACCACGTCAACATTTTTCTAGGCTAAAATGCATTTTTTTCCTAATTTAACCGAATAAAATCTCAAAAAAATTCAAACAAAATATATTTTTTATTCAAAATTAAATTTCCATTATTTCCTCTATTTTGAAATAATTGGAAAATTAATTTCAAATAAAAATTCACTTGATCCAATTTACCAATTTGAAAATTCAAAAATGGGATTTTATGAAAACCTCCAACTCTCTCAAATGGTCCTTGAGTTGCTTAAGGTCTTCTAGGATCAAAATGTCCAAATAAAACCAATTCAAAAATGCAAGAATCATGGATGCATATGATGACATAATGATTAACATCCAAATTGAAAATTGGGATGTTACAAACCTACCCCCCTTAAGATGAATCTTGCCCTCGAGATTTGGGTTGGCTAGAACATAGGTGTGGGTGGTCTTTCCGTAGGTCTTCTTCTCGCTCCCAGGTGGCTTTTTCCTTGGTATGGTGACTCCACTGAACTTTGCAAAACTTGATGACCTTGCTGCGTGTAACTCGGCTGGCAAACTCGAGAAACTTGATAGGTTTCTCCTCGTAAGTTAGGTCACTTTCCAACTGTATTGCTTCCAGGGGCACTGTATCTCTCAGAGGAATATCAGCCATCTCTTCATGGAACTTCTTCAACTGGGAAACGTGAAATACATCATGAAGTCCTGACAATCCTTTGGTAACTCCAACTTGTAGGCAACTTCTCCCATACGTTCCAAAACTCGGTATGGTCCTACAAATCTTGGGGCTAACTTCCCTTTAACTCCAAATCGTTTAACTCCTCGAAGTGGTGATACACGAAGATATGCTATGTCTCCTACTTCGTAGACTACCTCCTTGCGTTCAGTGTCATCATAACTCTTCTACCTGGATTGGGCTACCTTCAGTCTATCTCGAATGAACTTAACCTTCTCTTCAGACTCCTTGATTAAATCTGGTCTGAACAACTGACGGTCTCCAACTTCATCCCACATTAACGGTGCCCTGCACCTCCTTCCATACAAAGCTTCGAAAGGGGACATCTTAAAACAAGCCTAGTAACTATTGTTATACGAGAACTCTGCATAAGGCAAATTATCATCCCAACTAGATCCATAATCTAGCGCACAAGCTGTCAACATGTCTTCCAGAATCTGATTGACTCTCTGGGTCTGTCCATCTGGCTGCGGATGAAAGGTTGTACTTAATTCTAGCTTGGTACCCAAAGTCTGGTGCAACTGATTCCAAAACTTCGAGGTAAACTGTGTCCCTCTATCTGATATGATGGTCCTCAAAACTCCATGCAGACATACGATCCTGGTCATATATATCTTGGCCAACTTTGCGCCCGTATAAGTGGTTTTCACAGGGATAAAGTGAGCCACTTTGGTCAAATGATCAAGTACTACCCAAATAGAATCATATCCTGATCGTGTCCTGGGTAATCCGGTGATGAAGTCCATGCCAAGCATATCCCACTTCCATTCTGGTATCGGCATAGGCTGCAATAATCCTACTGGCTTCTGATGTTCTGCCTTGACTCTTTGACAGACGTCGCATACTGCTACATACTCGGCAATATCCTTCTTCATACCTGTCCACCAGAAACGTCCCTTCAAATCCTAATACATCTTGGTGTTTCCGGGGTGAGTCGAGTATGGCGAGTCGTGAGCCTCCTAAAGTATTAACTTCCTGATCTCTGGGTCATTGGGTACATATATACGATCCTCAAACCATAAGGTTTCGTGTTCATCCTCATGAAAACCTTTGGCCTTTCCTTTACTCATCTTCTCCTTTATCTCTGCAATCTCCTTATCAGTCCTCTGGGCTTCTCGAATCTTTCCCAACAATGTGGACTGAACCACCAATGCTGCAACAAGACCTCTAGGAACTATCTCCAAACGAAGTTCTTTGATATCTTCTGCTAACTCCTGAGGTAATCCTCCGGTTAAGAGGGTATTGACATAACTCTTGCGGCTCAAAGCGTCTGCTACAATGTTGGCCTTTCCGGGATGATAATGCAGCTTCATATCATAATCCTTTATGAGCTCCAACGATCTCCTTTGCCTGAGATTCAACTCCTTCTGCGTGAAGATATACTTCATACTCTTATGATCCGTATAAACATCACAACGGTTTCCAATAAAAAATTCTCCAAGTCTTGAGCGCATGCACTACGGCTGCTAACTCCAAATCATGCGTGGCATAATTCAACTCATGAGGTCGAAGCTGACGTGAGGCATATGAAACAACTCTTCCATTTTGCATAAGTACACCTCCAAGTCCTTGGCGAGAAGCGTCACAATATACTTGGAAATCCTTGTGTATATCCGGAAGAATTAGCACTGGGCACTACAAAAAAAAGACACATCCGTGACATTTTGGGCCGAACGAAATTTTTTTCTGTCATACATATGACACTTCTATAACGATAATTGTGACAAAATCGGATATCATCATAGATTTGGTGGGCTCCTACTTCTATGACAAAAAATCGTGACAGAAAATGGGCTTTTCGTCCTGGGCGAGCCGGAGACACAACTGCATGACATTCTTTGGGTCGTCCATGACGGAAAAAAACGTGGTATAAGCGAGGGCAACAAAAATTTTGGGGAGTTCCCGATTACGGTGGGAGGTCGGGGACCGAGCGATGCGCGTTTCTCTCGTACACGTACGCACGTGTGTGCGAGGCGTTAGCTCTAACTGAACCCGAGCGAGGCGTTGGGCTCTAATCGAACCCGGCGATTGCTGCAGCCTACGCTGGCTATCGAACCCGAGCGATCGATCGATGGTTGTTAACTGAACCCGATCGAGCGATTCCTTCACTACTGCTGCTAACTGAAGCCGATGCATGCTGCCTCTCTGGATGAACAGTGAGAGGTGGCGTAGCCTCTGGATGAACAGGACCCCGTGGTGCGGAGGGCTGGATGAACAGTAGACAGTGGAGAGGTGCCCGTGGAGTGGTGGTTGAACAGTAGCCGGTGGAGTAGCGCGCGGTGGAGGCTGGATGAACAGGAGCCCGTGGATGAAAAGTCGCAGGTGGAGGCAGGAGGAGGTCGATGGTGGATGAACAGTAGCCCGTGGAGGCTGGAGGAGGTCGACGGTGGAGATGAACAGTATCCCGTGGAGTCCCGTTTTGCGGTACGCCACACGCCTCGGCGAACAGGACCCCGTTTGACCGTAGGAGGTCTGTTTCGTCCGCTTTTGCGGCACGGCACACCTCCCGATCATCAGACCCCCTTTCGACCGTAGGAGGTCCGCTTTCGTCCGTTTTACGATGCGCCACCCCTCCCGATCAACAGGACCCCCGTTTCGACCGTAGGAGGTCCGTTTCCTCCGTTTTGCGGTACGCCAGACCCCTCTCGATCAACAGGACCCCCGTTTCGAACGTGGCCGGTCGAACACAAGGCCGTTTCCTCCGTTTTGCGGTACGCCAGGCCTCGTTTCCATCGCATGTTCCGTCCAAGCCCTCCCGATGAACACGGCGACGCATTCTGTTCTGACCCAGCCGGTTGGCTCCCACGTGTTCCGTTGCCTCCTGATGAACACGAGCATTCCGTTGCCTCCCCATGAACACGACGCATTCCGTTTCCTCCCCATGAACACGACGACGATGCTGTTTCTCCGTTCCGACCCAGCCATGTACACGAGCCCTGGCCGTACGTATGCGCGAGTAGGCGTTCGAGACCCCGCCCGTATGTACACATACGTGGTCATATTTTCTTTCTTGCACCCTGTCCACTGTACGTACATGTACATGCTACGTGCGCGTCTCTACTACAACACGTGAGCGCCTCTACATCCACCAGTATATATGTATGTACACGTTCGCGACTAGAATGACAACGCTACGTAAGTTCGACCAGGTGGGTCTCGACAATCAGGCACTTCCTTGCGTGCGAAGATGTAGCTGGTAGGTCCCAGAAGTCAGGGGGCGAATCGGTTTTTTTTGCCCGGACGCACTTCCTTGCGTGCGAAGATGTAGCTGGTGGGTCCCAGCAGTCAGGGGGTGTCGGTGTCAAAACCGGCGGATCTCGGGTAGGGGGTCCCGAACTGTGCGTCTAGGCGGATGGTAACAGGAGACAAGGGACACGATGTTTTTACCCAGGTTCGGGCCCTCTCGATGGAGGTAAAACCCTACTCCTACTTGATTAATATTGATGATATGAGTAGTACAAGAGTGGATCTACCACGAGATCAGAGAGGCTAAACCCTAGAAGCTAGCCTATGGTATGATTGTTGTTCGTCCTACGGACTAAAACCCTCCGGTTTATATAGACACCAGATAGGGTTAGGGTTACACAGAGTCAGTTACAATGGTAGGAGATCTACATATCCGTATCGCCAAGCTTGCCTTCCACGCCAAGGAAAGTCCCATCCGGACACGGGACGAAGTCTTCAATCTTGTATCTTCATAGTCCAGGAGTCCGGCCAATGGTGATAGTTCGCTATCCGGACACCCCTAATCCAGACTCCCTCAAGAGCCCTCGAACCAGCTTCAATGACGCATTTAATCCGACGCGCATATTGTCTTCGACATTGCAAGGGGTTCCTCCTCCGAATACTTCATAAAAGATTTTGAACACAAGGATAGTGTCCGCTCGCAAAACAAGTTCCACATACCACCGTAGAGAGAATAACCTTTGCACAGATCTGTTGGCGTATTCAACAAGGTGACATCACACCACGGCCGAGCCTTTATACGAATCGTTTCTTGTTCCACCTCAAATAAGGCGAAGCGAGGCGGTGGCCTTGGCACGCCTTATCAGAGCGGAGATCGTGCCCCCTTATTCCGAGATTCCCATCAATACAGACGTGGGCAACCCAACCGCGCCATTGATTACGGCGCTTGGGAGATAAGCGAGTTTTACCAGGCTGGCGTTGGACGCATAGCTTCGTCCGTCCATATAAGGGGATAAGGATCCACCTTTTAACCTACGCCTTCTTCCTCCTTTGCTCATCCATTTCCGCGCACTCGAGCTCAAGCGCCCAAGTCTGTGCATCCCACCTCAACCTTCTCCAACCACGTCCCGAGTGGGAGGCAAGTGGATGGCCTCCTCCGTCACGGAGGGGCACATCAAAAAGCTGCGGAAAGCCGGATACTGGTCCGGCGACATCGCGTGTCGGCTCCCCAACAAGGGGCAGCTCATCCACACCCCCAGGCCCCATGAGAGGGTGGTGTTCCTCCCCCACTTCCTCCACGGACTAGGGTTTCCACTTCACCCATTCGTCCGGAGGCTCATGTTCTACTACGGTCTAGATTTCCACGATGTATCCCCGAATTTCATCCTCAACATCTCGGCGTTTATAAATGGTAATGCGAGGCCTTCCTTCTGCATCCAGCCCCGCTTGACTTATGGCTGAAGACCTTCAATGTCAAGCTGAAGGTAGTGGGCGGCGCCAAGCCGGTAGTCTTGGAGAGGTGCCATGTCAAGGTGATGGCCAACGTCCTATGGCTCGAGGGCTCCTTTGTGGAGACCATAAAGGGGTGGCAATCGGGGTGGTTCTACATCACCGAGCCGCGCGACTCTCAATGGGCGGCGGCCCCCGAATTCCGATCTGGCTTCCCCACACGGCTCACATCATGGAAAGAGACGGGCCTGACGTGGGGTGATTCAGAAGAGCTGTCCGGACTCCAAACTGCGTCCGAAACCTCGTGGACAAGAATCTCAAGCTTATCAACATAATCCAGGTGATGCTCATCCGCCGGATTCTCCCATGCCAAAGAACGGGCCTTCAATTTGTGGGAGTTTGATCCGGCACAACACCGAATTTGAGCTGGCTCTTCGACACTACGCATTTAAGATGCCCGGAAGGTCTTGTTCAAGGGCGCTGAGCTCCGCATCCGCCTACCGAAGATCGCGGATTCAGCCGCGCAGCGTCAAGCCAGCGAGGTAAGTTATTTTACCCTTTATGGGACTCTTTTTCATAGTTTGACTCTATGCGGGATCTAAAACTCCCTAACCTTTGACAGATCGGTCAAGACGTCCGGACAAATTAACTGTCCGGCCCCCTTGCCAGAAGACCCAGTGGACGCCCGATTGATGGGGCTGCTGGCTCCGGCACCTCACGTGGTGCCGGAGAAGAAGGTCAAGAAGAAGGCCACAAGAACTCGAAGGAGCTCCCGGCGCCAGGTGCTGTCGGACTCATCGTTCGATGACTCTGAGGCGGAATCCTCCCCTGAGGACGAGGAGGAGGAAAAAGAAGCCTCTCCCCCAGTGGGGGGAGAGAAGAAAAGGAAGGCCGCCCCAGCTGTGGGGGGCGGAGGGTCCAAGAAAGGAAGGACCCTTCCTCCGGACTTCTCCACCAACGCCGACAATGACGAGGAGGAGTGGCCACCAAGGGCCAAGCCCCTGGCGAGATCGTAAGTGTCCGGGCTCCAGAATAACTCATGACTTTTTATTTGTCACATAGTGTCTTCTAACGCCGAATATAACCATGTAGCCCGCCCAAGGACGAGTTCGCCGCTTCGTCGAGCGGCTCCCTAGATTCGTCGGATGTGAATAGCACTTCACTTCCGACCGCCTCCTCTCCTCGTGACGCAGACGACACAGCGGTGGAATCCCAAAAGGCGCCCAACCAGGAGAAGGTGGTCCTGGAGGCGCCGCAAGGCGACCTCCCGGACTTCGGGCGCAAAGGGGGTGAAGCCCCAGAGGGCTATAAGTCCGGCCCGGTGCCGGACTCCATACCGGAACCTTCAGTGGTTCCGAAGTCCGGCAGGCGGCCCCTTTGTAAGAAGGGCAAGACAGCGATGCCGGTGACCTCTGTCCATCCGGAGGCACCGGATAGCTTGCTGGAGGCGCTTAACGGCGCCTCCATCGACGAGGAGCACCGCACTGTTATGAGTGTGGTGATCGAAAAGTTCGATCCACCAAGAGCGGGCTGGTGAAGCATGTACCAGCCTTCTAACAGGCTTTGAGGTAAGTTTAGAATATGTAAAAATATTACCGCATAGACAGTAGCCCCTGATGCTTAGTTCGGTGTTCAGAAAGAAAAACTGGACTGAGGATCTAAAAAGATATACGCAGGAGTCTAACATAAGTATGCCAATATGGGAATTCAGGCTGCACTGCTGACCTCTACCGCACTGACTGCGGAGGTAAATGCATTGAAGCAGAGCCTCGAGTGGTCCGAGAACGAGCTTGACCTTGCCAAGAAGCAGCTCGAGGACAAGGAAGGTAAGTAATACCTTCTTAAAGTAATACCTTATAGAAAGAATTTGGTTGCAAAAATGACAGGACTAACGTGGGTATTGTAGGGGCCACAAACAAGGTGGCGACCAGAAGGAAGCGGTGTCCACTACGAAAAGCAAAGCGGCTGCCATGAGCGCACCGAGCGAGAGAAGCAGGAGGCGCGGGTGGCGGAGGTGCGGCAAGAGCTCCGGGCTCTCGTGGAAAAACACGAGTTTGGGCGTGACTTGAAGACTCGAGAGTCCGAGCTCGCCTCGGCTCTTGAGAGTACCAAAGCCCGCTAAGGCGAAGCCCAAAAAGCCCTCCAGAAATTGAATCATTAAAGAAGATAGCGGCGGGTAAGGCATTCTTTATGCAAAGCAAGCATGTGAAAGTGAATTATCTATTACTTACCGAATCCGGAGCTCTCCAGAGCATTCGCAGATCTGCCCGTGGTGTCCGATGCTGCCCGCGTTCTCTGCGCCGAGGAGGGGAGCTCAACGGAAAAGGTGTTCTGGTCTCAATATGCCGAGGCCGGACATCCGTTGCCTGAGCGACCAGCTAAAGCAGTGGGTCGAGCTCCACAAGGTCATTGAACAGGCCATGAAGGGCCTCATAATTGGTGTGGCCTACGGAAGCCATGCCTAGGAGCTACTTGGGCTAGTGCGGCTGGTGGACGCCTGTCCATGGATTGAAGTCATCAAGCGCTCCGTCTGCATTGAAGGTGCCCGTCGGGCCCTTGCCCGTGCTAAAGTGCACTGGGGCAAGATGGATGCTGAGAAGCTTGTGACGGACGGGCCACCGCCAGGCAAGGAGCATCGCAAGCCCGAAATGTACTATGAGGGCGTCCTGAAGGGTGCCCGCCTTATAGCGGGTGAATGCTCCAAAGATGTAATTTTTGAATAGACTCGCATTTGTTATCCTGTATGCTAAAAACTTGTTCATATGCGCTAAGCAACGCCAGCTTGTGAATTTAAAATATTACCTTCAGGCGGCCATTTATCAAATTTGAGAGATGGCAAGTCGTTGGCTTCAGCCCCATGCCACAGTCTTTGGGGTGTTCGGGATAAACTTGAGCGCTCTTGTTCCCATTCTTGGGTCCTTCGAGGGAGGCGCTCAGCATAGCGAACAAGGCAACCGGACTTTAGTGCTTGAACACTCTCACTTAGCCATAGAATTCTATAATTTTAAATTTCGGCGAAGCCCCTAGTATTCGGAAGACCGAGTTCGGGGCGCTATCCATGCCTTGGCCGGACAATGCCGACTCCTCGCTCTAAGTGGCATAAGTCTTTAGGGACCCGAAAAAACCTCTCGAACAGCGACCGGCTCTCGCCCTATCATGACGGTCAGTTTTAGCTTTCTCCACTGAGGTGCTCAACCCAGCTCAACCGGGCAACAATCGCGGTGGTTCTCCCAGCGCTACCTTAGCCGATATAACGGAACGTAAGGTACCAAAACATGGGACCCGGGCAAACCCAACTATTGACCCAAGACCTGATTCGGAGCCGATGCATATAATGCTATAAGTTCGGGGTGCCGCACTTGTGGAAGTGTTCGGACTTATCACACCATATTTTTGGGGTACTTAAGCCCCTGGTGTATTGGCCGTACGAAAGTGTACAGGTGCAACGTGTCATGAATGAACATATATATAGATAAAGAAAGGAGTGCAATAATAGGCAAAAGCTATGTATTGTTTATTCAAAAAGGTACTGCAATGAAAGCAAAACGATACAAATAGTGCGATAAGCAAGGGATGGGACTATTTGACATGTCCCCCTCCAGGGGTAAGCTGCGGATGGTATGTAAAAAATTATAATGCTTGTAGTAGAGACCACTGGACACTTTCGGCGTAACCACGCTTCCCTGGCTGTTGCATCGTGAGTTTGGCAATTCTAGAGTCGGACAGGGCTTACGGAAAGCGAGTCACGAAAGTAAGAGAAAAGAAGAAAGAAAAAGAATGACACAATCGGAAGCCCCTGGTGCGGTTGAGCCGCATTCTGGGCGTGCCTTGGTCGTGCCCCTCCCCTTATGCCCATGGTATCTCCAGAGTGTAGTTATGTACGGGTAGTACTGGCTTCGCAATTTCGCGAGGGCTGGGGTTGGGGCCAGATTGCTACGCGTGCTCGGATTGTGCCAGGCGGTCTCGTTGTAGATTACTCCGGGCGCGCTTGACGGTGTCCGGACGTTTACTAGCCGGACTCGAGAATTGTTGTGAGAGGCTGCTTTGTACCTCCGCCGTGAGGGCCGCCGTATGCTCCTCCGTTCGGAGAGAGCGTTCGGTGTTTCCATTGACCGTGATTACTCCTCGAGGGCCTGGCATCCTGAGCTTGAGGTATGCGTGGTCTTGACACCGCATTGAACTTTGCAAATGCAGTTCGTCCAAGCGGTCGCGTGATAGCCTCTGAGCGGGACTATGTCGAAGATTAACTCTTTGCTTCGAAGTTATCCGGGGATCCGAAGACCACTTCGAGTGTAACTGAGCCTGTACAATTGGCCTCTACACCCGGTATGACGCCTTTAAAGGTCGTCTTTGTGGGTTTGATCCTTGAGGGGTCTATGCCCATTTTGCGCATTGTATCCTGATAGAGCAGGTTCAGGCTGCTACCGCCGTCCATCAGGACTCTATTGAGGTGAAATCCGTCGATGATTGGGTCAAGAACCAATGCGGCGAATCCGCCGTGGCGGATGCTAGTGGGGTGGTCCCTTCGATCAAAGGTGATCGGGCAGGAGGACCATGGGTTGAACTTTGGGGTGACTGGCTCCATCGCATATACGTCCCTTAGTGCACGCTTCCGCTCCCTTTTGGGTATGTGGGTTGCGTATATCATGCTCACCGTCCGCACTTGTGGGGGAAGCCCTTCATCCTCTATTGTTCAGCGGCGGGCTCCTCCTCGTCATCGCTATGCAGCCCCTTGTCATTGAGTTCGGCATTTAACTTGCTCATTGTTTGAAGACCCAACAATCCATGTTGGTGTGGTTGGCTGGTTTTTCGGGGTGCCATGTATTTGGCACGAGCGATCGAGTATTCGATCCAGATTGGGCCAGGCCTGAGTATTTCTTTTGAACGGCTTTTTCCGCTGACCGGGTTTAGAGCCTCTGAATCCGGCATTGAATGCCGTATCTTCAGCATTATCACCGTTAATGTGGCGCTTGTGCTTGTTGCGACGCGACCTGCCATTGATGTCCTTGGTATCCGAACTACCAGGGTTTTTGGTCAAGTTGTTCCTACGAGCTAGCCATCTGTTCTCTCCCACGCAAAAGCGGGTCATGAGTGTTGTGAGGGCTGCCATGGATTTCAGCTTTTCCTGTCCTAGGTGCCGGACAAGCCACTCGTCGCGGATGTTATGTTTGAAGGCTGCAAGGGCCTCTGCATCCGGACAGTCAACGATTTGATTTTTCTTGGTTAGGAACCGTGTCCGAATTGTCCGCCGATTCTTCTGGCTGCTGAATTATGTGGCTGAGGTCATCGGCGTCTGGTGGTCGCACATATGTGCCCTGGAAGTTGTCAAGGAATGCGGCTTCCAGGTCCTCCCAACAACCAATTGATTCTGCTGGCAAGCTGTTAAGCCAATGCCGAGCTGGTCCTTTAAGCTTGAGTGGGAGGTATTTCATGGCGTGTAGATCATCACCGCGGGCCATGTGGATATGGAGGAGGTAGTCCTCGATCCAAACCGCAGGATCTGTTGTGCCATCGTATGATTCGATGTTTACGGGTTTGAAACCCTCGGGATTTGATGATCCATCACTTCATCATGAAGCATAGTGGGTGTCTTGGCGCCTACGTATTGAGCTATATCACGACGCAGCTCAAATGAGCTTTGTCTACTGTGTTCGGCCCGGCCGGAATTGTTGTATCCGGCGTGGCGGTTATCATCGCGTGTCGTGCGGCGCCCACGCGATCCGCAGATCGATCTTGTTTGCCTTGCCTTGTCCTCCAATATGTCTTGCAGGTCTAGCGCGTTTCCCCGTGCCTTGGTACTTTTCGAGCGACGCCAGGGTGTAGCTTGAATGGAGGGTCTAGAGGCCTCTCTGTCGCGGCCACGGGGTGGCCGGTCGGCCGCATCATGCACTAGTGATGTAGGTTTGGGTGCTTCTTCCTCTAATTGGGGTAGCAGCCTACGTTTTGGGTATCTCTTGGAGGGGCATTCGAGTTCGTACTCTTCGGCTGCAAGAACTTCAGTCCATCTGTCAGCTAGCATGTCTTGGTCAGCTCTAAGCTGCTGTTGCTTTTTCTTGAGGCTGCTTGCCGTGGCCATAAGCCTGCGTTTGGAACGCTCCTATTCGGCGGGATCCTTAGGCACAAAAAATTCGTCGTCGTCGAGGCTTGCCTCATCTTCGGAGGGAGGCATATAATTATCGCCCTCCACCTCCCTGTCTTCCGCTCTATCATGAGGGCTGGCTTCTCCCTCCTCCTGTGCTGAATCCTGCTGGAGGAGGTTGTCTTCAACCTTTATGCAGGGTGTTATTAGCTCCCGTGCCGGAATCACCATTTTTGCTGTGGCGGGATTTAGAGCGGCGCCGCTGACGCCAGCGCTTGGGTTGTTTCTTGCAGAGGTCATCCTCCGCTGTTCTATCACCGTTCCCATCTTTTGGGATGTCCACCATGTATATGTCGTATGACGAGGTGGCCTTCCAGTGCCCTGTAGGCACCGGTTCTTGGTCGTCTCCAACATCGTCGTCCATACCGTCGATGTCTTGGTCGAGTCAAGTCGAGCATGTCGGTTAAATCATCAGCAGTGGCTACAAAGTGGGTGGTGGGTGGGCGTTGAATTTCTTCGTCGTCGCATCCCAACCTTCCTGGCCGTAGTCCGGCCAGGGCTCTCTGATAGAGAGAGACTTTAGTGAATTCAGGATGTCGCCAAAGGGCGAGTCTTTGAAAGATGTCCGCAGCAGTGAACTCCATAACCGGCGCCCAATTGGATTCGATTGGCAGGGGCGCGGAGGGTTCAGAGTCCGGAGAGGAGTCCGGCACCTTGGAGTCACGGTCTTCGCAAAGGACATGGATGGAGTTCGGCTTAACCACCGTAGAGATCGTAGCCCCGAGGCGGTGTCCAGCCACTCGTCCTCGATCTGCGGAGTCGGCTCCGAGCTAAGGGTCGGAGCGGACGCTGGTGCGGCCTCCAGGGCACTGTTCGGCAGCAGAGCTAGATCGTGCCTTCGAGACAGTGCGGCGCGCTTGGCTGTGGCTCGAATCCGTCGAAGATCAAGTCTCCGCGGATGTTGGTCGTGTAGTTCAAACTCCCAAATCTGACACGATGGCGGGCGTAGCTTTCGATCTGCTCCAAATGGCCAAGTGAATTGGCCCATGATGCAAAGCCGCCCGAATCTGAAGATCTGTCCGGGAGAAAAGTCTCACCACGGACAGCGTCGTTGTTGATGATCGAAGGAGCCATCGGGCCTAAGGATGACAACACAGAGGAACTCTCAATGAAAGCACCAATGTCGGTGTCAAAACCGGCGGATCTCGGGTAGGGGGTCTCGAACTGTGTGTCTAGGCGGATGGTAACAGGAGACAAGGGACACGATGTTTTTACCTGTGTTCGGGCCCTCTCGATGGAGGTAAAACCCTACTCCCCTTGATTAATATTGATGATATGGGTAGTACAAGAGTGGATCTACCACGAGATCGAGAGAGGTTAAACCCTAGAAGCTAGCCTAGGGTATGATTGTTGTTAGATCCTCTGGGACTAAAATCCTCCGGTTTATATAGACACCAGATAGGGTTAGGGTTACACAGAGTCGGTTACAACGGTAGGAGATCTACATATCCGTATCGCCAAGCTTGCCTTCCACGCCAAGGAAAGTCCCATCCGGACACGAGACGAAGTCTTCAATCTTGTATCTTCATAGTCCAGGAGTCCGGCCAATGGTGATAGTTCGGCTATCCGGACAACCCCTAATCCAGGACTCCCTCAGGGGGGAATCGTTTTGTTTTTTTTTTGCCCGGACGCACTTCCTTGTGTGCGAAGATGTAGCTGGTGGCTCCCAGCAGTCAAGGGGGAATCATTTTGTTTTTTTGCCCGGACGCACTTCCTTGAGTGCGAAGATGTAGCTGGTGGGTCCCAGCAGTCAGGGAGCGAATCATTTTTTTTTGCCCGGACGCACTTCCTTGCGTGCGAAGACGTAGCTGGTGGGTCCCAGCAGTCAGGGGGCGAACTTTTTTTTGCCCGGACGCACTTCCTTGCGTGCGAAGATGTCGCCGGTGGGTCCGAGTAGTCAGGGGCGAATCGTTTTTTTTGCCCGGACGCACTTCCTTGCGTGTGAAGGTGTAGCTGGTGGGTCCCAGCAGTCAGGGCGGCGAATCGTTTTTTTGCCCGGACGTACTTCCTTGCGTGCGAAGATGAAGCTGGTGGGCCCCAGCAATCAGGGGGAAACGTTTATTCCGTGAAACACAGTGGCCCGTTCGGTGGGTCCCAACTGTCAGGTGGAGGAATCATTATTTTTCGCGTAATAAGGAGGCACTTCCTTCTTTGCGGCCGTGGACCCGGTATCGGCC
Organism: Aegilops bicornis; assembly: GCA_021605145.1. Lineage (NCBI taxonomy): Eukaryota > Viridiplantae > Streptophyta > Magnoliopsida > Poales > Poaceae > Aegilops > Aegilops bicornis. Next base: position 113,002,369 of record CM038672.1, read on the forward strand.
TCTCCACGCATGATCCACGTCCGATGGAAGTCGTTCCTTGTACCCGTTGACCAGGCCACGCCGAGAGCACCGAGGCGGTGGGACGACGGCGAGGCCTAGGAAGGGGACGATCTGGGCCGGGAAGACGCGGCCGTGGAAGACCGCGGAGAGGAGTCTGAGGGTTCACCGGTTCGGCTGCGGTGTGAGGCTGCCGTCGCCCGCAGGCCTAGCCGGTGGGAATAATAGGGGCGATGAGGCCTCTGCGGCAACCTGGCCGAACACGGGAGGCGGAGCATGCGGCACGACCGGCGCTGCTTTGGGCGGCCGGAGCAAGAAGACCAGAGGTTGAAGAAGCACTCTGACCTTTGGATGGACATCGTATGGTCACTTTGGAGCTAGAATCGTTCATATTGACTAAGTTGACAAAGCCCTCCGTCCCCGTCAACTTAGTTGGCCCTAAGTCATCCTCCCACTATGGTGGGTCCCAGCTAGCGAGGGTATTCATTTTTTGTGCGTAATAAGGAGGCACTTCCTTGCGTGCGAAGATATAGCTGGTGGAGTCCGACATGTCGTGAGGAATGTTTTTTTCGCGAAATCTGAGAGGCCCTTCGGTGGGTGCCAATTTGTCGGTGGAGGAATCATTATTTTCTTGGCGTCTGATCCACGGCCGATGGATATCGTTCGATGACCACGTTGACTAGGCCACGCCGAGAGCACCGTGGCGGTGGATGACGGCGAGGCCTAGGAAGGGAACGACACGGAGCCGGGGAAGACTCGGCAATGGTTGCCCACGCGGTGGGGAGTATGAGGGTTTACTAGTCCATTTGCCGTCGCGGAAAATAACAGGAGGTGTGGGTGAGTAGAGGAATGGCACGGCAAGAATGAACTAGGGTGGGGCGGTGCGGCACGGCGGCAAAGACCCGCCAGGGAGGCGGGAGCAGCAGTCCCATCGGAGATGGTTTGGTAATTTGGAGCAAGACGATCGAGATATTGAAGAAGCGACCACGGCCGTTGGATTAACATCCAACGATTCTTCTTGCTAGAATCGTTGTGGACTAAGTTGACAAAGCCAAAGTACATGCCAACCTAGTAGACCCACAAGTCAGCCTCCAAATCTGTCCCCAAACGACATACATTTCGAAATTTCTAGCCAGATTCAAATTAATTTTAAATCTAAATATACCTTATTTTAAATTCAATGAAATTTTACCCGCACAAAAACAATGAAATTTAAAATATCAAAATCTAAAAAAAACAGTATTTTGGAACTAATTGCTTGTTTGCTGTATTTTTTCATTTTACAGCCCATTTATTATTACTTATAGCCCATTTCTTGTTACTTATAGCCCATTTTCTGGGCAAAATGCATCCCTCCTCGTCTTGAAAGATTTCCAGGCCCGGTGCGTAGAAAAACAAGTAGGCCTATGTTGGTTATTCTACAAAAAAAGCTGGCTAGCCATTTTTGAGAAAGGAAAAAACAAACTGGGCTGGTCATGTGCTAAACATACTGAAATAAAAGCACAGGCTAGGCAGACCCACGGGTCCTGCACAACCCAGTTGATACCCTTCTCCGTCCAGAAAAAACAAAATTACTGCGCGCTGTTGGGTCCCGACTGTCATCCTCACCATGTACAGTCATCTCCTTATTCCTCTCGGTTGTTGACCATGTTGACAACACCGGAGGGCGGTGCCGCGGCGAGCGAACCAAGGCGGAGGATGGTGGTGAGGCCTCGGACGGAACGAGCAGAGCCGGGAAGATCACACCCGGCCGTGGGAGGCGGGAGGCGGCCGGTCCCGCCGGCGCTGGTTTGGCTTTGGCGGCTCGAGGAAGAAGAGACTGAAGAAACGCGGCAGACGTTGAATGTCAATCCAACGGTCAAGGTTGGCACAATCATTTGTTGACTAAGCGGACACCAAGTAGCATACTTTTTTATATATAGGAAGAAAATTGCAAGGAAAATGCGTTAAATGCCGTCCTCCTCACAGGGAACGTTCGCCACATAAGTGACTAGCACCCTTGGTTTTCAACCGAGAGGTCTTGGGTTCGAGTCCTAGGAACTCTCAATTTAGTCCTCCTTCCTTCCTCACAAAAAAAAGCGGAAGAAAATCAAAGACTTGGCAAGGCGTACATAACAAGTTAGTGTACCAGTAAAGAGACGTTGCGGAGTTTTAGAAAAAAATAAAAAGGCGTGCTCACATGTTGGTTCGAATCCAAACCTAGACTATGACTATATATGGTGCTATGCTACTCTACAAGTAATGAAACTGACATATCCAACGTTCGCTTCTCCTCTTCTCTACTTACTCTGCCTAGCATCAGAAGCTCTGGCCGGAGCAACCATGTCCGCTGGCTGCTCGTCCACCTGCTCTTGATGAGGGCAACAACCAGATATCGCCAAGTCGCCACCCGTACCATCGCTTTGTGGGTCTCATCACACCCCCGCCGGCACGCGCACCGCAGCCGATTACTCATCACAACCCGCTGCTGTTGGTGTGGTGCCACTGCTGCAAATCACGCAGAGTCATCTGTCGCGTCTCAACCACAATCCGCAAACCTGGCCGAGTCTTCTACAAATGCCCGAATCATGGGGTAATAATATGTTTAAGTGTTATTCTGCTGCTTTCAGTTGCAGATTTTTTTAATAGTTTGGTTAATGATCTTCCAATTTGATTCATGCAGAAAAGGGAAGATTCGTGTGATTTCTATTTTTGGGAAGTTGCTGATGTGGGGGAATGCAACTACGCTGATTATTTGGTTAGCCGAGGGATCCCAATACCAGCAGGTTGGGGTGTTGGACAAGTAATGGCAAGGAACGGCGAAGAGGAAGATGTAGAGCGAAGGTTAAAGATGCAGTTCCTCTGATCATGGCCAAGCAACAATTTCTTGAACAGCCTTGACAAGAATGAGGAGATGAAAGAGCTTGTGAAGATAATGGGCAAAATCGATGTGCTCAGAGGATGATTGTCTCTTTATTTGCGGTGTATGTAGCACTCGTGAGGTATTCAAAAGCTACGACATGAGCACTTTCTTTGAAACTAGTAATGAATGAAACCCGTGTAGCAGGCTGGGCGTAGTGTTGTGAACATCTAATGATTTCTATTAACGGAAATCAGGGTATCCCCTTTTGCTCATATAAATAAATAAATACCGGAGGCCACCGCTCGTCAGCTTCGTTCTCATTCGAAGACGTCGAGCAAATTGCAGTCCAACAGCAAGCTATGTCATCAAATTCAAGTTTCACAGCCAAATATGAGTACAACTAAACAACAATGTCATCATGTTTTAGTTGTCATACAATCACCAAACAAAAATCAACATACATAACAAGTGATGTTCTCACAGCAAAATACTAAACAACATGTTCATCAGGTTTCAGTTTTCATAGCAAACACAATTTCACATAGTAGATAAAAAGCGTCTTGACGAGCAAATACGACAAAAGCAATGTAATCATCATCCGCGGCAAGCGTCAACATCTTCGCCATGTGTACCGGTCTGAATCGTAATTCCCCACGGTGTCATCTTCTTCTTCATCCTCAACGTCCTCGAGCGTTGGCTTCTTCTTGATCAACTCTTGTATGTCCACAAAGACGATAGGCAATCTTTTACACGGCGTCATTGACGTGATGGTTCTCAAATATATTAGGAACATCTGTGTTATCTTGTACATCGTGAGCGATGTAAGCATCATCTTGTTGTGCAACTTCATTAAACGAATTCCTCTGGTCAAACCTTTGCAATACTCTCCAGTCATCGCTACGTGCAAATGTGTCTTCCAAGAAAAATATTTGTGTTGCTTGATTTACCAAAATAAAAGGCTCGTTGGTATGGTACGCCGCCTTGACATTTATGGATTTGAAATAATCATCATTTCACGGGTTTTGCGATCACGGAAAACAGGTTATACCAACGACAAGACAATGTAACCACACACCAATGATCCTCGAAATCGGAGATATACCGCAATCGAACAATGTACATTATGTTAGAATACATTTCAGTTGTCTCTTTGTCATACGTATCCGTGCTCATGATGGCACTGTTTTGTGTCTTCCTGCCTTCGTCTCGTGCAAGGGTGTTGTAGCGCACATCTCCAACAACGCAAGATTCATAACGTCTTACCCGAGTATCAGGACCCATTGCTAGTGAGTAAAGGGCATCATCAACTGCCTGCCCATCCTCCCGCATCTTCTTAACCTATGGTTAGAAAATAGACAAGCTGATCATCTTATGTACTCAGTATATTAAGAAAACTGACAGTGCACTTCAAAATCTTACATGGTTCTTGAACCATTTCGCAAATCCTGCCATAACTAGTTTGTCAATGTTTGTTGGATTTTGCGGCAGTAACTCCTCTTTGTAGATGCTGCACATCATAGTGATCGCGCATCTAAATGTATAAGAATGTGCTGCAAGTTTAGTAGATTACAATGTATAAGGTGCAGTACTGCACTTACTTGATATAAGGTAGTATCTCAGGACAGTTATTCAACACATACCAAACCATTTTTTCCAAATCTTTAGGTTTGTCCTCTTGTCGACTCTTCCCTATAACTCGAACAGAATAATCGAAAACATTGAGCCGGGATTGTCTTCACCCACCTCTTTGCTAAGCTGATCACTGTTTCAATGTATTTTGAGCAGAATGTCAACGCTTCTGTAGCAATGTAGGCCTCTGCAATGGAACTCTCGGGTCTAGCTCTGTTCCTAACATAGCCCTTGAAAGTGCCTAGCCGCCTTTCAATAGGGTACATCCAGCCATACTGTACTGGACCTCTAAGTAGTGCCTCATCAGGTAGATGAACAACCAAATGCATCATCACATTAAAGAAGGGAGGATATATCTTCTCAAGGTTGCATAGGATAGTTGGTATCTTGTCTCTAAGACGCTCCAAAGCATGTATCCTGATATTTCTACTGCAGAGTTCCCTGAAGAATTGTCCCAACTCTTGCAAGCTGCTCTTGTATAAGTCGTATGACCCAATCCTCTAAGGATAACAGGTAAAACCCTTTGAAGTAGGACGTGGCAGTCATGAGTTTTCAACCCTTGTACCTTGTTTCCATCTGCACTGACTCTCCTTTCAGGCTTGGAAGCAAATCCATGTGGGAATCTCAAACGTGAAGGGACCTCGCAGAATTCTTTTCTTTTTACCTTGTCCAAGACGTACACAGCTGGTGCCATATCCCATGATTTACCTTCATCTTGCACCTGCAAATCCTTTCTGATACCCAAGTGTGTCAAATCAATCCTAGATTTTAAGGTATCTTTCGTCTTGCCTTCAATATTAAGAAGTGTGCCGATAATGCTGTCACATATATTTTTCTCGATGTGCATCACATCAAGATTATGCCACAGATCCAAATCTTTCCAATACTCCAAGTCCCACAAAGTGGACTTTCGGGTAAACAATAATCTCTCTTCTACCCTGCCACGCTTCCTTTTCCTGCTACCATTACCAGGATGGTTTCACAGTGTAATATGCCCGACCTTCAGAATTCCACTTGCAACTCATCGGCGGTGAGCCTCTTTGGTGCATCACGGTTTTCATTCTTTGCATTGAACACATGTCTTGGTATTTTCTAGGATGCGACTTGTCCTTGGCAAGGAAGCGGCGGTGTCCAATGTAACAGATCTTGCTAAGTATTGCGTGTATGACAGTGATTCTGTCATAGTGAACACATGCATTGTAACCATGTGTCGTTAATACGACATAGTGCCCAAAGCCAGAGAATCATGGATGCACCAAATTATAACACCACGCAGAAAGAAATCAGCTGGTGGGCTGCTATATAGGTCTCGAGTGAGAATACCCTTCCATAGCTGTTGAAGTTCCTCCACAAGAGGCTCCATGAACAAATCAAAATCCTTTCCAGGACTTTTTGGACCTGGGATGAGCAAGGCCATCATGTAGTTTGATTCTTTGGTGCAGACACTTGGAGGCATGTTGTAAGGGATAACAAGCACTGGACACATGCTATATGTGGCGCTCTGGTGGCCAAATGGGTTAAACCCATCTGAAGCTAAGCCAAGTCTAATGCTTTTCGGGTCAGCAGCAAACTCTTTGTGTTTCATTGAAGCTTTTCCACTCACTACCATGAGATGGATGGCTCATTACATTCTAATCTCTGTACTCCTGGTTCCTAGAATGCCACAATGCATCCTCTCTTGTTTCAGCATCATGAGACAACCTCTGCAATCTTGGTGTAATTGGAAAATGTCTCAGAACATTATAAGGAATCCTCTTCACAGCATCGCCATCTTTTCATCTTGATGATTTGCATTTCGGGCATTCACTTAAGTTGGCATAATCCTTCCGGAACAGAACACAATTATTCTTATAAACATGGATCATATCATATCCAATTCCAACTGCATGAAGGAAATTCTTCATTTTACTGTAGGTGTGTGGCAGCTCAGGCGCATCTGGGAAAGATTTGCGGAAAGCAGCCAACATCGCATCAAATGATTTGTTGGTCATCCACTCAGATGTCTTGACCTGAAGAAAGGTGACCATAGCTGAGAATACTGACAGCTTATTTCCTCGGGTGACAGCAATGTTGCATTGTTCCAACATGCGGGCCCACCGTTTTTCTTCTGTAGGTGAAAGTTCACGGAATCACGAGCATTTCATAGCATTGTTTCAATGTTGGTCAAACTCACTGGCTCCGCCACCACCTCCTCCTCCTCCTCTTCCACCTGAGCATCAGGCAGATCAAGATGGTGATCTGCTGCTTCCACGTAGTCAATAACATTGACGTTCACAGCTTCACCATGATGAACCCACCTAGTATATGTGACTGACATCCAATACAAGTGTAGATGATTTTGCACGATGGTAGGGTCTTGTAACTGAATTCATACAACTACTACACGGGCAGAGCACATCTGATTTCGGACCACCGTACTCAGCTCTGATAAAGTTCATGAAGTTTTCAACCCCCTCGACATATGCAACGGAGAATCCTTGAGCAGAAGTTATCCAAGTCATGTCCATCTGTTAGACATACAAATTAGTTCTTCTACTAGATATTACAGGAAAACATATATGCTTTTTTATGAAGTCCAGAGAAAAATACCTAGGTCGATGTCTAAAGCTATGGCAAGATATTTGGACGAGCAGATCTAAGTAACGAAATATGTGTAAAGCTAATTCAGCAAACAGATTTGAGTGCCAAATTATGGCGAGCTGTTTCAAAGATCAATGAGGCCGAGCACACAGCCATCAAACTATCGAAGGCCATCGCAGCAACAAAGATCGAGTATAAAACGGTGTAGAGCTATTTCACCTAACAGATTGGCTACTAGACCATGGCAATCTACGTCACAATAAATATATGGCAGGATATTTTAGCAACTAATGGGCCTTGGCATGCCATCTCAGCTAAGCAGATTGAGTGCAAAATAGGGCAAGGAAGCTTCTTAAGTAGAGCATATTGACAGTAAACTACTTTGGCAAATAGTGAGATTAACAGCGTCTATCAGCTAACATTCAGCGCTACACCGACATGAATGGGGTCTCAGTCTAGAATGCGCGTACCGTGGGAGAATCTGACCGCCGTGCGTCTCCACCTGACGTCGCCGGTGATGGCGGCGCCGACCATCGTCGCGCATCCACAAGAACGTAGCCGGAGGTGGCGGCGCTGACTAGAGGACGGCGATCTACTGAGCGTCTTGTGGGGCGAGAGGATCACCGAACATGGTCTTGGCGTATCAGCGGCGGCAGGGCGTCTTTGGCGGAGCGAATGGAGTGGAGGGCGGGGGAGGGGGTTTGGGGAATATTATTGGCTAGTTGGCGAAGGCGGTTGAATCGGTTGGGGAACTTTTGTGTGGGCGGGGAGGATTTTTCGCGGTGGGTGGGGAGTTTGGCGCATGGTCGGTTTCTCCAAGGCGTGTCGGTGAAGAGGCAAGCGAAGCGCATTCCGTTCGCGTGAGCCGTGTGCGAGGACCGAATGTGTGGGGTGCAATGCGATCGCGACAGAGTGTTGTGAGTGTACCGCCTTTTTCCTTTTAAACTAGGTGCTTCGCCCTCAAAAATTTTGTTGCTTCGCGATTCATCGATACTACTACTAGTAATCCGGTAATCCCGACTGAACGGCGCGGCCGGGTCTTTTTCCCGCCGATATCTTTGGGAGGTTGGCTTAGTTGGGTTTTTTAGGACGAGTAATGCTACACCTACGTAATCCCAGTTACGTAATTAACATAATGTGAAACGTATGAGCTGTTGATTGTAGATTGGGGGGAGGGAGGGGCCCACCACCATGAAAATCAGGGAAGGAGAGAGAGAGGCAATTTACGTTAACCCTTTCGTAGGTTCCCGTAGATGTAGAAAGATGTGAATGCGTGAATGTGTAGTGGACGTACTATTGGAGTGCCTAAGATAATTTGTATATGTATAGACCCTATGTGTTTATTTTACTTCGCATGTTAGATTTGTCTCGGTTCAGTAAAAAGCAGAGTTGGTGATGATGGTGTGCCTGTCATCCTGCAAAATAGGTCGTCCGGTCTATATCTAACAGATAGGAAGGAAACTATGACAATTTACCCGCACTCCTCTCCACATTTGCAGATAAGGCTTTCCCTCGTTCATCCTTTTCTCCCAGAAGATCTTGATCTTCCGTGCAATGCACGGGCATCTTGCTAGTACTCCTACAATATGTATATTATTGTGAAGGTTCATATACACCGGCCGAGATTAATGCAAACACGGCAGATTTGCATTACATTTCGAACTTTTATAGGACAGAAAAATAAAAGAAACCCAACCCTAAACCTATTCTACGGCAGCGACAGACGTCCTCCATATGCGATCTCTGTGTACGGGGGCGGGGTTCAAGACCCGTGAAGTGAAGGTGCGTTCTCCGGCGAGGAAGAGTAGAACACAGGATACGGACCTGTCAGTTGGCACACCATGCCCTGTCGCCTCCCACGCCCTACTCATCCTCGGAGGAGTCCCCGACCTCGGCGGTGCCGGACATTGGACGGCGTCAAGTAGGACGCGTGGCTGATGGTGCTCCCGTCGTCGGCCGTGAGCGTGGCCACCGCTTGTGTGGTCGCTTCCGCGTCCGGCTACGCCGCTATTGCGTCGCGAGAGGCGACTTGAGCGAGGGCGGCGACCTCGAGCTTCATCCCCGAAGACAAGCTCTCCCGTAGAGCGTTCGCACTTGCGGTCACGGCGGATGTGGTGCAAGGTAGGAGGACGATGCGCTGTGGTGTGGAGGTTAGCTGGGCGTTGCCGCTTTAAGTAGCGCATTCCGGTGAGGCCAAGCGTTCGGGTGCGTCATTAAGTCGCCAAAGTTGGTTCCTCGGGCACCGAGCCTCTTAACGACGACATACGAACGGACGACATGAAAGCGGGCAGCTGGCGCCGGCTGGGAACGCACCGCGCGACAGCGTGAGGGACGAGGGTTTTGGTGTGCCAGGGTAGTCAGTTGCGGTAGTGGCAACGTTGGAGATGCCCTTTGCTCACATGTGATCCCCGCATGTCATTGAAAAAGCAAGACGACCCGGCAAGGTCTCAGGTTAAGATGATGCAGTTGGCCGCGCTACACCACTCCGCGGACGCGTCGCGGCGCCCCGTGCATCCTCGATGAGCCGGGTGTTGGGGTGTGTTTGGATTGTGGCCAAAGTGCACCTTACCAAAATTTTGGTCATGGCCCAAAGATTGGTCTTTGTTTGGATGGTTGCCATTTTTTGGCATGCCAATGAACTCTAGCCAACTCTAGTTCATTTTTATTTCCAATGTCGGTCAAATCATGGGCAACCATTACCTCAACCAAAATTTTGGTCATGACCCAAAGATTGGTCTTTGTTTGGATGGTTGCCGTTTCTTTGGCATGCCAATGAACTCTAGCCAACTCTAGTTCATTTTTCTTGCCAATGTCGGCCAAATCATGGGCAACCAATACCTCAACCAAAATTTTGGCTACCCAATGCTTTGATGGGGCAACCTTGGGCACAAACCAAACATACCGTTGGTCGTGCCACAACACTAACGCCACCCTCGGCACACTAAAACCGACCGTGTCTAGCGACGATATGAGCGTGTCGCTTACCGCGATCGCCGTGTCCAGAGGCAGTGTTGGAGCTGCGCCTCGTTGTTGGCCCCAACGACCCACAAGAACGGTTCTCAATAGCGAGGAGGTCGTGGGCCAGCTCCTCTATTGGACTAGTCTGCGCTACGTCGTCCTGACGGGTGTGCCCACATGTAGGTTTCCCTGTTTTCCCGGCCATATTCGAGCATCAGTGCTCCGCGTTGCGCATTAGGCCTTTCACTATGTAGGCCAAGCGAGACAACTTATTGTTTATTTGAGCCGTTCAAGTATAATCATGTGGCGTTTGCTTATTTCTCATTCCTCTCCAACCCTCTTCTCCATCGATCATGTCGCCCTCCAGTCGAGTCCATCCTCCCGCATGCCTCATTTGAACATTCCGCCGAGTATCATTCGCATGTACCCACCCTAGTCCTCTTTCAATAGATCTCTGGACCCCGAGAGGGAACGAGTGGGGGCACGTGATACCTAAGGCGGATTCAAAATTTTGAACCGGTGATCATAGCATCCGCAAATCATAAATAAAGGGTATTCAATGTTCGTTTCGTTTTTGAACGTACAATATACTCCCTCCTATCCTTTCTAGTTTACATATACGTTTTATGTGTAGTCAAAGTATCTCTACTTTGATAAAAAAAAGGTATCAACATTCAACAACGCCCAATCAATATTGTTAGATTCATACGTACTCCTAGATTTGTACTCGAGATGGTTTCCAATTTGACTATTGACAAGATTAATAGTACATGAGATGTATAATGTGAAAATTATATCATTGGAAACTCCTTGCACATACGAATTTGACCGTATGCTTTGTGTAAGTTGCATGTAATATATTATTACTCTAACATTTGGTCAAAGTTAGCCTCGAAAAACGCATTAGACCATGTATGCTTTGTGTAAGTTCCATGTCATATATTATTACTCTAACATTTGTGTAAGTTGCATGTCATATATTATTACTCTAACATTTGGTCAAAGTAGTATAGTGGAAGTGGATACTCGACGTAGGTATCCCTGCCTTACCCTCCTTCGGTCACTTACTGGCGGACCCCATGCTTGCTAGGCCCCGCATGTCAGTTACTCAATGGGTTCGGCCACGTCAGGGGATCCTCATCCGTAGTATACTCCCTCTATTTTAATTTACTCCGCATAAAACGGAGGGAGTGGTGGTATAATAAATGACGCGGGCGAGGGAAGGGGAGGGACGTCGGTTTGCTCTCAACTACGGTCCCTGGCGGCGCAAAACGCAAGCGCGTTCCATTCGGTGAGCGACGTGGAGGGTCGAGCGTGCCTGGCTGCAACGCGAACACGACAAGAGCGATGTACAGTCAAAACCGATTGACCGGTCGTCACCGGAACCACTATTCACACCAGAACCTTCGTTGCTCGGCCTACGCCAGCCACTGCCCTAAAACCACACAAAATCTCCAGCCCATTCCCCCACCTTTCGATCCCCTAGCCTGCATCAAGCGTCCCCTAGTTCGCCGGAAAGCCATGGTGCGCCCAAGATCACTTACTACAAGATGTTGACCCCAGAGCGCCGCGCAGAAATCCCGGCGGTGGTCGGCACCACAGACCTCCGTTCCCAAGCTCGCTTTGCAGCGGACTAATCCCCGAGATCTCTGGAGCCAAGCTACGAGTAGGAGGAAGCCGATCCAATGTTCATGGCAGAGGTCGCAGCGCAGAAGGCCCCCGATGGACGTCGACTTCGTGCCGGCGTCCGAGTCCCGCATGGTGCAGGCGGACCAGCGGTTCACCATGGCGATACTAAAGGAGGACCGGGAGGTAGAGGCTCAACTCGAGCGGAGCGCGCGCATTCCGCTGACATCGAGGCTCTCCTGCAGGCGGAACCAGATGTCGTGGATGTGAACCGGGCGGCGCAGGCTCAACTTGAGGCAGAGCGCGCGGACGCTGCTGCCATCGAGGCCCTCCTGCAGGTGGAACCAGATGTCCTGGACTTGAACCGGGCGGCAGAGGCTCGACTCGATGCAGAGCGCGCGGATGCCGCTCTCATCGACGCCCTCCTGCAAGTGGAACCGGACGTCCTGGACTTGAACCGGGAGGCGAAGGCTCGACTCGACGCGGAGCGCCCGGATGCCGCTGCCATGGAGGCCCTCCTGCAGGCAGAACCGGACGTCCTCGACTTGAATCGGGCTTTGCTCTCGTCCGTGCAGAGCGCCCGCACGCTCCGCTTGAACGAGTAGCTGGAGGCCGAGGACAACCACGGTGCGGAGACACACGTCGGCAGCGACGGCTGGTTCGCGCCGGCAGCCAAAGACGACGAGGCCGTCGATAGTTTTTCTTTATGTTGTTGTTTTTATGGATCTTTTGCTGTGTAAAAACATACTATTTGTTATGCAAAGTCGCCTGACTTGGGTCGATCTACCGTTTCAGCGGTTGGATGAATATCCTATGTCTCCTAACCCTTCTTTCCTTCTTCCTGACCTCTTCTTCTTCCCCAACAGACCACCGCATGGGCCGTACGGATACTCCCCAACATGCGGTTGGATAAACATAATCTATGAACGAAAATTATGTGTCAGCCGATAGGATGGCTGAGTTTGGTTTGTTCACATGCGACAACCGTGTCGATGAGGGTGCGTTCCCTTGGTTGGGTTTGCGGCGTCTTTGGAGCGATCTGTGTGAGGGTGCGGTGCGACCGCGGCATGCAGGAAGCGACCGTGTGAGGGTGCGGTGCGACCCGCGACGGCCGTCTTGCAAGTGTACCTCCTTATCATTTTGAAAACTTTAGGCAAGCTTGGCAAAAATGTGTGGCGAAGTTTGGCAATGCAAAGGCGTGAACCCAAAGCAGGATAAATGCGTGCATTACTAGGAGTACTAATGTTAAAAAAGAAAGGCATGGTTTTCCTTCGCGGGATTTAATCGATACAAATCCTCGTTTCACGTGTCAATTAATGCGTATTTTTTTCTCCAAAGACCAAAGAGCTAACCATCTCACTCCTCATCGCTTGATTAATGCAGCGCCATGCAAACCAACCTTCTCACTTCCGCATGAATGCAGGGGATATTAATGTCCTTGGTTGCTAACCGCATCAATTTTGCCTCGATTAGTGTTAGTGGCCCTTTGCAAATTGTAATTTTGATATACTGGCCTTGTGTACAAAAAATGGAGGTAGTAACTATATTTGACTTCCTTCCCCATTGCGGTGACGTCGACGATATCTTTTTTTTGTGGTTTGGCGAAGTGCGTTCGACGGAGAACACCATTGAGGGAGACCACGGTAAGTCGTTCACAAGTGGCGCCTGCAAGCCAAGACAACCGCATTATTTGCATCCAGGAAGTCCTTTACTAGTACTACTAGGAGTACTAGTGCGGTGAGATGGTTTCTCCAAGAAGACGATGGAGAAAGCGGAGTCGTGAAGAGTGAAATGATGGTTGCTTCGTCCGTGCTTTTGTGATTTGACGCCTCACTGCTTTGTGATTTTTGATAGAAGGGACAGGGGAGTAGACTCTGTGCTCTATATTGTACTACATGTGTCCAAGCATGGGAGAAAGAGGAGAGATGTTGCATCTTTCTATTCCTTCAATCAATCAATCAGGGAGCTTTGGTTCCATCTTTTTGGCTTTGGCAACACCGTCCACAATGGTTCCCACGATGCCAAAAGCTATTTTCACATTTGGCTACACATTGTGGATGCCCTTAACCATACCACTTGGCTTTGCTCCTGTGTGCTATCTATACAAATCTCAATTATATTGACCTAAAAAATTATAGAATCAAGATTAGTAAAAAGGAGGTGATTTTGCCGTGCGGATGGCGGGGGATGTTTCTTATTTGAGCAATGCTACATCCACGTAATGGTTTACGTAAAGTTACAAACTGATGTGATGTGGGACTATTTGATTGGATTAAAGGAGAGGATTAGGCCCACCCACACGATAATCGGGGGGCATATATAGATTAGATGGAAAGTATATGTAGCAGCTACGTAGCCCTTTGTAAGTCTAGGATTAGGCTTCTTATTTTTGGAGGACGTTGTCCTGGCGGTTTGCTAACATGCGGTCCCACATGTCAGTGCTTTCCAAGCCGATCCGCGTCCCATGAGCCGTAACAACGCGGAAGCAACACGTGGTTAAGTTGAAGAAGATGAGGGAGAAGCGGATTCAAAGAACGAGTGAAATGATGGTTGCTTCATCCCTCCAACTTATTTTTTAGCATTATTACTTCGTCCCTCCAACTTGACTGCGGGAAAGGTGCAGCTTTGTGATTTGACGCCTCATTGCTCATTACTATGCCGGCGCCATGGTAGGGTGCTTCACCCGGCTGCTCTGCCTTGTATTCGGTATGGCACGTGGACCCGGTAGCTTGATGTCCCACATGTCGGCGAAAGGGACTAGAACATTTATGAAAGCGGGCGCTCCACTCTTACGACGGAGGAGTAGGCGACCTGACGGCCCGATGGAACTGTCACTTGTACTGTATTGTACTATAGTTTTGCTGTTTCGCACGATCCATCGATACAAACCCGATTAAATAGGAAAGGGCGAGATTTTTCCCACGCGGTAGATGATACTGGCCATACATTTCAAAGGCAATTTTAATGTATCAAACTGAATAAGTATAAGTAACAATATGATATCTAGTAAAACTAAAAACACATATGATTTATTGTGTTAGAGTGTAGTAGTAGTGTTGTATTGCATAGTTGTTAGATGTAACATGCGAGAACGTGTAGAGATGTAGTTTTGAAGGGCCTACAGAGAGAAAAGCGTAATACAATCACCGAACTTCAGAATAAGCTGATTACGGTCACTATATACGTTTTGCGGTGATTATACGGTCACTTGCTCATAGTTCAGCATCGGATTTCACTCTGTTGACCGGCCAAATAGTCTGCGTGGCGCCATGTTGACTAGTTAAATTGACCATGTTCCTTGTGGGTCCCACACAGCCGGTTCACATAGGGAAAAGGTCGGATAAACACAAATTCTACGCAGCATGACAAGGCTCCAACCCGTGCAGGAATCACCTGGTTGTGTATGTGTCATCGGGGGCCTAATGTGTGTGCATGCACGTGTAGGTTGAGCACTTGAGCGTGAGAGTGTGTGTTGGTCGTGTGGTGTACTGGTGTGTGCATGCATGCATGCGTGTGTGCGCGTGAGTGTTGCGTGAGTGCGTGGCTGCGTGTGTACGTGTGAGTGTTGCGTACGTGCGTGGGTGCATGTGTTTGTGTGAGTGTTGCGTGGATGCAGTTCGTGTGCTGCGTGTGTGTGTGTGTGTGTGTGTGTGTGTGTGTTTAATCACCACACCAGCTCATGTGTGTTAAAACAGACGGCTCAGCATACCAATACAAGGCCACCTTGTCCGCTGTGCCTGCGGTCATGACTTCAAACCACCGTCCAAATATTTTTTTGTCATTTGTTTTCATTCTTACTAGCAAGATGCCCGTGCGTTGCACGTAACATCAAGATGCATTTGTATGACTTGTTTATCTTGTCAGAGAAAAGGATGAATGAGGGAAGGCCTTATTTGCAAATGTGGAGAGGTGTGTGGGTACCTTTTTGCAAAATTGCCATAGTTTCTTTCCTATCCGTCGAGATATAAATCGGACGGCCTATATTGAGGATGGCGGGCACACCATCATCACCAACTATGTTTTTATAAGAGTGTATTTTATGTATTTTATAAGAGTGTAGATGTAGAGTAGATACAAGTTGGCAATTGGGCGTGATGGTAGTGAGATAATGTGATGCAACACTAGAGGTGCCACGTGGAGCGCGTTTAAGCTGGTCAACTAGTCATGTCATGAGCAAATCTGAGTTGTACGGTGAGACAGTGACTGTATAATAACCACTAAACGTAAATGGTGACCGTAATGAGTGGATTTTGAAGTCCAATGTACGTATCGTGCTTTCACTTCAAATACAATGATCATCATTGCATATATCGCAGAGAAAGATGAAACATGCGTGAATTTTCTGGGGCCTTACTTTTAGAGGACCTAGAGGTAGTTTTGTGTGCATACGTGAAAGGGGCGTACAGGGGGGTATGCGATGGAGAGAAAGATGCTCTTCGTTTCTCTTTATTATGACTAACTTTGTATATAGTATAAAAATATACAAATTCACAGTCTTGGAATAAATATCATTGTGGGCACCATGCAATGCAAATTAGCATTCGTACTCCTCCATATAACTTTGTAATGTTGTATATATGTAGAAACTCTAAAGTAATTTTTTGGCCACACTTTATTCAAAAGGAATGTTGTATGCGAAATAAACATGAAGAGAGGGCTTTTTAGATCAATGGGTACGTGATGTAACATGTGTGAATGTGTAGTTGATGTATTTGGCAGGGCCTAGAGAGGTATGTGTGTGTATTACATATTCGAGAGAGGCATGGATAGAGGGGCCGATGAGCGTGGGAGAGATAGCACGAGAAATGAGAGTGGTCAACAGAGAGAGAGACAAATATGACGTCACGACGAGAGATTCCATTCCCTTGAGTGTGTATATGCAAGGGGGGGGGATAGAGGCACCAGGAGAAAATTTCTATGTGTGTGGTGTTTGTGTTGGTATGTGTGGGTGTGAGAAGATCATGAGACGTGGGGGCAGAGGGTGTGTCACCGTGAGGTCCGGTGGGTCGAGGTGAGGCCCTTCGTTCGGTTCCGTCCTGCGCCACATTGGTCGGCCCGTGACACATTTAGGAAGACCCATGGATGACTAGTCGTACAAGACAAAGATAGAAGAATTGTGAAGGACTCTGTGTCCACTGACAAAGCCGGCTAGGATTTGTAACCCTAGGTTCTCGGACTAAGGTAACCCCTTTATCTATGATATTACTATTCATCCAACCTAACTTTAAGGGGCATCCGACAGAATGCTCGCTAGAATCATACTCCTCGATTAGGAAGAGAGGTGTGAGACAATGCGTCTTGAAGACAGGGCGTAAAGATAATGTGCGTACATGAGACACGTAGGCAGGTCCATGTATATAGAAAGGGTCGATGAGGATTGTGCATGTGTATGTTTGCGAGAGGAAGAGTGCTTGTGATAAAGGTTAGTGAAAACAGTTGTAAATGGTTACGAGAGGGAGGGAGGGTTATATCTAGAGCATGTGTGCGAGAAAGACACCTCGGGAGAGTGTGTGAGCATGTGTGAGAGACCACCGATGGAAAGTGAAACTACACGTAAAAGACTGCTCTACACATTGATTAAAGATATAAATTGTATCCAAATATTAGGATGGGATCATGATATTTGCAATTCGCGTAAGGAGCGGTCATTGATCCATCAGACATCTAGATTCTATCGAATTTGAGCATGTCTATGTTATTATTCGACACAATTGATCCACATAGTTAGTATTTTGAACTCCAGACAATGCATCGCTTTAGCAATCGAATATAAACGTGAGTATACTTCATGTTGTGTGTGTAAAGCACATTATACATATGAAAGTTGCACAATGGACATTATAAATAGCTACATATGAACTAGCATACATTTGAATTCAACTTAAGGTGGTTTAAAAAAATCGAATTCAACATGAAGTCCATTCAATTATTTGAATTTGGTATCATGGCATTTGTAAATCATACCTAAATTATGGGGGCACCAATCTTTGCTTTGATTTTGTACATAATAGCATATGTAGTCGTGTACAAAATAGATTCAAATTTAGCTCCTCCATTCCAAAATAATCGTAGTTCTGGATTTTCAAGTGTCAAAATTCAAAAAGAAGCGGATAATTTAATGAGGTTTTCAAGCAGACAAGGTCAAATATAACGTTGTCTATTTAGGTCAATCCTCATAGTTCAAGAGTACTCTAAACGTGAATGCTTGTGTTTCAAAATTTCGAGCGAAGCGCCAAAAGAGCTTCTACTACTTGAAACCGCATGAGACCAATGTTTGGTAGTACAAGGAAATTACTTTTCTAATAACTCCGACCGTGAAACCTACCGGCCCGACGTCCAATGGTCTAAACCGGGGTAGGTTTGTAGCTTCATCTAGACGCCACGCAACCGCCTCCGAAAAACATTCATACACAATGGCCGCCTAAGCACACATGTGCGCGGCCGAAATCGCTCCCGCCCACTATTTGGGACACCTGGGATTACCATCCTACCCCCGACCCATAGTAGGTCTGAAATTTAGGAGGGGGGCAAAGTTTGTAGTTTCCCCAAATTTCAAACAAGCGCGTCCCATCTTCTGTTCAAAAAAGCCAAAAACAAGGGCGTCCCAGACAGAAACATGGTTCCCCCCACCCGTCCGATTCCCCATTCGTACTCCGTGGGCGCCAAAACTACCTCTCCACCAGCCATGAAACCCGGCGTCCTCCGTCCGCCACCCCATCCCACCCATCAACCGCCGCCCACCTCCATCACGCCGGAGCCGATACCCCGACGTCGCCGTCCACCGCAACCTCAATCGCAACGCCCTCCACGGCTAGTAGTTGAAGTCGAGGCCGAGCCGTCCGAACCCGAGCCAGTTCAACCATGCCGTCCTGCGCCTCACCGCTGCCGCTCCAACTTCGCCACCCTCCACCGCACCGGAGTTGTTCCTGCTACGCCGTCCTTCGCCGCCTCGGATCTGCTTCCCCTCTGCCGACATACGGCCATGGCAACACAGTCAACAATTTGGCCATGGGTTCGTTCAAGCCTGCACCCTCCAGAACATCGGTTTCCCCGGTAAAAAGAAGAAGATCGGCGCGACATGTGGAGGTGACCACACCGGCAATCGAAAAAGGTACTCCTCTTGCCTTATTCGTGCAAATCTTACGTCTCTGCTTGCACGGTATTCATTCCACAGAAGACACTAGTTGACCGCTTCTTCTTGATACTAGATGTTCCTAGTAACTCGCGATGCACAATGTTTCTCCTCATATACTATTTCACCTTAGCTAGAGGTCCGTCGCCCCCTGAATTTCAATTTCTGGCGATTGATTCCCAATTAACGGAAGAATTCCCAGTGTAACAGCGCTAGTACACCTATTACGCCGGGAAGCAGCGCCTGTAGTGTTTATCTTAGGGGCGTGTGCGGCCTAGAGCTCTTGGCGCCTGATCTGGAGGTCGACCGGGATTAAAGGATGGCCTGGGCGCTGCCAAGCAGCGGTGGGGTGAGGTCGATGGGAGGGCGGGGCGGCGGAGGCAGGGGTCTGGGATGGTGGTCGTTAGCGGTTCGAGAAAGATCGTCAACAGTGATTGGCGGGAGGTAGACGAAGGCCATCTGCCCATTCCTTATAGATCGGATGGTTCATTAAAAAAATCAACTGACCTATTTATTTTTCGATCATTTGTTATCTTAGATAGGACCACATGTGGTGGTGTGCTGGAAGAGTACCTGCATTTCCTGTGCTCATATGTTACTAAATCATACAGAGTAGAATCTAATTTTGTTTGCCATGCAATGTTGTAGAGCTATCATATGTCTCCTGTCATTTATTTTTCAGCCACCTGCTATCTGCTACTTTTATAGTGCACTAGTTATGCACACACTTCACCCATACTCTCACTATTGTGTTTTTATGCAAGGGTATTTCAAACTCTGCCTTGAGAGAAGCAGAAAAGAAAAGAGATAAGTCGCTCGACTTACGTATGCGGGTAGGCAAGACACGTTACAGTAGCTATAAAGGGTGCGATGTCGTGACGGAGACGGTAAACGTAGCTCTGGAGTTGATGACCTCGCTCGCAATGAACCACCATCCCAAGTGATTGCTTTAACTTTGCGGTGTCATATGTGGTTGCATGTTCCGTATGGTGTCTAGCTTGTATTCGAAAGGCCGAAGTCGGTAAGATAATGAAATATATTTTTTTACATGAACCACCATCCCGTGAGCACCAGAAGACAAATAGCTAGTCGAGGCCTTTGGCCGAGCGGTGACAAGCCCAACAAAGATAGGCATCACCAGAAGCCAACTAAAAAGCTGCGATGGTGGCGAAGCAGCCGCCTCCCACCGAGGCTCTCAGGTCCTAGATGATCATGCTCACCACTCCAGCCGGATGTCTAGCTTGTATTGCTTCCAATTTGGTTAAATTGCTTCTGCTTAGCTTACACATTATACCTTTGAATATGACATGTCTTTCTTTTTTTGGTACATACTAGTACATCTGTGTATTAACCATGTTCTTACATCAAACTAATGTTCTTGTGTATCCCTCATCAATCACTTATGACGAGGCAGGCAGGCAAGGGGACTACTCCTCATTTAAAGAATGCGTACGGCCTCCCAACATGATTCTCAAGAAACAGAAATGCTAGATGAAGATAGTGAATGTAGCTCCGTAGTCGATTACAGCATTTCCCCTACACTAGCATCGCATGTGCTTGCTCTAACTTGGCAGCATGATATGTGGTTGCATGTTGCATATGGTTTCTAGATTGTAATTCTTCCAATCTGGTTAAACTGTATGTGCTAGTCTGCTTAGCTTATACATTATACCTGTTAATTTGACATGCATTCCTGTATTTAGTACATAGTACATCTGTTTATTAAGCATGTCCTTACATAAAACTATTGTTTTCTAGTATCCCGCATCAATCAATATGACGAGACACCTTTAGTATATGTAGTGCCATATTAGTTGCATCTTTCATATGATTTACAGCATGCGCTGCTTCTAATTTGTTGAAATTCCATTTATGATGGGACGCTTTTAACTTGGCAGAGTCATATTGGTTGCATCTTTCTTGTGGTGCCTAGCTTGCATTGCTTCTTATTTGCTGGAATGGTTTCTGCTTAGTTTACACAAACAGTTGTGAACATGCCATGCCGTCCTGTTTTTCGTACATATTCCATCCTGGTATCATGTGTTTGCCTTACATCAAAGTAGTGATTGTCAAGATCATGCATGAATGAGTTACGGAGAGAGAATTTTATTGCTTTTTCTTGTCGGTTTTACTTGACAATTCAAAATCAATAAAGCGGAAGGAAGTTAGCAAGGCAGCGGATAAAGGTGCTCCTTCGAGCGGAGGGACTCTCTGATTTCTACTCCTCCACACCCCAAGATGATTTCCAAGACAACACATGCATAGACACTCAACAAAGCTGTGTTTATGATGAACACGTCTCCCTAGTGCAGCATCACGGTGCTCCCTCTAACTTGGCACTTTGTTATATGTGGTTGCATGTTATGTGTGATGTCTAGCTTGTATTGCTTCTAATTTTGTTGAATTCCATCTGCTTACTTTACACATTATACTTGAATAAGACATGTGTTCTGTTTCTAGAACATACAATATCATCTATCACACCATGTTCTTACATCAAATTACTCTTTGTTGTGTAACCTGCAACTATCACTTATCATAAGGCACGTTTGACTTCGGAGTATGATATAGGTTACATCTCACATTCTTTTCTAGCTTGTACTACTAATTTGTTGAAATGGCACTTATGACGAGACAATTTTAACTTGGTAGAGTGATATTCGTTGCATCTTTCATATGGTGTCTAGCTTTCATTGCTTCTAATTTGTTGAAATGCCTTCTCCTTAGTTTACATGTCATAAGCTATGAATATGCAATGCTGTGAATATGCAATGGCACTAATGACGAGAGACCTCTAACATGGTAGTGTGATGTTGTTTGCATCTTGCATATGATTTATTTCTTGTACTGTTTCACATTTGTTTAAACACCATTTATGATGAGACACTGTTAACTTGGCAGAGCGATATTTGTAGAATCTTTCATATGATGTCTACCTTTCATTGCATTGCTTCTAATTTGGTGAAATGTCTTCTTCTTAGTTTACACATCATAGTTCTGGTTATCTCTTTCATCCTGTTCTTCATACATATTACATCCTCCTATCATGTGGTTGTCTAACATCAAAGTTAAGTTCGTCTACATCACGCATCAATTTGTTCTGAAGAACTAAATTGTTATTCGTTTTTCTTGTCGGCTTGACTTAACATTTCACAGAGAAAGAGGAAGAAACATGTAATGGCGGGGAATGAGAAGCGGATGAATCCTGCAGATTCTGCTGGTATGCGATGGTGCAATAGAAGGTCAAAGTCCAGTGAAGATTCTACAAACCACGGCATCCCATGCTACACGAGTTGCAAAAAGCCAAATAGAAACAAATGGCTGCCACCAAACAAGCGAGAGACAACCCTAGTTCTTGCAACACCTACCACAAGTACCACCATCTCGCATGACTTACTCGTAAGGCCAATCGAGCTAGCAAGACGTTCCCAAGCTCCCTTGCCACGACACTACTTCCCAAGCACTCTTGACACAAGACTAGTTGGCAATATGAGATGAACCTTGTGAGCTTCAACATCAAGAAGGTAGTTGCTGGAGTCAAGTTACAGTTGCATGCTTCTTTATATGTAGTCTCACAATTTGATGTACACTAACACTTCCTATGTTCGTTGTTGGACTAGCACCTAGGCGCAAGAGGAAACAAACATCAGGGATAATGCTCGATAGGTTAACTAAATCTATTGGAGGAAGAATGGAGATCCGTTTTGAGGCAGGTTTAAAAAGGCCACGTGATGCTACAGAGTCAGCCAAGTTAGTATCAGAGGCAGCGGTTGCCGTTCGGTGTCATGTACGTATCCTCCCAACATGGATTCAGTACAGGAATGACAAAGATGAAACCCAGTTCAACACCTTCCTCGACCATTTATCTGTAATTATGGTTATGTATGGAAACTAGTAATATTGTCTTGCTCTGTCCCATACTTTCTAGGTTGCTGATAATAAGACTCCCATAATTTTCAACAGACGAGGTTCAAGTTGGATAGCCAAGATGATGCAACCAGACAAGCTTGCACCCGTGTTTTCAAGTCTGCTCTGCGACAATATCAGTATAACTTAAGATAAACTAACTTTGAAGGCAAGGCTAACAGTGAACTTTCCCAAACATCTCCAGTGGAAAATATATCGGATGAAGACTGGAGGGGCCTTGTTAAACACTGGTCTGATCCGAAGTATCAGGTACATTATATATATGTGATCAGATCACATGTTGAAGTCCTATTTACGCATGTACCGCACAAATCTATCTTCTTGTAGGTGAACTGTTCAAAGAACAAGGCCAACCGTACGAAAGTGAAATTCCAACAGGGCAGCGGGATCTCGTAGCTATATTGCACCTTTGCGAGGCTCTTGTAATTAGTTGTTGTTTCACTCTTTTCATTGTACCATATTATCATATCTATATTGACTTGTTCGAAATGCAGAGGAAAGCCCGCAAGGACCAAAAAGTACCTGAACCAAATGTTGTGGAAATCTTCAAGGACCGTCACACCAGCAAGAATAAGGGCATGACTACACCAGTCAAAGACGTTGTTGTAAGTCCTTAATCCTCATGCCTTTTAACTACTACTTACTCTGACTTGTGCCTTGAACTGCATGGTTTGCAGCCAATGTCTATTACTCTTTTCAATTTTATACACAATTGTCTTAGTGTATCATTGCACCTTACAAGGTTTAAAAGAGAGGAGTGATGTTCCTTTGATCTTGACCCGTAATCTAGTTCCGTCTTTGGACTTGCCCACACAACGTTACAATTGCCTGTTTGTCTGTTTTCAGTTGTTTTGTGATATAAATGATGTCATACTATTCTTACCGTATTATAAACTTCGTCTCTTTATCCTTAGCCCTCAATACAATGTGAAGAAATAGACAATACATTAGCGACGGTACATGGTCATATGTTTGGAACCTGGTTTTATTATGTACTTTGCAATAAAATACAACTAATATTTTACATGGGTTCACCTGAATAAGTTACGTATATAGACCAAAGCTATTTTGTTTGGTTTTGCTGCCTCCTTAATATCTTACGCTCGGTACTACTAATGTAAAACCTCAACTTTTCGGTGAGCTATGGGAAAAATGGTGGAACCGCCACCTTACGAAGGTGGTGAGGCAACTATAACCGCAATATCGGCTCTTCTTTGCAGTGGGTCGATACTGTCCACTAACGAGGCTAAAAGCATGTTCTGCGTTATCTTTGGGTTGGTTGTTAAGGCAATATATTCCAAACTGCCTCATGATCAAGATATGCAAGCTCAAAGTAATGTTGTATCTGCGCTCCAAACACAAGTCCATTCCTTAACAGAGACCCTTTGTGAAACAAGGAGAAACATTGCTCAATGTCGTCAAGATATGCATGGTTTTGAAACCAGACTATCAGACATTTTCTATGTTGTTCGAGGAGCCTAGGGAAATGAAGGCGAGGGTTATAGTGCTCCATCGGACAATACAACATGAAAAGCGTAACGGTCGGTCAAATGAACCAGCTTGAACTTCCGTGGTGCATTTATCTGCTAGACTATAAAGTTTTATGCCAACCTTCCTTTTGTTATATAGTTGTAATTTGTTTTGGTGTGATGTAAAATTTATTCTTAACGTGCAGCCACCGGCTGAAGAAAACAGCAAGCCATTTTTGTATAGTGTAGGGTGTTCCCTATATATACGCCTTTGGTGGCGATCTTTGATGCCGAGTGGATGTAATCTGTGCAATCGCCTTAATAGCCTAAGCGTTAGTTTCGCCTTATTTATTTCCTAGTCTTCTTTTTCCATGGTTTGCTAGTGGCGCAACTACCATGGGCCATATCTGGTCGTAGGATCCATGGGTCTCCTACGTGCCATCGATAAATGGGCACAGAATCGGTGGGCCTCGGCCGTCGGATAAATGGGTCTACATGGGCCGTGTCGGGCGTGAATTGGTATCGGCCCGGCATGGTAACGGGCCGTTAACGAGCCGTGGGACAGCAAAGGCTTAATTTTGTCCACGGGCATAACGAATTAGTTAATGGGCGAATATATGGGGCCGAAATTTGGAAGCGGCTGTGAGTTAACGAGGCGAAGCAGGCTGACTCTTGCCATGGGCGTGTTGGCCCATTAGATGCATCAGAACGATGTAGACGACTCTTGCCATGGGCCAAATTTGGCCCATTAGGGGAACATGCTAATGTGGTGACTCTTGCCATGGGCGAATTTGGCCCATTAGGGGAACGAGCCAAGAACGGGCCGGAAGTAATCGAGGGCCGAAAAGGAGCCCAAGAACATATGGGCCGTCAATAGGCCGAATGCTAACATGGGCTGGAAACGGCCCATGTAAATCACGGGCCGTTAACGGGTACAAAGAAAATTACTATTCATTATGGGCTAGAGTCACCGTGGGCTGTAAAGGGCCGAAGATCTGAAAGGCCTCATATGGGCCGAAAAGGCGTCGTCGGCCATACATGGGCGAAAGTGAAATGGGTCGGTGTTATATTCGACTGCCCACATGACATTGTTGGGCCGATTTCCTTTAGGGCCTAACGGGCCGTAAAATGGGCTATTTGCAAAGAGACCGTTAACAGGCTTTTCATGGGCCAGCCTGTTAACTTTTGACCAAGTCAAAATGGCCGGCTTTGTAAGCTAAATGGGCCAGTGGTGGGCCGTGGCACGTGTCGAGATATCATAGGCGCCTTATCGACCCATCGACGGTGACACATGTTTCGTCGCCAATAAGAATTTTACACGTGGAAATTTCCCATTGGTCGGGCTGTTAATTGGTTATCGATCGAAAACTGACCCGATAGCTTAACGGCGTTCCGTTACGGTGGATGCCACGTGTCGGTCACCCTTGACGAAAAGCACTTACGTGACGCGCGATTTATCGTCATGGAAGTGGACACTTCCGTGATGATAATTTTGGTAATGTCATGGAACTCTTCTCTGACAAGACGGTATGACTATCTTGATTCTGTCATAAATTTGTCATGGATGTACATGCATGACAGAAAACGTGACCTACTGTGACAAACACGTATCATCACGGAAGTGTATTTTTTTGTAGTGGGGGCTATAACTAAACGTTTCTTCAACTCCTGAAAACTGGTCTCACATTCTTTGGTCCATTTGAACTTGGTGTCCTTCTTCAATAACTCTCTCATGGGCTTCGCAATCTTGGAAAAATTCTCAATGAATCTCCGGTAATATCCTGTGAGTCCAAGAAAACTGCGCATCTCTCCAACTGAGGTGGGTGCCAACCACTCAGTGACAGACTGAACCTTAGTAGGGTCGACTGTTATACCTTCTCTGGATATAAAATGTCCGAGAAAACCAACTTCCTTCAACCAAAACTCACATTTGCTAAACTTGGTGTATAGCTGATGTTCCCTGAGATTCTCGAGAACTAATCGCAAATGCACCTTGTGTTCTTCTTCATTCTTCGAGTACACCAATATATCATCAATGAACACCACAACAATCTTATCCAATAACTCCATGAACATTTTATTCATCATACTCATAAAATAGGCAGGGGCGTTAGTCAATCCAAAAGACATGACCGTGTACTCATATAGCCCATACCTTGTGGTAAAAGCTGTCTTAGGTATATCCTGTTCTCGGATCTTCAACTGGTGGTATCCTGATCGTAGATCGATCTTGGAGAATACTTTAGCTCCCTGCAGCTCGTCAAACAAATCATTGATCATCGGTAGTGGGTATTTGTTCTTGATCGTCACCTCATTCAGTGCATGATAATCAACAACCATTCTCAAGGATCCATCCTTCTTCTCAACTAAGAGCACTGGGGCTCCCCACGGTGATGAACTTGGTCGAATATAACCTTTCTCCAATAACTCCTTAATCTGATTCTTAATTTCTTCCAGATCATTTGCGGGCATCCGGTACGGTCTCTTCGATATTGGTCTGGTGCCTAGCAATAGATCTATTAAAAAATCTATATCTCGATCTGGTGGCATGCCTCGTAATTCCTCTGTAAATACATCAGGATAATCCTTCACAACTGGCACTTCTTCCTGAACAACTCCCTAGAGTGAATTTACTTGGGTCCTCCTTGGCGCATGCCGAGACACATACTTGATCCATTTACCCTCTGGGGTGGTGAGGAGAATTGACTTACTAGCACAATCGATTCCTCCATACATCGATAGTCAATCCATGCCTAGTACCTCATCAAATCCTTGTGACTCCAAAATTATTAGATCCGAGGGGAAAGCATGCCTAACTATGGTCAATGGCATCTGAAAACATCCTCTGCTTGCCATATACTCCGCTCCAGGTGAGCTTACTAACATAGGTGTCTTAAGGGCTACGGTGGGCAACTTAAACTTATCCACAAATCCCCTCGATATGTATGAATGCGATGCACCAGTGTCAAAAAGAACAATAGCAGTAAATGACTTAATCAAAAACTTACCAATAACTGCATCGGGCTGCTCTTCAACTTCCTCCATGTTGACGTGGTTCACCTGCCCTCTAATGAAAGGGTTGGGCTTCTTTCGAGAGTTCCATTCCCGTTACCATTCTTCACCTCAAGAAATTCATTGGCATAATGTCCAGCCTTCCCGCACTTGAAACAGGTAACGTGACTCAGATCCTTCTTAGCGGGTGTTGCTGGGTTGGAACGGTTTTGGTTGTTGTTTCCTCCACTCCCATTGCCATTCTTAGGGCCACTGTGGTTGTGTGAACTTCCTCCATTGTGAGTATGGCCTGCATGGTTATGATGGGTATGTCCTCCCGAGTTTGGGGTAAAAACGAGGCTTCTCGTGAGCTCCAGAGCTGTACTTCCCTTGTCCATACTTCCGTTTGCGACTCTCTATCTGTTGCTGCTTGCCTTCAATCATGAGAGCCATGTCTACCAGCTCCTGATAGTTGGTGAATGTTGCCACCATCAACTGCATACTCAGCTCATCATTCAGCCCTTCCATAAACTTCTCCTGCTTCGCGGCATCTGTGACCACATCATCTGGGGCGTAGCGAGCTAACTTGCTGAACTCATCCACGTACTGTGCCACAATACAATTTCTCTGGCGTAAGTTGCGAAACTCACGCTTCTTCATACTCATAGCTCCAGCTGAGACATATGCAGTGCGGAAAGCTTGTTGAAACTGATCCCAAGTGACATTGGCCACGGGGAAAGTGGCAGTGTAGTTCTCCCACCATGAGGATGCGGGTCCATCCAGCTGATGCGCGGCAAAGCGCACCTTCTCCGCATCTATGGAACCTGCGGTGGTCAGCTCCCTTCCAATCTTGCGGAGCCAGTCATCAGCAACAATTGGCTCGGTGCTACTTGAGAAAATCGGCGGATTCAACCTTAGAAAACGGGCTAAGTTGTCAACTGGAGGTGGTGGCGGTGGGTTGTTGTTGTTGTTGTTGTTGTTGTTGTTGTTGTTGTTGTTGTTGTTGTTGTTGTTGTTGTTGTTGTTGTTGTTGTTGTTGTTGTTGTTGTTGTTGTTGTTGTTGTTGTTGTTGTTGTTGTTGTTGTTGTTGTTGTTGTTGTTGTTGTTGTTGTTGTTGTTGTTGTTGTTGTTGTTGTTGTTGTTGTTGTTGTTGTTGTTGTTGTTGTTGTTGTTGTTGTTGTTGTTGTTGTTGTTGTTGTTGTTGTTGTTGTTGTTGTTGTTGTTGTTGTTGTTGTTGTTGTTGTTGTTGTTGTTGTTGTTGTTGTTGTTGTTGTTGTTGTTGTTGTTGTTGTTGTTGTTGTTGTTGTTGTTGTTGTTGTTGTTGTTGTTGTTGTTGTTGTTGTTGTTGTTGTTGTTGTTGTTGTTGTTGTTGTTGTTGTTGTTGTTGTTGTTGTTGTTGTTGTTGTTGTTGTTGTTGTTGTTGTTGTTGTTGTTGTTGTTGTTGTTGTTGTTGTTGTTGTTGTTGTTGTTGTTGTTGTTGTTGTTGTTGTTGTTGTTGTTGTTGTTGTTGTTGTTGTTGTTGTTGTTGTTGTTGTTGTTGTTGTTGTTGTTGTTGTTGTTGTTGTTGTTGTTGTTGTTGTTGTTGTTGTTGTTGTTGTTGTTGTTGTTGTTGTTGTTGTTGTTGTTGTTGTTGTTGTTGTTGTTGTTGTTGTTGTTGTTGTTGTTGTTGTTGTTGTTGTTGTTGTTGTTGTTGTTGTTGTTGTTGTTGTTGTTGTTGTTGTTGTTGTTGTTGTTGTTGTTGTTGTTGTTGTTGTTGTTGTTGTTGTTGTTGTTGTTGTTGTTGTTGTTGTTGTTGTTGTTGTTGTTGTTGTTGTTGTTGTTGTTGTTGTTGTTGTTGTTGTTGTTGTTGTTGTTGTTGTTGTTGTTCCCTTGGTTCTGTACTAGCAAGCTGCATTAAGGCGATTCTGCTATTGGATCAACTGAGTGAGCTCCGATGGGAAGACAAATCCGGGGTCACATCTTGGAGGCATCTGATAGGTTTAGAGGGTGAGAACAGAATAGAGTGGGGCCTAAAGAGAAATCAAAACCCATATGCACATGAGACAAACACATTCATTTCACACCACTCAATTCAAACAAGATCATACAATCGGTCTAAGCTACCATTACAAAATCTCACGGACTATTTCTATATACATGGAAGAATACTAATGGTAATATGGTGGTCGACTAGAAATTTTGATCAGTGGAAGACTCCATAATGTCAGCTCCAGCTTCGTCTTCATAGTCATCACTGTCTCCATCATTGCTGTAGGGGTCGGAGTCTGTGTCGTCCATAATGATGTAGTCTTAAGAACGGATGTCCTCCTCAGGCTCGGGATCAACCATGAATATTCCTAGCTTCTTCTTTAGGTCTTCATTCTTCTCCAGTAGTACAACAATTTCTTCTTCATATCCATTGCGTGTAGACTTGAGTTCCTCTTATAGCTCCATGTTCCGGGTCATCACCTTCTGCATGTCAATCATATTGGCGCACATTTGGTTCTCCTGACGATGAATGTGCTGATTTAACTCCTGGATGTAGGTGCAATGGATTTATCCCTCCTGGTGCAAATCATCTCCCATTGCTCATCAAGGCGTCCACATATCTGGTAGATGGTGTCCTTAAGATCCTTGTTGTACACTTCGCCAATGCGTCCAATGGCGATATGGGCGGCCAAGCTCTTTCCTAGACTCCAAGTTGGTGCATCAAAGGAAAACTCTATGGGCTCGGTAACTGGCGCGAACGTTCTTCCTGGAACATGAACTTGAATCATCCAACACTCCTCTTCTAGTAAAGTGGCGATGTAGGTCCCGGTGAAGCTTGGTATTCTGATGCTCAGGTACCTAGTGCCTTCCTTCAAGTGTTGTCCGAAAGAGGTGTCGTCACCCGGTTGAGTGAACTTGTTCCTTGGGTCCGCCATCTATAGAGTAGAAATGGAGAAGAGTCAGAAATGAGTAGAGAAGAGTATCATGTGGCTTGTCCTAGTGATCACGTCCTACAGTCAACATGTGCTCTGATACCATCTTGTAGCGACCCGACCTCAGACGGTCAAGTCTCTGTGCTTAAGTATCACCCCTGGATCGGTATTGCTGACACACACAGTACTCGAGGAATTATAACAGAGTTCAATCATACACTTATTACATCGAGTGTCTCAAAGAGAGTACTTATTACAATAATATGGCTGAAGTCCATCTAAATAAGATAACTGCGGAAGCATCGAAGATAAATGAGTTCATCCAACTCCACGGCAAAACTGAGTGCATGACAATGACCTAGCGCACCTTACTCTTTGTCTGAAAATTCTGCAACATGATACGTTGCAGCCGTGTAGGTCAGCACATGGAATATGCTGGCAGAATAACACTATAGAGCAATGAACAAGTAATGGCTATCATTACATGCATATATGGCTGGTGGAGGCTCTATGGTTATCATTTGCATAAAGCTAATTTTTTCCTACAACAAAGGAATATATTTTATTTAACTACATAGTTTGTTGAAAATATTGAGAAGGTAACCCCAACTCAATCCCAAATTAACAGTAATAACCCAACAAAATTAATTAAGTAACGTGATGAGATCAACATGATAACTCAAATACAAGATACTCAAGATGTCCATAACCGGGGACACGGCTAACCATGATTAGTTTATACACTCTGCAGAGTTTTGCGCACTTTTTCCCACAAGACTCGATCTCCTCCGTTGTATTTCTCGCACTTCATGATGTTTGAGAAACGGATGACCGAGACACAGTCTTTCCGAAGAGGTCCCCTTAACCGATAGATAGGCCGGTACACCTACAATCCCCTACATCTGCTAGCCCATCATGGAAAGGATTCCCACAACTAACTCAACTATGCCAGAGCCCATAATGTCTTGTGGCTGCATACGGAAGTTTCTATCATGAATAATTTTATGATCCCTTTGAGCCTGGGTGACAAACCATAGGATGATCACACAGGTTCCCCGGGATCTCCTAGGACAACACTGGTATAACCCCAGGTGCCCACAACCAATCCACCCAGATGTGTATTAAAGTAGCCACCTTAAGTTTAACCCTTAGAATTAAATAACTCTCACAACTTTCATGAATCTCACATACCAAACCACGTCGACGAGCATAGCGTAGCAATATAAGCGTAACGTAGTAAATACCCAAGGTTTGATACAAGACAATAGGTTCCTACCTCATCAACTACTTCCCAATACCCACATGTTATCAAATCCTAACCATGCAATGTTTGAGGGTTGAACTAATGCATAGAAACTAGGTAATAAAGGGATATGATCAAAGTGTTACTTGCCTTGCTGACGATCGAAAAACACTAGTGATTCGTAGTAGAAAGCCTCGCACTCCGGAAACTCTATCATGAACAAACAATAGCATACATAAGCACTCAAGCATAATATGCAAAGGAAACACCCAAAAGAAAAGATCTAAACATAAAGTTCGAACGAAGAGCTTCGATTTGCAAAAAGAATCAATCGAATCGGAGCTTCGAAACTCAAACTACGATCAAAAGAAGTTCGAATTCAAATCTGCTTGAAACCAAACATTAAATTTTCAAAATCATGTTCAAGTTGTTTATCTGAATAGAGGGGATCGAGACGAATATTTTGGCATTGGTTTCACTGGATTTGGATAAACGGGCAAAAAGTAGCGAAGGTTTGAAGATCAAGGACTAATCTGTGATAAAAATAATTACAAATAGGTCCCTAGCCGAAAATAAACTGAAAAATAAAAATCTATTGGACGAACTTCCGTTAACAGAGACTAACGAACGGACTCGTTCATTAATTGAGAAGATCGGGTGAACGTTCGCTAATTAACAAAACCAAAAAAATAAAACCAATCTTAACCTAAAACCGAAAAAAACTAGGCGATTAAATCGGTTTATACCGGTTCGGTTGACGAAAACCGGCGGTGGCGGCGTTCTCCGGCGAGCAAGGTGGTGAGGCGTGGGCAGTGGCGGCGCTAAGCCCAGCTGAGGCGGCTTGTGGCCAATTCTTGGCTATTCTTCTTTGCTTGGCTGTGGCGGTCGATGAGGGGAGGGGGCGCTATAAAGGCGAGGC
The DNA here is from genome assembly GCA_021605145.1 of Aegilops bicornis. NCBI lineage: Eukaryota > Viridiplantae > Streptophyta > Magnoliopsida > Poales > Poaceae > Aegilops > Aegilops bicornis. Next base: position 113,034,582 of record CM038672.1, read on the forward strand.
CGACTTGGGCGGGGGCGGCGTGGCGGCCTTCGGGCTCCTTGCAGTCCGGCTCGAGACACGTCTTGGTATAGCAGTGAAAGCGGCGGCTCCTCGACCTTGGCCCGGCTAAATTTGGGCAGAAGAAGTTTTTCTTTTAAATAATTTTGCTGAAACAGAAAAATCAAAATAAAATAAAATATAAATCATAAAAATCCCAAAAATAATTTTCACGGTCCTCTACTAATATGTAGGACCATGTGAAGATTTTTCTGGGCTAAAATGCAATTTTTTCCTAATAAAATCTCAAAAAATCAAATAAAATATATTTTTATTCAAAATTAAGTTTCCATTATTTCCTCTGTTTTGAAGAAGTCATGTTATCTTCTCTCATTGTTTTGTTTATTTCGAAATAATTGGAAAATAATTTCAAATAAAAATTCACCTTGATCCAATTTACCAATTTGAAAATTCAAAACTGGAATTTTATGAAAACCTCTAACTCTCTCAAATGGTCCTTGAGTTGCTTAAGGTCTTCTTGGATCAAAATGTCCAAATAAAACCAATTCAAAAATGCAAGAATCATGGATGCATATGATGACCTAATGATTAACATCCAAATTGAAAATTGGGATGTTACAGCCGTTCTAAGCAAAATAAGATGCATAAAAGATAAACATCACATGCAATGAAAATATGTGACATGATATGGCCATCATCATCTTGTGCTCATGATCTCCATCACCAAAGCATCTTCATGATCTCCATCGTCACCGGCGCGACACCTTGATCTCCGTCGTAGCATCGTTTTTGTCTCGCCAACTGTTGCTTCTACGACTATCACTACCGCTTAGTGATAAAGTAAGACAATTACATGGCGATTGCATTGCATACAATAAAGCGACAACCATATGGCTCCTGCCAGTTGCCGATAACTTTGTTACAAAACATGATCATCTCATACAACAAATTATATCACATCATGTCTTGACCATATCACATCACAGCAAGCCCTGCAAAAACAAGTTAGACGTCCTCTACTTTGTTGTTACAAGTTTTACGTGGCTGCTACGGGCTTCTAGCAAGAACTATTCTTACCTACGCATCAAAACCACAACGATTTTTCGACAAGTGTACTGTTTTAACCTTCAACAAGGACCGGGCATAGTCAAACTTGATTCAACTAAAGTTGGAGAAACAGACACCCGCTAGCCACCTGTGTGCGAAGCACGTCGGTACAACCAGTCTCATGAACGCGGTCATGTAATGTCGGTCCGGGCCGCTTCATCCAACAATACCACCGAATCAAAGTAAGACGTTGTTGGTAAGCAGTGTGACTATTATCGCCCACAACTCTTTGTGTTCTACTCGTGCATATAACATCTACGCATAGACCTGGCTCGGATGCCACTGTTGGGAAACACGATAATTTCAGAAAAAATCCTACGATCACGCAAGATTTATCTAGGAGATGCATAGCAATGAGAGGGGAGAGTGTGTCCACATACCCTCGTAGACCGAAAGTGGAAGCGTTTAGTAACGCGGTTGATGTAGTCGAACTTCTTCGCGATCCAACCGATCCAGTATCGAACGTACAACACCTCCGCGTTCAGCACAGGTTCAGCTCGATGAGGTCCCTCGTGCTCTTGATCCAGTTGAGGACGAGGTTGAGTTCTATCAGCACGATGGCGTGGTGACGGTGATGATGATGTTACCGGCTCAGGGCTTTGCCTAAGCACTACAGTGATACGATCGAGTTGTGTAACTATGGAGGGGGGAACCGCACACGGTTAAGAGAAACTTGTGTGTTCTAGGGTGCCCCCTACCCCCGTATATAAAGGAGGGAGGGGAGGCTGGCTGGCTAAGCTAGGCGCGCCGGGAGAAGGGGAATCCTACTAGGACTCCAAGTCCTAGTAGGTTTCCACCTAAAGGAGAAGGGGGAAGGAAGGGAGAGGGGGGCGTGCCCCCAACCCCTTGTCCTGTTTGGACTGGGCTTGGGGGGGCGGGGGGCGCGCGCCACCTCCTGGACACTGCCTCTCCTTCCCACTAAGGCCCACTAAGGCCCATCAACTCCCCCGGGGGTTCCGGTAACGCCTCCGGCACTCCGTTTTTACCCCCAACTATCCAGAACACTTCCGGTGTCTGAATAACATGTTCCTATATATCAATCTTTATGTCTCAACCATTTCGAGACTCCTCGCCACGTCCGTGATCTCATCCGGGACTCCGAACAAACTTTGGTCATCAAAACACATAACTCATAATACAAATCGTCATCGAACGTTAAGCGTGCGGACCCTACGGGTTCGAGAACTATCACTACAAAAAAATACACTTCCGCGATGATACGTGTTTGTCACAGTAGGTCACGTTTTCTGTCATGCATGTACATCCATGACGATTTTATGATATAATCAAGATAGTCATACATGTGCTGTCGTAGAAGTGTTCCATGACATTACCAAAATTATCATCACGGAAGTGTCCGCTTCCATGACGATAAATGTCGCGTCATGGAAGTGCCTTCATCAAGGGTGACCGACACGTGGCATCCACCGTAACGGGTCGCCGTTAAGCTATCGGGTCCGGTTTTGGATCCGATAACCCGCTAACAGCCCGGACCAATGAGGATTTTCCACGTGTAAAATTCTCATTGGCCGGAGGAAACACGTGTTGGCTCACCATTGGGACAGATGTCATCCATTCATTGGACAGACGCGCCTATGATACTTCGACACGTGGCTGGGCCCAACAGAGGCCCATATAGGTTAAAAAGGCCGGCCCAGTCAAAGGCACGTAGTACTTACTCAGGTACTAGTGGGCCAGCCCAATAACGGCCTGTTTAATAAACGCCCATTTACGGCCCAGAAGCCAGATTTGGCCTGTTAATTGTTCGCCGAATATTTGGGCCCAATTACGGCCTAGTGACTTTCGGCCTAGAGGCCCGATGTAGACATGGGCCCATTTCAGCCCGGTGTTTCTTTCGGCCTGGGAATGGCCCGTGCTGCCCATGGGCCATATATGGTCCGACACAACATCCAGCCCACTAACGGCCCGTGATAAAGGTGGCAACAGTTCAGCCCAACGTGACTTTGCGCCTATTAAAGGCATGTCGTATAGTTTGGCCCGTTGATGCATGCGCTAAGCTTTCGGCCTGTTAAAGGCCCATGATATCAGTGGGCCAACTAAGGCCCAAGATATGCCCCTCATATAACTGGGCCAAAAACGCCCGGTCTACATTTCACTTCTGAAGGCCTGTCGATGACTAGTGAAAATTGAGGCCCAACATGCATTTTGGCCTGCTAAAGGCCCATGGTTTCTTCGGGACCGTAACAGGCCAGCAGAAAATTCAGCCTGTTAATGGCCCAACGCTACATGGGCCAAACTAAGCGCTGGGTCCACAAAAGGCCCAACTAAAATTTGGGCCGAATATAGGTCGGAGTAAGTTGTGAGCCTGGCAGAAAGTGTGAAGGCCCCAATGGCCATTCGGGCCCAAGAAAGATGTAGGCCGGCCCAATTGTGGCCCGCTAAAAAGCAGGCCCGTTAGAGGCGAATGTTTCGGCCCGGTCGACTACTGTCGGCGTTCTGGGAACGGGGGTCCCCAGACTTGCCTGCCTGCGGCCTGCGGCGTGGCTCAAAGGGGGGCCCATCACGGCCCATCTTCATCAACACAAGCTCAAGACCCTCGCGAGGGGCCAAGCCTCATGAGGCAGACTGACGAGGGAGCTTCCTCGAGCCTGACCTCGTCCCGAGGCTAGATTCGCGAGGAGGCGGAGAGATCAAGGCGGGGTACCTCACGAGGTTCCCGTGACACAAGCCATGACGACCAAGAGGCGCCGGTGAGGCGCCAGCCAGCAAAGTGTCCTCCTTTCCTCTTTGGTGCAAAGGGAGCAAGCGCAGGCGAGAGCACCAAGCAAAGGTGTCCATTTCGGTGCAACAAGACCAACACCAGTCCAACGGCAGGAAGGAAGTCATTGTGGAGCCCAAGCCGGCGTCACCACCAGAGCCTTTTACAGGCGAGGACCAACTTTAGTCAGGATAAGTGTACCAGATGTTCCCCTTCAAAATGGCCAATTGTTGGCGCCCTTCCCGCTAAATATTTGGGAAGAGGCCCAGGGCCTTTGCCTATAAATAGGACTAGCCACCCACAAGGTAGGGGGGTCGGAAAATGAGTAGCTAGAGGCAAGCTGGAATCAGAGAGAGAGCGACTGAACTCCCCCTAGCAGTTCTTCCCCCCGAACAAGAACAGACACTCGCGAGGCTGTTCTTCCTTGTATTGTTCATCACCATCAGCCCAAGAGGCAATCCACCACAGCACAAACTAGAGTAGGGTATTACACCACAATGGTGGCCCGAACTAGTATAAACCTTGTGTCTCTTGTGCTGTTCCATTCAGAAGTTTAGATCCTAGCGAGGCGGCGGGTGCGAGTAGGTAGAGGGCGAGATTCCGCCACGCACCCGGTGTTCGAACCTCAAGGGTCTGCGGAACCCGAAATCCGACATTTGGCGTGCAGGTAGGGTCTTGCGCGGAATTAATCTTCCGCCGCCCTGTTCTCCGTCAACCACCGCATCCATGTCTGACGCTCGTCGGGCCCGCGCCGAGCACCGAGCCGCTCTCGCTTCCCGCGTCGCCCAGACGGCCCCCGTCGGCGGGCGCCCTCGCCGTTCCCCGTTACCTGCCATCAACGCCGCCACCGGCCTGGCGGGGAACGAGCAGCAAGCATCATCCTAGCATCCCTCCGTGAGGCAAAACGGCCGCACTGCTACCCCTCACGCGCCCTGGCTGGTTCTTCGTCTCGCGCATTCCGCGCGCCCATGGAGGCTCGAGCTGCGCTCATCGCGGCAAACGAGCTCCTGTGCTACCGTCCCATCGACGACGTCTACGAAGAGTGGCTCGACCGCGTCATGTGAGCTCGTCCAGCGCCGCGAAGGCTCCCAGCGCCGTCACATCTGCTGCACCGCACCCGTCCTGCGGGCGGCGAAGCTCTGGGCGCCTCGGCCGCCTCCCCCTCAAGAAGGCGCTGGCCCCAAGGCGCGTGGTCCTGGCGGAACCCGCTCCGTCCGGCGCCCGGTAGCAACAAGAGCGAAGATGTCGGAGGTCCCTCGCCCGCAGAAGCTGCCCGAGTGCTCCCGCTCCAAATCGTCGCGACCACGCTCTGCTCCAAGACGTCAAGACCCGCCTTTGCTCCCAGTATGGCGCATGGGGACCCGCAAGACCAAGCTCTTCGTCACCCAAGGCCCCAGGCCCACGGTGGCTGTCGTGCCTTCACCACCGAGCCTGCGATGTCGCGTGGCCCGGCAAGTTCAAGCGGACCTGCCTCCTCGCTTCTGACGGCAGTGCGGCCGACCCTGCGGAGTTCCTCCAGCTCTACGATCTGGGCATCGAAGCCGCCAAGGGAGACAAGAAGGTCATGGCGAACTGGTTTCCCATGGCGCTCAAGGACGGGGCCCGCACCTGGCTCCTGAACCTGGCCCCAGGCACGATCTCCTCCTCGGACGAGATGCGTACCCGCTTCATCGCCAACTTACAAGGTACTCATGACCGTCCACCCGCCGTGAGCGACATGCGCCGCATCAAGCAGCAGCCAGGGGAGACCCTGCAGAAATACATCCAGCGCTTCAACAACGCACGCCTCAAGATTCCCAAGGTGACCGAGGAGGCCATCATCTCCGCCTTCACCGACGGTGTGCGCGACGTCAAGATGAAGGAGGAGCTGGCGATGCATGAAGACTTGTGCACTTCCTTGGAGATGTTCAACTTGGCGACCAAGTGCGCCAGGGCCGAGGAAGGGCGTCTCTCCCTCCTCGAGCTGCCTGCCGTAGACCCAGAAGAGAAGAAGCCCAAGGCCAAGGATGTGAAGCGCAAGGGGGCTGCCCGTGCTCATGGCGGAACCGGACACCAAGCGGGCGTAGATCATCCCGAGTCCTCCAAGGGCAGCCGGTCTGCGTGTACCATGACCTCCACACCCACAACACCAGCGAATGTCAAGAGCTCCGAGCTGTCTTGAGAAGGGAGGATCGGCCGACGTCCCGACCGCAGCGACCGGGGCTACGGCCGAGGAGGAGGAAGGAACGCAGGACGCTGGGAAGACCGCGGCCCACGCCAAGGGTGGCGTGACCAACCTTGCGAGGATCGCTGGCGGGACCCGCCTCACGAGGGAGGCTGGAGGGATCAGCCTCGCGAGGATCGCCCGCAAGGCAACGCAGGCCTCCCTCCTCTGCCACCGCAGCCAAGGAGAAATGAAGACCATCATCAGGACGAGGGGGCTGGGGGCTTCCAGGAGCCGCGCTCGATCGCCTGCATCCTGGGCAGAGCTCAAGCCCCAGCCTCTCAACGCATCTTCAAGCAGTTCGCCCGCGAAGTGAATGTAGTCCTCCGCAAGCTCGAAGCCACACGCCCCCTGAGGTGGTCGGCGTGCACCATCACGTTCAGCTCAACGGATCAGGTCAAGTGTGCGGCCACAGCCGGAGTCCTCCCGATGCTCTGTTCCCCAATCATCAGCAACGTGCTAGTCACCAAGACCCTCATCGATGGCGGGGCAGGGCTCAACGTCCTGTCCGTGGAAACGTTCAACAATCTCCAAGTGCCTTACAATCAGCTTCAGCCAACCAAGCCTTTCTCTGGGGTCACCGACGGCTCCACAGTCCCGATTGGGCAGGTTCGCCTCCCTGTCACCTTCGGCGCACGCGACAACTACCGCACCGAGCTCATCGACTTCGACGTCGCCCACATTCGCCTACCGTACAACGCCATCCTCGGGTACCCAGCGCTGGCCAAGTTCATGGCCGTAACCCACCACGGCTACAACGTCCTCAAGGTGCCAGGAAGTGGCGGAGTCATCACGGTGCCCTGCGAAGAGAAAGACGCGATGTGCTCAGGAGGCGAGCCTTTCAGGCTCCATCACCGAAGACCCGGATCGCGGAAGCGAGGAGGCTTCGAGACCGCCCCCAAGAAGAATAAGACATCGTCGGCCCGGCCCCTCGGGAGGCGGGCCCCTCGAAGTCTCTGCGCTTGCTCGAGAACCTCCTTCTATCGCATAAGAAAGCGCCGGCGCCCTCCTCGAGCGAGGCTCGGGCCCCCCCCCCCTGGAGGGCCACCGACCTTGCTATGGTCACGAGGAAGGCGCTTGGGCACCACTTGGAGGCGTGTTTTGAAGCACGTTTCCCTCAAGAAGGAGCAAGGCAAGGAGGGCCAAACCCTCGGGAGTTCGTCGCCAAGATCATTCAGAGCTGCAGGAGTCAAGAGTCATGAGTGGCAGCCGCCACCTGCCGTAGCACCCCATCCAGGCGAGGATGGTGGGCTGCAGCGTCTGCATCGACATACCGAGGCTCAACCGAGCCGCCTCTCGAGCGCCTCTGGCCCCTCTCGTGTGGGCGCTGCGAAGGTCCACCCCACAACTACGTTCGCATGCCTTACGGCCTGCCGAACGCGGCCGCCACGTACCAGCGCCTCATGAGGGACATCCTGGAGGCTCAAGAGGCCGGGCATTCCGCAGCCCTGGGAAAGACGGAGATGGTCCACGAGGAGCCACCAGTGCCTCCGGAGCCTCCCGAGGCCCCTGAGCCTGTGGGCTCGTGAGGATCGACTCCTGCAGCCTACCGAGTCTGCTGCACCAACACCCTTTCGTCTTCAACGCTATCAGGTGACATCTTTCAAGTTTCATTTCCTCTTTGGGAGCGCCCCAGGCTGCATTATTCCCAGGCCGCGTGGGTCCGTCCCTGCGGCGTGTATCCCTTTTACCTCATGCTCTTAGCTTATCTTGTTGGGGGCGCCCCTCGGGCTGCATCATCCCCAGGTCGCTCGGGTCCGGCCCGGCGATGTTCGTCTTCTTTGCGCTTATCTAAATAGACTTGCTCCTTCTGATTAACATGCTTGACCTAGTTGCCCGCTCAACTGACACCAACTGATGGAGCTGCTCCCTAACGGCACGGCGCTTGCGCATGGGTCCGTCCCTACAACGCCGACAAACCTGAATGGCTGAGCTCTGGCCGCGGCAGCCCCGCATAGCGCTACCTCGTCAAGCCTTCGCCTCGTCACCTCCGGCAACCAACGGCCGATCGGCCGGTCGTGACGGCGAACTTTCATTCTTTCTGTGATGAGCCCGCAGGATCTCTTCAAGGAGCAGCGTCAGGCGAGACCCCCACGGTGTCTCCTTCACTCTCACCCGCGCGAACCGCTTGCACGTTAAAGGGGGATGCATGAGCATCGCGATTCAGGGATCCTACTGGCTCTCCAGCCCTCACCCTGGCCTTGTCCACGGCATCGCGACCTGGCATACCAGCGACGGCTGAGACTCGCTCGAGGGCCGGGACCCGAGGACGTAGAGCAGAAAGGGGAGCAAAGGCGAGAGGGGAGGGACACGTGAGGACCTCGCCAAGCGACCCCTCGCCTGCCGATGCAAGGACCCAAAGAACGCACTGTGAAGCGGCTCGATTCTTGAGATAAGTCACCCTCCGGAAGCATTAACTAACACGGCACCGTCCCCTCACCAAATGCAATCCCGAGTTAGCAACGTCGCTCTCCTTTCTCGCCGAACGACGGCTGCTTGAGCGCTAAGGGGGACCTCCTGAGCATCGCGGCTCAGGGGCTCTTACCGGACCCCGGGCCGCTCACCTCCTGGTCTTGACCACGGCATCGCGGCTTGGCATACCAGCGACGGCTGAAGCTTGCCTTGGGACTGGGACCTGCCGGCGCAGAGCACCAAGCTCTCGCAAGGTTCAAAAGGGAGAACTGAGCTAAGGCGGAATGAGCAACTCGCGCTGTTTCACAACAAGGATCGTATTAATGAACAGGGCCACAGGCACCTTACAAGCCCCCACGGGGCGCGCTTTTGATTCCTCGCAGGGAGCAGATCCTAAAGAACGCTAACTACATGCGCTCCTGCAAAAGACGCCATCATCAACAGTGGGCCGTCGAGCATCGGCGCCAACCCCATCCAGATCAGGGGCGGCGACGGCCTACCGAGCCCGCCCTGCTCCGAGAGCGGCGCGGGCTCGGGGGCTCGTAGCTGTCGTCGCTCGTCTCCGGAGTCGTGAAGAGCTCGGCGGAGTCGCTGGATCCTCCGACGCCTCCACCGCCTGAGGAGCTGCCGAGGGAGTGGTCGGTGAGCCTAGCCCTCGCCGCGGCAGGGCCTCGATCACCTCTCCCGGGGCAGCACTCCAGCCGGTGCCCTTCCGCATCGAAGACCTTGAAGAGCATGACCGAAGCGTCGTCGCATTCCAGGTGGATCACGAGGGCGCCCCTTGTCCCACAGACCCGGGCGATCTCGCCCGGCCTCGAAGTCATGAAGACCTCGCCGGCAACGACCTCAAACTCGCCTGCCCGGTTGCGAGGGTGCTGCAGCCACGACTGCAGCCAGAGCTCCAGGGGTCCTCCCCGCGGAATCGCAGAGGTGAAGAAGGGAGGAAGGCGAATCCAAGACCGAGGAGGCATGGAGGCATGGAGTACGAACTCCCGGGAGGAGCCCTCGGCGTGGACCCCAGGGGGAACGACGCGCACCTTCGTGACCCGCCGGCGCCGACGGCGGCGTCGCCTGTAGCGTTCGGCATCAACCCCTTCAGAGCCCTCGATCTGGGCGTACAAGGGAAGCGGGAACCCCGGTGGTGGCCGCTCGCACCAGGGCCTCGACACCACCTGGTGGGCACCCTCATTCCGATGGCAGAGGGTTAGCCGTTTCTTCGGCGGGAGCGGGTCAGGACCCTCTCGAGGAGCCTTTCCCTTCTCTACCGCGGAGAACTGGCGGATCGGAGCCATTGTAGCAAGATGGAGCAAGAACTGGGAAGAAGAAGCAAGCGAAACAGCACCGGAGGAGCGCTCATCGTTCCGTACTTAAAGCCAGAGGAGGCCAACCGCCGACCTCCACGATCGCAGGTAATCATGACCCGCTTTGCATGCAGGGACTTGTCAATTCGTGCAGTTGCCGAGGCGTCGTGGTGAAGTGGAGACGCCCACGTCCAATCAACCGCCATGCGGCGCCCAAGGCCGCAGGCTGTTACGGCCCGCGGCGCTTCGCACTTGGCCCTTCGCCTCTCTGCTCGGCCAAGTCCGGGCACGCCTTGGGCCCGGGCTCTTGTCGGCGTTACGGGAACGAGGGTCCCAGACTTGCACTGCGGCTGCTGGCGTGGCTCAAAGGGGGCCCATCACGGCCCATCTTCATCAACACAAGCTCAAGACCCTCGCAGGCAGGGCCTCATGAGGCGGACGACGGGAGCTTCCTCGAGCACAGCCTCGTCAGGTGGCTCGCGAGGAGGCGGAGAGATCAAGGCGGGTACCTCACGAGCTGCCCATGGCGCAAGCCATGAAGACCAAGAGGCGCCCGGTGAGCGCCACCGCCAGATGTCCTCCTTTCCTCTTTGGTGCAAAGGGAGCAAGCGCAGCGAGAGCATCAAGCAAATGTGTCCATTTCGTGCAACAAGACCAAGACCAGTCCAACGGCAGGAAGGAAGTCATTGTGGAGCCCAAGCCCGCGTCACCAGAGCCTTTGATAGGCGAGGACTAACTTTAGTCAGGATAAGTGTACCAGATGTTCCCCTTCAAAATGGCCAATTGTTGGCGCCCTTCCCGCTCAATATTTGGGAAGAGGCCCAGGGCCTTTGCCTATAAATAGGACTAGCCACCCACAAGGTAGGGGGGGTCGGAAAATGAGTAGCTAGAGGCAAGCTGGAATCAGAGAGAGAGAGCGACTGAACTCCCCCTAGCAGTTCATCCCCCGACCAATAACAGACCCTCGCGAGGCTGTTCTTCCTTGTATTGTTCATCACCATCAGTCCAAGAGGCAATCCACCACACCACAAACTAGAGTAGGGTATTACACCACAATGGTGGCCCGAACTAGTATAAACCTTGTGTCTCTTGTTCTATTCCTTTCGTAGTTTAGATCCTAGCGAGGCGGCGGGGTGTAGGTAGGTAGAGGGCGAGATTCCACGCGCACCCCAGTGTTCGAACCTCAAGGGTCTGCCGGAACCTGAAATCCGACAACTACATCAGATTTTTTTTCAGATTGCGAGTGATGGCAGTAACTAGTAGGGATTAAGAACAAACCTACTCTATACAATAAAGAAATTACGGCATAGTAACTTAGAATAAACCTACACTATACAATAAAGTATTTATAGTATATTACATCCACAAGGCATCGAAGTTCACCAAGCGCAAGAAAGAAGTAGATTACAAAAACTGGGCACCATTGCAGCGTAACAAAATAATACTAAACCGAGACCACTTCCAAGACAGTTCAAGAAAGGTTAGGGTTGCGCGGGAACTGCTGCGCAAGCTGCTGAGCAAGGCTATGAGACCGGCCTAGCATGTCGGTCATAGCTTCCAGGTGTAGCTGTTTAGCAATGAGGTTCTCATTAGTGTTCTCCACAATCTTTCTTAGAGATAGGACTTCAAGTCGAAGTTGAGTTGCAGAATGCCTTTCTGCTAGAACTTGGGACTAAAGAAGTCAAACTAATTCAAACAACGAATTATGTGAGCTTGTCTGACTGCTAGTCTCAAGTAACTTGAACACTGCATCAAGACAAGACTTTGGGGTTGTCTCGCTATCTTCAAGATGTTTTGCCTTCTTTGCTGCAATATATGTTGGATTTGTCTCACAGCCTTCAACAGACTTGTGCATGCCATCAAGCATATCACCCTGAAACAAGCAGAGAGATGACAGGTTTTGCACGTGTATAAACAAAGATGATAACTGTGCTATCAATTCCATCCAATTTCAAATTAGAAAATAAAGAGTAAGTTCAAAATATCAATAGCATAATTTGGCATTGTTTATAATGCGGGGAGCTTCACTACACTACTGGATTAGCATGTCAACATAACAAGCATAGATGAAGGGCAAAGACAATGATTGTATCTATTTTGGTTAATGTGCATGGCATGTTGTTCATATCATCAGCCACATCAGTACGATAAAACAGGAGATGACAAGGTGCAAATGTGGGCTGCTTCACCACACACTGGATTATAGATCCACAAAAACAAGCATACATATAGGGAGTATTGAGTAATGTGCATGGTATGAATAAGGAGTTTGGTTTTACAAGTAAAACTTGGAACTTACGGTTCTTGCGAACATGCATTTTGATAGAAACAGCAACCTAAACAGCAGTAAACGATAGGGAGTATGAGCAAATTAAAAAGCAGTTGAGGATAAAGGCTTTAGAAGGACTGACTTACATTAACAGTTAACACCGGCTTTATAATGCCCTTCTCCATGTCAAGGGAAGGATAACTCAAGAATTTCAGCACAGAATCTTCTTCATAAGCATTGCTTGTACTCTACATTTTGTAGAGAGTAATTATAGATATGATAATACTGGAAGGGATAGAGGATAATGAAGATAAGATGAAGATTGATGGTACATAATCAACTACCAATCCCTGGAAGTACAAGCGTTACAGGACAAAATGTACTCACAAGAGCTTATATTATGGAAGGGAGGGGGTAGCTATTAGTGATAGACGACGTTCAGTCCTTACAAGAGGACTGCAGAGCTAAACCTCTTCAAAAGCATTGGATTGGCATTACAGGACAAAATGTACTGACAAGAGCTTATATTATGGGAGGGAGGGAGTAGTTGTTAATGTAAGTACAGTGATAGATGATGTTCAGTCCTTACAAGAGGACTGCAGAGCTAAACCTCTTCAAAAGCATTTGGTTGATTCTAAATTTATGTAAGAGTCCATACGGTTCTTATAATATCCACCAAATGGACGATAACGAGGCTAACATATGCAGTGATGCTACATAATCAAACATCTATGAAAGTAAGTATGGTCATACAGGGTAAGAGGTACTCACAAGAGCAATGCAGTGTGGAGTATAGTTGCGAGATTCTGTGGTCCCTTGAGAATGAGTGTTCTTCTGCTAACAGTTTTCGTACAAGTGAGACGTTAAGGAAAATGCAGAAATGCAGTTCAAATTGTGATGTCATATCATAAATAGTACCTTACGCTCCAGACGAAACCAATGTGTAACAAGATTATTCCAGTCATTGTCTGATAAATGTAGCACTGGAGACTTTATAGAAATTTCGTTTAGAGGCTTGCCACCAAAGTGCGCTTGCCTCAGGTAGGAACGGTACTTCATCAATGAGTGCTTGAAAAGCGCAACCAACCCTTGCTCGTCTTGACAATCCAGTTTTGTCCTCGCATATTTAAAAGAATGAAATCTTGTGTCTTCTGTCAGCAGAAACATATGTAGTAATTACCATGAATAACATTAGTAAATTACTTACGCGTAAGTTGCGGAGGAAGACTGGAAATTGTTCTATGTTCATGTATAATCTTTCCATGAAGGAAAGATGCGCACAAAGTTCCCCGACAACAATATAAGCTTCGTCTTCTAAAGCGGGAAGAAATGGAACATGGGTCCTATTTGCTGCAATTGGGGCTCTCTCTGGTTCGAAAAGGGATTTGGCAACTAGATTTGGTGTACTCTTTGCTGGAATGGGGGTTTTGTGTCGTAGAGCTGGTGCTATGTCAACTGGCATCATCATACTATTTGCTGCAATTGGGGTCTGCTCAGTTGGGGCATCAGAAATGACTAGTGTAGTAGGGCTAGAGTCTGCTAGAGTTGGGGTGTTTTGTGGGTCAGGTGATATTGCAACTACACCTAATAGGTTATTTGATTTATCAGGTGTCACTACCTTTTCCAAATACTTTGCTCGTGCTCCTCCGAGATCAGCAATCGCCCTCTTCCTTTGAACGTCTGATACACAAGAACAACATTTCAATGGATAAATATGGCATGATGACAGATGGAATATGTACTGAAAATGGATAGGCAGGGCGTATTCACATACACGGTGTGTAAACTAAGCTAATGGCAGTGCAACAAAGTAGAAGGAATGCAAAGCATCAGTTGCAAGAATGTGCGACCAATATAACCTTAGAAAGTTAGAGCAAGCACCTTGATGGGTGAATAAGATAGGGCATCTGCCTCTGACTCCTCCACTAGGGAGTGCTACGTCTTGAGCTTGCGTTGGTTTTCCCCGAAGAGGAGAGGATGATGCAGCACAGTAGCGTAAGTATTTCCCTCAGTTTTTGAGAACCAAGGTATCAATCCAGTAGGAGGCCACGCGCAAGTCCCTCGTACCTGCACAAAACGATAGCTACTCGCAACCAACGAGATTAGGGGTTGTCAATCCCTTCACGGTCACTTACGAGAGTGAGATCTGATAGAGATAATATTTTTGGTATTTTTGGTATAAACATGCAAAGTAAAAAGTAAAAGCAAAGCAACTAAATAAAGTGATGGAGATTGATATGATGAGAATAGACCCGGGGGCCATAGGTTTCACTAGTGGCTTCTCTCAAGAGCATAGATATTCTACGGTGGGTGAACAAATTACTGTTGAGCAATTGACAACATTGAGCATAGTTATGAGGTTATCTAGGTATGATCATGTATATAGGCATCACGTCCGAGACAAGTAGGTCGAAACGATTCTGCATCTACTACTATTACTCCACTCATCGACCGCTATCCAAAGATGCATCTAGAGTATTAAGTTAAAAACAAAGTAACGCCTTAAGCAAGATGACATGATGTAGAGGAATAAATTCATGCAATATGATAAAACCCCATCTTGTTATCCTTGATGGCAACAATACAATACGTGCCTTGCAACCCTTTCTGTCACTAGGTAAGGACACCGCAAGATTGAACCCAAAGCCATGCACTTCTCTCATTGCAAGAACTACCAATCTAGTTGGCCAAACCAAACGGATAATTCGAAGAGACTTGCAAAGATAACTCAATCATACATAAAATAATTCAGTGAAGATTCAAATATTATCCATAGATAAGCTGGATCATGAACCCACAATTCATCGGTCTCAACAAACACACCGCAAAAAAAAGATTACATCGAATAGATCTCCACGAGAGAGGGGAGAACATTGTATTGAGATCCAAAAAGAGAGAAGAAGCCATCTAGCTACTAGCTATGGACCCAAAGGTCTGAAGTAAACTACTCACACTTCATCGGAGGGGCTATGGTGTTGATGTAGAAGCCCTCCATGGTGGATGCCCCCTCTAGCGGACCTCCGGAACAGGCCCCAAGATGGGATCTCGTGGATACAGGAAGGTACGGCGGTGGAATTAGGTTTTTTGCTCCGTCCCTGATCTGTTGAAGTGCGTAGGTATATATAGGAGGAAGGAGTACGTCGGTGGGCGTCGGGGCCCACGAGGCGAGGCGCGCCCAGGCGCCCTCCACCCTCGTGACCGCCTCTGGCACTTCTTGGAGTAGGGTCCAAGTCTCCTGGATCACGTTCGGTGAGAAGATCACGTTCCCGAAGGTTTCATTCCGTTTGGACTCCGTTTGATATTTTGTTTCTTCAAAACACTGAAATAGGCAAAAAACAACAATTCTGGGCTGGGCCTCCGGTTAATAGGTTAGTCCCAAAATAATATAAAAATGGAAAATAAAGCCCAATGTAGTCCAAAACAGTAGATAAAGTAGCATGGACCAATCAAAAATTATAGATACGTTGGAGATGTATCAGGCATCCCCAAGCTTAATTCCTGCTCGTCCTCGAGTAGGTAAATGACAAAAAGAGAATTTTTGATGCGGAGTGATACGTTGGCATAATTTCAATATAAATCTTCTTACTTGTGATATGAATACTCAGATCCGAAAGATTTAAGACAAAAGTTCATATTGACATAAAAATAATAATACTTCGAGCATACTAACTAAGCAATTATGCCATCTCAAAATAACATGGCCAAAGAAAGTTCATCCCTACAAAATCATATGGTTAGGCTATGCTTCATTTTCGTCACACAAAGATGTTCCCAACTTCTATACCCCCGATGACAAGCCAAGCAATTGTTTCATACTCAAATAATCTCAAACTCTTTCAACCTTTATGCAATACATGAGCGCGAGGGTATAGCACTATGGGTGGAATAGAAATATGATGATGGGATTGTGTGGAGAAGACAAAAAAAGGAAAGTCTCATATCGACGAGGATAATCAACGGGCTATGGAGATGCCCATCAATTGATGTCAAAGTAGGGATTGCCATGCAACGGATGCACTAGAGCTATAAGTATATGAAAGCTCTACAAAAGAAACTAAGTGGGTGTGCATCCAACTTGCTTGCTCACGAAGACCTAGGGCACTTTGAGGAAGCCCATCATTGGAATATACAAGCCAAGTTCTATAATGAAAATTCCCACTAGTATATGAAAGTGACAAAATGAGAGACTCTCTATTATGAAGATCTTAGTTCTGCTTTGAAGCACAATATATGAGACTCACTACATGAAGAACAAGGTGCTAATTTGAAGCACAAGTGTGGTAAAAGGATAGTAGCATTGTCCCTTCTCTCTTTTTCTCTCATTTTTTTATTTGGGCCTTTTCTCTCTTTTTTTATGGCCTCTTTTTTTTCGTCCGGAGTCTCATCCCGACTTATGGGGGAATCATAGTCTCCATCATCCTTTCCTCACTTGGGACAATGCTCTAATAATGATGATCATCACACTTTTATTACAACTCAACAATTACAACTCGAAACTTAGAACAAAATATGACACTATATGAATGCCTCCGGCGGTGTACCGGGATGGTGCAATGAATAAAGAGTGACATGTATGGAAAATAATGCATGGTGTCTTTGCCACAAATACGATGTCAACTACATGATCATGCAATGGCAATATGACAAAAGTAATGTATGTCATAATAATGATGATGGAAGTTGCATGGCAATATATCTCGGAATGGCTATGGAAATGCCATGATAGGTAGGTATGGTGGCTGTTTTGAGGAAGATATAAGGAGGTTTATGTGTGAAAGAGCGTATCATATCACGGGGTTTGGATGCACCGGCGAAGTTTGCACCAACTCTCAAGGTGAGAAAGGGCAATGCATGGTACCGAAGAGGCTAGCAAGTGCGGAAAGATAAAAGTGCGTATAATCCATGGGCTCAACATTAGTCAAGAGAACTCATATACTTATTGCAAAAATTTAGAAGCCTTCAAAAATCAAGTACTACGCACAATGCTCCTAGGGGGATAGATTGGTAGGAAAAGACCATCGCTCGTCCCCGACCGCCACTCATAAGGATGCACAAGCCAGGTACACTTCATGTTTCAAATTTTTTACACAACTTTACCCATACGTGCATGCTACGGGACTTGCAAACTTCAACACAAGTATTTCTCAAATTCACAATTATCAACTAGCATGACTTTGATATTATTACCTCCATATCTCAAAACAATTATTAAGCATTAAATTTATCTTAGTATTCAATTCACTCAAAAGAAAGTTTCACATATCTCGAACACCAAGTATATTAATATTAAGCAAATTACCATGCTATTAACGACTCTCAAAATAATCTAAGTGAGGCATGAGAGATCAAATATCTTTAAAACAAATCCACCACCGTGCTCTAAAAGATCTAAGTGAAGCACTAGAGCAAAAATTATCATGCTCAAAAGATATAAGTGAAGCATATAGAGTATTCTAACAAATTCCAAATCATGTATGGCTCTCACACAAGGTGTGTACAGCAAGGATGATTGTGTTAAACTAACAAGCAAAGACTCAAATAATACAAGACGCTCCAAGCAAAACACATATCATGTTGGTGAATAAAAATATAGCTCCAAGTAAATTACCGATGGAAGTAGACGAAAGAGGGGATGCCTTCCGGGGCATCCCCAAGCTTTGACATTTTGGTGTCCTTGGATTATCTTGGGGTGCCATGGGCATCCCCAAGCTTAGGCTCTTGCCACTCCTTGTTCCATAATCCATCAAAAGAATTCACCCAAAACTTGAAAACTTCACAACACAAAACTCAATAGAAATCTCGTGAGCTCCGTTAGAGAATGAAAACAAAAGACTACTTTAAGGTAATGTAATGAACTCATTATTTATTTATATTGGTGTTAAACCTACTGTATTACAACTTTTTTATGGATTATAAACTATTTTACTAACCATAGATTCATCAAAATAAGCAAACAACACACGCAAAACAGAATCTGTCAAAAACAGAACAGTCTGTAGTAATCTGTAACTAACGCAAAATTCTGGAACCCAAACAATTCTACCAAAATTATACGACCTGGAAAATTTGTGTATTGATCAGCAGCAATTGGAATCCCTATTTTATCACGTTCTGGTGATTTTTAACAATTCGGGCACTGAGCGCAAAGATTCTGGAAATTACAGCAAGATCAAATAACTATCTCCCAAGAAGATCTAATAGGTTTAACTTGGCAAAAACACTAATTAAAAGATAAAAACACATATAAACAGAGGCTAGATGGATTATTTATTCCTAAACAGAAGCAAAAACAAAAACAAAAACTAAATTGGGTTGCCTCCCAACAAGCGCTATCGTTTAACGCCCCTAGCTAGGCATAAAAAACAAGGATAGATCTAGGTATTGCCATCTTTGGTAGGCAATCCATAAGTGGCTCTCATGATAGATTCATATGGTAATTTTATTTTATTTCTAGGAAAGTGTTCCATGCCCTTTTTTAAAGGGAATTGGAATCTAATATTTCCTTCCTTCATATCAATAATTGCACCAATCGTTCTAAGGAAAGGTCTACCAAGAATAATAGGACATGAAGGATTGCAATCTATATCAAGAACGATAAAATCTACGGGCACATAATTCCTATTTGCAACAATAAGAACATCATTAATTCTTCCCATAGGCTTTTTAATAGTGGAATCCGCAATATGCAAGTTTAGAAAGCAATGATCAAAATCACGGAAATCTAGCAAATCACATAAACTTTTGGGAATAGTAGAGACACTAGCACCCAAATCACACAAAGCATGAAACTCATAGTTTTAAATTTTAATTTTGATAGTAGGTTCCCACTCATCATGGAGTTTCCTAGGGATAGAAACTTTCAACTCAAGCTTTTCTTCATAAGATTGCATCAAGGCATCAACAATGTGTTCGGTAAAGGCCTTATTTTGACTATAAGCATGAAGAGAATTTAGCACGGATTGCAACAAGGAAATACAATCAATTAAAGAGCAATTTTCATAATTAAATTCCTTGAGATCCAAAATAGTGGGTTCAGCCATATCTCGATTTTTATTTCTTTCAATCCCACTTTTATCAATTTCATCATCAAGATCTAAAAACTCAGAATTCTTAGAACGCCTTCTAGGTAAAGGAATATCATATTCCGTTTCATCAAGATTCATATTTCAAATCAAAGATTTAATAGGGGACACATCAATAACTTTTAGATCTTCATCTTGATTTTCATAGGAATTGCAAGAACACGCTTTAATAAAGGCATCTTTGGAAGCACGCATCCTAGCAGTTCTTTCCTTGCACTCATCAATGGAAATTCTCATAGCTTTGAGAGACTCATTGATATCATGCTTAGGAGGGATAGATCTAAGATTTAAAGAATCAATTTCAAGAGAAATTCTATCAACATTCCTAGCCAAATCATCAACTTTAAGCAATTTCTCTTCAAGCAAAGCATTAAAATTCTTTTGTGAATTCATAAACTCTTTAATACTACTCTCAAATTCAGAGGGCATCTTATTAAAATTTCCATAAGAGTTGTTGTAGGAATTTCCATAGTTATTAGAAGGATTACTAGGATAAGGCCTAGGATTAAAATTCCCTCTATCTGGCGTCGTTACCAAAATTATTCCTACCAACAAAATTCACATCCACAGATTCATTATTATTCTCAATCAAGGTAGACAAAGGCATATCATTAGGATCAGAAGAAACACTCTTAGTAAATAATTTCATAAGTTCATCCATCTTTCCACTCAAAACATTGATTTCTTCTATAGCACGCACTTTCTTATTAGTAGATCTTTAAGTATGCCATTGAGAATAATTAACCATAATATTATCTAGGAGTTTAGTAGCATCTCCTAAAGTGATTTCCATAAAAGTGCCTCCCGCGGCCGAATCTAAAAGATTTCTAGAAGCAAAATTCAATCCAGCATAAATTTTTTGTATAATCATCCACAAGTTCAAACCATGAGTAGGAAAATTACGTATCATTAATTTCATTCTCTCCCAAGCTTGTGCAACATGTTCATGATCAAGTTGCTTAAAATTCATAATATCGTTCCTAAGAGAGATAATCTTAGCGGGAGGAAAATACTTAGAGATAAAAGCATCTTTGCACTTGTTCCAAGAATCAATACTATTTTTAGGCAAAGATGAGAACAACGCTTTATCACGATCTCTAAGCGAAAAAGGAAATAGCTTCAATTTAACGACATCATTATCGACATCTTTTTTCTTTTGCATATCACATAAATCAATGAAGCTATTCAGATGAGTAGCGGCATCTTCACTAGGAAGGCCGAATTGATCTTTCATAACAAGATTCAACAAAGCGATATTGATTTCACAAGATTCAGTATTGGCAAGAGGAGCAAGCGGAGTGCTAAGGAAATCATTATTATTGGTATTGGTGAAGTCACACAATTTGGTAGCATCTTGAGCCATTGTGACGAACAAGCAAACTAACACACGGGCAAACAAAAGGCAAAGGAAAAGGCAACGGAAAGAGAGGAGGAGATTGGGAAAGAGAGGGCAAACAAAACGGCAAGGGTGAAGCGGGGGAGAGGAAAACGAGAGGCGAATGGCAAATAATGTAATGCGAGAGATAGGGATTGTGATGGGTACTTGGTATGTTGAATTTTGCGTGAACTCCCGGCAAGCGCCAGAAATCCTTCTTGCTATGTCTTGAGCTTGCATTGGTTTTCCCGAAGAGGAGAGGATGATGCAGCACGATGGCGTAAGTATTTCCCTCAGTTTTTGAGAACCAAGTTATCAATCCAAGAGGAGGCCACGCAGCAAGTACCTCGTACCTGCACAAAGCGATAGCTACTCGCAACCAAGGCGATTAGGGGTTGTCAATCCCTTCACGGGAGTGAGATCTAATAGAGATAATATTTTTGGTATTTTTGGTATAAAGATGCAAAGTAAAAAGTAAAAGCAAAGCAAGTAAATAAAGTGATGGAGATTGATATGATGAGAATAGACCCGGGGGCCATAGGTTTCACTAGTGGCTTCTCTCAAGAGCATAGATATTCTACGGTGGGTGAACAAATTACTGTTGAGCAATTGACAGAATTGAGCATAGTTATGAGGTTATCTAGGTATGATCATGTATATAGGACCACGTTCGAGACAAGTAGATCGAAATGATTCTGCATCTACTACTATTACTCCACTCATCGACCGCTATCCAGCATGCATCTAGAGTATTAAGTTAAAAATAGAGTAATGCCTTAAGCAAGATGACATGATGTAGAGGAATAAATTCATGCAATATGATAAATACCCTATCTTGTTATCCTTGATGGCGACAATACAATACGTGCCTTGCAACCCTTTCTGTCACTAGGTAAGGACACCGCAAGATTGAACCCAAAGTCGTGCACTTCTCCCATTGCAATAACTACCAATCTAATTGGCCAAACCAAACGGATAATTCGAAGAGACTTGCAAAGATAACTCAATCATACATAAAAGAATTCAGAGAAGATTCAAATATTATCCATAGATAAGCTGGATCATAAACCCACAATTCATCGGTCTCAACAAACACAACGCAAAAAAGAAGATTACATCGAATAGATCTCCACGAGAGGGGGAGAACATTGTATTGAGATCCAAAAAGAGAGAAGAAGCCATCTAGCTACTAGCTATGGACCCGAAGTTCTGAAGTAAACTACTCACACTTCATCGGAGCGGCTATGGTGATGATGTAGAAGCCCTCCATGGTGGATGCCCCCTCCGGCAGAGCTCCGGAACAGGCCCCAAGATGGGATCTCGTGGATATAGGAAGGTACGGCGGTGGAATTAGGTTTTTGGCTCTGTCCCTGATCTGTTGGGGGTACGTAGGTATATATAGGAGGAAGGAGTACGTCGGCGGAGCGTCAGGGGGCCCACGAGGCAGGGGGCATGCCCAGGGGGGCGCCCTCCACCGTCGTGACCGCCTCTGGCATTTCTTGGAGTAGGGTCCAAGTCTCCTAGATCACGTTCGGTGAGAAGATCACGTTCCCGAAGGTTTCATTCCGTTTGGACTCCGTTTGATATTCCCTTTCTTCGAAACACTGAAATAGGCAGAAAACAACAATTAAAATTTGGGCCTCCGGTTAATAGGTTAGTCCCAAAAGTAATATAAAAGTGGAAAATAAAGCTCAATGTAGTTCAAAACAGTAGATAAAGTAGCATGGAGCAATCAAAAATTATAGATACGTTGGAGACGTATCAGGGAGCTACATTGACTTAGGTCTCCCACTAGCTCAGAATCACTATTAGGATCATATTCTGTGCATGAATCTGTAGGTGGAGAGTGTTTGCAGTGCATTACATCCAGACTTGATTTCAGTCCCTTAATGCCATGTTTGATGTACCATGGCATTATTCTCGCTTTTATTCTTTTCATGCGTGCAAGCTCATAATCATTATGATGTTGTTCAGAATCTGAGATTCATGAAAATAGAAAAGTAGTTAGATTATCTATGGAATGCATTGCGGATTCAACTCGAAGAGTGTCTCCATATAAACCCCTGCATATGCAAAGTTCACCCCCCAACAGTGCTGACCACACCACATAGAAATACAAACCTCTTATGTCTCTATAACAGGCAGACACACATTTCAAAACTGAAGTAGGAACTTTAGAATCATATCAAATTCATATTTGAACAAATAAACTAAGGAATTATGAGTGGCATAATGTTTATCTTCAAGGGTGGAGTGCTGGTAGTGCGACACATAGCAACTAGGCATATTGTATTCCATGTAAAAGATTGTAGTCTATGTAAAAGTTGGAAATAACACTTTCTTTCTATACAATGCAGTGTTCGTCGCCCACACATGATGGAAGAGATCACATAGAGAAATACTATTCACTCATGTCTTCTGGTCCAGTATTTTGAAACAGGGTGGTCCACCCTAAAAGAATATTGACAACAAATATGACAAGGCAAGCATAGATGTAGTGAATCAATCATTTACTTGTGAGCTTAGAACGACAAGTATGCAGAATTGTAACTGCAGTAAGCACTACAAAAAAAAGACACATCCGTGACATTTTGGGCCGAACGAAAAAACTTTCTGTCATACATATGACACTTCTATGATGATAATTGTGACAGAACCCGGTATCATCATAGATGTGGTGGGCTCCTACTTCTGTGACAAAAAATTATGACAGAAAATGGGCTTTTAAGTCACAGGCGGGCCGGAGACGCAGCTGCATGACATTCTTTGGGCCGTCCATGACGGAAAAAACCGTGGTAGAAGCAAGGGGTAGGAAAATTTCGAGGAGTTGCCCGTTACGGAGGGAGGTCGGGGGCGGCGATGCAGCGTTTCTCAGACACGTCTGCTGCGTGTGTGCGAGGCATTGGCTCTAATCGAACCCGAGCAAGGCATTGGGCTCTAACTAAACCCGGCGATTGCCGCTGCGAACTCTGGCGTTACTGAACCCGAGCGATCGATCGATGGCTGTTAACTGAACCCAATGGAGTGATTCCTTCGCTACTGCTGTTAAGTGAAGCCGATCGATTGGATGAACAGTGAGCTTTGCGGGGGGGGGGGGGGGTTGGATGAACAGTGAGCGGTGGCGTTGCCTCTGGATGAACAGGACCCCGTGGTTTGGAGGGCGGGATGAGCGATGAGCGGTGGAGGGGTGGCCGTGGAGGGGTGGTTGAACAGGACCCCATGGTGTGGAGGGCTGGATGAATAGTAGACGATGGAGGGGTGCCCGTGGAGCGGTGGTTGAACAGTAGCCGGTGGAGTAGCGCGCGGTGGAGGCTGGATGAACAGGAGCCCGTGGAGGCTGGAGGAGGTCGACGGTAGCCCGTGGAGGCTGGAGGAGGTCGGCGGTGGAGATGAACATTATCCCGTGGAGTCCCGTTTTGCGGTACGCCACACCCCTCCCGATGAACAGGACCCCCGTTTCGACCGTAGGAGGTCCGTTTCCTTCGTTTTGCAGTACGCCACACCCCTCCCGATCAATAAGACCCCCGTTTCGACCGTAGGAGGTCCGTTTCCTCCATTTTGCGGTACGTCACACCCCTCCTGATCAACAGGACCCCCGTTTCGACCGTAGGAGGTCCGTTTCCTCCGTTGTGCACTATGCCAGGCCTCGTTTCCATCGCCTGTTCCATCCAAGCCGGTTGGCTCCCACGCGTTCCGTTGCCTCCCGATGAACACGACGCATTCTGTTGCCTCCCCATGAACACGACGCATTCCGTTGCCTCCCCATGAACACGACGCATTCCGTTGCCTCCCCATGAACACGATGCATTCCGTTGCCTCCCCATGAACACGAGCCCTCGCTGTACGTATGCGCAACTAGGCGTTTGAGACCCCGCCCGTATGTACACATACGTGGCCGTATTTTCTTTCTTGCACCACGGCTGTGCGTGCGTGTACATGCTATGTCGCGCGCCTCTACTACAACACGCGGCGCCTCTACTACGACACGCGTCGCGCCTCTACATCGACCAGTATGTACGTACACGTTCGCGACCAGGATGACAACGCTACGTACGCTTCGACCAGGTGGACCCCGACTGTCAGGCACTTCCTTGCCTGCGAAGATGTAGTTGGTGGGTCCCAGCAGTCAGGGGGGCGAATCGTTTTGTTTTTTTTACCCGGACGCACTTCCTTGCGTGCGAAGGTGTAGCTGCTAGGTCCCAGCAGTCAAGGGGCGAATCATTTTTTTTGCCCGGACGCACTTCCTTGCATGCGAAGGTGTAGCTGCTGGGTCCCAGCAGTCAGGGGGGCGAATCGTTTTTTTGCCCGGACGCACTTCCTTGTGTGCGAAGGTGTAGCTGGTGGGTCCCAGCAGTCGGGGGGCGGATCATTTTTTTTCCGGACGCACTTCCTTGCGTGCGAAGATGTAGCCGATGGGTCCCAGCAGTCAGGGGGTAAATCATTTTTTTTCCGTGCGCACTTCCTTGCGTGCGAAGATGTAGCTCGTGGGTCCCAGCAGTCAGGGGGTGAATCATTTTTTTGCGAAATATGGTGGCCCGTCCGGGGGGTCCCCGCTGTCAGGTGGTGGAATAATTATTTTGCGCACAATAAGGAGGCACTTCCTTACGGCTACCGTGGACCCAGCTGTCAGCCTCTCCACGTACAGTCCATGTCTGATGGAAGTCGTTCCTTGACCACGTTGACCACGCCGCGCCGAGAGCACCATGGCGGTGGACGACGGCGAGGCCTAGGAAGGGGACGACACAGAGCCGGGGAAGACGCGCGGTGGGCACACGCAGGAGAGGAGTATGAGGGTTCATCGTTCGGCTGCGTTGTCGTCGCCCGCAGAATAACGAGGGGTGTGGGTGAGTGGAGGGATGGCACGGCCAGCGGTGGGAGTAGTAGGGGCGGTGAGGCCTCGGCGGCGACAACCGCCACGGGAGGCAGGAGTAGGCGGCACGACCGGCGCTGCTTTGGGCGGCTGGAGCAAGAAGACCAGAGGTTGAAGAAGCACGATGGCCGTTGGATGGACATCGTACGGTCACTGCAGCTAGAATCGTTTATTATATTGACTAAGTTGACAAAGCCCTTGGTACGTCAACTTAGTATGCCCACAGGTCAGCTTCCCAAACGGTGCGCCCCATATGTCAGGGGGAGGAATCATTTTTTGGGCGGGTGAAGCTAGAATATCCGAGATTGAAGAAGAAGCACATCATCCGTTGGATGGACATCCAACGGCCACTGCTGCTAGAACCGTGTGTTGACTATAAGTTGACAAAGCCTTGCATACGCGTCAACTCTGTTGTTTTAGGGGACGCCAACTTAGTAAGGCCAAGTGTGTGGCAGAGAACCTATAGCCCATTTGAGATTTGTAAGAATGTGTAGCCCATTTTTTAATTCTAATGGAATTTACTACAGCCCATTTACAGTTTGTTAAAACTACAGCCCATTTCAACCAACCGTTCAAAACAGAATTCAATAAAATTTCCCATATTTTTATGGGATCCGAATATTTTTATCCCAAAATTTCTAGTCAGATTAAATACAATTTTAATATAAATTTATATTACGTAAAAATCCAACAAAACATTGCGCTCGCAACAATAAATGAAATTAAAATTTTCAATATTCCAAAAATAATATTTTATAAAGTAATCACTGTTTGGAGCATTTTTAATAGTTACTACCCAGTTTTTGTAATTACATCCCATTTATTATTTCTTAAAGCCCATTTTCTTGTCAAGCCTAATGCATCCCTCCTAGGAAAGATTTGCAGCCCAGCGGGGCGGTGAATAACAACTTGACCTTGCTTGGGTATTCCTAAAAAAATTATAGCTGGGCTAGCCATTTTCAGCTTGAAAAAAAATTAATATCTGGGCTGGATATCCGCTTTGGGCTAGGCAGGCCACAGCCCAGTTAATACCTGCAGCGATTTTTTCGTTGTTGTTCAGAGGAGAAAAATTAATATCTGGGGTAAACATTGAAAAAATCTGCAGTGCTCAGCTCAAAACACAAATACTGCTCGAGCTGCTTGGTCCCAGCTGTCGGCCGCTTCTTGTGCAATTCTCTCGTTTATTGACTAGAGTACATAGGTTGATAATGGTGTGGGACCGTGATGTCAGGAAACTAGGAGGAAGCAAAATAAATTATAGTTATATATATAATAAGGAGGCACTTGCGTACGTGAAGCTATGGACCTGGTGGGTCCCCATTGTCATCCTATCCAAGTAAAGTCATCTCCTCGCCCGCGCGCGCTTTCCGCCTGAAATAGTCAGCGCCGGCCACCCCGCTTCCCGGTGCAGGCGATTGATCCGCCTTCAAACGACACAAGTGTTGTCCGTCCGTGCATCTGCCGCACACATTAATGATACACGGTTGCCGAGGCGGCTACTCCGGCGCCACACGTCCGTCCCTCCGCCCGCCCACCGTTGCTATATAAACTGCTGCGCCGGCCAGCCGCAGTCATCCGCATATGTTCCCTTTCTCCTGTCCACACCACTACTGCCCACCATGGCTTCCTCGCGCTCCAGCGCTCTTCGGGACGGGCGGACGATGGACCACAAGGAGATGGCAGCCATTGCTACTGACCGGCTGGCCGGCAGGCAGCCGGAGGACGACGACGTCCTCATGGAGAACATGGTAGTCGACGATCCAGCGCCAACCCCCTCCTCCGTGCCATCCTCGCTGGTGCATTGCACCATGACCATCGGCGAGGCCCGTTCCCAATATATGGACAGGGTGAGGCCGATGCGTGAGGAGCAATTCCGGGAGGCGCAGGCCGACGCCGCCTACAACCACCATCTCCTCCAGGAGCACCGGCAAGCGGAGGAGCAGATCGCCGCGGAGCGGGCGGAGTAGGAGGCGCTGCTTGACTCGTACCGCTCCGCCCGCAAGGGCCGCCTCGAGCACTGGCGGTACCGCATGCGGGTGGCGGAGGCTGCGGCCGCCTACAAAGAGGCTAGCAAAGAGGGCGGCGAAGCGGGCGGCGCTGTTTGGCGAGACCGAGGACGAGGCGGAGGACAATGCCGGCTCGACGAGTCCTCGCTCGGTGGCGTCGATGACGCCCTGCTCCGCCGAGGCCCCGCGGCGCCAACAACGAGGCAGAGGACACCGCCGGCTCCACCGAGGCCCCGCCCCGCCAACAACGAGGCAGAGGGCATCGCCGACTCAGCCGAGGCCCCACCCTGCCATCAACGTGGAGGAGGATTTCCACCGCTCCGCTGAGGCGCCGCCCACCGGCAACGAGCCAGAGGACATCGTCGGCTCCGCCGAGGCCCCGCCCCGCTGCCAACGTGGCCGCGCCACACAGAAAACGAGGAAGAGTAGAACACGGTAGGTCGCCGCCGCTCGGGTCCAAGTAAGGCCACCACTGCTACCCTCCGGTTGAAGCCAAGCTAGGTGGGTTGACCATTGACGGCCGGTTAGCTTCTTGGCGGCGACGTGGAGTCGAAGAGCTGCTGGAGAAGAACGCTGCTTCTACTTAACTGCTGGTGCGATTGGTGACTAACACGTGGGCCCAACAGGCCACATGTCGATTCATAACTGCACTGCGATTAAGTCACCGAAGCTTCAGTTCGGCTCGGCGGGACACAGTGGGTATCTTCGGTTAATTAATTATACCTCCAGCGCACCTTTTTAGTTTTTTTTTTCGAAAGGAGGATGACCCCGGCCTCTGCATCTGGGAGATGCATGCGGCCACAAACACCCCTTTTTAGATGAAGAATGTATGAAATGTAATGCAATCCGGCATGTTTATATGAAATCCGACCGTGTATGACTGAATTTATTTCAGTTAGTTCGAATTCCTGTATCACTGGCATTGGATGAACATGCAAAACAATACGTACTAGCATTATTCCCAGGGTGATCACCACGTAGCAGTTTCACATGTACTCCCTCCGGTCCTTTCTAGTCTGCATACAAGTTTTATTCTGCGGTCAAAGTATCTCTACTTTGACCAATCTTATACAAAAAAGTATGCACTTTCACAATGTGCGAAGTAAAAAGGAACAAAAGGAGTACAAAGAGTTTGAGCAGCTTTTTAGCGTTTCTGTACATTGCAATCAAACACACAGGCCTGGCAATTCATAGAGAACATTCAAAACAATCGATGATTATGCATCTCAGCGACTCACATGTCAGAGGCAATATTTGCTTCACAAATAAAGAATAAAGAAAAAATTGATCGCCATTATTTGACAAAGAAAGGCGTCCCATTCAAAATATCGAACGCATGTCTTCTTGCTAAAATTAATGAGCAAAATTTGACAAGGTTGTCCCATTCGAAAATATCAAATGCCTACGATTGTGCAATGGGCAGGGTTTGCCATTAGTTCGGACATTGACATGGCACCTCGTGCTAAATAAACCACTTGTTCTTTTTGTGCAGTTCCACCTCAATCAACCAAATTCTCGCGTTGCTTGTATGATTTATCCCTTATATGTTGCAACACCTTGAACTTATGGGCACCTCCTTTCTTGTGGTGGTAATGAATGATTCGATGTATTCATGAACATTTTGTGCGATGCCGTTGAAATCAAGCTGAGCACCCCTGTTTGCACAAATACAAAAAAGTGATTAGTATAAAGCAAACTGTACTATGAATTGACAATTTCAACAGGCACATACATGGTCCATGTAGAGCACACTTTTAGAAAAATGGAACTCGCTAGAAAGAATCCTAGAACAACATTGTACTCGTGCATCACAGAAAAAAAATGGAGATTTGTCAGTCCTTCCGAAATTTGAAGTTAGTTTGGTCTTGTGGGGAGTAATGTAACCATCCTTCAACTGCTCCTTCTGATGAGAAGATAGACATGGCTTCTTCATCCTGGCATAATCGAAACTAGTCACTTCACGTACTCCATATTCTTCTTCATAGGAAGATGATCCTTGTTTGCTCGAAAAAAAGGAAAGGAAATATTTAAAACAGCACAGATGAAGCACTTCTCAAGGACAATACCACTTTTTCATGACAGTATCTAAACAGTAGCACAACACCAATAGAGATGACAAAGCTCAATCATATGGATGAAATTAGTGGGTGAGTACCAACATTTGTCAGGAGGCTGATTGTGTAGAGCATACAGATGAAGCACTTCTCCGAAACCATCTGTACCTATCTACGGGGGTGGCCATGCTTACTATATACTCCTCGATTAGTTTAATGTTTCCAACATCTTCTTGTGCAGTTCCACTAAAATATATGTTATCTTCAAAGAAGATCCTTGTTTGCACAAGTAGAGATAAGTACGTATGGCATCAAATCAGTGGCAAACCAATTTCTCGTTCTAGCCATAGCAATAAATTAAGATGCAAAACTATATCATTACTTGTGTCATCACAGTTCCAGTGCTTCATTACAGCATTGGCAGTTGATTTTTGTTTTTCTTCCGCTTGTTCTTCCCCTTCATCACTTGGTTCAATAACAGACAAGCTTCGCCTTCAATGTAAGATTTGGCATGTCAATTAGGGAGCAAAAGTATAGTACTAAACTTAATTTTCTGATGAAAGTGGCAAAATACAGGCCGGCAGTTGTGAAATATCCTTCTCTTACCTCAATGGGATATTACAGTGCACATACAGATTGGAAGTCTTGTCTCCATTTGTGCAGTTCACTAAAATCAAGCAACATTTTCGTACAAGTAGCACAACATATGAAAGCACACCTGCGAGAATCATGTGAAAGAAGCCTAATCTTGACCTCTCATGATGCGGAATTCAAACAACTCACAAGAGGAAGATCTGAACCAAATTTGCCTTAACGGATAGGAAGTAAGATCTCCTCTTGTGCAGTTCCACTAAGATCAAGCAATCAAGCAACGTTGTCGGTGTGACATTTTGGTTGAACTACACAAAACACTCTTAAAACAAAAGTGTTTTGTGCAATGCAACAAAAGGTCACAATTGCAACAAGGAGAACTAGATAACCCTGTTTACACAGAGGTGCAAAGGAAACAATTAGTGGTCAATAACGGTGGATGACACAAAAGCCAACAAAAAGAAGCATCTACCTTATCTAATGGGAAAGAAAGCAAGACAGTAGCATTTCTCAAACGGTGGCATTGATTAATATTAACATAGAGATTATATTAACAATAAAATTCGTTAACCATGTAATTTGCTTTTAACTGTGGCATTACATCAATTTTCCAGCGGCATTATTAGAAGGTGTTTGTTTACAGGGACATTTTGGTGTAGGGACTAAAAAAACTCCGTGTCAGTCACATCTAAACCAAACAGGAGGGACTTTTCGGGACTAAAAGTGGGCATTTGGGACTAAAGAAAGAAGACCCGAGGGAGTCTTTTTGGGACTTTTCCAACAGTTGCCCCTGCCACGCATCGCACCTTGTTTCTATTAGTTCATTACTAGGGTCCCAATTCATGCTATACAACTTTCCCCCTTCATTTCCTCTTTGAACCACGTCCTAGATTCATGCTATATACAACTTTTCCCACTACTTTCCGCCACTCCTTTCCTCTTTCAACCACGTCCTAGATTCATGGTATACATGCAGCTAGAGCAATGCATGTGGAGTAAGTAAAATATACCTTAAGGTTCTTGGGGCGTGGTTCGATTGGGCGACAGACGACTGCGAAGAAGAAGGGGTCGGAGGCCCTCCCGCGCCGCCGCTGGGTGGAAAGTGAACAACAACGCCGGTAGTGGATTCCCTCAATCACCGACGGCGACAGCGTTAAGCCTCCTTCCCTTCCCGGCGGACGGATCATGCCGGCTCTTTGAGCAGCAGTGAGGGGAGAGAGAGGCCAACGAAGTCTTGTTTAGATCTGGAGAGGGCGAGAGAGTGTGAAGAGAGCAACTACAAGCGTTGAGGCTCCAGCGGGAGCGGGCGAGAGAGTGTGAAGAGAGCAACTACAAGCGCTGAGGCTCCCACGTGTGTGTCTATATATATATATATATATATATATATATATATATATATATATATATATATATATATATATATATATATATATCTTGGAGAGAGAGTGTGAAGCGTGCAAACCCTAGAAAACATTTTGACCGGTCAAAGAATCCTCCTGGCAAAATTATGCTCAAGTGTAGTTATCGAACCCGAGACCTCAAGTTTGATGAGCGAACAGGCTAACTAGCTACACAACCCTCCCGTTATGTTCAACAAGAGGAAAATAACCTTTTATACATTCCTGCATTCGTGTGACAGGCATGCCGTGTTTTTTGTGTGTGTGGGAGTCATTAGGATTTCAATCATAATCATGTCATGTGGCTTTGGTGGTAAGACTATCCACAGTGGTGTAGAAATAATGCAGCCTTAGTCACCTTACCTCTCTCCACGTAGTAATGCGTTGGGTCCCACCAGTCGGAGGGTGAAACAAACAAATTAATAAGAAAAATTAAAAGCGCCCGGTGATGTATCTTACTACCACACACATCTACGCTCTTTGCTGGGGACACTATCCAATTGATCCCTCTGTTCGCTCACGTACTATTTTAAGTGAATCCTTATTATAACATGCACACAAATTTTGGGCACTTGTATTCGACTTAAGTCAGTGTGCCACCGTATCTCGTATACTTACTACTCCCTCCGTCTAGGTGTAATAAGTCATGTTAGAAGGTGCAACGGGACCAAGGTGCGTGCGTGTGCGTGTGTGTGTTTAACAGCATGTGTGTGTTAGAGAGTGCGACAGATCGACCTACTCCTACAGAGATATGGTGTGTAGTGTATGATTTTAGCCATGAGTCGGTGCATCCTCTCGTTCCAGGCGTGTCCGTAGGGACATGCGGACAGCTGCCACGCCTTCTCCTCACCACTGGCCCACCCAAAGCCCCTCCGCCATACGCTTCGCTTCCGCCAAGCAGTGTCAGCGCCGCTCCAAAGAATCGATTGTCGCATTCATGCCGGGCAGAGTGGGACACGACCTCTCACTGGCGCAAGAGTGATGGTTGCTTCGTCTGTCCAACTTACTGCTGGGTCTATGTGATTTGACGGCTCATTGGTCTTTATTACTGAGGTGGTAGGACTGTTGGATGTCCCACGCTTTCGGCGAAAGGAGGTAACCCCTCCGTCCTAAGACTTTTTTTGACACTAAACTAGTGTCAAAAAACGTCTTACATTATGGGACGGAGGGAGTAGTAGATTACAATTTTCTCCATTCTTACAGCGGAGGAGTGCAAGAGCAGTGAAAACACGCAGGCTCAGTGATTACATGGCCCACCTCACACTATCACCGCGCGACACCTAACTCTTTACATAGTACTCCCTCCGTTCCTAAATATTACTAGATGAGTCCCCGCGCGTTGCCGCGGAACAGCGGTATATCTCTCTCCGCAAAATTATCAATTTGATAGAACTAAAAAAAATCTATAACCGCATGACAAATGTGGTAGCCAAACTAAATAAACTCCCATCATCATTTAGATCATCCCACGTAAGGAAAAAAGATCAGCCAACTCCTACTGCATAATGGGATTATATTTTTCTTTTTGACATGTTAATGGGACTTAAAAGCTAACTTACATGCATGCTACCGGTGCATGCTTGCATGCAGACATGTTGATGTGATTTAAAACCCACTCACATGCATGTGCCACGGTATTTCTGCATGCTTTCGTGTGGCTTAGTGCGGAGCCTCTCAACGTTTAGATCAGACAACTATTATGACTGATTTACTTCATCTAATGGCTACGTCAATTTTGATGATGTGGCTTAAGGAGAGGATAGAGAATTCCTAGTAGTGGGGGCTAGCTATTACTAGTAGATAAGTCTTTGTAGAGATTCCACTAGGTGAACTACATACGGAACAAAATGAATGAATCTACACTTAAAATGCATCTATATACATCCGCATGTGGTTAATGGTGAAATCTCTACAAAGACTTATATTTAGGAACGGAGGAAGTACTAGTATAGTACTAATACGTACTGTAATTTATCAGCGAGATAAATTTGTACAATGCTATGAAGCTTCCAGCTCTGTTACATGTATCTTGCGTCCAAGGTTGCCCGTTGCAACATTTCATCAAATACAAAGGAGACTAACATGCATGCTATTGCATCTCAATGATTGACAGATCATAGCAAATATGTACTCCTCCGTTCCAAAATAAGTGTCTCAACTTTGTGCAAACTTTAGTACAAAGTTGTACTACTACTAAAGTTGACACTTATTTTGGAGCAGAGGCAACTAAAGAAAAATGATCCATGCAGTCCCTAGCCCTTGAACCGTGAACCACGACCGGGCTTCAATTTCTTTGGCAACGTTCGAGCTTCCTAATAAATGAAGTTTGCAACCTTTTGACCATCGGATCATTTTGTGAAGTTTCACCAAAATCGAGATGAGCATCCCTGTGGCAAAGAAATTGAAGAAGCGTGATTAGAATAAGATTACTAGGACTAGTTGATGAGACATAAACTCATCACAAATACTGATCACGTAGAAGCCATTAGAGGTATCGGTATGTGCGGGGCAAAGAAGTAGAGAAATATCCATAGGGAGTGATGTGGGCAGCTGGAGCGATGGTGCAAGCCGGTTGTAAAGGGAGTTGTACCGAGGGACGTAGCTCAACCTTGAGGAGGGCGGCGGAGGCGGCAGCCGCCACGTCACGGCAGTGAGCAAGGGGCGAAGGCAACCTCACCGGCTTTGTGAGAGAGAACGGCGGGGACCACTGATCGGGACGTGCCGACAGTGGGTTTTCACCGTCGACGACGGCCACCGCATCTACACTAAGCATCCACCCCTTCCCCAAGTGGACGTGATCCGCCGGGATGTTAGAGATGTGGCCACAGTCATTTTGTGCGAGGGAGTGTGAAGAGAGCAACCCCAGCAAGCAACCGTGTAGGCTGGCCTGTCCTGACTATGTATATAGTGGAGCGGTTTCCTTTTCTCTCCATATGAACCTATCATATTGCGTACGTGCCACTGAAGAAAAAAAATATTTATAAATGATGTGGCACCTACTAACCTTGCGGGGAAAGAGACGGGAGTACGTGCGCTGTGCATGCACCTCTTCTCTTCGTGCACGTCCCCCACCTACGTGGGTGTGTGTGAGAGATACAAACCGCGTTCGTGAGTGTTTTTTGTTTTGTGGTGGGGGTGGGGTGGGGGTTGATTTCGTGAATTATTTGTGGGAATATGTGTCGATGACATCTCAAACAAAATTTTGCATGCAATGTGTGTGAAATGGAGGCCTATCCATATCATACATAGAGGGTCGGGCAATCCACGAGAAGAGAGGGAGGGGTCATAGCTATCGATAGAGTCAAGAGAGGATCAAGTGGGTGGGTGCGAGATCGATGAAGAGAGCCATAGAAATTGTGTGTGTGTGTGTGTGTGTGTGTGTGCAAGTCAAAGATATAGGGCGACTGGCCTACCGGAACGTTAGAGGGCACATGTCAATTTTTTGTGTGGCAGGGAGACATGACTAGAGCGCTTGATGTATCGGTGTGTGTGGGGGAGGGGGTGGGGGGAGGGGTAGGCAGAGGCCTAACTATAGAGGTAGAACGACTCGTATATGTGTTGAGAAGGAGAGACCCAGCTATGTCTTGAGGGAGATCGGTCGACATCCATACATAACTGAAGGACGGGAAATATGATGGGACAGAGAGAGGGAGGAGAGATCGAGGGAGGGAGAGGGGTAGAGTGCTGGATGGGTGATGGAGTTGCTTCTCGGGGATGTTGGGAGAGGCCTACTAGACAAACTGAGGGTGGAACTGCAATGTTATCAATAAGAGTGGGGATGTGTTTACGTGTGTGTGCACATGCGTGATAGATGCTGGGACGCATCCATTGATGTTGAAGGGGAACCATGTGTTAGGTAAGCAAACATAACTAGATCGGTAGATCAATTGTTGTTTGTCGGAGGAAAGGGAGAGACACAACTAACGAGGTAGATCGATCGATGTGTGGGTAAAACCGAGTTATAAGGACCTAGCTGGCTATATGTATAGCGAGAGATCGGTCGATGTACGTCCATTTGTTAGAGGTAAATAAGGCCCGGTGAGACGGATAGACAGAGAGAATGGAACTAGGAGGTGGTGCGAGAGGCCCAGCTACTAGCTAGATAGGGGAGGAGTGTGCGGTTGTGAGATCGATGAAAAGAGGCGAGTTTACACGTGTGTCGACCATATGAGAGACACGAGGCAAGGACACATAAAGGAGGAAGCTGTGTGTGTATGCCGTAGGCAGGCATCATTTGGAGAGGTTTATCGATCGGTGTGTGTCGGAAAGGAGTTGTGGAGACTCTGGGAGAACGACCTAAAGAAAAAAAATGAATGTGCCTGGTGGATAGAATGTCGAGGGAGGAGGAGGGCGAGGAGGGCGTGTGCATGCACGAGAGAAAGTTAGTGGTAGCTACAAAGGCTAGAGGATTGTGTGGGTGTAAGAGACTAACAAAGATCATAATTTGATATGAAAGCGGATTCATATATTTGAATAGGAGATCATAGTGTTCTAAGCATTGCATGCATGAATATAGCGGTGATACACGTGTTGTGCACATGTTATACCATAATGTGATAATGCATGGCGTTTGCAACTCACAGCTAAATGCCGAACAATCTAAACCATACTATACATCAAACAATCTCACATTTTATTTGAATTTGTGATAATGTGCGGCGTTTGCAGCTTACAACTAAATATCGAGCAATCTAAACAATACTATATATCGAACATTCTCACATTTTATTTGAATTTGTGGTAATGTGTGGTGTTTGCAACTCACATCTAAATACTTGTAGGCGTAGGGGGCGAGGCACCATACATAATGTGATAAACACATTATACATATGAGACACGCTAGAAATGTAATGTGATTTGAAATCAAAATAAAGTGGATTCAAAAAATTTAGTTCGAGTTCATAAAGCGAAAACTCCCACCTCCTGTGAAATCCCGACACGCGAAATGCCCGTGGTACCCCTGAACCGAAAGAACCGCCTCAAATCGGTGGGGGGTACTTTTGTAACTTACCCCACATTTTGGACAAGTGCGTCTCTAAGCCATGGTTCCCCACTGCCATCCCATCCGCCCACCCATTCGTACACCGAGGCCGCAAAAACCCGCGACGAAACCCCACACCCTGCTCCGTCCGCCACCCAGCCGGAGCCTCTTCCCCGACGACGTCGTCCACAGCAACACCTCAATGTCCCTCATCCACCGTACCGGATGAGGATCCGTCGTTGATCTCATCATCCCGCCGGTTCAGCCACCCCGTCCTCCACCTCTAAGGAGCTGCCCCGATGTTCCCCTCGTCTTTCACGCCACCTCCATTCCCACACCGCCGTCTTCACCTGCACCACCGGAAGAGCATCATCATCACCGTTTCCTCGGATGAAGCTACGGCCTAATCGGTGCCACCAAAGAGGTTGTACACTAATCGCCACATTTTCTTCTTGATTCGATCTCACGGTGCTGGTGCTCGGTCCTGAGCCGACACGGCGCGGCTTCATCCACGGCGGCGTTGCCGGCCACTTCCTCCACGGTGTCGCTCCCTCGGCGGCGACGTCCACATCAGTAGGAGCTGTTGCTGCTTTAGCTCTCGCTCGCGCTGCTGCTCTACTCTTGCTCTCGGTCCCCTGCTTGGTCTGCTCTTGCTATTGCTCTTGCTCGCGCTGCTGCTCTCGCTCTTGCTCTTGCTTGCGATGCTGCTTCAATTTGGCTACACTTCAATCGACTGAATCAACTTTTGGGTCAGTCGATTTTCAAGGGGTGGGCTCGCCGGGGTGAAGGAAGAACCAGCCGCAGCGGGGAGGGGGGCTCACCGGAGAGGTACCCCACTATCTATCTTAGGGTTCAGGATGGGGGCGGTGGTCGCCGGTGGTGGCGGGGCGGTGGCGTGGGGATCACCGGAGAAAAAGCTCGGCACGTGGGGGCCTCGAGGGATGGCCGGGGCAGCGGCGGACCGGCGGTGGGGAGTGTTTTCAGGGCGGGCGGGCGCACCGCCCATGGCAGCGGGGCTGCTGTTTGGCGGTGGTCTTTGGCGGCTCGAAGGTGGAGGTTGAATTTGAACCGCAGGCCCTTGATTTCGTATCCAACGGTTGCAATATCGACTGACCAGAGATGAAAAAGTCAGTCGACCGACGTGTAGCCTCACCTTGCTAGTGCGTTCAGTTTCGACAGCAAAATTCAGTTTCGACAGCAAAATTTAGTTTCGACAGTTAGGTTCAGTTTCGACAGTTAAGTTCTGTTTCGACAGTTAAGTTCAGAGATGAGCGGCTGATGTATTTTACATCTAGCACTTTGTGGTTATGTATTTTACGTCATGTATTTGATATGCTATTAGAATTCCACTCAGGTTAACGTTGTTCCTTGTCTCTCTTGTCCTGCTTCAGCCTCGGCGTCGTACAACTCAATGGAGCTGCTCCAACGACGGAACCCTCCATCACAGCGGAGCAGTACCTCGGGCTCCATCTCCAGACGCGTAAGATCTTCTTCCCCTCCTCCGACAGTAAAGTCAGCTGGAGCATCCTCACCGGCCAACCCAATCACGCTGAGATCGACATGGCTTCGCCAAAGAGGTTGTACACTTGTTGCATCTCTTTTTTACTCTACATGTTATATATATTGTCCACTGAGCACACAGATTTGTTCCTTTAGTGTCTCCTTGAAAGAAAAAAATGTAGGAATTTTAATTTTCACTTGTCCTCCTTTTCAAATTCCTATTCATGAAGCACAAGACTAAGAGATAGTAGCATAATAGCATTATAACCGTACATTTTCTCGTGGTTTGAATTAATCTCACCATGCTTCTTTGCATCATGTGATCTTCCAATTGTTGTGAATCAAACACCCAGATTGGCAGAAATCCTGTGTTTTTAAATTCTCTGTTTTGCACGTGCATTCCTAGCCTATTCATGTCTATTTCCTATCCTTGCATTGTTGGAATCCTCCAATTCAAACGATCCCTTACAGAATTACTTCTCTTACAGATAGTTGTCAAAGAAAATCTTGCCTGGTTTGTCCCGCTCCTGCTGCGCCGTCGTCCACCCTAGCTCAGCTGCTCCAATGACAGAAGGGTCCAGCACAGCAGGGATCCGGCCTCCGGACTGTCTTTCGCCGCCTCAGATCTTGTTCCCCGCCGCTGGCAGCCATGAAAACTGCATTACCATCATCAACCGAGCAGATGACCTCGAGGACTACACGGTTCCGCAAGAGAGGTCACACTCTTTCGTGTCTGCTTATGTTATGCATCGCTTAATATTACATGCTACTTTACCATCCTGTTCACCGATTAGACTCTGATTCAACTCCAAACTAATGGTCAGACTTGAGTTTTTAAATGGTTGTGGGGTACATATCGGGGCCGCTATCAATAGTATCTATCTACTATCTGGTTAATCTCCGGTGTCTACTATGAGTTTCATGTTGGGTGGGAAACAAACAGTAAAGACGACATTATCTGTATTTATTAACTGAAGCCATTATCTGCCTGCTATTATTGGTTTTGGGTCTATCCACAGGTTGCTACCATCACTCTGGATTTCTGCATGTACTCCTTACATAATCTCACTATGTTTTATTCCTATGCATGACAGTTATTGTAAACAATGGAACTGAACATGTAGAGCAAAAGAGACGAGCCTTGCATGGCAATATAATTTCATGCAGACGTCGCTCCATGGTAGGCGCAAAGGCAGCCCCCCCTCCACGCATTTCGGATTGTAATCGAGAGGAAGATATCTGTTCTGAGGGGGATTCAGAAGGAGAAGATAACTCCTATTTACCCCATGAGGTCTTCGCTCTAACTTGGCATGCTGATGTTGCTTATATCATGCATATGGTGTCTTGCATTGCTTACTTTATACATCAGATATGTCATCTGCGTAGTTTAGACATCCTTTGTGTGAATGCCATCTGTTTACTTTATTCATTGTTTATGTGAATTATGCAACACCACCTTGTTTAGCCAGACATCATTTATTTGAATTTTGCAATGCCATCCTACTTAGCCAGTCATCTTATATGTAAATTATATCAGGCCATCCTTTTTTTTCGTTACATATTACATTTGTCAACAATGTTAGTACATTCAACTGCTCTTCATGTGCATCAGGCATTTGACACGGTGATGGCAAATTCTGGAGTGAGAACAAGGTCTTCTGAAGCGGAACTATGCTATCTCGACGAAGCGCATATCTCGCTGGTTACGGATAGCTCCTCGGAGGAGGATTCGAGATAGATGACCAGTCCTATTCCCCACGAGGTGTATTATCTAACTTGGCAGGTTTATGTTGCTCATATCGTGAGTATGGTGTCTAGAATTGCTATGCCATTTGATTAGTTTAGACATGATTTGTGTGAATGCCACACTGCTCAAGGTCTAATTACCATATATGTGAATTATGCATTGCCATCTTGTTGCAAGACATTATATATGTGAATTATACAATGCTATCTTGTTGCAAAGGCATTATATATGTGAATTATGCAATGCCATGCTATTTAGCCAATCATCATGTATGTGAATTATATCATGCTATCATTTTTTGTATTACGTGTTCCATTTGTCGACAACGTTTGTATATTCAACTACTCTTCACGTGCATCAGCCATTTGAAGCGGCGATGGAAGTATCTCGAGTGAAAACAAGGTATTGAGAAGCAGACAATGCTACTTCTTTGAAGCAGACATCTTGGTGGCTCTGAGAGAGCTCCTCGAGGAGGATTCGAGACCGATGACCAGTCCTATTTCCCCCTGAGGTCTATGCTTAAACTTGGCAGGGTGATATTTCCCATGTCATGCATGTTGTCTTGCATTGCTTAGTTTTTACATCATATATAGATTGCCATCTGCTTACTTGCTTACTATATAAATCATATATTTGAATTATATCATGCCATCATGTTTACATAGTACATACACATCATCTATCTGAATTATGGCATGGCAAACCATTTAATAAAGACATCATATAGTTATATCATCTCATCCTGTTTAGTGTTTACAGTCATCATATTTAGAATTATGGCATTCTATCCATGAATGTATGTGAATTATGGCATGCCAACCTATTTAATAAACACATTATATAGTTATGTCATGTCATCCTGTTTACATAGTCTCATATTTTGAACTATGTCTTTCCATCTTTTTAGTTAGCCATCATAATGTGAAATTGTGTCATGCTATCCTGTTTAGTTAGCCATCATATATGTGAAATTGTGTCATGCTATCCTGTTTGGTTAGACAACATAAATATGAATTATTTCATGCCCTCTTTTATTCCCCACTATCCATTGCACCTGTCTATCATACAATGACTATACTTTCAATTACTTTTCTTGTTTATCAGCCATTTGAATTGGAGAGCATGATGGCAGTATCTAAGGGAGTAACAACACGGTCTTCAGAAAAGATAGTGCTAACAGTTGATGTAGATAGAACCACGGTTGTACTTGCCCAAGGACCAGATCCACCACACATAACCCAGACTCTCGCAGATTGTACCCCTACCCAGTTGGACAGAGAACCAGCTACACCCCTTCTAACCCCAACCCCGACAGATAGTAACCCAGTTCCAGTTGACACAGCACCGTCTCCACCACAGAGCACCCAAACACGAGCGGTTAGTAAGGGAACTGCAAAGGCCCAAAGCACGAGGACCACCACTCCGAATCCCAACTCAGTAGCTTAAAGGAGAAGAAGATTTGTTCTCAGGTCAAGTTCTGTAGCTATGGTTCATACTCCTTTGCTCTTGCATTCTTTGTATTTACTCATACCAACTATTTTCAAATTTGAAGGATGGAATTGAAACTCCAATGGAGCAAATGTATGTTTTAAACCTGTTTCTTTAACTGGTTTGCTGTTGTAACCTGCTCTATGTTGATTTTAGTTTCAATTGAATAAACAGTTATGTTCTCATGTCATGCACATTACAAGTGTTGTTATTGCTCTATAGTTACCCACACTTATATTCTATCTATTCTGCTTTGTCTTGAACAAATATTATTTGAACTATGTCTCTATCTTGATTTGGCAACAAAAACTAGAATGATATAGACCATAAAGTGACCATGGTACATAGATATATCTTTGTTTCATGCTGTTATCCTGTCCACTTTACTACTGAACTCATTTACCAAAATGAGTTTCATATACAACATGGTAAACATGTGATGCGTCTGCTTGTTTCTCTTTTAGAATGCGG
Source organism: Aegilops bicornis (assembly GCA_021605145.1). NCBI lineage: Eukaryota > Viridiplantae > Streptophyta > Magnoliopsida > Poales > Poaceae > Aegilops > Aegilops bicornis. The sequence continues at coordinate 113,076,152 of CM038672.1, forward strand.
ACAAAATATTGGAGAACACTACCGCGTTATGCAATGGTAAAGGAAGTAATGCAGGTAAGGTTCAAGATAGTGAGACATCCCTGTTGGTCTCCAAGAAAGCTGATAAAAACTATCTTGACGACAGTGAGGGAACCCAAAAGTATTGTCTTGATGTAGTGTTCGAGTTACTGGCCACTACGGCTGGCACAAGCTCTTCGAACTCGCTGCCTGAATCAGTTCGTCTTCTTGAGTCTCAACTTCAAGTTGAAAGACATCGATCTGATATGCTGCGACAGGAAGTTGAAGGATTGAGGAAGTCCCTGCAGAATTCAGATGCATATTTTCTGGTGCAACAGCAAGCGCTAGAGGATTTAAGCACCAAACAAGAGAAAGTTAATAAGCTTGCTAAGTATCTTTCCAGCATTATGGGTACCCAGGATATTGTTTCTTGAGATCTTCTAAAGTGGTTTCAGTTCTGGATTTGTTTTGCTGCGGCGTTAATTTGCGCTGGTCCCCAACTTTGACAACAAGTGTATATGATATGTTGCTTTGTTCCCTATATTTGCACTGGTGGCGAACTTTGATGCCCAGTGGATGTAATATGTGTAACAGCCGTGATCGCCTAGCATAAGTTGCTTGCTTATTTATTTCCTTGTTGTCTTGTTTATTTGTTTTCTTGTAGTCGGTCACAGTTCTTTTTAAAACTAGGCCACAATAACCATGGGCTAATATTTACTGTAGTGACACTGGGCCTCCTACGGGCCGTAGAAACAGTGGGCCTTCTACGGGCCGTAGAAACAGTAGACCTTCTTTGGGCCGTAGAAACAATGGGCCTTCTACGGGACATAAAAACAATGGGCTTTCTATGGGCCGTAGAAACAATGGGGCTTCTACGGGCCGTATCATCAATGGGCCTTATACGGGTCGTATGACCATAACGGGCCATCATTAATAGGCCATATTTGATGACGCTATGAAAACGGCCCAACGTATTAACGGACCACAAACGGACCGATGTAACCACGGGCTGAATTTGGCCCACAAGCAGAAAATGATAGTAACGGGCCGTAAGTAAACGAATGCTGGAAATGAGCCCAAGAATAAATGGGCTCTGAGAAGGCTGAAAGTTAACATTTGCTGGAAATGGCCCAACTGAATAACGGGCCCTTAACGGGTATAAAGTGATATACAATTCATTACGGGCCAGTTTCACCACGGGCCGTTAAGTAAAGTGATACACTGTTCATTGCGGGCCAGTTTCACTACGGGCCGTTAATAGGCCAAGAGTTACATAGGGCCTCATATAGGCCAAAAGACGTCATGGGCCATACATGGGCCAGAAGTGAAAATGGGCTGGAATCATATTGGATGGCCCATATGACGCTACTAGGCCTAATTCGGATAGGGTGTAACGGGCCTTGGGTTAGCGGGCCGTAAATGGGCTATATGCGAACAGGCCGTTAACAGGCTTTCCATGGGCTGGCCCGCCACCTTTTGACCAAGTCAAACGGGCCGGCCTTTTCACGAGAATGGGCCTCTGTTGGGCTGCCACATGTCGACGTATCATAGGTGCCTTACATCCAATGAGTGGATGACATCTGTCCCAACGATGAGTCAACATGTGTTTCCTCCGACCAATGATGGTTTTACACGTGGAAAATCCCCATTGGTCGGGCTGTTAACGGGTTATCGGATCCAAAACCCGACCCGATAGCTTAACGGCGTTCCGTTACGGTGGATGCCATGTGTCGGTCACCCTTGGCGAAATCACTTACGTGATTGTGATTTATCGTCATGGAAGTGGACACTTCCGTGATGATAATTTTGGTAATGTCATGGAACACTTCTCTGACGACCACGGTATGACTATCTTGATTCTGTCATAAATTTGTCATGGATGTACATGCATGACAAAAAACGCGACCTACTGTGACAAACACGTATCATCACGGAAGTGTATTTTTTTTGTAGTGAAGAGACCGTCCAAAATCTGAATCAAGAAGTTTGTATAGCACTTATTGTTTGCACCTAATCGACGTGAATAATTGGATATCATATCGAATGAGTAAGAAAGACAAGTAAAATTGTCAACAAACCTGGCCTACAGTAGTAATCTGGGTCAATCTCACTACGACCAACAATCCAAAATGACTAGTGTTTGTTCCTAGGGCTAGAATTTTGAAACCCTGTGAACTTTACAGGTACTAAAGATTACTGAAATACATACGAACCATTAAGTGTAGAGTAGCACTCGGCACACAACAAACCCTAATGACAGTCCTGCCTAATGAGTAATGAATCAATTAGAAAATGGGTGATGAGGAGTGGCTGCTGAGTGTTGAGGACGTATCTCAGGATAAATCGGGTTGGCTTAGTGGGTGATGCACGCCTGAGCCCTGAATGAACTGGGAAGGTAGGCACGACGACGCGCCTGGCAGCGGTGACGCTGTTGGGTGAGCGGCTCCTGACCTCCTCTTAGTTCGGCGTCTCCTCCTAGAGTCATGTCGCCCGGGGACGGCAAGTCGCCAACGAGGCAGGCGGCTAGGGGTCAGTAGAAATCGGAAGCGCGCTGCAGAACAGAGGGGAATCGGGGCCTGGGCCGATCCAAAATCCCAGGGTGGGCCGCGGCCTACCGTGGGCACCCTGTAGATACACACACCCGAGTGTTCTTCTGCTAGCGGTTTTTTTTAGCAAAAGAGGGTTTCACCTTCGATTTCTATTAAAGAAACCACCATGGAACCAACATGATCAATTAAACCCTAAGCATGATCAACTAAACCCTATTATGACTGTGCCATGGCAGATTTAAACCTGCAAACTGAAGAAATGTTATTTAGCATCCATGTTTACTTCGAACTAAGAACTAAATTCTAAGAGTTGAAAAGAAAGTACAGTAACCAAGTTACGATCTATTTTCTGGTTGAGATCAAAAAGTTGAGGTGATATGAAGTACCACCTCTCTTGCGGCGCCGTGTAGGCCTCGGGGGTGCGATGGCTTTCGGTGGTGTTGAAGCAGATCTGTGAGGGTAGACGGGTGCATCGGGGGATAAGTCCCGTTGCGGTGGAAGAGAAGGTCGTGTGAGCGGCCCCGACAAAGAGGACGACGGCGCCGATGAAGCGAGAGGACGCGATGCAAGGCTCTTGGTCCGTTACCGTGGATGTGAAACGTCCATCTCTAGCAGTGGACAAAGCGGTCTTGGTAGGCGCTCCGGCATGGTGGAGGATGGTGGCGATGGATGGGGTGGAGGACGGCGGCGATGGGTAGGGTGGCGGACGGAGGAGGCTAGTGTGGGGATGGTGTTCTAGCGCAAACGGTGTATGAATGGGAAAATGGAGGGAGAGATGCAGGGAACCATGTTTTGGGACGCTCACATGTCTGAATTATGGGAAAGTTACGAACTTAGCCCCCTTTTAAAATTTGGACTTCCCGTCGGTTGGGGATACGACGGTAATCTCGCATCTTGCCAATATTTGCCCAGAGCGATTTCTAGCGAGGAGAGGGTGTTTTGGCGCCCATCATTGGCACCCACGGTGTATGAATGAGGCTGACAGGTAGGGCGGTTGTGTCATGTCTGAGTGAAGTTACAAACCTTCCCTATTGAAAATATTTGCCTACATCGATTTCGGCCGAGGTGAGTTTGTTTTGCCGCCCACCGTGTATGAATGGGGAAATGGAGGGAGAAACAGGGGTCTTTCGGATGAGCTTGAATCAAATGTGTTTTGCCGCCCATCTTTGGCGCCCACCATGTCGGAATGGGCTCGGAGGCGGTCGTGCCACGTCTAATTGAAGTTACTAACCTACCCCTATTGAGAGCAGTGGAAAACGGGGCGATGGATTGTCCGTGTAAGGGGTAGACAGTAATTTCCATCTCCCAAACACTTGGCTTTGGGCAGCCGACATGGGAGTGAATATTTTGCTGCTTCTTCAAATTTTGGGACAATAAGCATCCATGTTTACCCTGGCAACTAAATTCGAATCCATTTTGTATTCCTATACGAATCTTTATAAATCATTCTATGTGTTTTTATATATCTTCAAAAGCACGACAAAGATGTATTTGTCGGATTTCGGGTTCCGGCAGACCCTCTAGGTTCGAACTCTGGGGTGCGCGCGGAGATCTCACCCCCTACCTACCTGCACCTCGCTGCCTCGCTAGGATCTAAACTACGAAAGGAACAACACAAGAGACACGGGGTTTATACTGGTTTGGGCCACCATTGTGGTGTAACACCCTACTCCAATGTGTGGTGTGGTGGATTGCCTCTTGGGCTGATGATGGACAATACAAGGAAGAACAGCCTCGCGAGGGTCTGTTCTTGGCCGGTGCGACGAACTGCTAGGGGGAGTTCAGTCGCTTCTCTCTATCTCTCTAGATTCAAGATCAAGCTCTCTCCGAGATGCCTCTACCCTGTGGGTGGCTAGTCCTATTTATAGGCAAAGGCCCTGGGCCTCTTCCCAAATATTGAGCGGGAAGGGCGCCAACAATTGGCCATTTTGAAGGGGAACATCTAGTACACTTATCCTGACTAAAGTTGGTACTCGCCTGTCAAAGGCTCTGGTGGTGATGCCGGCTTGGGCTCCATGATGACTTCCTTCTTGTCGTTGCGACGGTCTTGGTCTTGTTGCACCGAAACGAGTGCCTTTGCTTGATGCGCTCGCCTGCGCTTGCCCCATTTGCACCAAAGAGGTAATGAGGACACTGCGCGGGCTGGCGCCCGCCTGGCGCCCTTGGTCGTCATGGCTTGCGTCATGGGCACCTCGTGAGGTACCCCACCTTGATCTCTCCGCCTCCTCGCGAGCCTGACCGACGAGCCGTGCACGAGGAAGCTTCTGTCGTCTGCCTCATGAGGCTTGGCCTCTAGCGAGGCTCTTGATCTTGTCTTGATGAAGATGGGGCATGCTTTGGGCCACCCTTGAGCCACGCCGCAGGCCTTGGCGACAAGTCTGGGTACCCCGTTCCCGAAGCGCCGACAGAGCCCCGGGCCCAAAGCGGCGCTGGACTTGGCTGAGTAGAAAGCGAAGGGGCAAGTCTGAAGCGCCCGCGCCCCTAACAGCTCTGACATTAGGCGCCCGCATGGTGGTTGATTGGACGTGGGCGCCTTTCGCAACTGCGTGAATCGACAAAAGTGCGGCACCCGTCTAGGCTTTGCCTCCCTTGCCTCCTCCGGTCATTGCCCAGATCCCCTTTCTTGCGCCTTTCCTTCCTGCTTCCGAAAACTCCAGATCTACTTCGACCACGTGCCCTAGCGAGACATGGCACCTCGCCAGACCCCGGCCGGAGCTTGGTACTCACCCGCCTTGGACTCGCCGAACGTGTCGGAGAAGGGCCTTGCTCGGGCGCGCCGGATGGTGGCGGCGCAAGGCAACGACGGGGCAGCGGTGCTCAGGGCCGGCTCCGCCCTTCCAGAGGGCCAAGGAAGCTCCTTCTATCCGCTCTTCATTAGCGCCAGCTGCCGGTCTGGTGGCTCCCTTTTCTGAGTTCTTCTTTTAGGCCCTCCGCCATTACAAACTGCAAGCTCTGCACCTCCACCCCAACTCTGTTCTTCTTCTGGCGATCTTCGCCTACTATTGTGAGGCTCATGTCGGCGTGCAGCCCTCAGTGGCCTTGCTGCGCCACTACTTCTACCTCCGGACCTCTCGCGGGCCCATCTCCCGGCGTCTTGTGAAGCTTTATCGCCAGATGGCAGCTCAACGCCATCTCGAAGCCCGGGAAGAGGATTGAGGGCTTCAGGAGCAAGTGGGTCATGGTAGACGTTGGGCGCATCCATCCTCGGCTGATTCTGCCCACGGAGCAGCCCACGACCTCCGACGATTGGTCTCGCACGGAACTCGTGGATCCCCGCGCGAAGCCGGTAATGGAGAAGATGAACGCGGACCTGTGGCCGGGCAACATGGCGACGGCGCAGCTGACCGGGGCGACGCTCCTGACGGAGTTCCTGGAGCAACAGGTGGCCCAGCCTTAAGTCGATAATCACTTCCCACCGGAGTCCCGTCAGAGCCCCAGTCTTGGCGACGAAGATCTGGCGCGGTCCTCCAATCTTTGGTCGGGGAGACGTGGTGAGGCTGGAGGGCGCTCCTGTACCCCTGTTCCTTCGAGGTGATTGGGAGCAGGTGGTGGACTCCATGCCCGTCTTCAATGGGGACGGGCCCGTGCCCGCGGAGGTTCCCGAGGACCCGGCGGCCCTGGCGACGGTGAACGTGTCCTCCGGCGACTCCAGCAAAGAGGAGGAAGAAGATGAGCGGGAAGAGGGGCCTGACCCCGAGGCGACCGACGGGGAGTCGTGAGTGCCCCTCCCCTGGCGCAGGTCCCGTGCTCTTCGCCTCTTGCTGAGCGACGACGAGGATGGTGATGAGCGGGGCGGCGAGAGCTTGCCCCCAATCCCGAAGAAGGACAGGACTGGGCTGGTCCCCCGCGGGTCTGCCCCAGCTCCGAGGCGATCCGCAGACGCGCCTCCTGCTCCCGGGCCTCTTGAGGCTGATCCCTGCAGCCGGCTCTCAGGCTTCAAGTATGGTCGGAGGTTGCTCGAGCCCGCGAGCGATGACCAGTAAGTGCTTGATTCTTGTTTTACTCCTTGCTTTGTCGTTCAGGCTTGATATCTGTATTCCTTGGCTAGGCCAGAGCCTGCGGCGAAGAAGCTGAAGGGAGCTCCCGAGGCTCTGTCTGGGGCAGTGCCTCCGCACGTGAAAGAAGGTGATGGCAAGACACGGGCCTCTCCTGCCCGGTCATCCTCGCGAGGCCAGGCGGAGCTAGGCTGGGGCGAAGCTCAGCCCCATGGCCCAAGCGACTCGAGGTATCCTTGCACGATGCCACCGCCACCGTCGGGGCACGTAAGGTCCTGCCTCGGGATCTTTGTGGTTACGCTGCCGTCCTCTCCTCCTACTCCACCAATCGTTGTCTCTCCAACTCCTCCCACTGCATCACAGATCATCTTTGCTGCTGAATCTGGACCGATTCTTGGCAAGATCTTCTGGGCGTCGACCCTCGCTTGGTGGCCGGGCGCTTCGAGCTGGCCTCTGGCTGGGTTCGCTCTGATGCTTCGATTCGAGCGGCACTGGTTCAGGCCTTGACGACTTGCGATGAGGAGAAACAGGCCGTCCTTGGGACGACGGCTGCTTGCGACGCCGCCTTGGGGGAGGTAGGCGATGTCCGAGGTCGCTGCAAGGCGCTGGAGAGCGAGCTGCAGGGCCTGCGTGACCAGCTCGCCAAGGAGGCCCGCATTCGCCAAGAGAAGGAGGAAGACATGAAGGCTCGCGAGGCGGCCGTCAAGGACCGGGACGCCAAGCTTAACAAGCGTCGTGACCGCCTGGGTGCGCTGGAGCAGGAGTTGGCGGCGAAGAAGGTCGAGCTGGACAACAAGGCGCGGGTCCTCGCCGAGGACCGCGAGGCCTTCATGGGAGATGGAGGTGAAGGCTCGCACTTTCTTGAGGTCGCTTCTGACGGCGGCTGCAGAAAGCCCGCTGGCCGGCGCCGAGGACGGCCCTACCAAGCTACTTCCCTTCCTGATCCGTGCCCTTGAAGATGTCACCCTCGGCCTTGGCCCTACGGCTGAGGCCGAGGCGCGTGTCCTGTCTTCTGCAGCGCTGACGCGCGTCCTTACCCACGTTTACCTTCGCGATCCCGACGTCGACCTCGACAGCCTGCTAGAGCCCGTGAGCGGCGAGCTTGCCGCTGCCGCCGAGGCTGTGAAGGGTCGAGCGGAGACTCTGGCGAAGTTCCGGCCTCGAGACCCGGCCAAATTGCGGCGCCGCGGTCCTAAGGCTTCACGAGGCGAACCCGCCCAGCGCAGCTCCGCCGTCAACAAGTGACTCCTTTGTGGCTCCTGTTCTGCTTTCGGCTCCTGCAACATGCATCATGCCTCGGGGAGGCGTTTAAACTTGCGTTTGGTGTTGTGACAACAGTTATGGACTGTAATATTTGCTTTTGAATTCCTTAATATTTGCGCTTTTCCTTCCTACTTTCTTATGTTCTACGCCGGCGGAGCCCGGCCCCACGCATACCTCAGCCGCCATTAGCCCCGACCGGAAAGGCAGGACGGGACCAAGGAGTGAGGGGCTACGTGACAAGTTAGGCTCCTGAGTCGCGATGATCAAGATTCCCCCTTGGCGCACGAACAACAAGTAGGGAGGTGAGATGCATGGGTGAATTTACCATTCTACGTCTGCAGAGCCCGGCCCCGCGCATACCTCAACCGCCGTTAGCCTTTCAGAACTAAGGAGTGAGGGGCTACGTGACCAGTTAGGCTCCTGAGTCGCGATGCTCAGGAGTCCCAAGTAAACGTTCAAGCGGCCTTCGTACCTTAGCTCCGCTTCGGGGAGGGGCGTCTGCGGCAGGAGCCAGGCCGAGGCCTGGCTGGGTGGCGTATGTCGAGCGTGACCTGTGTCGGTGGTAGGTGCGACATATGCCAACGGGTGGCTAATCATAGTGGGAGCCAATAAGGCGTCAGCCGGTGCACAGAAGCGCGATGAGGCGAAGGCATGCACGCCTTGGCCGAATCTTACCCGACCGGGGCTCTCCGTGGAGATAACACCCCTCATCGCTGCTCTGCGGGGTCTCCGCATGATCATTAGATGAACAAGGGCTACAAGAGGCTCCTTGACTGTTGAGGGGTGAGGAAGAAGAAGAGGCACGGCTAGCTCTTCTCTTCCCTCTCGTGGTGTCTAAAACTATCAGAGTCCAACCCTTTGCATGGGTGCCCTGGGGGGTTTATATAGGCCTACCCCCTAGGGGTACAATGGTAATCCGGCTAGGTGTGGGCCCTAGCCGTCAGTGTCTTCATACGCCAGCTTCTTCGCCGGCCGCTGGGGCCCGCCGACTTGGTGGGCCCGCCGGCTGCCGGCTTCCTGGTCGACAAGCTGGCCCCACCGTCGAGGGCCTTGTCGGGGGCTGGTTACTGTTGCCTCAATCCTGATGACGAGGGCTTTGTCGGGGTAAGCATGGCAACAGTGCCGCCGCCTTGGCGGCGATCACTGCAGCCTTACTTCGTCTTGTCTCCTTAATGAAGCGCTTCCTTTGAGGGAGGGATCAAGCCGGCTATGGGGAACCGGCCATGTCTCAGGCCGACTGGGGGAGGCCGAGCCGCCTTCGGGCATCTCTCTGACTAGAGGGACCCGCCGCCTGCGGGTAGTACAGACAGCCCGTCGTGGGTGACGTCATAGTCAACATGGCAACAGTGTCGCGCCGGACGGGTGATAGCTGTCCCGTCTGCGTATCAGTAGCCAGCGCTCCGGATGCGGGGGTGGCAGGCTTCACTGTAGCCACGCCCCGTCTCGTTGCCGTTATGTGGGTGCAGATTCTGAGGATGCGGCCTTGGCCGCCTGCGGGGTGGCCGGCACCTTGGAGTCGGCCTTCTCGCGACCGGCTACGCGGAGTCGGCCCTGTGGTAGCCGGCTCCTTGGAAGCCGGCCATTTCTCCTATGGGTCTTGGGGCCAGGCCGCCCTTGACAGCCGGCCGGGGGGAAGGCGGCCCAGCGTCTTGGATGTTGGATGACTTGATTGGCTTGATTGGCTTGTAATTTTTTTCAAAAGCCCCAGGGGGAGCCTGCTAGGCTACTCGTGGTCATTTACTCCGACAGTAGTCCCCGAAGCTGATTGGGCTTCGAGGTTGAAGGGGGGACGAGAAGCTCGATCAGCTTCCTATCCTGGGAAGCCCACAGCTAGGAGCCGGCTTTGAACGGGCGTGCCGTCTTTGGGGAGCTCCGCAGTTTAAAAGGGGGAAACGCGAGTCGGCCTGCGCGTTGACTGCGCGTCACCTTGCGTGTCGCGTGGCGAAAGCTCGCCCGGCACGCTGCGATCGACGCCGCCAGAGGCCGGGGCCCGCTAAGCCTACGCCTTGGCCCACGCGCGGATTCTCTGCGGCCCAAGTGGCACGCACGTCTTCCCGCAGCGGTTTCCACACGCCTTTAGGGCACCATAATCGCGGGACGTGGGGGGAGTGGGCGCAGTTAATCCCACGTTCCCCCACGCCTAGCCTCCTCGGCTCCGCCGCTCGAGCCTATAAGTAGGGGAGGAGGGGGAGCGGCAGGGGCTCGCACGCTCGCCCTCGCTCATCTCCTTTCTCCACTTTCTTCCTCACTCTTCCGCCGCCGCAGCGCACTCGCCACCGCGCCGTTCCACCGCGAGTTCTCTTGGCTCGCCGCGGTTCCTTCGTTGCGTGGTTGAGCTTTCTGCCGCCGCGGCTCTTTCCTTCCGCCGTTCTCATGGCGTTGTCGAGCTCGTGGGACGGCTCCAACGTCCACGAAGATCATATTGATTGGCTCCGCCGGACGCGGCGGTTGCCGAGCGAGGACCTCATGAAGACCCGCCTACCGCGAGGCGGAGATTTCGCCGGCCTTGAGGAGGGCGGCGGGTCATCTTCCGCTCGCCTTTGCTGCCTTGACCTCGGCCTGCTGGCGAGCGGGTTCTTCCGCTCGTTCCTTGACTTCTACCATCTTCAGCCACATCACCTCACCCCCAACACAGTGATGCTGCTGTCGGCCTTCGTCTCTTTGTGCGAAGGCTTTCTCGGCATCCTCCCCACCCTCGAGCTCTGGGGTGAGTTCTTGTAGTGCAAGCTCGGCACTGTCTCTGCGGGTGTGCCTGCCCCCTGCGGCGCCTTCATCACCAAGCGGAGGACGACCGACAACAACCTTTTCCGCCTAGCCTGCTGATCCAGTCGGTGAAGCTTTGGCAGCAGTCGTACTTCTACGTGAAGAACGTCGTTGCGCAAGGCGACTACCTCAACCTGCCGGCTTACGTAGCCGGCCCGCCGCCTGCAAGGCCGGCGTCTTGGTCCTTCCGAGCCCGGTCGCTCACCTTGGCCGGGAACGCGGCCGTCACCCGGCTCCGGGTGATGGTCCAATCGGAGGGCTTGGTGGGGCCGATTTGGTCGCCGCCTTCATGGAGCGCCGGGTGCTCCCGCTCCAGAGCCGGCCGCACATGATCTACCAAATGAGCGGCCGCTTCGACCCATGCCGGCTGAGCACCAGAGAGATGCCTCGCGACGAGGTATCTTTCATGGTGAATTATATCTCCAGCTGCAAACTCACCGTGGAGTGGCAGTATCACAATGCGCCATATTCTCGGGCCAACCCGCCGCCTGTGGGTGAGTTTTTCCTCATTCTCTTCTTCTTTGCTGCCGTGTTTGATAGCCGGCTCTTGACTAACCGGCGTTGTCTTTGGGCAGAGCCCTCTTCTTCGACCGGCGCCCGGGGCCGCAGGGTGGCAGCGCCTTGATTCTTGACCGGCCGTGCGGTGGACAACCCCGATGACCCGGATCTGGGGGCGGCCGCCATGGACGACGCCGTAGTCGCATCCGGCGGAGAGGCAGGCGGCCTCGACCTTACGGCCGGCTTCGAGGACTGGCCGGAGGAGGGCAACGGCCGTCTGCGCCGCCGGCTGACCGACCGCCATGGCGCGAGGCCTTCCGCCGCCAACTGCTCGGTGGTAGCGAAGCGTCGGGCCGCGCCGGGTCTCTTCGGCAGCCGGCCGAAGAAACCCAAGGGCTCCGCGGCAGCGACCAAGCGAGACGAGGCGGCTGCAAAGGCGGCCCGCTTCCGCAAGGTGGTGAAGCAACCACAAGCGGTTTCGGCGTAAGTGCTCTGTGTCTTGTACTTCTGTCGTCTTTTTTGGTTGAGGCTCATCTGAGCCGTCTTCGTGGTTCGTTGGACAGGGCGCCGCTTTCCCTTGAGCGGGTTGACGCCACCTCCATAGTCGCGCCGACGGGAGGGTCTTCGAGTTCCCGCTGAGTGGACCCCCGCGCCGACCTCATGGAGGCAACGGAGCAGAACGCGCGGGAGGCTCGGGAGGAGCGGGAAGCGGCGGAGCCGAGGGCCGTCCAGGAGGCGGCGAAGAAGTCGGCCGAGGCGCAAGCCGACGCGGCGGTCAAGGCCCAGGCGGAGGCCAAGGGCGCGGAGAGGGAGGCAGAGGCTTTGCGTAATCAGCCTCCGCAGCTCGTCATTCCCCTTCGTGCCGTGGCTCCTGACGTCCCCGTACCTCCGTCGGAGGAACCCGACCGCGATCAGCCGGTGATGGAGAGGATGGAGGACGACGTGACAATCTGGGGGCGCCACGATGCGGCCGACCGGAAGCGCAAAGGCGGCCGACTGCTGCGGTGCTGGACAGCCGGGGCGAAGCCGGCGGCGGGGCGGATCTCGTGGTGCGATCGCGTGCCCGCCGGCCAAGCGTGGAGAGGCGTCCTCGACGCCAGAGCCGCAAAGGGGCTGCGGCGCCAGCTTCGGCAAAGACAGACTCGGAGGCGGCCAGCGCCAACATCGTCGATGGACGCCTTCAGAGGGGCCGAATTTGAACGGGCGGGCCGAGGAGGTCCAACGCCGGCTTGAGGCTCGAGCCGGCTTCGTAACGATACACCCGGAGTTCCTCGCTTCTGGCCTGTGATCGTCCGGGTGAGTCTTCTGGCTTTGATCGATTTCTCTTTTGATTTCTTCCGTGGGGGCGCGTCAGCGCACCCATCGGGTGTAGTCCCCGAGTTTCGAGTCGGCTGCTGAGCAGGCGGCTTGGAACTTCTTAGCAAGTTTTGATATCAATCTTGTTCTTATGCGCACTCCATCTATTTTCCAGGAGTACCACAATCTTCATGCGGCCGCCTTCAACTCCCAGGCCCAGGAGCTGAGCCAGAGGGTCACTGATCTGACGAATAGCCGGAGTAAGAACTTGGTTTCTCCTATCTCAAGTGGGGGCGCGTCAGCGCACCCACTAGGGGTAGTCCCAGAGATTCGGGCCGGCTGCTGAGCAGCCAGGTCGGATCTTCCCCGACGACTTTTCCCTTACTGCTTTTTTCCTTTCTCTTCATGCTTGCAGGAGCTAATGCCGACTTGAGGGGGCAGCTAGGCGAGGCCCAAACCGCTCTTCGTGCCAAGGAAGCCGAGATCGCTGCCTTGGCCCAGGAACGCGACCGCCTGGCCAAGAGGCTGGCCGACCAGGAGGAGAGCCACCAGGCCCCTAAGAAGGCGCATAGGACAACGAGGCCGCCCTTAAGGCCGAAGTTCGAGACCGAGGCGGCGAAGCTGGGCTGAAGCAAGGTTGGCGCTGAACGAAGGTTATGGGCGGGTGGAGGATCTGATCGACGGTAGGCCGCCTTCCCTTCTCACTCTTTTGCTTGCTCCTTGCCCTCTTGTTCGTCTTCTGATTTTTGTGCCGTTTTCTTGTTCTTCACGCAGATTACTTCCCCGGCTACTCCGTCGCCGCAAGCCAAGCCATCGAGGCCCACCGCGAGACGCGCCGGCAAGCAGGGGTTGCAATTACGCCAGACGCCAGCCGGACGCTCGAGGAGCAGCTCTTGGCGATCCAAGCTCGGCTGCAGCCGGCTCACCGCATGCTCCGCCGGCTTCACCGTGCCGGTGTGCAAGTGTTGGCCGCTCTCTGGCCGGGCGAGGTGATCCCCCGCACCCCCAGTCGGACTGCCGACTGGCTGGAGGTTGCGGTTGGCCGCTTCGAGGCTTGGAAGGCCTCCGCTGCTTGGTCCGGCGCCGGGCGGGCGCTGGAGTTCGTCCGGGCTTGGTATCCTGGGTTGAACATCGCCACGGTGAGCACTTGGAGGCGAGAGGCGGCGAGGAGTGGCGGTGCGGCCGGCTATCATCCAAGCCTCGGCTATCACCGAGTACACTGACACCAGCGTCTTCGCCTCCTCAAGTGAACGACAATGGAGTCGCCCAGCCGGAGGAATGGTTCGGCTCAACCAGCGGAAGGCGAGGATTCAGCGTGAGATAGCATCCAGCGATGAGGCGAAGACGACGAGGAGGAGGAGGCGGGAGACGCCGCGCCAGACGGCGAAGTGACCATCCAACTTGACTGATCGTGCCTCTAGCGATGAGGCATGCCCAGCCCAGCGCCGCTGCCGGTGAAGATCAGGCCGAGACTCGCCGGCCGGCCACTCCTCCGAGTCATGCCGCCTCCGCCGACCTGCCCGACTACGCTGTCGCTCCCAGCTTGATCCGCTGCCGCTCTTGCTTTTCTGCTTTTGCTCTTTGAACAAATTTTATTAACTTTGCGCAGTTCCACCCACTGGGGGTGTATTCAGACTATGTCGAATGCTGGCCTTTCGAAGGCTTTTGTGTAAATATAATTATGCATGTGTTTTGGCTTCCATTCGAGTTTGCTTTTTATCCTTAGGCCGTTTCCTTTGCTGCCTTCCCTTGATTGCCGCCTTCCTAGCTGAACAGCTGCTCTACAGTCTGTGGCTAGGGAGGAACTTGGCTATTCGTGGGAAGGCAAGTACTTGAGCTTTGTTGGATTGTGGCAGGATTGAATGGAAGCCGGCCGGCCGGCTGTTCTGGTAGCCGGTCGGCAATGGGAGGAAGCCGGCTTTTGTTGTATAAGTTCGTTAGTCCTTAGCCATTTTTCGTGTGGGAATCCTTTCCTGCCTTTGACTCTTGTCAGCCGGTCAGTCGGTTCTTCGAGCTGCGGCTTTTTGACAAGAGAAGGCTTGGGTGCCGGCACACTACTTGTCTGACTGCAGGGTGGAACTTTTAAGTATAACTCAAGGCGGCCAATCCCTGGGCCGACTAGTCGAACCCGGTGCCGGATGAAAAAAAGGTGAAATGACAAAATCATAGGCATGATACTCGTCATTCATAGATAAAAGGTGGCAGTCCCCGAGTGCTCCTCGGGGGGGCCCATTGTCTCATACTTAATACAAAAGGTAGCATGATATACTGCATTTTAACTGTAAAATCTTCGGAGGAGGTTGGCATTCCATGGTCGTTCCGACTCCTTGCCGGAATCATCTCTCTTTCGTGCCTCCGGCTTCTGTGCATCGATTAGGTAGTAGGAGTCGTTTCCCAATGCTCGGCTGACGACGAAGGGACCTTCCCAAGGGGCCGAGAGCTTGTGCTGGCCGGCTGTTCGCTGGATAAGCCGGAGCACAAGGTCGCCCTCTTGAAAGGATCTTGGCTTGACCTTCCCGCTATGGTAGCGGCGCAAACCCTAATGGTAGATGGCAGACCGGCTGAGGGCTAACAGCCGGCTTTCTTCCAGCAGGTCGACGTCGTCTTCTCGTGCTTCTTTGGCCTCTGCTTCCGTGTACATGGTCACCCGAGGCGAATCAAGCTCGATGTCGGTTGGGATGACAGCCTCGGCGCCATATAGAAGGAAGAAAGAGGTGAAGCCGGTTGACTTGTTTGGGGTAGTGCGCAGACTCCAGAGGACGGCCGGCAGCTCGTCGAGCCAACAGTCGGCCGAGCACTCTAGCGGCACGACCAGCTGGGGCTTGATGCCGGAGAGGATGAGGCCATTAGCTCGCTCAACTTGACCGTTTGACTGCGGGTGGGAAACGGACACTAGGTCCAGTCGGATGCCCTGCGTCGCGCAGAAATGTGCAAATGCTCCCTTGGCAAAATTCGTGCCGTTGTCGGTGATGATGCTGTGTGGCTCGCCGTACCGAGTTGTGATGTCTGCGATGAATGTTACGGCAGTCGGCCCATTCAGCTTCTTGATCGGCTTCACTTCGATCCATTTGGTGAATTTATCCACGGCGACGAGCAAGTGCATCATGCCACCGCACGCCGTCTTGAATGGGCCCACCATGTCCAATCCCCAGACGGAAAAAGGCCAGGTGAGGGGAATGGTCTTGAGTTCCGAAGCCGGCAGGTGTTGCTTGGAGCTGAAGACTTGGCAGCCTTTTGCGATGTTTGACCAACTCCTTGGCATCGTCCAAGGCGGTCGACAAAAGAAACCATGGCGGAAAGCTTTGGCAACGAGGATCTTGAGGGCTGCGTGGTGGCGCATTCGCCTTGGTGATTGTCTTTGAGGATTGCTATGCCCTTCTGCGGCTCGGTAGCACCTTTGGAAGACTCCGGTGACTGCTACGCTGACGAGCTCTCTGTTGGCAATTGTGTATGCGCCTGCTCGGCATTGGACTTGTCTTGTCGCGATCTCGTCAGCCGGCAGTTCTCTGTTTATCAGGAAGTTGAGGATGGGCTGAGTCCATGATGGAGCCGTGACTTCTTCTATAGTCAACACGGCTACTGCAACTAGTGCGGGTGGGCTGGGTGGTGAAGATCTGGAGCTGGCCGCCACCTGGGGTGTTGAAGCAGTCCCCGGGCCGACTACCATAGTCCCGGGCGGGTTACTGAAGTCCCGGGCAGGTGCGACTTTGGCGATCCCGGGGCGCCTATCGAAGTCCCGGGCCACCGCTTGGCTCCCCACGCCGGATCCGGCTGCGTCGGGGTTAGGCGGCACGAAGATGGAGTCGGATTATGGAGACGGCTTGATAGACGGCTTGAGGAGGCGTTGGAGAGAGACGCCGGTTGGTATAGCTTGTCGGGTTGAGCCTATCCGTGCCACGGCATCTGCTTGCTCGTTGTCGGCCCGTGGCACGTGGAGGAACTTGCAACCTTCAAAGTAGCCGCTGATTTGCTGAATGAGGAAACGATAGCTCGCCATGTTTGTGTCCTTGGCGTCCCAGTCGCCAGATGACTGCTGGACCACCAAATCCGAGTCGCCATAGCACAAGATCCGGCGGATGCCGAGCTCTTTGGCTAGCCGGAGTCCGTGTATGAGCGCCTTGTACTCGGCCACGTTGTTGGAGGCGGCGAAGTGAATCTGCAGCGTGGATCTGAGTTTGTCGCCTTTGGGAGAGGTGAGGACGATGCCGGCTCCCAAGCCGGTGCGCATCTTGGACTCGTCGAAGTGCATCCGCCAATGAGTGGAGTCGGGAGCCGGCGGTAGGTAATGGGTCTCGGCCCAGTTGACGAGGAAGTCGGCCAATGCTTGCGACTTGATGGCTGTGCGAGGTTGGTAGAAGATCGTGTAGGGGGCTTGCTCAATGGCCCATTTTGCCACCCGGCTGGATGCGTCCCGGCTGCCTATGATCACGGCGAGCGGGGCAGTGCATACGACCGTGATGGATTGCTCTTGAAAGTAGGGCTTCAGCTTCTTGGCGGCGAAGTACACGCCGTAGCACATCTTCTGGTAGTGCGGGTAATTCTGCTTTGAGGCGGATAGTACTTCACTTAAGTAGTAGACCGGCCTCTGGACCGGCTGCGCTCGGCCCTCTTCTGGGTGTTGGACCACGATGACGGTGCTAACCACCCGGCTGGTGGCGGCGATATAAAGGAGCATGGGCTCTTTCTCACACAGCGCCGCCAACACAGGCGGCGTGGAAAGCATCTCCTTCAGCTCGTGAAAGGCTTGGTTGGCTTGGTCGTTCCACTCAAAGTGAGTGCTTTTCTTCATGAGTCGGTAGAGGAGGAGTGCCTTTTCTCCCAGTCGGCTGATGAAGCGGTTCAGGGAGGCCAGGCACCCGGTAAACTTTTGGACGTCACGCAGCTTGGTAGGAATCTCCATTCTCTCAATGGCCTTAATCTTCACTGGGTTGCATTCAATGCCGCGTTCAGAGACCAGGAAGCCTAGGAGCTAGCCGGCTGGTACTCCGAACACGCATTTCTCAGGGTTGAGCTTGATCTGAAACTGGCGCAGGTTCTCAAATGTCTCCTTGAGGTCCTCCAACAAAGTGTTGCGCCTCTCCGTCTTCACCACGGTATCGTCTACGTAGATGTGGGCATTTCTGCCGAGTTGCTTGAGGAGGCATTTACGCATCTGGCAACGAAAAGGTGGCACCGGCATTTTCTCAAGCGAATGTCATCTTCGTAGCGTAAAGCTCCGAATGGCGTGATGAAGGCGGTCTTCAAAGCGGTCGGCGGGTCCAAATTTTATCCGGTGGTAGCCTGAGTAGGCATCCAAGAAACTCAACAGCTCGCATCCGGCTTTGGAGTCTATTACTTGATCAATCCTGGGTAAAGGCAAAGGGATCTTTAGGGGCGAGCTTTGTTGAGGCTTGTGTAATCTATACACATGCGCCACTTGATATTCTTCTTCAGCACGTGGACCGGGTTGGCGAGCCACTCCAGGAAGAAAACTTCCATGATGAAGCCGGCTGCCAAGAGCCGGGTTATCTCTTCTCCTACGATCCTTCTCTTCTCTTCTGACAATCGGTGGAGGGGCTGCTTGACCGGCTTGGCGTCTGATTGGACATGTAGCTTGTGCTCGGCGAAATCCTTCGGAACACCCGGCATGTCCTTGGGGGACCATGCGAAGATGTCCCGATTCTCACGAAGGAAATCGACAAGCTCACCTTCCTATTTACTGTCCATGTTTTCCCCGATGACGGCAAACCTTTCAGGGTGCTCTGGGTCCAGGGGTATCTTCTTTGTTTCCTTAGCCGGCTGGAAGGAACCTTGGGCATCACACTCTTTGGGGTCGGGGGACACGGCAGGCTGCTTGCCGGCCATGTCCACGACCCGGTCCAACATCTTCTTCTCTTGGCGACTACGAGGACTCGGCCAGCATTCTGCTGGTAGCGCCTTTTCGGATGACTTCTTGTAGTCGCCGGCTATGGTGATGATGCCCTTGGTACTCGGCATCTTCATCTTGAGGTAGGCATAGTGGGGTACAACCATGAACTTGGCCAGAGCAGGCCGGCCAAGTAGTGCATGGTAAGGGCTCTTGAGGTCCACTACTTCAAACCAGATTGCTTCTCGGCGGAAGTGATCCTTGTCTCCAAAGAGAACATCTATCTTGATCTTGCCGATGGGTGAACAGGACAGGCCGGGTACAATGCCATGGAACACGGTCCGGCTTGGCATGAGGTGTTTGGCCTTGATGTTCAACTTCTCCATAGTATCCCGGTATAGGATGTTGATGCTGCTCCCGCCGTCTATCAGCACGTGGGAGAACCGGGCAGCAAGCATGTCTGTCGCTAGGGTTGCTTCCAAAACCAAGGCATAGGAGCCCGGGGACGGCATCACCTCTGGGTGGTCGGCCCGGCTCCAGCTGATTGGCCTCTCTGACCAGTGCATGAATTCAGGGTTGTTGGAAGCAACTGCATTGACTTCTTGGTGCTGGCGGCGCCGGTTGCGCCGATCTTCAGGCTGGCTCGTGAAGACGACGTAGGCAGCGTGCTCGTTGGGGAACTCGTCTTGGATGGTCTGGCTGGCGAGCGGCGGCTGTTGGGGAGCCGGAGGCGGCTGTCCAGCCAGTGGACGCAGTACCAGCCCTTCGCCTTTGGTGATTTGGGTGAGCCAGCGGCACTTTCGGGTTGTATGGTTGGGCGGCTTCACGCCGTGGAACTTGCATGGGGCGCCAAGAGCTTGCTCGTAGGAGAAAGCGGTGCTGCCAAGCCCGCCGCCCTTCGCTTCTTAGGCGCGGGCCGCTCTTCAGGTTGCTCGTCTTCGACGGTGGCCACCGTCGGTATTTGAGAAGCGGCATTGGGCCCTTGGCGCTTGTTATGTCTTTGGTGCACGGGCGCCGGCTAGAGTCGCCAGCCAGCATTTTGGTAGCCGGGTTGATTACCTTCCCAGCAGCGTCTACCCGGAGTTCGGTCTTCATTGAGGAGTCGGCAGTGGCGTACTTGTCGGCGATGACGAGTAGCTCGTCGAGGGTAGCCGGCTCGTCGCAAAGGAGCTTGTGCTTGAGGAGGGTTCCTTCTCGGCACCCGGCGATGAAGTACTCTATCGCTTGAACCTCGTGCACCCCCTCGCAGGATTTGCGGAGCTCGGCCCAACGCGTGAGGTAGTCGCGAGTCGACTCGGTGGGTCCTTATGCGCACAAGGAGAGTTACTGGGCTTGGGAGCCCGCTTGTAGGTCTTTGGTGAAGTTGCGGATGAAGGCTTCGTGAAGTCTAGCCAGCTGTTGATGTTGTACGGCTTGAGGTCATGTTGAGCCAGGTTTGCGCCGTGCCACGAAGCATGAGGGCACATATTTCACGGCAACGCTACCGTTGCCGTTCGCTATGCCGGGATCAAGCGGTCGAGTAGTCGATCAGCCAATCCTCGGCTTCATGGAGCCGTTGTACTTGGGCGTATCTTCGGGAGCGAGAACCCTTTGGGAAAGGGTTAAATCGCGGATCTGCGAGGCAAGCAAGGCGGCCCGACGTCGTCTTCTTCTTCTAATGCCAGGGATCGCGCAAGGCGGTCGATCCTGTGGCGGGCGTCGTTTTCGCCGACTCCTTCGCGACGGCCAAGTCGGTCGCTGAGAGTCGGATGCGTGACGGGCGGCGGGGTAGGATATCTTTCCCCGCAAGGTGGAGGAGGGGCGGGTTGCCTCGCCGTTCCACGGCTCGAGGGCGGCCTTCTGCGTCGCGCTCGATGGAGACCCGGGTTCGGCTTCGGCTGGCGGCCGGCTCCTTTGCTTGCCGTGCACGGGCGTTGCCCGCAGTCGGCGTGCGTGACGTTGCGCCTTGCTCTCGGCGCGGGGGGGAGGCTTTCGGAACGGGTGTTGTCTTTTTGCCGCTCTGCGGCCGCGCCGATTAGTTGCTGGATGCGTCTTGCCATGTAGGGAAGCTCGTCGGCCCCTAGCCTGTTCAGCTCTTCCAAGGCCGCTTGGGCGGCGCGCAGGTTCTCGAGGCGTGGCGTGAAGCGGGCGGTCCACGCCCAACATGTCGGCGATAGCTGCGCCGCGTTTCTTGACAATGCCAAGTCGGCTCGGCCCTTTGGGAGGCGGCGTGCGAAAAGGCGGCGCGTTGACTTTATAAGCAGGGCCTCAGGCGCCTCGTGAAGGCTATCTCCGGCCCTCCGCGTGGAGGGCGAGGCGGCGTCTTCGATGCCTCGGCGTCGGCCGAGAGAAGCGTCGAATCATGCGGCGCCCCTGGCGAAGCGTCGTGGCGTTCTCGCCGAGGCCACCGTGTTGATGACCAACACCTCGGTGATGGCGCTACCGCAAGCTATCGGCTTGAGAAGCGGGTCATCGAAGATGACGACGTTGGTGGGGAAGGCGTCAAGCGATGCCGTGTCGGAGTCGACAAGCATCGGGTCGGTGGAGCCAACCGACTCCAAGTCCACAGCAGGCTCGCTGGAGACGTGGAGCTGGTCGAGGAGGCTGACGAGGTGGCTCTCGAGGCAGCCGGTGCCCGCGTCGGATGTGGGCTCGTCGGCGATGCTAGTCTCGCCAAGAAGGTCGGCGAGCGGCTTCGCCACGCAGCGTCAGCCGACACCTTGCGTCCTTGTCGAGCAAAAGCGCCATCGGCGTCTTGCTGGCCGGCTACGCTCGCGGGGGCGGAAGACGGTTCCCGTCCAGAACAGATCGCCGGACAACGGTGCCCCTGCCCCCACGGTGGGCGCCAAATGTCGGGTGGGAGGTGCGACATAGGTCAACGGGTAGCGAATCATAGTGGGAGCCAATAAGGCGTCGCCGGTGCACGGAAAGCGGGATGGCGAAGACATGCACGCTTGGCGAATCTTACCCGGCTTGGGGCTCTCCGTGGAGATAACACCCCTAGCTTGCTGCTCTGCGGGGGTCTCCGCGCATGATCACTAGATGAACAAGGGCTACAAGAGGCTCCTTGAGCTGTTGAGTGAGGAAGAAGAAGAAGGGCACGGCTAGCTCTTCTCTTCCCTCTATGTGGTGTCTAAAACTATCAGAGTCCAACTCTTTGCATGGGTGCCCTGGGGGGTTTATATAGGCCAACCCCCCAGGGGTACAATGGTAATCCGGCTAGGTGTGGGCCCTAGCCGTCAGTGTCTTCATCTGCCGGCTTCTCCGCCCGGCCCAGCCGCCGGCCTGCCCGGCTTCCTGGTCGACAAAGCTGGCCCCACCGTCGAGGGCCTTGTCGGGGCTGGATTCTTGTTGCCTCAATCCACGATGGCGAGGGCTTTGTCGGGAGTGGCGTGGCTCTGATGCCGCCGCCGCCTTGGCGGCGATCACTGTAGCCTCACTTCGTCTTGTCTCCTTAATGAGGCGCTTCCTTTGAGGGAGGGAACAAGCCAGCTATGGGGAGCCGGCCATGTCTCAGGCCGACTGGGGGAGGCCGAGCCGCCTTCGGGCATCTCTCTGACTGGAGGGACCCGCACCGCTGGGTAATCTGAGACAGCCCGTCGTGGGTGACGTCATAGTCAACATGGCGATGCAGCGCCCGGACGGGCGATATCCCATCCACGTCTGGCGATCAGAGCCCATGGCCCGGGATGCGGGGTGGCGAGGCTTCACTTGTAGCCACGCCCGTCTAAATCATTTGTTATGTGGGTGCAGATTCTAAGGATGCGGCCTTGGCACTTTCAAGGGGTGGCGGCTCCTTGGGGTCGGCCTTCTCATGACAAGCTCTGTGGTCGGCCCTAAGTAGCCGGCTCCTTGGGCCGGGCATTTCTCCTATGGGTCTTGGGGCAGGCCGCTTACAACCGTTGGCTGAATGGCCCAATGCAGTAGGCCCAGAAGGCGTGCAGCGTCTTGGATGTTGGATGACTTGATTGGCTTGATTGGCTTGTAATTTTTTCGAAGCCCGGGGGAGCCATTAGGCTACCCGTGGTCATTTACTCGACACCAAAGCGTAGCCGCTGTGCCCAGCCTCGCGCGGCACTCCCGAGGAGGCGTTGCGATGAGGCGGAACATTGAGGTCCAGGCTCCCACGAGGTTGATCTGACCGGGGCCACCCTCGATTGTTTATCACCCGGTAGCGAACATAGTGCTTCCGTGTGTATGCAGGCATAATCGCTCCTCGGCGATGTCGTCGACCAGCGTGGAGCATGGTGCTTCCAGCAGTGCGTGGGAGGGCTCCCCTCGGGAAGAGCCCGGGCATGTACTGACCCATACGATGCGTGGGCGCACGGTAGGGCGCTGACGAGGGTGTATCTGGGCACCCGTGAGCCAGCCGGGACTCACGGGGCCCTACCTCAAGGCGGGTTGCGCTTTGGCACTGAGCCTTAACTTGTGATGTGTTCCTGCAAAATTGGTTAGATGTCGACGCCCTCGTCCTCGGGTCCCCGCCGTCGAGCGGGTCTCGGCCCGTTCTTTGGTATGCCGTGTCGTGATGCCGTGGACAAGGCCATAGGGTGAAATTTGGAGAGCGGTAGGAGCCCATGAGTCGCGGTGCTCGTGTACCCCCCCTTTAACGTGCAAGCGGCCGACATGAAGGAAGAAGGGGTGCCGTGGGCAGCATCAAATAACAATCATGATGGGTCGAACGCATGACCTGAAATAAACGCAAGAGGGTACATGTCAGCTGGTTCCGCCCGAGCGACTTGGGGATGATGCAGCCCAGGGGCGCCCCCAACAAAGTAAGCTAGGAACATGAAGTAAAAGGGATACATGTCGCAGGGACGGGCCCACGCGGCCTGGGAATGATGCAGCCCTGGGGGGCGCTCCCAGCTAGAAATGAAAATTGAAGGATGTCACCTGATAACGTTGAATACGAAGGGACGCTGAAGTGGCGGACGTCGTGGGCTGCGGAACCCGATCTTCACGAGCCCCCATGCCCAGAAGCCTCGGGAGGCTCCGGAGGCGCTGGTGGCTCCTTGCGGACCATCTCCATCTCCGCCAAGACTGTTTAACGCCTGGCCTCTTGAGCCTCCAGGATGTTCCCCATGAGGCGCTGGCGCGTGGCGGCCGCGTTCGGCACGCCGTAGGGCATGCGAACATAGCGGTGGGGTGGACCTTGTGATGCCCCGCAGCGTGAGGGCCGAAGCGCCTCTGAGGCGGCTCGGTTGAGCCACTGGTATGTCGATGCAGACGTGCAGCCCACCATCCTCGCTGGATGGGGAGCTACGGCGGTGAGCCGGCTGCCACTCATGACTCTTGACTCCTGCAGCTCTGCATGATCCGGGCCGACGAACTCCTCGAGGTTTGGCCCTCCTTGCCTCGCTTCCTTCCTAAGGGAAACGTGCTTGAAACACGCCTGTGTGGTGCCCAAGCGCCGCCCTCGTGACCTTAGCAAGGTCGGTGGCCCTCCAGGAGAGAGCCCCCGAGCCTTGCTTGAGGAGGGCGTCGGGCGCGCCTTCCTATGCGACAGAAGGAGGTGCCCTCTGAACAGGCGTGGACCCTGAGGGGCCTGCCTCCCGACGGGGTCGAGCCTGGCGATGTCTTCTTCTTCTTGGGAGCAGTCTCGGGGAGCCTCCCGACCCCGCGATCTGGGTCTTCAAGTGACGCGGCTTGGAAAGCTCGCTCCAGGGAGCACACTACGTCTCTCTCTTCACAAGACACCGTGATGACTCCGCCGCTTCCTGGCATCTTGAGGACGTTGTAGCCGTGATGAGTCACGGCCATGAACTTGGCCAGAGTTGGGTACCCAAGGATGGCATTGTATATGAAATGAACGCGAATGTGGGCGCGACATCGAAGTCGATGGGATTCGGTCGGTAGTTGTCACGCCCGAAGGTGACAGGAGGCGGACCTGCCTAATCAGAACTATGGAGCCATCGGTGACTCCGGAGAAAGGCCCGGGTTGGTCGGAGCTGATTGTAAGGCACTTGGAGATTGTTGAATGTCTCTCACGGATAGGACATTGAGCCCTGCTCCACCATCGATGAGGGTCTGGTGACTTGCACGCTTCGCGATGATTGGGGAACAAAGCAACGGGAGGACTCACATTTGGGTCACAAGACTTGAGCTGATCTGCGGAGCTGAAGGTGATGGCGCACGCCTGACCACCTGAGAGGGCGCGTGGCCTCGAGCTTGGGGAGGACTGCATTCACTTCAGGCAACTGCTTGAAGATGCGTTGAGAGGTGGGGCTTGAGCTCCGCCCAGATGCAAGCGATCGCGACGGCTCTGGAAGCCCCGGCCCCTCGTCCTGATGATGGTCCTCATTTCTCCTTGGCTGCGGTGGCAGAGGAGGGAGGCCTGCGTTTCCTTGCGGACGATCCTCGCGAGGCTGATCCCTCTAGCCTCCCTCGCGAGGCTGATCCTGCCAGCGATCCTCGCGAGGTCGGTCGCGCCACCCTTGGCGAGGGCCACGGTCTTCCCAGCGTCCTATGTTTCTTCCTCCTCCTCGGCCGTAGCCTCGGTCGTTGCGGTCGGGGTGTCGACCGATTCTCCCTTCTCGCACGGCTCGGAGCTCTTGACATTCGTTGGTGTTGTGGGTGTGAAGGTCGTGGTACACATGCATCGGCTGCCCTTGGAAGACTGGGCTGATCTCTGCCTCGCTTGGTGTCTGGTTCATTGCGAGCACGGCAGCCCCCTTGGCGCTTCACGCCCTTGGCCTTGGGCTTCTTCTCTTCGGGTTTTGCGGTGGCGGCTCGAGGAGGGAAAGGTGTCCTTCCTCAGCCTGGCGCGCCACTTGGTCGCCAAGTTGAACAGCTCCAAGGATGTGCACAGATCTTCATGCATCGCCACTCCTCCTTCATCTTGACGTCTACTTTTTCGTCGGCCGAGAGAAGGTCGAGATGATGGCCTCTCGGTCACCTTGGGAATCTTGAGGCATGCGTTGTTGAAGCGCCGGATGTACTTGCAGGTCTCCCCGGTTGCCGCTTGATGCGGTGCATGTCGCTCACGGCAGAGGCCGGTCACGAAAGTACCTTTGGAAGTTGGCGATGAAGCGGGTGCACATCTCTGGCCCCTGGAGGAGGAGATCGTGCAGAGCTGTGTTCAGAGCCAAAAGGGCCCTGGCCCTGAGTGCCATGGAAAACCAGTTCGCCATGACCTTCTCGTCCCGTTAAGCGGCTTCATGCCAAGCTCCTAGAGTTGAAGGAACTCCGCAGGTCGCCCGTGCTGCGTCGTTAGCGAGGAGGCAGGTCCTGCTTGAACTTGTCGGGCCACGCTGATGCTGCGCGCAGCTCGGTGGTGAAGGGCGCCAAGTAGCTCATCAGGCTACTGGAGGCCTTTGGTGATGAAGAGCCTGGTCTTGCGGGTCCCCATGCGCTGCCGGGAGCAGCGCTGGTCTTGGCGTGCTGGAGCAGGAGCGCGGTCGAGACGAGCCGGTGCAGGGAGCACTCGGGCAGCTTCTTGGGGGGCGAGAGACCTCTTGACAGCTCTGCTCTTGCTGTGCTAGCGCCAGACGGAGTGGATTCCGCCCCGGGACCACGCACCTTGGGGCCAAGGCGCCTTCTTGAGGGGGAGGTGGCTGAGGCGCCCCTGGAGCTTCATAGCCCGCGCAGGGCGGCGCGTTGCAGCGAGAAGGACGGCGCGAGGGAGCCCCCTGCGGCGCGGACGAGCTCGGCAACGTGGTCGAGCCACTCTTTGTAGACGCTGCCGACAGAGCGGTAGCGCAGGAGCTCGTTTGCGCGATGGCGAGCGCAGCTCGAGTTTTCCATGGGCGCGCTGGAGTGCGCGAGACGGGCGAACCTGGGCCGGGCGAGTGAAGGAGTAGCGGTGGGGCCGCCTTCGCCACGAACGGATGCTTTGGGACGAAAGCTTGCTGCTCGTTCCCCTACGGGCCGGTGGTGGCGCTGACGGCAGCGGCGAAGAACGGTGGGGCGACCGCCGGACGGTGGCTGCTGGGCGACGCAGGTAGCGAGATAGCCTTTCGGCGCCGGGCGCTGCCAACCCGGCCCAGCGTCGATATGGATGCGATGGGTGGCGAAGAACAGGGCGGCGGAAGACGGATTCCGTGCACCCCTACCGGCGCCAAATGTCGGATTTCGGGTTCCGCAGACCCTCTAGGTTCGAACTCTACGGGAGTGCCTTGGAGATCTCACCCCTACCTACCCGCACCTCGCTGCCTCGCTAGGATCTAAAACCACTGAAAGGAACAACACAAGAGACACGGGGTTTATCTTTGGTTTGGGCCACCATTGTGGTGTAACACCCTACTCCAATGTGTGGTGTGGTGGATTGCCTCTTGGGCTGATGATGGACAATACAAGGAAGAACAAATCATGAGGGTCTCTGCATTCTGGCCGGTGACGATTTAACTGCTAGGGGGAGTTCAGTCGCTTCTCTCTATCTCTCTAGATTCAAGATCAAGCTCTCTCCGAGATACGTCTACCCTCTGGGTGGCTAGTCCTATTTATAGGCAAAGGCCCTGGGCCTCTTCCAAAATATTGAGCGGTAAGGAAGCCAACAATTGACCATTTTGAAGGGGAACATCTAGTACACTTATCCTGACTAAAGTTGGTCCTTGCTTGTCAAAGGCTCTGGTGGTGACGCCGGCTTGGGCTCCATGATGACTTCCTTCCTGCCGTTGCAACGGTCTTGGCCTTGTTGCACCGAAACGGGTGCCTTTGCTTGATGCTCTCGCCTGCGCTTGCCCCCTTTGCACCAAAGAGGTAATGAGGACACTGCTGGCCGGGCGCCTCGCCTAGCGCCTCTTGGTCATCATGGATTGCGCCATGGGCACCTCGTGAGGTACCCCGCCTTGATCTCTCCGCCTCCTCATGAGCTAGCTCGACAAGGCCGTGCTCGAGGAAGCTTCTGTCGTCCGCCTCATGAGGCTTGGGCTCCTCGCGAGGGTCTTGAGCTGTGCCGATGAAGATGGAGTCGGCTGGCCACCCTTGAGCCACGCCCACAGTCAGAGGCGTGCAAGTCTGGGTACCCCTGCTCCTTAACGCATGACAAGATTCCATTGTCATATATGTGAAAGTGCTAGTTATCGACTAGAGGGGGGTGAATAGGCGATTTTTGTGAAAGTCTTCAAGACATGAGAGTTTCGAAGACAAACACTAGAAATGAACCTATTGATATGCAGTGGAAGGTAGACTACACTAGGCAAGCCATAATCAAGTATTCAATGAAGTGAAAGTACAAAGACTAATAGCAGCTATGTAGTAAAGATCAGGATGGATGATAGTATGAAGCCAATCAACGATGGAAGTCACACAGTGAAGTCAAACAGGTAATGCAAGCAGGCAATGACTTCACGAAGACAGACTGTAAGTAAAGAGAGGGAGAGGATAGAACCAGTCACTTGGTGAAGACAAAGGATTTGTTGCACCAGTTCTAGTTGATGTGACAACTGTACATCTGGTTAGTGAGGCTGAGATTCAACTCAGAAGACCACGTCTTCACCTTATTCCCCTTGAGCTAAGGACACCCAGTCCTCGCCCAATCACTTTGATAAGTCTTCAAGGTAGACTTCCAAACCTTCACAGACTTCGTTCACCAGCAATCCACAATGACTCTTGGATGCTCGAGCAGCGGCCTTTGACGCTGACGGAGAATTCCGCATCCTCAAGTGTAACAAGTCTTCGTGTCACGCAGCGGACGTAAAGACTTCTGATGCCTAACACTCTTTGGCTCTGGGTGTTTGGGCTTTGTCCTTGCAAGGATTTCTCTCTCTCAAAAGCTTCGGAGGTGGGTTTCTCTCAAACGACAAAAGTCGTGCACTAACTCTGGTACCACCAATTTATGGTGTACGGGGTGGGCTATTTATAGCCACTAGGCAACCCGACCTGATTTGTCTGAAATGACTCTGGGTCACTAAGGAACTGACACGTGTTCCAACGGTCAGATTGCAAACACACGCGGCAACTTTACTTGGGCTACAAGTAAAGCTAACTCATCCAGCTCTGGATAAGATTTGCTCTCATTGTCTTCACTCGGAGACATAGGATTTTGGTTGAGCATCACTTTAGTCACTCTGACTTTGTTCACTGGGACCCCTCTTAACAGTACGGTGGATCCTATGACTCAACAAAGAAGAAAAGGAAACAACGAAACAACTAAGTCTTCGCGCTCCATAGTCTTCATGTGATGTCTTCTCTTGTCATAGTCTTATCTTCAAATGCCACCATTGTCTTCAATGTCTTCATACATTTTTAGGGGTCATCTCTGGTAGGTAAACCGAATCAATGAGGGACTACTACCTGTGTTATCCTGCAATTCTCACAAACACATTAGTCCCTCAACCAGGTTTGTCGTCAATACTCCAAAACCAACTAGGCATGGCACTAGATGCACTTACAATCTCCCCTTTTGGTGATTGATGACAAACTGCTGAAGTTTTCAACGGGGATAAAAGTATGTGAAATTGTAAAGGTTAAAGGTATTGTCTTCATAAGTAGCAACAGGCTCCCCCTGAAGATGTGCATATAAGTAATTTGCTTTTGGAGTGCAAATGCACATGGCAGGTTGTACTTGTGGAGATCCTTTTCAACTTATGAAGACAATTCATCATGCGTGATTCAATATAACGACGATAATGACATGCATAATGAAAAATGGACGTCTGCAATATGACTTCGTGCGGGATTTATCATCGCACATGCGGAATTTATCATCGCATCACAGAATAGCGTAAAAAGTAGCATTTACCATCAAGTTTAAGTGTTACAACTCAAAGAACCAAATGTATCAAAAGCAGAGTTGTAAACACTAGGCAAAATATAAAGCAACCGCCATATGGACCCGCTTGAAGACTATCAACTCATATGCTTCTCCCCCTTTTGTCAGTAAGGACCAAAAAGGTTTGAAGACATAGAGCCTCTACTCGTTCCCAGAAGGAGTAGGAGAAGCAGCAGGGTCGGCGTCGGGGTTTGGCGGTGCAGACGAACTTGGTGCAGTGTTGATACGCGCTGAAGTTGGAGGTGGTGAAGTAGCATCATCTTCATCATCGATCACTCTGGCATTAACCGTTGCAGCGGAGGAGGAATAATCAGAGTCTTCAAGAGACCGAGTTCGACCCAAGACAACATCCCTTGGAGGAGTGGAGTCAAACTTGAATCTTTCAGTGAAGCCATCGTCTTGAAGATCTGCTTCAAAGACTCAAAGAATGCCAAACTCTTCCATGACCTCCGACGGGTTTCATGTGTAACAAAGGCATTCTTGGTGGCAAGATTGCGAATGCGATTGACTTCCACCAAGAGGCTTTCCATCTGCCGCTTCAGCCAGAAGTGATGCTTATCTTGTTTCTGATGCATGGCAACGAGAAGTTCTCGGTCATTGAGAACGCGAGATCGCTTCCGAGGCCTTTGAGCAACAGTGCTTTCAGTGGCTTCAGTTTGAGCACGGTGAGGTAAGCGTGTATTGCCAGCCAAAGGATAAACACGAGTGACTGCCTGGAGTCCTTCAATGGGTTGCGTGAAGCTTTGGTGATCAGCATTGTGAAGACAAATGTGCTCCTTGGCGGGCTCTGGTATATGGCTTCAATCGACATATCAACCTCTCGCGTAAAGATCAGATGGTTATGCAGCAGAGGGTCGATAGTTGACAGCTGAGTGTAGCTTGATGAGGCGCATGACCCACGGAGCGTAGAACTTCAGTCCAAAGAGATCAGAGCCTGATGCAGCCAACTGCCTGATAAAGAAGTCTTGAGCATTGAAGCTGATGCCGTTGAAGATATAAAAGACCAAAGTCTTCATTGCTCCTTCAAGTTTTGTCATTGAGGAATGTCCTTGACAGCCATAGAGTTCGCCTGATGATGTGATAAATAGTGCGGGGCAGATACTCTAGGTCTTCGACAAAGAACTCCTTTGGGTAATTAGCGTCATGTGGCAGAGGCTTCATCATGCTCAGCATTTGGCTCATGTTGGGCTCTGGCTTGTGGAAGATACTCTCCAGAGCATTGCGGTGAAGTTGACAACCAGGTTCATATAATTCTCCTGGAGTGGGCAGGCCGGTTAGCTTAATGATGTCAAAAGCTTTGGCTTCATGATGGACATTGCATGTCATCCACTCAAGGACCCAAGTCTTCGGATCCCTGTTGTATCCGCGAATGTGGAGGGTAGCATAAAATTGAAGCAGAAGTTCTTCATTTCAATGCTCCTTATCACCACAAAGTTCAAGAATCCAAAGCATCACTAAGCAAATAAGGGCTTCTTCAAGGCAAGGCAATCCAGCAATGGCTTCGCAGTCAAGACGCATATGAGGAAAGATGCGCCATTGATCATAAAGAACACATGAATAATAACGGTGTTGCTGATAGCTCCAGAACCGATCTGGTGAAATCCTTGGCTTGGAATAGGGGTTCTTGGCGCTATCAAAGAAAGTATTGTGTGCAATGAAGCCATTTGCATTGAAGGACCCTGGTGAAGTGGCAGCACCTGGAAACCTGGGCAGTCTTGGCTTTGGCTTCTGGACCTGTGGCCTGTGCGCGACATGATAGTCAAATTGTGGACTAGCAGCAAGAGGAGGAACCAGAATAGGCCATCTGACAGTGACGAACTGACCATTGTTGTATGCTTGCTCAATCGTATGTGGCCTGGGAGACGGCATGCAGAGCAAAGTGGCAAGTGACTTCAGCTGCAGATTGGCATCAGTGCAGATTGACTTCGTGTGCTATCACTTCAGGCACCACATTGACTTCAGGCGCCACATTAGCTTCAGCCATGACAACGTCATTGGCTTCAGTATTGGTGTTGGTGGCTGCCGCAATGTTGTTAACCTCCACTTGAGTAGCTGGAGGGTCAGACACGTTCTCCTCGAGAACAACTTGGTTGGTAGGGGGTGTAGCAACACGTGCTTCTTCTTCTCTTGGTTCTTCTTGGTCATCGGC
This sequence comes from Aegilops bicornis, assembly GCA_021605145.1. Lineage (NCBI taxonomy): Eukaryota > Viridiplantae > Streptophyta > Magnoliopsida > Poales > Poaceae > Aegilops > Aegilops bicornis. Next base: position 113,107,197 of record CM038672.1, read on the forward strand.
TGATGCAGCCGGAATATCTTCAGCCATATTGGCTTCAGTCTCGTGGTTGTTCACAGTTGGAGAGGCTTTAGTAAAGACTTGGTGTGAAACGGATTGGCGCTCTTCTCCTTCTGGAACACTTGACAGAGTGACCTATGGCCTTGGTCCTTTGCGAAGTCTGTGAAACGCTGGCGACGCTTGTGGAGATGGAGTTGGTTGGGCTACAAAATCCTCATCTTCAATCACCAGAGTGGTGATTTGAGTTGGGGGAGTAACTGGTGTTTCTTCTTGACGTGGGGATTCTTGTGGGTGATCAGCCCATGAGTCATCCAGAGCAATTTGCGTCAATGGACGACCAATGCTAAAGAGTTTGCTATTCATAAGAACAGGCGATGATACCATGTTGTGCTCGATCTGAGGAAGGACTTCATCATCTGCAACATTGTCATGATGACCAATGTCTTCAACAAGGTGGGGTCAATAAATTGGAATGTCTTCAGCTTCAGGAGCCTCTGTGGAAGCAGGCTCATGAACTATCATTCGACGTTCTTGGTGTGGAGATTCAGGACGAGCAACAGAAATTGGCTTGGTGATAAGGGGCTCTGTGGGAGCAGCCCGATCTCTCTTCTTGGTCTTGCGCTTCTTGGTGGGTGGAGCATCATTAGTGGTGTTATTGGTCTTGCGCTTCCTGGCCTTGCTTCAGCTGCCCTTGTCTTCTGAAGCTCTGAAGCCACTGTGGGGACCTTAGGCTTCACGCCTGTCATACTAGCTGGGAAGACAATGCGAGGTTCTTCCCGTCTGGATGGTTCAATTTGGTGCACAGATGGCTTCTTCTTCTGCTTGGCAGCCATCTTAGGGTCGATGCCAGGACGCCCAAGTGCCTTGTGCTTCTCAGCTTCATTGTAAGCTTGAACACACTTGGCAGAAAGAATCTTCATGCGCTCACGAGAACCTTTGGCTTCATCACGTTTCTTGTGAAATGCTTCCTTGAGCTCATGCAGCATGACCTTGAAGTTTTGGATGTCTGCCACGCTGAGCTTGGCCATGTGCTTCTTGAACTGAGCCTTTTCATAATTGATCTTGTGCTTCAGCTCAACAATTTTCTGAGCAAGAGCCAGCTGAGGAGCAATGGCGCCATGGAAGGAGACGGTCAGGCCAATGGGAAGTTGCAGATCGTCAAAGCTGAGATTGGGGGTGTCAAACCACTCATCAACGAAGTTGTTCAATACTTCCACATCAAAGAGAGGTAAATCATTGAAGATTTCTGCCTCTTGCTTGCTCTCTATCAACTGCTCAAGAGCGTCATCAGCAAAATCGTCGTCACTTGACAAATCAATGGCGTCATTCTCATTCCTCAGAATACAGCAACATGGGTCAGAGATGGATCAGTGGTGTGGATAGGCTTCTTTTTCTTCTTCTCAGACTTGGAGATGCGTGAGAGATCTTCAGACTGCACACTTGGTGCAGGAGGAGCAGTGGCCGGAGGCTTCACTCGTGAAGCTTTTGGTGCAGGGGAAGGCTTCGAAGCTTTAGGTTTCTGCAGCTTCTTTGGCTTCGATGGTGCAGGCGCTTCGTCAGAGTCAGCGTCGTCTGCTAGCTCATCCACGGCTGTCCCTTGAACCATAATATGAGTGATGAGACCTTCAAGGTTGTAGAAGGGCCCAACAAGATTGGGTTCAGCTTCGCGTGTGTCATCCGCACGAGGAGCAGAGGGGCCTGGATTCAAGTCTAATCCCCGCGACTTCTTGTTTTCTTTGGCCGAGTTCTTGGAAAACTGGAAGTTGCGCTTGAACAAATTGTCGTCACGACATCATAGCAATGAAGATGGGTCGGCATCTGCAGGTTGTGGTCCAAGGACCATGCAAGGGTAGAAGCCTTGTTCAATGGCTTCAGCTCTGGACCTGGGTGGAAGATTTTTGTACAAAATGTCTCCCCATGGTCGCTTGATGGCATTCTTCTCAGCATATTCCTGGGTCACGAACCTGTACTTGTACCATTGTTCTGCCCAATATCTTCGAATCCATTGGATTCGGGTTTTTCTCTGATTGTAGTCCTCCTGTGGATCTGTCTTGTACAGCTCATAGAGGTCAGGAGGCAAATCTCTTGAGGTGTTCCCACGACGCAGTCTGCCACCCTTCCTTGCAGACTTCTCTGTTTCCATGAAGTTCAGACTAAATGGCTTCAACACTGTCAAAGGCTTCCGTCACGGGTCGACAGAACCGGCTTCGGGAGAGTTGATGTGATGTCGTAAGAATTCTGCAAATGAATGCACTATGAGAACCAAGGGATTCTCCCACGGACATGTACTGTGATAAAGATTAGAGATGCGAGGTAAGGTGAAGAGGTCATATGCATTCTCAGAAGATTTTGAAGATAAATCAGTTTAGAAGACATTGACCTCATAGCGCGAAGACATTCACTTATATGTTGAGAGTTGGTTCTAGATTTGTACGAATCCAAGAATAAGTACAAGTGAGGTAAGTGAATATACTAGGCATCATATGAGATGCAGACATGATAGATCCAAATTTGTGGAGGCAGAAACCACTTTTGGTAGAAAGGATGAATCTATAGCATCAAAAAGACGGTAAAAGAGGGTTTTAATTTACCACACGATGAACTGCTAGACGGAGTAGAAGATGAGGCCGACCAGTTTGATCTTTCGTGCCCTAACTTGGCGACGGAGGACACCTACGGCGGCGGCGGAGAAGACGATGTCCGCGGCCGGCGTGAAGACAGCGTTGGAGAGGTCATGGCAGCTAAGCGCTTCGTCGCCGGCGTCGTCGACAGCTAGTAGTGGCGCTAGGGTTTGTCGAGGTGGAGAGGTGGAAGAAGGATTTTGACCACGATTGGACGGGTATTTATAGGGAAAGGGATGACACGCAGGTGCCCCTGGCGGTTCACATCTGAGGGACACGTGGCGAACATGCAACACATTGGGAGTTGTCCCACGTTCCCACGCCCGCCTGGATTGTCGGATGGTCGTTCCGACTTCTCCGGGTTTCAGGCAATAAGAATTGAACATTTAAAACAGATTTAATGTTTGTCTCTGTATGTTCTGCTGACAAGGACGCAGAGAAGACATTCGACAGTTTCAACAGAATGCATATGATTTGGATAGATAGGGTTTGAGGTAGAAAGCATAGATAGGTTAGGGTCCGATCACATTCACTTAGTTCAAAAGATTCAAACGAGAAGACATAGCTATAAGTGAATGTTGTAGAGGACAGAGCACTAATATATGTATATATTAGAACGCAACCAAATCAACATAGTGAAGATAATCATGAAGACATGTTGAAATTGAAGACAAACCAAATGCGAAGACATAGCAAATGTAACGCCATGAGAAAAAACACTTCAAACAGAAGAATTTGGTGGTGGCGTTACCCACCGTATAGGAAGTATTAGACCTGCATATCACCAAGACAATTATCGTGGCGCTCCGAAGTCAAATTCCGCGTTAATGTATTCACACTTAGAATGTAGGTCTTCATTGATTGAAGATATACTTTACTTCGTGTTTTGCACATCTAAGTCATCACATGCATAAGTGTTAGGATGTGTGCCTGATCACAGGACATTTGAGGATTCCAAGATATTTAGCTCACACCGCAACTTGCAAAACCTTTTCTCATCCAAGGGCTTTGTGAAGATATCTGCCAGTTGCTGTTCAGTGTTGACGTGTATGATACCAATATCTTCCTTCATGACATGATCTCTGAGAAAGTAATGACGAATTTCAATATGCTTTGTCTTCGAGTGCTGAACTGGGTAGTTGGCAATCTTGATGGCGCTTTCGTTGTCGCAATAGAGTGGTACTTGTTTCAGATGGATGCCATAGTCCTTGAGTGTTTGCTTCATCCATAGAAGCTGAGTGCAAAGAAGATCCAGCGAGAATGTATTCAGATTCAGCAAAGGAGAGTGATACACAGTTCTGCTTCTTTGAAGACCAACAGACAAGTGATCGTCCCAGAAAGTGACATGTGCCTGATGTAGACCTGCGATCCACCTTGTCACCAGCATAATCAGCATCCGAGAATCCAACTAGATCAAATTTTGAGCCCTTTGGATACCATAATCCTAATGTTGGGGTGTAAGCCAAATATCGTAGAATTCGCTTCACAGCTAAGTGATGCGATTCCTTTGGTGCCGCTTGGAACCGAGCACACATGCAAACACTAAGCATAATATCTGTCCTAGATGCACACAAATAAAGTAAAGAACCAATCATGGAGCGGTATACCTTTTGATCGAACTCTTTACCATTGGCGTCAGGACCCAGATGACTCTTGGTTGGCATTGGCGTCGTGTAACCTTTGCAGTCTTGCATTCCAAACTTCTTCAGGCAATCTTTGAGGTATTTCTCTTGAGATATGAAGATAACATTTCTTTGCTGATGAATTTGTAGACCAAGGAAGAATTTCAGCTCACCCATCATGGACATCTGATATTGCTCTTGCATCATGTGTCCAAATTCATCACTGTATTTCTGGTTGGTGCAGCCGAAGATAATGTCATCCACGTATATTTGGCACACAAACAAGTCACCATCATATGACTTCGTGAAGAGTGTGGGATCCAGAGAACCAGGTTTGAAGCCTTTGCTCTTCAGGAAGTCTTTGAGCGTGTCATACCAAGCGCGAGGGGCTTGTTTGAGGTCATACAGTGCCTTGTTTAGCTTGTACACCATATCGTGGATGTTTTGGATCTTTAAAGCCGTGGAGGTTGTGCAACATACACTTCTTCTTCAGTCTTGCCATTGAGAAATGCACTCTTCACATCCATTTGATACAGCAAGATGTTGTGATGGTTAGCATAGGCTAGCAGTATGCGAATAGCTTCAAGCCTAGCCACAGGAGCAAATGTTTCATCGAAGTCAATCCCTTCAATTTGAGTGTATTCTTGAGCAACGAGACGAGCTTTGTTTCTGACAACTTGACCATGCTCATCTTGTTTGTTGCGATATATCCATTTTGTGCCTATTATGTTGTGCTTATGGGGTCGTGGACGCTTGACAAGTTCCTGCATATTGTTCAGCTTGAACTGTTGAAGCTCTTCTTGCATAGCTTGAATCCATTCGTGTTCCATGAAGGCTTCAACAACTTTCTTAGGTTCAGATATTGAGACAAAAGCAAAGTACCCACAGAAATTTGCTAGTTGTGTTGCTCTTGAACGAGTGAGTGGACCAGGCGCATTGATTCTATCAATTATCTTCTCAATCTGTACTTCATTTGCAACACGAGGATGAACTGGACAAAGATTTTGCTCTTGCTGATCATTGTCATCGTTGGGAGGATTGTCTTCGGCCGAGCATTGTCTTCAAAGTTGATTAGGTGCAGAATGATAGGTTCCTCTTCAGTGCTGTGCTTCGCAGACGGTATGATTTCTCCAGTTCCCATTAGCTTGATGGATTCACTTTGGGTGGAACTCCATCTAGCACACTTGGCGAGTGCTCTCTTTGCGAGCCGTTAGTCTCATGAATCAAGACATCCACGCTTCAACCACTTTATAGTGAAAGAGGTTGAAGACTCAGAGGAGTGCGAATCCTTTCCGTAACCAAGCATAAAACCTTCATGTGCTTTCGGTGCAAATTTTGAAGTGTGATGTGGATCCTTGATCCAGCACCTAGCACCAAATACCCTGAAGTAACTGACATTTGGCTTCTTACTAGTGAGGAGTTCATAGGATGTTTTCTTCAGAAGCTTGTGAAGATAAACACGGTTGATGACATGGCATGCAGTATCATAAGCTTCAGGCCAGAACTTCCTTGGTGTCTTGTATTCATCAAGCATCATCCAAGACATCTCAATGAGGATTTTGTTCTTGCGCTCCACGATGCCATTCTGTTGAGGTGTGTACGGAGCGGAGAACTCATGAGTGATTCCCAATGTATCCAAGTAAAGGTCGAGGCCGGTGTTCTTGAACTCAGTGCCGTTGTCACTTCTGATATGCTTGATCTTGATGCCATAGTTGTTCATGGCACGGTTGGTGAAGCGTCTGAAGACATCCTGCACTTCAGTCTTGTAGAGAATTATGTGCACCCACGTATATCTTGAGTAATCATCAACAATGACGGCTTACAAAGACAAGCAAGAGTAGTGAGAGTACAGTGGTGAGTAGGGCCAAATAAGTCCATGTGTAGCAGCTCGAAGGGTTGAGATGTCGTCATGATTGTCTTCAAGGGATGCTTGGCCCTAGTCATCTTTCCAGCTTCGCAGGCACCGCACAAGTGATCCTTCTTGAACTTGATGCCCTCGATGCCTATGACATGCTTCTTCTTGGCGAGAGTGTGTAAGTTCCTCATGCCAGCATGCCTTAGCATCCGATGCCAGAGCCAACACTCTGAAGCTTTTGTAAGAAGGCATACGGCAAGCTGTGGCCCTGCTGAGAAATCTACCATGTATAGATCATCTTTCCGGTACCCTTCAAACACTAGAGACTTGTCAGATTCCATTAGTACAAGGCAACGATATTTTCCAAATATCACAATCATGTTCAAGTCACAAAGCATTGAGATGTACATTGTTGAAACCAAGGATTCAACAAGCATCACTTTATCCATGTGTTGATCCTTTGATATTGCAACTCTACTCTAGACCCAATACCTTGCTTTTACCAAAGGTTGTCAAGAAATGTGATGTGACTCTTGTCGAGATGGACGTAAGGTTGAGTCCATGAGAATACTTCGATCACCAGTCATATGATTAGTGCATCCGTCATCCATAATCCATTCTCAAGCATGAGGTGTCATACCCTCTGATGCTTAGGGGATAGGCTTCACCAAGAGTATTGTGAAGCATAAACATTTGACGGGCAAGAGGATTATCAAAGCTCAGATCAAGATTAGGACTGATAGGATGATTGGCAAACGATTTAGGAACAAAATACATAGTGAGACCATTTGGGCATTTGATCTTGCGCCCTACAAGATGTTTTAGGTCCCCAGCAATAGCATCAGACGCCTTTGATTTCCGGCTGGAGACCTTTCCCTACAAAAGAAACTTAATTCTTCTTAACCACCCACATCTTCAGGGGTGGCTTAGAAGCAATGAGTCTAAGTGCAGCATCTGAGAACTTCGGCTTTGAAGCCCTAGCAAATAGCCTGGCAGGAGGTGAATAGTACTCATATGAATAAGCAGAATAGTTCTTAGTTTATGAACATAGCGGTTTGAAGAAACACGCTCATATTCATAAGTCTCGAGTATGGTTTCCTGCAAAACATTGGCGTTAGGGTGACTCTGTGAGTCCTGTGGTCTCAGATGAAGCCTTTGGACCATATGAAGCCTTTGTTCTCGATTTGTCTTCTTCCCGTGTGGTGTCATGATGACATTCACAGGAAGATTCTCGAGACAACTTTTGGGAACCCAGATCTTCTTCATAGGTGGCCCATTCCTGCAGTTAGTACCAATATACCTGGCAAACACTTCACAATTCTGATTCTTAAACAATTTATAGTTTGCATCGAATGATTCATCAATGATAACAGGGTTAGCACAAGTGAAGCCAGATAAGGTGGATGGATCCACTGAAGGTCCCTTTGTAGCCACCCATGTGGTTTTGGGTACCGCATGTGCTTCCCAAGAGGAGCCATCAACATTCATTTTCCTCTCGAACCCAACACCCTCTTTCCTAGGGTTTTGGTTCAGAATCTGCTTTTTGAGGACATCGCACAGTGTCTGATGCCCTTTGAGACTTTTGTACATCCCAATATCAAGCAGTGTCTTCAACCTAGCATTTTCATCAGCAATAGTAGTGGTATCCTCCGCAGAGGGGTTAGTTACCACATCAGCAGTTGAAGATATTGCAACAGTAGCAGCAGTAGAACATTCAGCAACAGAAACAGAGTTATCATGCTCAAGGCATTTTAGACAAGGTGGTTCAAATCCTTCCTGACTGGAACTGATCTGTTGAGCGCGAAGTTACTCATTCTCTTTTTGAAGATCTTCATGAGCCGCTCTCAATTTCTCAAGCTCTTGCTTCCTTTGAAGATAATCATAGGAGAGCTTTTCATGAGTAGTTTAGAGCGTTTCATGACGACTTTCAAGTTCCTGGTACTTAACATGAAGATTTTTTTATGTCTTCAATTAAGGACTGAGAATGGGTCATTTCGATTCAACAGTCATCGCTTTTGTCTAACAGTTTTGAGTATGTTCCATAGCTTTCTGTTGTTCAGTTGCAATTTAGCAAGTGTTTTGTAGCTGGGTTTGGATTCACAATCAGAGTCATCTTCACTTGATGTTTGAAAGTAAGCATCGCGTGATTTTACCTTGGCACCACGTTCCATGAAGAAGTAGGTGGGAGCAGAGTCGTCCTTGTCAATAGCTTCTCGTTGGTGGCCAGAGCCATTGTCTTGATGTTGAAGATGGACTTGGCAACGAGGGTCGTAGCTAGAGCCGCACTTTGCAACGCCAGTGGTCGGACTCCTCCTCGCACTCCACCTCCGCCTCCTCGAGCAGACTCCTCCTCTGAATCCATCTCCTTGCCGACAAAAGCACGAGCCTTGCCAGAAGAGCTCTTCTTATGAGATGAAGACTTGGATGAGGACTTGGAAGAAGACTTTGAGGATTTCTTCTTGTTGTTGTCATCAGAATCATATTCCTTGCTCTTCTTCTTCTTGTTGTTCTCATTGTCCCACTGTGGACACTCAGAGATGTAATGTCCATGTTTCTTGCACTTGTGACATGTTCTCTTCTTGTAGTCATGAGTGGAAGCTTCATCATTTCTTGAGCTGGATCGTGAAGACTTTCTGAAGCCCTTCTTCTTAGTGAACTTGAACTTCTTCACAAGCATAGCAAGTTCCTTTCCAATGTCTTCGTGGATCATCGTAACTACGATGATTCTTCTTCGATGAGGAAACAGCTTTTGCCTTCAAAGCACGAAGTTCGCCATAGTTGGGACCATAAATATCTCTTTTCTCGGATAGCTGGAACTCATGTGTGTTGAGCCTCTCAAGTATATCGACGGATCGAGTGTCTTGAAGTCGTATGCGTTCTTGTATCATGAGGGCAAGGGTGTCGAACGAGCTGTCAAGTGATCTCAGTAGTGTCTTGACGATTTCATGCTTGGTGATCTCAGTGGCGCCGAGAGCATGAAGCTCATTTGTGATGTCAGTGAGCCGATCAAACGTGAGCTGGACATTCTCATTATCGTTTCTCTTGAAGCAGTTGAATAGGTTGCGAAGAACACTGATCCTTTGATCTCTCTGGGTCGAGACGCCTTCGTTGACCTTGGAGAGCCAGTCCTAGACTAGCTTCGACGTTTCCAGAGCACTCACACGACCATATTGTCCTTTGGTCAGATGACCACAGATGGTGTTCTTGGCGGTAGAATCCAGCTTGAATGAACTTCTTGACATCGGCGGGGTGACACCTTCACCAGTCTTGGGAACGCCATTCTTGACGACATACCAGAGGTCGACATCAATGGCTTCAAGATGCATGCGCATCTTATTCTTCCAGTAGGGATATTCAGTTCCATCGAAGACGTGGCAAGCAGCGGAGAATTTGATTATCCCTGCAGTCGACATAGCTAAAACTCGAGGTGGTTAAACCGAATCACACAGAACAAGGGAGTACCTTGCTCTGATACCAATTGAAAGTGCTAGTTATCGACTAGAGGGGGGGGTGAATAGGCGATTTTTATGAAAGTCTTCAAGACATGAGAGTTTCGAAGACAAACACTAGAAATGAACCTATTGATATGCAGCGGAAGGTAGACTACACTAGGCAAGCCATAGTCAAGTATTCAATGAAGTGAAAGTATGAAGACTAATAGCAGCTAGGTAGTAAAGATCAGGATGGAAGATAGTATGAAGCCAATCAACGATGGAAGTCACACAGTGAAGTCAAATAGGTAATGCAAGCAGGCAATGACTTCATGAAGACAGACTGTAAGTAAAGAGAGGGAGAGGATAGAACCAGTCACTTGGTGAAGACAAAGGATTTGTTGGACCAATTCCAGTTGCTGTGACAACTGTACATCTGGTTAGCGAGGCTGAGATTCAACTCAGAGGACCGTGTCTTCACCTTATTCCCCTTGAGCTAAGGACACCCAGTCCTCGCCCAATCACTCTGGTAAGTCTTCAAGGTGGACTTCCAAACCTTCACAGACTTCGTTCACCGGCAATCCACAATGACTCTTGGATGCTCAGAATGCGACGCCTAACCGGCTGGAGGATTCACAGTCCTCAAGTGTAACAAGTCTTCAGGTCACGCGGACAGAAAGACTTCAGTGATGCCTAACACTCTTTGGCTCTGGGTGTTTGGGCTTTGTCCTCGCAAGGATTTCTCTCTCTCAAAAGCTTCGGAGGTGGGTTGCTCTCAAACGACAAAAGCCGTGCACTAACTCTGAGCAGCCACCAATTTATGGTGTAGGGGGTGGGCTATTTATAGCCACTAGGAAACCTGACCTGATTTGTCCGAAATGACCCTAGGTCACTAAGGAACTGACACGTGTTCCAATGGTCAGATTTCAAACACACGCGGCAACTTTACTTGGGCTATAAGTAAAGTTAACTCATCCATCTCTGGATAAGATTTGCTCTCATTGTCTTCACTCGAAGACATAGGATTTTGGTTGAGCATCACTTTAGTCACTCTGACTTTGTTCACTGGGACCCCACTTAACAGTATGGTGGTTCCTATGACTCAACAAAGAAGAAAAGGAAACAACGAAACAACTAAGTCTTCGCGCTCCATAGTCTTCACGTGATGTCTTCTCTTGTCATAGTCTTAAATGTGAATATCTTCACATACCACCATTGTCTTCATTGTCTTCATACATTTTTAGGGGTCATCTCCGGTAGGTAAACCGAATCAATGAGGGACTACTACCTGTGTTATCCTGCAATTCTCACAAACACATTAGTCCCTCAACCAGTTTTGTCGTCAATACTCCAAAACCAACTAGGGGTGGCACTAGATGCACTTACAATATGAATATGATTTACAAATGCCGATACTCGATTCAGAAGCTAGAATCCAGTTTAAGGTGAATTCGAATATTTGGAACACTTTATGTCCAACTCAAATGTCATATGCAGCATAATGTGTACTCCCATTTAGATATGTACACAAGCGATGTATCAAGATTCAAATACGAGTCAATCAACCAAGAATGTACAAAACTAATAGACATATAAACACTTATAGATATGGATCAATAATATCAACTAACATACATAAGCCAGGCCGTTGTATTTTTTTTTTTGCTAGAAGAGCATCCTTTTTTTAGCGAAGCTAGTACAACATCTTGGCCCTTTCTGATGCGTGCCACTTATGGTCCATCCGTACTGCTATTATTGCTGAACGCACATTCAGCCCGATTGGCATAATTGTAGGTCTGGCACAACAATCAAAATGAAATGTGGCCAAGTCTTATCAATTAATACAGACTTGTGCTCAAATAAAATTACAAACCAAAAAACAAAAAACAATTATTACATTATCTCTAAAACAAATGATTTGATCGATTACATGAACAAACAACACAAAGGTTATTCTACGATGGAAAGAACATTTCACCTATGATTTACCAAGTGGGAATTTAATTTCTTTTTTTCCTTCAGGACCTTAACAATGCGGTCGGTCTCAGCTTGCTTCATTTTGAAATCCACCAAATATTTAATGGTTTTTTTAGTACTTCTTGTGATTGTGTTGTTTTCTTCCTCAACATGTCAACTTCATCTGTAAGTGCAGAAGCAGAATCTCTTTCTACCACTAGTTTAGCCTCTAGAGCATCAGTAGTTGGCAATTCATGATGCACTATTGGGCCGGTGCCACTGCGGTGGGATGATACAACGTCCATGGCATCAATTGCTTACAAGGTTCGACGAAGGAGTCCACGGCATCAATTGCTTGGATACGCAGTCCCAATACTTCTTTTTCCCCACACTACATTGGTAAGTCGAATGGTTAATCTGGTAAGATGGTGCGTCCTTGATATGTTATATGAGGACGTGTAGTCAGACTAGTTGTAGCCACACACATCACACTGGCTTTTACTGTATTCATGCGATTACATTTGACATATCGAGATCTAAGCAATCTGCAATAGGATGGAAAGACTGGCATCCTTCACATTATTGGCGAACTCAGTTCATAGAAACAAGCAATTCAACCATTCTGTGGGTAAATCGAAGGTGCCACTGGAATATTTTTCACTATCCTAATTGTCGTGGAATTGTCACGGCAGATGTCCTCATGAAAGGACTTAGTCGTAGGGCCATCGTACGGGTTAACCTAGAGGGGTTAAAGCGGACACAAGACACGGGAATTATACTGGTTCGGCCCCTTCGACGAAGGTAAAAGCCTACGTCCGGTTGTGATGTGATTGATATGATTTTCTGCGACTAGGAGCAATAGCTTTGCCTTAGCCTCGAATCCTCTCCCCTAACTTCGCCTGGGTCATCCCCTTATATACACGGGTTGGCCTTGGGCGGTCTCTGAAGTCCCGATCCGGCTCATACAAGCGTCTGGCTCGGTCTCTTCTTTCTTATCTTACAACACAAGTTACAATACTAAGGCGGTTTACATAAATAGACCTTAATTCGCCTCTGGGCTCCGGGCCTCCTCGTGGGCACTGAATCATGGATTTAGGGTAAACCGGCCCCTTCGGGCGGTTCACGCCGATAGTTGTATCCCCAACATTAGGCCCCAGATTGACTTGAACGGTTCATGTTAATCTTCAACACCTTCAGGAAACTCTTGATCTCTTTTCACATTTTGTAAACCGCCACCGCTTGAACCGCCGTGATGTCATCTTCCGATCCGCGTGTCGTGGTGTCTTGACGTCATTTTAATAAAGAAATCCAAACATTAAGATTCCCTGCATTTAATGCCATCCGGAAATCGAGGCGGCCACGCACCGTCCGCCGCTTTTGACTCCTCGAATCTCGCGCCCGTTGATTGCTCCGGTTCCTTATAAATAGACCGGCCGCCTCTGTCTCTTCTTCTTCTCCTTCCTCGCGCCGCTCAGTCTTGAAGCTCCGCCCGTCGCCTCCGACCTTGAGCAGCAGCGTCAACGCCGAACGCCGCATCAACACTGACCGTGTCGGAGGCTTCCGCGCTCCTCCTCGGCTTCGCTCATCGTAAGGTCCTTTTCAACCCCTAGATCGCATCTGTAGACCCTGTTCATCCCGCAGTTCATCTCGGTTTCTTCACACTGCTCCGCCATGGCCATGCGATCCGATCGCGCCATCGTATATCCTGTCAGGGACTGCCCCGCCGTCCGTCTATCCTTTCACGCATCGGCTTTTTTTCCGTAGATCCTCGAGTTTAGAATACCCGAACCCTCCTGTTCTTCCTGAGGTTTGCATAGGTCGTGAAGGTTTTTTCTTACTGGAACTTCGGTAGATCTTGATTACTTCCCTTCGCATGTGAAAACTGTTTCATCCATACTTAGCAGATTTTTCAATTCTGCCTTATCCGCGGTTTAACTTTTGATAGCTAATCCGTCACTCCATTAGCCCTCGATTAAACCGGAATGGGAGGCCGCCGCTGAATCGCCGGTTTAACAATGCATAATATGCCTGAACCGTTTAATGGTGAACCGTTTCTCCCTTTATTCCACAGCTTAGTCTTCCGGAATGGCTCCTCAATTCTCGACTTGCAATTGGGTCCGGTCAAAAATCAACTGAAACGCAACTCAACGGCTATGTCACCACCGCGGTTTGGCTCCAAAAATGCCCTCCATCGGGCGTGTTCCGGATGGCGAGTTTCCTCGAGCCACAAGAGGGAGAAGTAATTGTGTTTATGCAGCATTTAGACCGGGGTTACGCCCGCCGGTTCAAAATTTTTCCGGACGTCCTTGCAAGCTTGCAACTCCATCCGCAGGATATCGGCCCGAACTCTGTGTCAAACATATGCGACTTTCAAGTCTTCTGTGAAGTCTATCTTCAGGAAGAGCCCTCTGTGGAGCTATTCCGGGATTTTTTTCACTTGAACCGTCGTACGGAGTTTTCTGATGGTCCCAACACAGAACTAGGCGGCGTTTCAATCCAGAAAAGGAAGGAAGCGGACTTTCCTCATGCCAAACACCACAGCCATCCAAAGGATTGGAACCAAACCTGGTTCTATTGCCGGAACACCGCTCCTGCCAACGAGAATCCCTTGCCGGGTTACCGTCCTCACCGGCTCAGCAACAACCATCCGCTGCCTTCACGCTTAACCGCCGCGGAACGGAAGAACTTTGCACCTCAGATCATAAAACTCCGGGCTCTAATGGCCAATGGACTAACTGGTGTGGACCTTGTGCGATGCTGGGTTTCTTGGGGCATCTTGCCCTTAAGCCGTCGGCCCGGATTGATGCACGAGTATACCGGCAGCCTCAAAGACCCTCAAAGACGTCACGAATTACCATAGCTGAAATTGAGGTTACAGAGGCTGTAAAAAAGATGCTTGATGAGCCAATCTCCGTCTGCAGCCTAACCGGGTTGGCTCCGTTCTGTGTTGCCAACCCGCCACCTGCGGTAAGACTTTGCTCACCGCTTTTCGGGCTTTAAACATTTTGTTGATATTCATTAATCCTTGCTACTTCGCAGGCTGACAGCTCCTTCTGGAGACGGACCAAACCGGCCCGAGCTCCGCGTATAAAGTCCAAGGCTACCAAAAAGGCTGGCAAGAAAACCGCCGGGTCTTCTGATCCGCCGGAAGATGGAGAATCTGAAGCTGAGGTAAAACTTGATATCCTTACGAGGGAGCCGCCGTAAACCGGCTCTCCTCCTTGTGTTTCTTCTTATGATTTATCCCTCTTTATTCTTCCCTTCACTGACAAATTTAATTCCCAGGATGATGCCGAAGCCAGCCATGCCGACCATTTTGAGGTAATCCTTCTTTCTTCCGACCCGACCTGCGTGTCGGTTAAAAGAATTAATCGCGCCGTTCGGAAAGTGAAAAATCTCATTCCTATGCTTATCTAAGACACAAAGAAGCTAAAGAGCGCCCGTACAACCCGCACGATGGTCAACAGATTCTCTCCTCCGGTTTACCAGATACGCCAACCCGGAAGCGTCGCCCGGAGGTGACTTGTTCTCCTGAAAAACGTTATCCCTTAAAGGGTTTCTTCCGATGTCCTCTCAATCCGTCGACCGAATTATCGGGCCTCTTCCAACTCCTCTGGCGGTTCATCAACCCGCATAACTGCCTCCGCTTAAAGTTGCTGCGGGGTATGTAATCGCTGTCCATCGATTCGATTTACAACTGCCTTGGTTGATTTGCCTTAATCCAATTCTCAACATTGCAGCACCAAGGCTCGCTTGAGTAAGAAAGCGAAAACCTTGACCCTACTGCGGATGTTGATCCGTAAAAGACCGGAACAAACCCACGAAAATCCGAAGTCGCCAAAGATAGCTCGGCGAGTTGTACAAAGACGATACTGCTGATCCGCCAGAAGCTGAACCGGAGGTCCAAATGGAAACTTCACAGCCTGCTCCACCAAACCCGCCGATAGAGCGAGTCGTAATAGTTGAACCGCCGAGCCAGAGTCAGCAAGCATCCAGCCCAAAGAAGACCGCCGAAAATGACGATGTTATTGTGACAGCATCGCTACGCTGCTCCTAGCCAACCGGTCGCTTTAACAAAACATAGTGCCAAGGGTGAGTCGGCCCGTGAGTAAAGATAAAGGCAAAACAGACCTGTCGACTTCGACAACTTCTCTCGCCCAAGAACTACACTCGGGTTTCGAACCGGCTCTATACCAGCCGTGACCTTGAAGCTGGTGCAGTAAACCGGATGAAGGACCGCTATGAGGTAATGAATTATGTCTTTCCTGTACTTTAGCTGTATAGTAGCTCCCAAAGGGTCGGTTCAACTTAGCATAGTTAAACGGGACTTAATTTCTGTACCCAAATGGCAAACTGAGATCAATTAGCCATTAGCCCCCAAGTGCCAAGGTGAATAGGTATATTGAGCTTGGGACTTGATAATGAGACACCTAACATGCTTCCTTTGTTACCGAATGAAATAGAGCAAGCAAAGCGTGCAACTCAAAGACCTGCGAGCCAATCTCGAGACTCGCAAGCAGAAACCACTAAGGCCAAGGACGAATTGAGAACGGCCTTGGCCACTATGAAACAATTGAAGGAGTGGTATAAATCGAGCAGGCCAACTGGGACACCGAGAAGGCGGTTTGAAAAAAGCAGGCGGAAGAAGCCAAGCAGCCCTTAAACCGGTGGTCAAGAGCTTACGGACTCAAGCGCCAAGTGCATGCCATGATCTCTGCCGTCTTTGGTAAGAAACTATGCACCGACTATCTTAATTTTGATATTTCCGCGGTTTATCCCGAGTTGTCTTAAACCGTGCGAGCAAGCGTATTGCACATATGGGTTCTGATGTTCGGAAGAAGCTCAAGGCCGCTTATACGCTGATTGAGCAGCTGTATACCGGCGCCCAGCGAGTCATATGTGCTACATCATACGACAACACGGCGCCGTCCCTGATCAGAGAAACCCTGGACCGGTTGTCCATGGTTCCGGGGCAGCTTGAAGAGTTGAAGCGATCCGCGGCTCGGGCTGGCACCTTACTGGCTCTGACGCGTGCCAAGGCGTGGATAGCAGATCTTGATCCGGCTGACATAGCCAAAGGTTTCCCGATGCTCAAGAGAATGGTGAAGCCTTTGATAACAACGCTCAAACGGATCACAAAGGAAATGCGTCACCGGGCGAAGTCAATCGGCAGACGGTTAACTCGACGGTTCACCGCTCCTTTTATGACGCCAACAACAAGCGGGTGGATTTTGTCATCCACGAAGTCACGAGCCTTGTTCCCCCAATCAGAAGCACACTTACGCCCGACGTTGATCCGGCTGAGTGATAAGTGAAGAAGCTGTCTTCGTGCCTTAACCCGGATTGACCGGGTCTACCAATGACTTCCGGCTTTGGGTGAGGAAGAAGAAGAAGTTGAACCGACGTCGGCGCCCCTCTACCTCACGTCAACCCGGCGAAGCAGCGTAATTAAATCAAGCCGGGTGACGCCTCCAAGCTTAAAGGCATAACCCCACATGAAACGTCGGGCCTCAAAAGGCTTTGTAATAGGATAGTCGATTTTGTTTTGAACAATGCCGTTACAACCTCGGTCTGTAAACTTTTGCATGGCGGTCTTTGGATACTTTGGTTTTGAAGTAATGAATCCTTCAACATATTTTGCTGCCGATTAATCGGGCACACAGTTGGCTTTAGCCAATCCTGAAGCGGAGGCTTTATAAACCATCACCGTCAAAGGAGAACAATCCCTGTGTGTATAATACCGATTTACCGTGTAAATCGTGTCGGGCATGATAAGCCCCCTGTTACTCCATAATGGGATGTTAACAGCAAAATCAAACCGGAACAATCAATCGCCGGAAAAAATGGACCAAATTCTGAAAACTTGAATCCGGTTGAAAGAAGGTTTGTCGGTTTAAGAAAACAAACAAAAGCCAAATGATACGTATAAAAAACACATGGAAGCAAAAACAATGACAAAAGTTGTTTGCAAGAAGAGGCTTTATTGAGTCTGATCAGATGGCGTTACCATGGTCGGACAGGACCAAGCTCCCTATAAGGTGTAGCGATGGTTCAAGTCAGCCAGGTCCCCAACTGACATCGTGGCATTACGCCGATCAAGTGGCATTGCATTGGTTGGTTCGACCAAGCCCCCAAGTGATTCTATGGCCTTAGGCCGACCAAGAGGCGTGGATCGGTTCAGACGTGACCATGTCCCCAAGTGATCTGGTGGCTTTCGCTGTCAAGAGGTGTTGCATTGGTTCGGACACGACCAAGCCCCCAAATGATCTGGTGGCTTTCGCCTGCCAAGAGGTGTTGCATTGGTTCGGACACGACCAAGCCCCCAAGTGACAAAAATTTCACAAAAGCAAAGCCAAGGGTTGAACCGGAGGCCGCTTCACGGCAGCATCTCCATGTACCCAAACTGGACTTTTATACAGAACAGATACCCCGCTTTAGCCGAGGATCCGGTTTATTGCCTTTATTCATAATATATACATTGTCTTAATATGTACATAAGTGGAGCCAATGGCTCGGTATAATAAGGCGAAGATGAGCTATGTTCCACGGTCTATTGGTCTCCTCCTCGGCGTGCGTGAGTCCTTTTCTCTCGAACATCAATCAGATAGTAGGACCCGTTGTATAGATTCTTGCTGACCACAAAAGGCCCCTCCCAAGGTGGGGATAGCTTGTGCATATCTTTACGGTCTTGAATGAGCCGCAGCACTAAGTCTCCTTCCCGAAGGTTCTGGTTTTAACCACCGGGCTGTGATACCGACGAAGATCCTGTTGGTAAACCGCCCGAACGAGCAGCTGCCATATCGCGCTCTTCATCCAAATGATCCAAATCGTCTTGCCGTGCTGCCTTGCTACCTGCCTCAACATAAGCTGCCACTCGAGGCGAGTCGTGACGGATATCGCTGGGAAGGACCGCCTCCGCTCCATAGACCATAAAGAACGGCGTGTATCCAGTGGATCGGTTGGGGTAGTATTTATACTCCATATCACCGATGGTAGCTCTTCCACCCAACAACCCGGCGTCCTCTCTAAAGGGACCATAAGTCGGGTTTGATACCTTTCAAGATCTCCTGATTAGCTCGTTCCGCTTGACCACTGGATCGCGGGTGGGCTACGGAAGAAACATCAAGCCGGACGTGCTCTCGCTCACAAAATTCCTTCATAGCTCCTTTGGACAAATTGGTGCCATTGTCCGTGATGATACTGTGTGGAAACCCAAACCGGAAAATCTACTTTTTGATTAACTGATACTCCGTGTCATCATCACACTTGATATCTTGCTCTGCCTCATCCCACTTGGTAAATTTATCAACCGCCACCAACAGTTGGGTCTTTTTGTCCTTTGACCTTTTGAAAGGTCCAACCATATCCAACCCCAAGTCGCATAAGCGGCCAAGTAATTGGAATCATCCTCAATTCTTGGGCTGGCACATGAGCACGCTCGAGAACTTTTGGCAACCATCACATCGTCGACCAGATCCTCCGCATCAGCATGGGCAGTCAACCAATAGAAACCATGGCGGAACGCGTTGGCCACCAAGGACTTTGAACCGGCGTGGTGACCACAATCCCCTTCATGGATCTCTTGCAATATCTCACAGCCCTCTTCAGGGGACACACAACGCTGAAACGCCCCTGACACACTGCAATGGTGCAACTTCGCCATTAACAATGGTCATAGACTTAGACCGCCCGAACTATCTGTCGGGCCAACGCCTCATCTTCCCGTAACTCGCCCCGGTTCATGTATGCCAAATAAGGGAGCGTCAATCCGGAATGACATGCAGGGCCGCCACCAATTGAGCCTTCGGATCGTGGATAGCCAAATCAATTTCATCAGAAGCTTAAGCGACGGATTGTGCAAGACATCAAGGAAGACGTTAGGCGGGACGGTTTACGTTGAGAGCCCAGCCGGCTTAAAGCATCACCGCTTCGTTCTTCCGACGATCCACATGGTCCACCCGATATCCTTTAAAATGTCCTGCAACAACATCCACCTCCCGACGATATGCAGCCATGAGTGGATCTTTGGAATCCCAAGTACACGATACTTTGCTGAGCCACCAAGTCCGAGTCACCAAAGCATTTAACCCGGCTGAGATTCATTTCTTTAGCCATCCGGAGACCATGGAGCAAAGCTTCATACTCAGCTGCATTGTTAGTACAAGGGAACATTAAGCGGAGAACGTAACAGAACTTGTCACCTCGCGGGGAAGTTAATACGACTCCAGCCCCCGAGCCCTCCAATTGCCTGGACCCATCAAAGTGGATGGTCCAATAGGTATGATCCGGCTTCTCTTCAGGCGCTTGCAACTCCGTCCAATCATTAATGAAATCCACAAGTGCCTGAGATTTTACGGCCGTCCGAGGCACATACCTTAAACCGTATGCCCAAGTTCTATAGCCCACTTAGCAATCCGCCGATCGCTTCCGGTTACAGATGATATCGCCCAAGGAGGCGAATCGACTCTTGTGATGGGGTGCCCTTGGAAATATTGCTTTAGCTTCCGCTTGCCATAAAACCCCATATACCAGCTTACGCCAATGCGGATATCTTCGCTTAGACTCAATGAGGACCTCGCTGATGTAATAAACCGCCGTTGAACCGTATACTCCTTCCTTGCCTCCTTCCGCTTCCACCACGATGGCCACGCTTAATCGCCCGGCATTAGCAAAGAACATATAACAATGCGGCTCTTTGTCAATGGGGCGGCTAGAACCGCGGGTTGGCCAACCGCCGCTTCAAGTCCTCCAATGCTTCATCAGCGGCTGAACTCGGCATAAACCGATCCGCTTTCTTCAACATCCGGTACAAAGGAATGGCTTTCTCGCCTAGACGGCTGATAAACCGGCTTAGCGCAGCAATCCGGCCTGCCAAACGTTGGACGTCATTGATGCACTTTGGCTTAGCCAAGGAGGTGATAGCCGTAATTTTTTCCGGATTAGCTTCGATCCCCCTGTTGGATACGAGAAAACCCGATAACTTGCCTGCCGGAACACGAAAGACGCACTTGGCCGGGTTGAGCATCATCTTGTACACCCGCAAGTTGTCAAAGGTTTCCTTTAGATCCTCAATCAAGGTTTCCTTCTTCCTTGACTTAACCACGATATCATCCACATAAGCATGCACGTTACGGCTGATCTGTTCGTGCAAGCAACTCTGAACGCAACGCTGATAAGTCGCTACGCTCTTGAGTCCAAAAGGCATAGATACATAGCGAAGGCTCCAAAGGGGTGATAAACGCCGCTTTCTCCTGGTCCTTAACTGCCATATTAATCGATGATAACCGGAGTACGCATCCAAAAGCTCAAACGCCACAACCCGCCGTAGCATCAATAATCTGGTCAATGCGGGAGGGCGAAAGGATCTCTTGGACAGGCCTTGTTGAGATCTGTGTAATCCACACACATGCGCCAAGTGCCATTCTTCTTAAGAACCAACACCGGATTGGCAAGCCACTCGATGAAAGACTTCGACGATAAACCCTGCTGCCAAGAGCCTAGCAACTTCTTCTCCGATGGCCTTGCGCTTTTCTTCATTAAACCGCGAAGAAACTGCTTTGCCGGGTTTGTATTTTGGGTCAACATTAAGAGTGTGCTCAGCGAAGTTCCCTCGGTACACCGGCATGTCGAAGGCTTCCATGCAAAATGTCCCGATTCTCACGGATGAACTCGATGAGCGCCGCTTTCCTATTTCGGACCCAAGTTGGCACCGATGGTGAACTGCTTGGACGAATCGCCGCACAAAATCAACAAGCTTCGCCTCACCACGATTTGAACTTCAAGTCCGGATCATGCTCCGTAGTTGGCTTCTTCAAAGGGGTCATATCCGCCGGATCAACATTGTCTTTATAATATTTTAGCTCCTCGGTGGCACAAACCGACTCACAGAAGCCGCATCACCTTCCTCGCACTCCAAAGCGATCCGGCGGCTCCATGAACCGTTATCGTTCCTTTGTGACCCGGCATTTTCAGCTGTAAGTAAACATAACAGGGCCGTGCCATAAATTTAGCATAAGCCGGCCGCCCAAAGAGGGCGTGGTAAGGGCTTTGAATTTTCACCACCTCAAATGTCAATGTTTCGATCCGAGTCATGTTCGTCCCCAAAGGTCACCTCCAGAGCTATCTTACCGACTGGCACGCCGACTTGCTGTGCACCACTCCGTGAAACACTGTGTCCGATGGCCTAAGATGCCTATCCGTCAACCCCATACGCGGAAGGTCTCAGAGTACGTGATGTTGATGCTGCTTCCTCCATCCATAAGAACCTTGGTAAACTTGTACCCTCCTACCGGGTGCCACCACTGGGGCTAGCTGACCCGGATTGTAAACCCGGGAGGATGGTCCTCTCGCCCACACGATCGGGTTGCTCGGACCAGCGTAGGTAATGCGGCACAGCCGGTTCAACAACGCCGACCGCCCGCTTCAAGTTTTCGGTCTCGCCTCATCCAAGCTGGTGGTAAAGACGTGGTATCGCATCCACTGCTCAACCGCTTTGGGTTACTTTGATAACCCGACCGCTGCTGTTGTTGATTGTAGCCCCTTGGTTCTGATTGTTCGATTACTTTGATTATTCTGATTGCCTTGTCCGCCCGGATTACCACCGAATCTGGCCGGAATTCCTCCATCAGAATTCGGGCGGACTCTGAACCGCCGCCGGGCCCTTGATCTTACCGGAAAGAGTTGGAGTTTTGAACTCGTGCATAATGTAACAATCCTTCCAAAGGTGGTTCGCCGGTGCCTCCTTCGTCCCATGCTTCGGACAAGGTTGATTCAATATGAAATTCAAACGATCCGGATTGTGACCGCCCGGTTTGATTGCCTACCGCTAGGCCACGACCCTTGTCCTGCTGCGTTGGTGTTGGCCACAAAGCCCATGTTGCCGTCGCTTTATGCTTGTTCCCTCCATTGCTCGCCGAATGATGCTGCCGCCCTCGAGTTGCCGCTTTGTTTTCCCTTCCCACTTCATCATTCTCAGATTCGGGATCCTTGGTGCTATCGTAATCAGCGCATTTTACCAAAAACGCCCATTAGAGTGCCCATGTCATGGCAAAACGCTTCATGCGGCCCAGCTTCAATTTCAATGGCTCGAACCGCAATTGGCTTCCAAGGTCAAGATCGCGGAATCGTGGTTGATCCGGTCCAAGAATGTAAAACTTCCGAAACGTGGCGCACCCAATGGGTTGTGGATTCTCCCTCCGCTGGACACAAGCTGCTAAATCCACCATGCATATGGGCTGCTTACAGTGTCTTCGAAATTTTGAATGAATCGGGTTCAGCAATCGGGTCCACGAACCGATAGAGTTGGGCGGCAAATTTTTCAACCAAGTCCGGGCCGCTCCTTCCAACATCATTGTGAAGTACTTCGCATTACGCGGCTTCATCCACATCTAGCATCTCCATGGCCATCTCATAGCTTTCTATCCATGCTTCGAGCCAAATCGGCAAGATAATTGGGCACCTTGCGCGCCCCTTGAAGTCCTTGGGCAAGCGCCACGTTACGTAAAGCGGGACGAGGCAAGGCACCCCAAAGAACCGTGACGTGACCCCTGGTTCAAGATGGTCGACGAACCGCGCGAGCGGATGATCCTCTGCTTGTGCCGCTAACTCGGCCTCCCTACGTTCCTGGCGCGGTCCACTACCACCGAAGCATCCTCAAAGCCGCCGCCGGATTGTTGCCGCGAGGCGGACCACGCCGCGCATTGCTTGACATGGCCGGTTCGTCGACGCGCGGCTATAGCTCCGGCTTGGGCGGGGGTGGAGTGGATCCGATCCCGATCGTATGAATACGCTTCTTGCCGAGCCAGGGCCGTCCTA
Organism: Aegilops bicornis; assembly: GCA_021605145.1. NCBI lineage: Eukaryota > Viridiplantae > Streptophyta > Magnoliopsida > Poales > Poaceae > Aegilops > Aegilops bicornis. The sequence continues at coordinate 113,130,493 of CM038672.1, forward strand.
AGGAGCTCCTTAACCCGGCGTGTCTCTACCGCCTGTGGTGAATTGCCTTCAATTGGAATCGCCTCTAACCGTGCCGCAGCCGCCACGAGGTTATCCATCGGGTTGGAGTAGTGACCCGGAGGCGTCTGCACGGTCTGGGGCGCACCGGTATGATGGCGAGGTAGATCCATCACACGGGGCTGAACCGGTGCGGCCGTCCAGTGCTTCCGGCGGTTTACCGCGGCGGGTTATCTTGGTCCCCTTACAGGGTATTGAAAAGCTCTCTTCCTCGAAAACGAAGGTAAACGGACCTGTACTTCCTTTTCATGACTTCATGTGACGACTCTAATCCAAAGATGAGCCTATAAGCTGCGCATCCAAAGCGCCCGCTCCGCCGCCATCCTTACGTCCGCTGCTGCCAGTCCGCTTTAGCTTTAGTGATCCGTTCTCTCACCTTTGCAATCTCCGCGTTGTGCAGGTCCTGATCCAGCGGATTAGCCTTCGCCATGAGCACAGCCAACGCGTCAAAGCTCGACAAAACTTGAGCCGGCGGGCGACAGGCCTCCTTCCCCGGCGCCATCACCGCTGTTGAACCGGCGATCGAGGCGCCATGATCGAAGAGTGAAGCGCCGCTGCGTACCGGCCATGAAGATCCCAACCCGGTTGGGTAGATCGAAGGGTCCGGAATACTCTCACCGTCGGAACAGCCCCGATCCGCCATCTTGCAGCCGGTATAGAGACTGGTTTCTCCGGCCGACGATTCGTCGCCAGAGTAGACAACAGTTCGTCACCAGATGTTGATCCGTCCTCAGCCTCCGTGGACGACTCCCACGAAAACATGCCCGACCGCCCGGTTTAGCCAGACAGGACTCTTCTTCGCCACGAGCCGTCTCGACGAGGTCGGTCAGACGTCCGTCCAGCCCCGCTCGCCGATCATGCCGATGAACACGTGTATGCCGCCAAGGGGACCCGGTACCAGATTTCAATCGAGCCGGCCTCGGGCCCCAAATCCGCATCGTCGATGTAGAGCTTGCCGCGACGACTCTTAGTCATCCGCCCATCAGATAACCTTCGAGTCCTTCGAACTTGCCCTCTAAGATCATCAAACCATCGTACGATAGCCCCACGGTGGGCGCCAACTGTCGTGGAATTGTCACGGCAGATGTCCTCATGAAAGGACTTAGTCGTAGGGCCATCGTGCGGGTTAACCTAGAGGGGTTAAAGCGGACACAAGACACGGGAATTATACTGGTTCGGCCCCTTCGATGAAGGTAAAAGCCTACGTCCAGTTGTGATGTGATTGATATGATTTCGGCGACTAGGGAGCAATAGCTTTGCCTTAGCCTCGAATCCTCTCCCCCAACTCGCCGCCGGGTCGTCCCCTTATATACATGGGTTGACGCCTTGGCGGTCTCTGAGTCCCGATCCGGCTCATACAAGCGTCTGGCTCGGTCTCTTCTTTCTTATCTTACAACACAAGTTACAATACTAAGGCGGTTTACATAAATAGACCTTAATTCGCCTCTGGGCTCCAGGCCTCCTCCGTGGGCCTGAATCATGGACGAGGGTAAACCGGCCCCTTCGGGGCGGTTCACGCTCAGTAGTTGTATCCCCAACACTAATCATACACGTAAAAAGGGGCGACGCCGCGGCCGCCTCGGGTGGCTAGAAAGTGTGCACCTAGTTTGAGTCGTCCAGGTTGGCCTAGGCTAGTTTTGTTCGCCCCAACGCACGAGCAGGCAATGTAAAAAATGAAGAAAAACATTTTAATTTGGACGGGTCAATAACGTAAGTGTAAGGCAGACCCTATAGCAGGCTTGCGGCCCAAACGAGCGCCTCCCATATTGATCGACAGCAGGAAAAATCCCAATTTATTCGCTCCAGCCTCCAGTCTGGTTTGCTCCTAACCTAGCCACCGCTGGACAGACCGACACAGCACTTCCTCGCGCCCTCGTTGGAGGGCGGTCGCTGGGCTTCAAGTGAATGGAAGGACAAGAAGATGAAGATCCAACCCTGGGTGTAGCCTGCGTGGGAGATAGCGGTGGCAGCACGGGCAAGGCATCGAGCTTGCGCAAACGGACAGTCGCAGCTGGCAAGAGCAACATGCGCAACGAGCAGGTACATCACATCCCTGATTATATCTAATCAATTGTTCAATTTCTGGCCAATAGTTAAACCTGACGGTGTTGTAAAACTGCTTGAATGTAGGGAATCTATGAGAAAATGATACCAATTTCTGTTTATTTTATAACTCCCCCAATCAATACCGAATCGATCAACTGATGTATCTAATCAAGTTTCCGGTGCAAAAATACAAGCTCATGTTGTTCTTGCGCCTGAAGTGTCTAGTGAACAGACTGCTAATGAAGGATTTGATGCAAATATTTTACATGCTCCTGGTGATGAACATATAGTGTCTAATGAGGGATCTAATGCAAGCATTTTGCAAGCTCCCATTGAAGGATTTAGTGTCTAATGATGATCTGCTATGTTGAGAGAGACATAGAGATTTGCAGGCATTGATGACAAGCAAATTATAGTACATTTTCATGGCTTGAGGAAACGTCGAGGGCATCTACCAGAAAGTCCCCGTATCATGACGATGTAGCATAAATACTTTTCTAATCTGTTGTTTGAAACTATTAGCATACTTGTGCAGGATAGATATATTGATATGCAGTTTGCACACTGGTTATAGGTGCAATTACACTTTGATATTTTCAGCCAGAGAACAAATAATTCAAGCAGGTACAGACCATGTTAGTAGTCCTTGTACACCATGTTGCATTTTGTGTTTTTTGGTGCTTACATCATTTAGTGTTTTATAATATGAACTACTTTGGATCATTCGCTGGTTTTCAAAGTGCATGTAGCTTCACATTTCTCAAGTTATGTTGATTTCCGAAGCGCAAGTTGATGACCCACAAGTATAGGGGATCTATCGTAGTCCTTTCGATAAGTAAGAGTGTCGAACCCAACGAGGAGCAGAAGGAAATGATAAGCGGTTTTCAGTAAGGTTTTCTCCGCAAGCACTGAAATAGTAGGTGATAGATAATTTTGTGATAAGATAAATAGTGACAAGCAAAAAGTAAATAAAGTGCAGCAAGGTGGCCCAATCCTTTATGTAGCAAAGGATAAGCCTGGACAAATTCTAATAATGAAGAAGGAGCTCCCGAGGACACATTGGGAATTATCGTCAAGCTAGTTATCATCACGTTCATAAGATTCGCGTTCTATACTTTGATAATTTGATATGTGGGTGGACGGTACTTGGGTACTGGTCCTAACTTGGATAAGCATCCCACTTATGATTAACCCCTATTGCAAGCTTCCGCAACTACAAAAAGGAGTATTAAGGTAAACCTAACCACAACATTAAACATATGGGTCCATATCAACCCCTAACGAAGCAACGCATAAACTAGGGTTTAAGCTTACATCACTCTAGCAACCCATCATCTACTTATTACTTCCCCATGCCTTCCTCTAGGCCCAAATAATGGTGAAGTGTCATGTAGTCGACGTTCACATAACACCACTAGAGGAAAGACAACATACATCTCATCAAAATATCGAATCGAATACCAAATTCACATGACTACTAATAGCAAGACTTCACCCATGTCCTCGGGAACAAACGTAACTACTCACAAAGCATATTCATGTTCATAATCAGAGGAGTAATAATATGCATAAAGGATCTGAACATATGATCTTCCACCAAGTAAACCAATTAGCATCAACTACAAGGAGTAATCAACACTACTAGCAACCCACAGGTACCAATTTGTGGTTTTGATACAAGATTGGATACAAGAGATGAACTAGGGTTTTGAGAGGAGATGGTGTTGGTGAAGATGTTGATGGAGATTGACCCCCTCTCAATGAGAGGATCGTTGGTGTTGATGTTGGTGATGATTTCCCCCTCCCGGGGGGAAGTGTACCCGGCAGAACAGCTCCACTAGAGCCCTAGATTGATTCCGCCAAGGTTCTGCCTCGTGGCGGCGGAGTTTCGTCCCGTAAGCTTGCCCACGATTTTTTCCAGGGTAAAAGTGATGATATAGCAGAAGATGGACGCCGGAGACCCACCAGGAGGCCCAGGAGATAGGGGTTGCGCCCTACAGGGGGGGCGCGCCCTCATGTCTCCTCGACAGGGTGTGGGCCCCCTAGCCTATTTCTTTCGCTCATAAATTCTTAATAAATCCAAAAATTTGTTTCGTGGAGTTTTAGGACTTTTGGAGTTGTGCAGAATAGGTTTCCAACGTTTGCTCCTTTTCCACCTGAATTCCATTGCCAAGCATTCCCCCTCTTCATGGTAAACCTTGTAAAATAAGAGAGAATAGCCATAAGTGATGAGATATAATGTGTAATAACATCCCATAATGCAATAAATATTGATATAAAAGCATGATGCAAAATGGACTTATCACAAGTGCCTTCGTATTTTTTAAGTTAAATCTTCGCCCCTGGTAACTTGAATTCATGGATCCGCCACTGCACACAAATCATACACGCAGGCCAATACGAATTAAATGAAATGCATGGACTTACACTAGCTCGTTGTACAGGCTGACTGCAGCTCTGCTTGCGCTTGGGATGTTCCATGTACAAGTCCATGTTACCACTTGCTTGGAAATGCAGGCCTTGTGCTCCTTGCATCCCCATCTGCATTTTTGACATGGCCAATGGTTGATCAAATAAGAGGATTCGACCTTGCTGTTGTACCGGAGGACAGATACTTACAAGGTTATACGGGTGTGCAGGATGTGTACCAGATCCCGTAGCGCCGTCATGCTTCTCTAAAAAATGGTTTTGCTTGTTTCAGATGATATTGCCAGAAGAAATAAGAGTTAAAGTCAGAGTTGCATAGGCGTGTAAGCTAAGAGAGCAGTGAAAGGATATCCAAACATCGTCGGAACAGTGCACAAGGGAGTGATGTGTGGATACCTAGTTCTTGCCGGCGTTTGGGCATGCTCGCCTAGCTAGAGTGCGGGTCACTTCAGAGCCGTTGAGGGTGATGCGTTGGCGTTTGCTGGCCACGCACGGATGCAGATCTTGAGTGGTAGTGGAGCGCTACGATGCGGTGGACGAGACCGTTGGTGAAGCCCCAGCGGCCTCGGGGGGCGGAGGTGCGATGATGTGCTCGGTGAAGTAGCCCCGGTGAAGTGGTAGACGGTGTCGGTGAAGCACACCTGATACGGTGGAAGTCGGTGTCTATGAGGCATGTCGGTTGCGGTGGCCGACGTTGTCGATGGACCACCCGATGCGGTGGACGAGGGCGTAGGTGAGGTAGCTCCGGTGCAGTGGGGTGAAGCGTGACCGTCGTCTTCGTCGTCGTCGTCCGACACAGAGGTGGGGAAAGAGACGAGACGAGGGGCGATTCAAACTTTGCTTGGGTTGGCGGCGAATTATGGACTTGAGCAATCTGGGCGCAGAAAGGGACGATGGAGAAGGGAGATTTTGCTTGGGGCCGCCAGATATTTCAATCTGAAACATGGAAGCACGAACTTATTTTATTGTCATTTTTTTGGGGGGGGAGGGAGGGAGGGGTGGGTGGCTGGCTGCTAAGCGTCCGTACGACACACGCGACCACCACGACACGACACTGGTCTGCCTGGTGCACCTACATTTGAGAATGCAAATGAATCTTCTTTGATTTGCAAACGAATCTGTATGTATTACCATGCCCGTGTTTTCCTTGCAAATAATTAGTCATTTGAAATGAGATACTATAAATAATTAGCCACAATGTTCTGGACTTCAGTCTCCAGGAACGAGTCTACTGGCGGGAGGAGGTGACTGGCGTTGGTGCAAGGAAGCGGTCGACGTCGGCCATCCATGCCGCTGAGGGGGGCACTGGCATTCGTGCGGGGACAGGCGTTGGCAACGGCGCGGCAGAGACATTCGTGTGCATGGGCACCAGCGCAGGCGCGCATGTCAGGGCACGCGCAGGTGCATGCGCTGGCAGGTGCATAGGCACTGGCATGGGCGTGCGCGTCAGTGCACGCGCAGGCGCCTGCGCTGGCAGGTGCACGGGCGCGTGAAAGTCGACGGGTACTGTCGGTGTCAAAAAGGGCGGATCTCGGGTAGGGGTCCCGAACTGTGTGTCTAGGGTCGATGGTAACAGGAGACGGGGAACACGATGTTTACCCAGGTTCGGGCCCTCTCTATGGAGGTAATACCCTACTTCCTGCTTGATTGATCTTGATGAATATGAGTGTTACAAGAGTTGATCTACCACGAGATCGTAATGGCTATACCCTAGAAGTCTAGCCTATATGACTATGGTAATGTGTATATGTCTATTCGGACTACGCTCTCCGGTTTATAGACACGGGAGAGATCTAGGTTTACATGGAGTCGGTTACAGCAGAGGGAATCTACATAGTCGGTTGCCAAGCTTGCCTTCCACGCCAAGTAGAGTCCAATCCGGACACAGGTACAGTCTTCGGTCTTCATGTCTTCACAGCCCATTAGTCCGGCCCAAAGGATAACAGGTCGGACGCCCGAGGACCCCTTAGTCTAGGACTCCCTCAATAGCCCCTGAACCTGGCTTCAATGACGAGGAGTTCGGCGCGCAGATTTGTCTTCGGCATTGCAAGGCAGGTTCCCTCCTTCCGAACTCCAGAATAATCTTCGAATGTAGTAAGTATATCCGGACCCGTGTAAATAATTGCAGAGAATACAATATTCCACGATTCCAATTTGCTGACAACTGTTTATGACATCGTATCACGCCTGCCCGGTTACTATTTCCAACCGTTGGCTAGCACGTCGCCCCATGTCTCGGGGCGCGGTTTTACTGGCACGTCTTGTCAAGGCAGAGACCGTGTCCCCTTTATTCACGGGATTTTCATTAATGCAGGCATGGGTAGCCCAACCGTCCCCTGGGCACAACTCTTTGGGGATAGGTAAGTTTCGAGACCCAGGTGGAGACGCTCAGTATTTCGGGTCTTTATATAGGGACCCAGTATCGTATTTTTTTTTTGCGCTTGTTTCTTCCTCAACCCCTGCCACCTCGAGTTCTAACCCTCGGGTTCCAATCTCCACCAGCCCCAATCATGTCCGGATCCAGCCATCCAGGCCGGTGGGTGGCTTCTTCTGTCACGGAGGAGGATATCGCAAAGCTCCGCGCGGCGAGGTATCTGACCCCAGAAATCCTTCATCGGCTTCCTGCAAAGGAGCAGGTTATTCCTACCCCCAAATCTGGTGAGAGGGTAATATTTGTGTCCCACTTCCTCCACGGGCTAGGGTTCACGCTTAACCCCTTCGTCCGGGGGCTCATGTTCTACTATGGGCTAGATTTTGACGATCTGGCCCCGGACTCTATTCTCCTCATCTTGACATTTATCGTCACGTGTGAGGCCTTCCTCCGGACTCCTTCGCACTTTGGTTTGTGGCTCAAGACCTTTGACATGAGGCCGCAGGTGACAGAGGAGGAGCAGGCAGAGTGCGGCAGCGTCATAATAGGCAGGCTTGCCAGCGCAGTTTGGTTTAAAGGATCTTTCACCAAGTATTCTGACCTATGGCAGCAGGGGAGGTTTTACATCAACGAGCCACGAGGCTCCAAGTGGGTGGCTATGCCTGCGTTCCGACCCGGCCCTCCAATTCAGCTTGCTTCATGGATCAATAAGGGATTGGACTGGGGATCCGTCAATGAAGTGCAGACTCTGCAAAGTCACATCCGAAGCCTTTACCGAGAAGGGCATCGACCTTGTCAACGTCGTTCAAGTAATGCTAGTCCGCCGGACCCTGCCATGTCAGCGGCGGCCTCTCCGTATGTGGGAGTTTAATCCAGAAGGGCGGCGGACTCTTCAGCACTTCTTCGGCACCACGCATGAAGGAATGTGGAAATTGTATTTCGGGGAAAGAGAGCAATGGCCGGACACCACCAAAGATGTTGGCCTTGACTGCAATCATCCGGACACTGCGGTAAGTACTCAATGTCCGAACACCTTCCATTCAAGCATCTCTTGACAAGATACTAAACAATCCGTCCCTATACAGGACTAGATAAAGAAAGCAGTGTTAATCTGGTGTCCGGCGCCCCTTCCCGACGACTCTGTGACCGCCCTGCTGACGAGAATGTTGATTCCAACACCGTACCAGGTGTCCGCAGAGGGGGGGTGAGAGCAGGGAGCCCAGAGGTGATACCCGCCCTGAGGATGAATTAGACGTTGTGTTCGGGGAAACCGAAACCCCTTTGTCCAAGGGCAAAGGTGCAGAGGAAACCCTCCATGGCAAAAAGAGGGCCGCTTCCGAAGATCAGGAGGGGAAGCCTTCCAAGAGAGGAAAAATGCCATCGTCGGGGGGCTCGGGCCGGGCGAGCGATGTTGCCGTAGGGCTTTATGACAAGGACGAACCTCTGGCCAAACCGTAAGTGAAGTTGGGGCACTTTTAAACCTACCTCATTCTTTTCCTATTAGTGAAGTAATCATCCGACATATGTACATCCACGCAGGTTAACGCCTGGTGTTTCTCAATTGTCCTCCTCCCTCGGGAGACCTTCTTTCGGAGATGATGGAGAGTGACACGTCTTCTCCGGCCTCCTCGCCCAACAGGGGGGATGATACCGATGTGTTGTCCCCAAGGGATCCTCCTGATCGCCAAGTAGTGCAGGAAACGAAGAAGGCATTGCCCGAAGGTGGTGCCTCTGTCACTCAGGGTTCGGGAATCAAGAATGACGGCCCCGAACCGTTTGGTTTACAGCTGGAGACGATTCTGGAGGCGAGTAAACGGATTCTTCAAAGGATTGTCGTACCTCAGCGGCGGTTTCCGAAGACCCGGGAGCGCCGGAAATGCTGACGGACATGCTACGATAAGCGTCCATTTCAGAGGAGCACCGTGCCTTGATGGTTACGGTGGTCGAAAGGGTTCCATTCGCGAAGAGCAGATTGAACGAGGCCTTCTCGAGCCTTCTAAGTGGTTTTGAGGTTTGTGATGTAGTTTTGCCAATTGAATAATATTGACATAATGCACCTGTTGTATATGCAGTAGCCCCTGAGACTCGGGTTGCCTTCCGAAGGAAGCGATCGGAGGATCAAAAAGATGTGCTTAGGTACTAACCTTGATTTAACTTGGAATACAGGTTGTCTCTCCTCCTGCGGCTACCCGAAATACGGAAGTGGCCGAACTACAGCGAAAGCTGGATATTGCGGAAGATGACATTGCATTGATCAACAGGCGTCTTGATGACTCACAAGGTATGTATTTCGAGCGTTCCTTACACCAGTGTGTTTATTATTTAGGCCTGACGCCGAAAAGAGTTTTATATGAAATGTGCATGAGTGCATATGGTGCTGCCGTCATTGAAGCTCTTGAGCAGAAGCTAGCCAGGCCAAGGAGCGAGCCGGTGTAGTGATCTTGGCTGCCGAGAAGGCATCGGTTGAGCTAAGAGCCGAACAAGTAGCTCGGCACCAAAATGAGGAGAAAATATCCGCACTGGCGCTTGAATTAAAGAATACTGCCAGCCGCTGTTAATACCTTGAGAAGGAGAATAAAGCCAAAATGGCTAAACTTGATAAGGTTGTACAGATGCGAGTGAAGCTTGGTATGTGTCTAGGGCAGCTCGTGAAGAGATTCGATAGGCTAAGAATATAGCGGCCGGTAAGCCCTTTTTGCTTCAGACTAAGTTTGGCGATCCGGACTATGCTCAACTGAACCAGGACTGGAGTTCTCCGGCTGAATTTTTGGACTTCCGAAGAGTTCTTTCGATGCGGCACAATTTTACCAAGGACAAGAGGGGTATGCCACGGAGAAGCTTTTCTGGTCACAATTTGGCGCATCAAAGCGCCCTCTGTTGCTGAATGAACAGGTGTCCCAATGGGCCGAGCTTCATAGGATATCCTGCGACGCCATGAAGAACGTCATAATCCGGTTGTGGCCGAATGAGCCTGTTCCAAAGAGCTACTTACATACAGTGCGGCGTCTTGTTGATGCGGTGCCGCGTATCGATGCTGCGAAGCGGTCGGCGTGCATTGAAGGTGCACGGATGGCCTTTGCTCGAGTCAAGACGTTCTGGGGGTAAGATGAAGGCCGTCGATGTTGCGGCGAAGAGTCCGCCGAAGGGCAAGGACCGTAGTGAGCCGGAGCATTATTTTTAAGATGTCCTGGCAGCCGCCCGCCTGATAGAGGATCAATGCTCGAAGACAATAATGTTCGAGTGAGGTGTATTAGAATTGTAAAAGACAATTTTATAATTGATCTATTTTATATTTTTGCTCAAAATCTTGAATTCCTCCTGTGCGGCCGTTTTAATATAATCTGAAAGTTTTCCGATTAAAATTCAGCCTCGTAGGAAATGCGGGGTGTTCAGAAAAGCATTTAATCACTCTTTATCCAACGTCTTGGTCCGTGAAGGAGGTGATAATGCAGCGAACCAGGCAATCGGACTATAAGGCGTTAACACTTTCACTTAGCCATAGGATTTTTATGGTGGGACTACAACATAGCCCCTGGTATGTATGCGGCGTATAGTGCCTTACATATTTGATCTAAAAAAGATCCCTCGTGTGACACGGAGAATCGCTAAGGATTCCAAGAAGTCGTCAAGTGGTTGACTAGCTCTCACCGCATCATGACAGTCAGTTTTCGGCTTTCTCTATCGAGGTGCTCATCCAGTTTAGACCAGGGCACAATCGCAGTAGTTCTCCCTTTACTACCCTAGCCGATAGAGCGGAACGTAGGGTAGCAAGCACAGGAGTCGAGCAACCCAACTATTGACCCAAGACAATGATTCGGAGCTGATGCATATAAGGCCAAACTTGCGACGCCGAAGTACGTTATAGAGATGTTCGAACTTTTGTTGGCAACTCATTCGTTCCCATACCGAGCCCCTGGCAGGGTATGCCGAGGTGCATCTGTAAAGCAGCCGTTGAGGCCGTACTCATTGTTGAAAGAGTATGAAAGATTAGTTCGGACGAGGTTTACTAGGAGCGGAGCAATATGCCAATGATAAATTTATGTATATATATAAAAAAGAAACCACAAACCCGGCTATTTGACATGCTCGGGGTCGGGAACAGAGGAAAAAGGGCATAGTATGGGCTCGGAATAAAGAGTGCGGTCTAAAAAAAGTTATTTTGGACCTCCTATCGCACGTGTGCGCTGCCCGTCCTCGGGGAGGGGATTCCTTCACGGAAGTAGCCCCTTAGGTGAGTGTACAGATCTGAACTCCGATAGAGTCCATTGTAGATGATGTCCTGTTGGTCACCTGTTCTTAAAAGATGATACAGAAAAATAAGAAAAACAGATAAAAACGTTACGGGAATGCTTGCAGGGTTGTCTGTATTGTGCTTCCGCCGATACCCATGGTATTTTGAGTGTGTAGTGATGTACGCGTGGTGTAAATCTTGCCAGTATGTTAGGTGGGTGGCGGAAACCGAACTGCTATTTCCGTTCCGGGAGTGATCGAACTTCCGACGGAAACTGTTTCTGGCCCCTGGTGTTCGGCTGGCGAGCCGCTCCGTCGTCTTTATCGCCTGGTGGCCTCCTCCCCTTGTGATCGGCGTTAAGCTTGCCTGCCTGCTAGAGGACCCAACAGTTTCTGTTGGTATGATTAGCTGGCTTATCAGGGTGACCGTGAATCTGACAAGGTCGGTCCAATATCCTGTCGTGGGTGGATGGTCCATCCTGGTTTGCCTTTAGTGGCTTCTTCCGTTGACCGGGTTTCGGATTGTGAAATCCGGCGTTGATCGCTGTGTAAAGTAATATTCCAGTATTATTATGCATTTGTTGTGTTCGGTTAAATGCGTGGCTTACCGTTCTTGCCTCGGATTTCGGAAGTGCGAATTATTTGGCATTGTTGCTTTTCTGGCGAGCCAGTTGTCTTCTCCCGCACAAAAGCAAGTCATTAGAGCGGTAAGGGCTGTCATGGGTTTGGGTCCTTCCTAGCCGAGCTGACGCGCAAGCCATTCATCCCGGACGCTATGTTTGAAGGCCGCGAGGGCTTCTGCGTCCGGACAGTCGACAATTTGGTTCTTTTTACTAAGAACCTAGTCCAGAGCTCCCTGGCTGACTCGCCGGGCTCCTGGACAATATGACTTAAGTCATCGGCATCTAGTGGCCGGACATATGTTCCTTGGAAGTTGTCTCGAAAGGCGTCTTCAAAATCTTCCCAGTTGCCAATAGAATTTTCTGGCAAACTGTTTAGCTAGTACCGAGCCGGCCCTTTAAGCTTGAGAGGTAGGTATTTAATGGCATGAAGGTCGTCTCCGCGAGCCATGTGAATATGGAGGAGGTAATCCTCAATCCATACCGCAGGATCTGTTGTTCCATCGTATGATTCGATGTTAATGGGTTTAAACCCATCTGGAAATTCATGCTCCATTACCTCGTCAGTGAAGCAGAGAGGGTGTGCGGCTCCTCTATGTTGGGCCACACTATGAAGCACCTCCGGTGGACTCCGTTTACGGTGTTCAGACCGGGCGTGGTCGGCTCTGTTGTGTCCGAATAGGTAACCCTCATCACCGGTCGGGGCATGTCACTACAAAAAAAATACACTTCCATGGTGATACATGTTTGTCACAGTAGGTCGCGTTTTTTGTCATGCATGTACATCCATGACGATTTTATGACAGAATCAAGATAGTCATACGTCTTTGTCGTAGAAGTGTTCCATGACATTACCAAAATTATCATCACGAAGTGTCCACTTCCATGACGATAAATCGCGTCCTGAAGTGCTTTTCGTCAAGGGTGACCGACCGCGTGGCATCCACCGTAACGGAACGCCGTTAAGCTATCGGGTCGGGTTTTGGATCCGATAACCCGTTAACAGCCCCGACCAATGGGGATTTTCCACGTGTAAAATCATCATTGGCTGGAGGAAGCACGTGTCGGCTCATCGTTGGGACAGATGTCATCCACTCATTGGACAAAAGGCGCCTATGATACGTCGACACGTGGCACGGCCCAACAGAGGCCCATTCCTGTGAAAAGGACGGCCCGTTTGACTTGGTCAAAAGGTGGCGGGCCGGCCCATGGAAAGCATGTTAACGGCATGTTCGCATATAGCCCATTCACAGCCCGCTAACCCAAGGCCCGTTACGCCCTATCCGAATTAGGCCTAGTAGCGTCATTTGGGCCACCCAATATGATTCGACCCGTTTTCGCCGGCCCATGTATGGCCCATGGCGTCTTCGGCCCATATGAGGCCCTATGTAACTCTTGGCCTATTAACGGCCCGTGGTGAAACTGGCCCGTAATGAATAGTGTATCACTTTACACCCATTAACGGCGATGGTGAAAGCGGCCCGTAATGAACAAAGGTATCACTTTATACCCATTAATGGCCCGTTATTCCGTTGGGCGTTTCCAGCCCATGTTATCTTTCGTCCTTCTCGGAGCCCATTTATTCTTGGGCTCATTTCCGTGATTCGTTTACTTACGACCCGTTACTGTCATTTTCTGCTTGTGGGCCAAATTCAGCCCGTGGTTACAGTCGGCCCGTTTGTGGTCCGTTAATACGTTGGGCCGTTTTCATAGCGTCAGGAAATACGGTCTATTAACGATGGCCTGTTATGGTCGGCCCATGAACGGACGATTCCAACTCGATCTAGCCCATTTACGGCCATAATGCGGCCATACTGTCCGTATAAGGCCCATTGATGATACGGCCCGTAGAAGGCCCATTGTTTCTACGGCCCGTAGAAGGCCCATTGTTTCAACGGCTCGTAGAAGGCCCACTGTTTCTACGGCCCGTAGGAGGCCCTGTGTCACTACAGTAAATATTAGCCCATGGTTATTGTAGCCCAGTTTTAAAAAATAGGTTATTGCAGCCACTAGCAAACCGCGGAAAAAGAACTGCAATGACTACAAGCAAACAAATAAACAAGACAACAAGGAAATAAATAAGCAAGCAACTTACGCTAGGCTATCACGGCAATCACATATTACATCCACTGGGCATCAAAGTTCGCCACCAGTGCAAATAAACGGCGCCGACAAAAATATACAAAACTAAGAGCACTTCAGAAGGCACTAGGCCTGGCCAGGTCGGGCCCCCCAAACAGCTGAAGAAGCTAAGTAGACCTTAGTTGTGTCAACGATAGATGCATCAACACTAGATTTAAGGCATGATGGTGCGCACGGCAGTCCTCTGACATCTTCATTGCATCTTTGACTTCAAGTCAGAGATGAGCTGAAGCAAGCCTTTCCGCTTTAAGTTGAGACTGAAGAAGTTGAACTGATTGAGGCAGCGACTGCACAGTGGTTGTCTCACACCTGCTGGTGAGTAGCTTCAACTCACAGTCTTCATCAAGACAAGACCTTGGGGTCATCTCGCTGTCCTCAATATGGTTTGCCTCACTATCTTCCCTAAATTTCTGCCTGGCGTAAGAGATACGACTCTGAAAGAGAAACAAGGAGACACGTAACAGATTTCACAATTATATAAGCAAATAAATGGATATGTTCTGCATAAGGAACATGTTTTTACAACTACAATTTGAAACTGGTAGTTGTTGCAAACATCCAATCAGATGTAAATAGCAAAGCAAACAGCAGTGGAGGAAATGATGCCTATCCAAATCTATACTAGAACAAAGTTTGAAGGCTTGAGAAGGATGAACTTACATTACATGTTAACACGGGCTGGACAAAGCCGTTCTCCATGTTGATGGAAGGATAATTCAATAAATTCCCCAAAGAAAATTCTTTATAAGCGTTGCCATTATTCTACATTTGCAAAGAGTAAATATAGATCAAATAATATTAGAAGAAACAGAGGATAATGAAGCTCAAAAGTGTAATCGATGATACATAATCAAATAGCAATTAATTAAGTACAAATGACGTTACAAGGCAAAAGGGAGAGAGGTAATCTTGACAAGAGCAATGCAGAGCCCATTATTGTTTTGAGATCGTATGATCCTTTGAGCAAGGAGATTCATCTGAAATTAGTTTTCATACAAGAGAAAAGGTAAGGCACAAGCAGAAATTTAGGAGGTCAAATTTTGAATTGATGTCATAGACAGTAGCTGACGCTGAGCTCCCAGCAGTTCTAATAGGGGTTTGTCCACTGGAGTAGGGGTAAAGTGTGGTATAGTTGGGCCTGTGTTTTCTGTGGCTACTGATCTATCTGATGTAACAGGTATCACTACCTTTTCCAAATACCTAGTTTGTACTCCTTGATGATCTGCACTCACCCTCTTCCTTTTGGACATCTATTACGAAAGAACAACATTTGACTGGAAAAACATAGTGTGACGACACATGGAATAGGTACAGAAAATGGATAGGTATGGCATATAATCATATATGATGCTTAAACTAAGAAGATGGTGTAACAAAGTAGAAGTAATGCAAGAGGTCGATGCAAAATATGTGCGACCAATACAACTTTGCAAAGTTAGAGCAAGCACCTTGATGGGTGAATAAGATAGGCCATCCTCCACCATGCCAAGTTTGTTAGCCGATTGGATCGTTCCATAATATTCCTCTCGTCGCCCATTCTCATATTCATTTTGATAATGTTCAATATCTCACATGCATGAAAACATAAAAACAGGTGAGATTTTCTTTGTAATGCGGAAGTGATTCTAATCCAATCGCCTCCTGTAAACCCCTTTGTGCTATCTCTGCAATTCTTTTAAAAGATGCCATGCATGCTGTAATTTGTTGTGTGCATTAATATAATGTGGCCTACTACTCAAAATATGAGAGCTCCGAAGTGATGACACTTCGCAGATGATAGCTTCAACATATAGTAAAGAAGAACAAGTCGACTGACTGTGATTCAAAATATACTAAGGGAGAATAACTCGACACGACCAATCGACCAAAGAGAAGAGTATCATCTTAAAGAAGAGCGTAAGAGCAAGCAGATTGAAGATATTACAAGTCTTTCAATACAATGTCGGTTGGCCACCCATGATGAACCGAGCGCATAGAGAAATACTATTCTTTCCGGTCTCTCCATATGTGGCTCACATGCATTTCAAACTAAAGTAGGAACATTTAGCTCACCAATTAAACATCTCTCGGTTTACTAATATCAGCAATAATATCGAGATATGAATTTGTACAACTAAGCTTGTTTAGCTCGATGGGTGGAGCGATTGCTATTACGACCACGAACCACGTAGCTGATTGCGGTCATCATAAAATGGGGAAAACATAAGCATGATGAGTACAGTGTTGACCGTGGCAGTGGGATGGCAGATCTGAAGCTGCAAACCGCGCAAAGGGTAGTTAGCAACCGATGTTTTCTTTAAAATAACAACTAAGATTTGGTATGGACAAGAAAGTACGGTCAACAAGTGACAAAGAAATGCAATTATGCTATCTCTCTATATGTCGCGACATGCATTTGGAAACTCAAGTGGGACCTTTAGCTAACCAATTAAATGTGTCGGTTAACTAATATCAGTATCATATCACAATCATATTTGAACAACTAAGCTTTCAAATTCTGAGTGTTGTGTTGTTTAGCTTGAAGGGTGGAGTAATGCTAGTACAACAGAAAGCACCTACACAAATCATAGTAGAGTAGATAAAAGGGGAAAACCCTAAGCATCAAGAGAAAAATCAGGAAAGTGGAACTAGCTGGACCAGTGGGTGGCGCACATGCTTTTCGAAACGAATATAGGAACATTAGGTGACCAATTAAACGTTCTCTGTTTTAGTGATATGAGCATCATATCAGATTCGTATTTCAACACGTAAGCTTTAGGTTGAGGTCTTGAGGAGCAGTGCTAGCACGACAAGAAGCACCTACGATGATGGTAGTGAATATAAAGGGGGGAAACCATAAGCTTTAAGAGTATAGTAGCCGTGCCATGGCGGATCTGAAGGTGCAAACCGGACAAAGCTACTTCACAACCAATGTTTGCTTTCAACTAGCCACTACGATTTGGTACGGACAAGAAAAGTACAGTAAACAAATTACGATCTATTTTCCGGGTGAGATCAATAACTTAAGCACATATGGAAGAGTACCACCTCTCTTGCGTATTTGTGTAGGCCTATCTTGTCGTTGAGAGTGCTGGTGCGATGGGTCGTGGCGGCGGGAAGAAGACTTTAGGCAGCGACGGCGGGTCGGGGATATATCATGTTGCCGTGGACGAGGCGGTCGTAGGAGTGGCAATGGCAAGGTGGACGACGGCGCCGATGAAGTGAGAGGAGGCGATGAAAGGATCCTGGTCCAGCGCCGTGGATGAGGGACGTCCATCTCTTGCAGTGGACGGCGGGGTAGGGGTAACGGCTCTGGCAAGGTGGAGGATGGGGTGGCGGACGGAGGAGGCTGGCCCTTGATCACGAAGGTTGTCGTGCCGCCGACGGTGTATGAATGGGGAAATGGAGGGGAGGTGGGATCTCAAACTTTGGGACGCGCTTCTCTGAAATGGGGGAAAGTTACGAACTTATCCCCCTTTTAAAATTTCGGACATCGCGTCGGTTCGGGATAGGACAGTAATCTCGCATCTTCCAAATATTTTCCGGTAACTATTTCGAGCGAGGAGAGGGTGTTTTGCCGCCCACGGTTGGCGCCCACGGTGTATGAACGGGGCTGACAGGTAGGGCGGTTGTGTCACGTCTGATGGAAGTTACACATCTGCCCCTATTTAAAATATTAGCCTACATCGATTTCGGACGAGGAGAGTTTGTTTTGCCGCCCATCGTATATGAATGGGGAAATGGAGGAAGAGGCACATGTATTTCGGACGATCTTGAATTAAATGTGTTTTGCCGCCCACGTTTGGCGCCCACCGTGTCTAAATGGGCTCAGAGGCCGTCATGTCACGCCTGATTGAAGTTACTAGTCTACCTCTATCGACATCAGTGTAAATCCGGTCGATAAGGATGTCAAGTGTCAGGGGTAGACAGTAATTTCCATCTCACAAACACTTGCTTCGGGCAGCCCACAAATCATAGTGGGTGTTTAGCCGCTTCGTTCAAAACTTGGGAGAATTAGCATTCACGTTTGCCCTGGGACCTGGAAAACTAAATTCAAATCCAATTTGTATTCGATTACGAATATCCACAGATAATTATGTTTTTTTTTATTTCTTCAAAACCACAACAAAGATTTATTCCACCTTTATATATGATTATGATTTAGAAATGCCGTGATCTTCAAATTCAATAGGTTGGATACACTCTGATTCAAACAGTTATTTCATCCAATAAAATATGCTCACGAAAAACTGTTCACCTTATGTCAATCATACAAGTCTTGAGGATTACCTCGCCTAAAAATTTGGATCATTACAACACATGGACAACATAGGGGTCTTGCAACATAATCCATTCGGAGACATGACACAACATGCAAGTACAATAATCTAATGACAATTTCAACTGGTATCTAAAGAAGAACCGGGATTACCTTGGGCTTCGATAGCGTAAACAATGAGACCTCCTCCGTCTTCAAATGCAACATTCTTACTTCCTCCAATTCTTGGGTTGCTTGCATAATGTGTGCCGTTAATTCCGTAATTTCCAGCCTCAAGATAAAGATTACCTCATTCACGACAGCCACACCATCTCTTTCTTCCTCTAGTAGAGCCTCAAGCACTATAATATATGTGCTCAGACTGCTCTCCGGCGGTGTTGCCTCTGAACTGCTACCATCTGGTAACATGGATGGCGCACTGCTTCCACAAATAGATTCTGGGGTTGTACATTGTGTCCTAGTGTGAACGGCATCCTGAAAAGTTTCCGCTGGACATAAGTAAGAGATAGTTATCGTATGATTCAGGCAGTAAGCTTACATGGTAAACAACGGACGAATTATTGCCGAGCATGGCAAACTATATTTAAATGGTTCGAAGCAGCATCAGCCGAAAAGAAATTAAAATGGTAAGATTAAACTAGGGATGTAAGTGGCAAATAAACGACATCTGCCAGTCCCATCTAGTTAGTTTTTGCTACATCCCTAGTTCACTTTCCTCAAAAAACAAAAACTCTTTTGAACTATCATACCACTAGTGGACTTTAATCAGGATTAAACAGGACCCAGTTGACATCCCTAGTTGAAAGGGAGTGTACAACCGCTATATTTAAGTTGCCAAGGCATCTAAGCAGTTGAAATAATCTGAGAGAGCACTTAACAAAGTGTGGCCTCATATAAACTACGAAGACAGTCTTGTGATGAAGTTGAGAGGAAAAGTTAAGGACTCAAATGAAATAGGCATGCATTTCTTTATGATAGTACAACAGCACTTCTTGACATATTGGCCAACTCGGTATAGCGTAACAACAAACAAGCATTCGAATCAAGCAATACAAAAGCGGAACAACCGAACTATTTGTAATTCGGTAGGATTACACGTTGAGGGCACAAGCCAAGAAAGCAGCCCACTAGCATTATATTTCACATGTACTAAAATACACCGCTTACCATATGTTCTTTGTGAAGCCTAGCTGCTGTTGCAATGTTCTTTGAAGATATCGTCAGCATCCAGTGGTTGCAAATCTAGTTGTTGTAGTTTATTCTGCACCATCTATTTAGTTAAAATTAATTTTAATCGCATGCACTGGTCCGAATTGATCATCAATGGTTCATCTAAACTAATGAAAGAAGGGTGTGTGCATACACGACAATATATCTGCTTCCCTCTATTTTTATGCTTGTTCGCGGTGCCATCCCCAAAAGAACAAATATTTTGCTTGATGGGGTTGGCAGCTCCATGGTTAATAGAAGCATCAAATTAGTCATGCAACTTGGGAAGATCAAGAACCCACAAACAAGTAATGAACAGAGGCTCGGAGCAGTGATGTAATAGCTAGCATCCGAAAATGTAGGGTAAAACGAACAAAAAGCAGCGGAACCACATGCTAGTTTGCTGATGTGTAATTAAGCATAGAGAACATTAAGCGATTCGATGGAACCAACAAAGCCATCGTAACAAAACTAAAGCATATTAACTATATGTGCACCGGTATGTAATTTAGCACATGTAACATGTTCATCTTTGTAAGTATGGCCCTCTGTGCAAGCGAGAATAATGCGTCTCATGAAAAACTGAATGATGCCCTCAAGAAATTCAAAGGTGCGGTGCTTATGCTAGGAAACTGAACGTAGGCGCGGCCGTTGGATAATAGTACCGATTCTCGGTGGCGTATGGGTATCGTTGTCATACTTGATAGCTAAGGATCGTCGATGGTGCTCGTGTTGCGGTTGAGTTTGGGCCGGCTGTCGCCGTCGCTGAAGCGGCTCCGGTGCTACGGTTGCGGTGCCTGTCGACATACAAGAAAGCTCATCTGTGGTAAGTGAACAGTTGCACGATAAAGAGAAAAACCGAAGGAGTACAGATCAAAATAACCTGATGAGGTTGCGGCGTCGATGGCGAGGGCGGTGGAGTTGAATATGGCGTCCGTGGATCGGGTCCGGTCTGCGATGGGCGAAGGCTTGGCGGCGCGTTATGCTGATGCTTTCGGTGAGGCGGATCTGTTGTCAGACGAGGGCTTGTATGAAGGGCCAGCGAAGGGGCGGACGAGGAGTCGATGAAGGGCCTATGTTGTGGTGGACGAGGGCGCCGGTTAAGCGAGATCCGGTCGCGGTGGACCATGATGGCGGTCAAGGAGATCTGGAAGCGGTGGACAAGCGATCGCTGAAGCGGCTCCGGTGAAGTGGTGAGTTGGCGGTTAGGGTTCCAAGGTGCGGAAGGTAGATCCGGGGTGTGAGGTCCATCGCTGCGGCGGAGGACTAGATTCGCGGCTTGCCGTGGTTGGGGGTCCGGGAGGAAGGGAGGGCTCTGGGAAGAATGTTGGGGCCAAAGAGGGGAAAACAATGGAGTTACCAAAGCAGCCCTTTTCCGTTCATGTGGCAGGGTAAAACAGGAATATCGCGGGGCTAAACTTTCGGTAGCGTGATATTTCGATGTGAGCGGAAGTTTGAAAGCTTTTGGCGCCTAAAATTATAAGTATTCTGCTCTCGTACGGCCGACTATGATAACATGGCCGACAATTTGTTTGTTTTGCATAAAAAAAATGTGCAAGTTATGAAAATCAATATCTCCAACTCGAAACTTAGATTGTCCATTCAATTCAAATATGGATCATTGAGCTACTACAAGCAAATACCATCATACGGTCCAATTCAAATGAAATTCCAAATGTGTTTATCCTAAATATGATGACAAAAACAAAAATGTGTATGTGTATGAATAAAGTGAATGATTATAAAGTTTGAACATGCCCGTATGTGTATATCTCTAGGTTTGATATATGAATTTCAAATCACGAAATCCGGCTTAAAAAATGTACCTCCGTTTAAATGAATTACAAAAGCTAATGATGGAGTCAAATTCCAAAATTCCAATCTTAGGTTTGTAATTCTGTACATCAAGGTATATCACGCATGTTCAAAAGTATCGTTATCTCATAGTACAAACTGTGAAACAAATTGATCAACCATGAGTGCACAATATCTCAATTACGCTTAAAGTCCCTCAAATATAGACACCTCACTCTTTATCTGAAGTCACCCCCAACCACCACCACACACACACACACACATAGAGAAGTCGTTCTCTCCCCACACACCAACACACGAGCACATTAACACCCCTCTCTCTTGTAAAGTCCGGACCCCAACATAGGTCTCTATCACTTTGTCTCCCAGGCATGCACACATCTCTTCCCTCACTCTCTAGGTCTCCCGCTATCTCTCTTACCCAAGCACACGCACTATGTAGAGTGTATATTTCCCATACACACAAACCGTCGTCCCCAAACGTCTATCTCCCTAGTTATGTGGTTCTCGCGCACTCACCTCACACACCACCCCCACTGCAAACAAGCACACTTTGTCTCCTTGTGCGCCACTCTCCTCTTTCTATCTCTCCCACATGCGGACCCGCCCCAGCTCCTTCCCTGTATACATATATGTCGTGACTCTTTGAATAGCTCCCTAATGTATAATCGTTCTCGATTTTGCACATCGTTCTCTACACCATCTATTCTAGATCTCTCATGAAGTCCCTAACACACACACGATGACTCGCTTCCCTTGCGTCTCTGTTCATAGGCCAATTTCGGACAACATCAACATTGTCTCCCTATCTATACACCATTTATGGACACAAACGACCCCTCTCGCCCCCTCTCTTCCTCTCTCTCTCTCTCTGTCTATCTGTCTCTATCTCTCTCTCTCTCTCTCGTTGCTAGCTCTCTCTCTTTCTCTCGCTCTCACACCCCTCTCCCACACACACACTCGACGTCTCTTCCAAATAGTCTGCTCCCCCCGCCCGCACCCGTGCTATCTCGCTACTACACATGTCACACCATTCCCCCTTCCCTTATACTAGGTTTACATCATCAGTGGTCTCTCTACTCCACATACACTCTCTCCCTGTCACACACAAACGTGTGCACAAACACACACAGACACGCACAAACACCCATTTATCTGGATCCTCATCTCTCCCCATGTCCGCATGTGTATCTCACACACTCCTTCTCTAATTATGTATATGTGTCTCCACGTTACACAACACAAAGCCCCATGTACATGTCTCTCTCTATCCTCCACACACATAGACACAAAGAATCTGTTATCATTGCCTCAGTCTCTAACATATCGCACACGCACACTGACTCTCTCTCTCTCTCTCTCTCTCGCAAACACGCTCAACAATGAATAACTTACCGTCTACTCATCAACAGTCGTGGCAGTACGGCAAACACGAGACGTGAAAAAGAATAAATCTACATGTGCTTAGACCACCTAGTATGACTACTAGGACTAGAGCTAGCCAAAAAGCGCGCCGCCGTCACCCCCCTCCTTGTCGTGACGGGAAAATCTTTGTTTTACACAAATGAGAAGTCATTGTGCTAAGGCCCCACATGCCGAGGCGTTGAATAGAATGTAGATGCTAGTTCACGGAAGCAAGTATCGATAATACGTTTGTATCTCCATACTTATATTTCTTCTTTTATAAAAAACCGAGTTGGTGATGATGGTATGTGTGCCATCTTGCAATATAGATCGTCCGATCTATATCTGACGGATGGAAATTAAACTAAAAGATACCCGCACCCCTCTCCACATTTGCAGACAAGGCCTTCCCTCGTTCATCCTTATCTCCGACAAACCTCATTGTTGAGCAATTAAGAAAGGAAGCCTCTGGAACAAACTGGCCTGGTGGCTGCTGCCGGCATTGTCAATCCCCATGCCTCCGCTCAGTCCGACCACCAACCACCACCACACCCCACTCCTCTTCACCTTATCTCATATTTCTCGAGATATCATTAGGTTTTACACATGGGATTACTCCCGCAAGGGTCATCACAACAAGTGTTTTATAAAAAAAATGCATCTTGATGTTCCGTGCAATGCACGGATCTTGCTAGTACTCCTACACAAGACTAAGTTGGTGATCTTTGTTGTATGCGCCATCCGTCAAGTTTCGACCATTAGATCTACATCTAACGATTGTGAGGTAAGTTGTTGCCTTTTCTCACCAACATCCCACTTGTCTACCAATTTGCAGAAAAACCCATAATTAGTATCTTAAAACCAACCACATCCCTCCTCGACCTCACCAAAACATCCCAAGGAATATATTCTAATTGAAACATAATATATCTCTAGTGACATATGTATATCAAAATTAGGGTGTTTTGTACCAAGTTTGTGAGTAAGTATTATTCTAATTATGATTCGTTGCAATGGACATGAACATTGCTAGTATTTCCAACCATGCATTTTTTCCTAGTATTCCATAGTTTTGAGTTTTCCATCAAGATATTAGTCACTCATGGTTGATATTTACTTTCAATCATGTACACATATGCACTATGTAACTAGCCTTGCTTACTGGCTTCCAAAGCTTAACTTTCACTCCTACTTACAATATGTAGAGTATTTAACAAAAACTACCACTTTCAACCAGCCCTAGGAAGAATCTATTGTACAAAAAATAGCAAAAACATACCCAAAATTTCTTAATCCACGCCAAAAACTACTACCTAGTACTCCTACCGATTAGGTTCGTTTAAACCCATTTATGACTGGGTTGGCCCACGTCCGTCCTGACGAGGTAGCTTAAACCAACACATTGTGTTTGACCAGCGACACGAGGGACCCACATCGACCTTCTATCATGTTATTCCCCTCAAATAATTATTTTTCCTGAACATTACTTCAAACAGATCTTGATGCGTGTTAAATCGGTGGCACCGTGATGAGCGAGTTGGCTGCCGCTCCGTCAGACGGGCGGACGCCCTTGGCCCTACGCAGGTTGGCAGGCTGGCCCGAGCGTGACTCACGAGCGAGCAAGCCGCCGCGCTGGCCTTCGCTCGAGCCAGATGGCTGGCCTTAGTGCGGCGCGCACGAGCAAGCCATCGCGCTGCCGTGCCAATCTAGCTAGCAAACCCTGCAGACAAGCAGCTGGACAGAGCTATCTTGGCTAGCTAGCGGCCGCGAGCCCCGAACGGAGCTGGCATCCGGGCTGCCGCAACATGGGCTCCGCACAGCCGGCGGTTTTGACCTCGCATATACGCGGCGGTAGCTGCGCCCCATGGCCGAGGATGACTAGGTGGACGGGCCGGAGGTAGGAGGTCACTCGAGGATTTTTGTTGGTAAGAGCATGTACAATGGTTGATAAGGTAGTCTTATCTTAAGTCTGCCACGTATGCAAGTGGTAGTAGTTTCTTGGCATTTTAGTGGTTTCTTGCATTGTTAGGGGTTTCTTGTAAGGAACAATGCACGTACTACTAGCTTAACAAAGCGATTCTAGGTTGCGTTGTACTCCAACGAGTACTACTAGTGGTCGCGAGTGTATACCTCGTTTTGTGGGTTCGATCCCTACCCGAGCACAATGACCTTTTAAAAAAAATAGTACTAATACACTTCGCTGCGAGCCAATATTATACACGGGTAGTTTGAGTTTTGAAGTCAAATGGACGTGCGGCCCCACAATCTGGGTGCACTGGACAGCCTAGACACGTGAACGGGTTTTCCTTCCCAGCATCCCGTGGCTCACGTGCTCGCCCTAGCCGCGCCTCGCTTGCAGCTTCCTCATCAGCTAGTAGCATATTTAAACTAGCGCCTCCCAATTAATCCCGAGGAGCCGGAAAAGCCTGGCGGGGCATTGGGAGCTGTGCAATATGGCTCTGTATGTAAAGTGCTCTACTACTACTCAGAGCTTGTGGCGTTGCGCATGGACTTCACTCCATTATCGGCTCTACTATAAAAGAAATTCCTCTTGACGTGTTTTTTTAAACGGAGGCAAAAGCTTTGCTTCATCTCATTCATAAAGAAGGAACTACTAACAAAGTTCGACGATATCCATTACAACTCCATAAATGGAAGCGAAACGCCTAGTCTCGTTGTATCAAATAAATCAAATGTTCTGCCCCCGCAGTAACCGTCGCTGATAAACAGGCTGCTAGTGTGTGCGTGAGAGGAGCGGCTGAGTAGGCCAGCTATGTGAGAGGAGCGGTTGCATAGAGCACCGAGAGTACTCACTAGGCCACTACGCAGGTGTACTTCCCCTGCATTGATAGTACAGCGATGGTTCTAGAGAACAGTAGTACCCTCCACTTCCAACTGTAGCTCCTTGGCCCTGAGGTTCAAGAGTTCAAAACTGGTGCACTATACTAGACTAGACTAGAAGTACAGTACATCGCACTACTAGTTGAGAAAAGTAGTACTAGTATTGCTATAGTACGAGTACGTACTCCTTCGTCACATAATGTAAGACATTTTTTGACACTAGTTGGCGTGTACAAAAAATGGCCAAAACATACCCAAAATTTCTTAATCCACGCCAAAAACTACTACCTAGTGCCAAAAATTTCTTACGAGTGCTATTATTTACAGTATAATGCAATCCCATAACGTTCCATAATGCTAGTACTTAGTAGTAAATAATAGCCTCACCCCTTCGGTGAGGAACGATCTACAGTTGGAAGGGATGAGGCCCTGCGGTTACTGAAGGAAATATGCCCTAGAGGCAATAATAAAGTTATTATTTATTTCCTTATATCATAATAAATGTTTATTATTCATGCTAGAATTGTATTAACCGGAAACATAATACATGTGTGAATACATAGACAAATAGAGTGTCACTAGTATGCCTCTACTTGACTAGCTCGTTAATCAAGATGGTTATGTTTCCTAACCATAGACATGAGTTGTCATTTGATTAACGGGATCACATCATTAGGAGAATGATGTGATTGACATGACCCATTCCGTTAGCCTAGCACTTGATCGTTTAGTATGTTGCTATTGCTTTCTTCATGACTTATACATGTTCCTGTAACTATGAGATTATGCAACTCCGTTTACCGGAGGAACACTTTGGGTGCTACCAAACGTCACAACGTAATCGGGTGATTATAAAGGAGTACTACAGGTGTCTCCAAAGGTACATGTTGGGTTGGCGTATTTCGAGATTAGGTTTTGTCACTCCGATTGTCGGAGAGGTATCTCTGGGTCCTCTCCGTAATGCACATCACTATAAGCCTTGCAAGCAACGTAGCTAATGAGTTAGTTATGGAATGATGCATTACGTAACGAGTAAAGAGACTTGCCAGTAACGAGATTGAACTAGGTATTGGATACCGACGATCGAATCTCGGGTAAGTAACATACCGATGACAAAGGGAACAAAGTATGTTGTTATGCGGTTTGACCGATAAAGATTTTCGTAGAATATGTAGGAGCCAATATGAGCATCCAGGTTCCGCTATTGGTTATTGACCGAGAATAGTTCTAGGTCATGTCTACATAGTTCTCGAACCCGTAGGGTCCGCACGCTTAACGTTACGATGACAGTTTTATTATGAGTTTATAAGTTTTGATGTACCGAAGGAGTTCGGAGTCCCGGATGAGATCGGGGACATGACGAGGAGTCTCGAAATGGTCGAGACGTAAAGATCGATATATTGGATGACTATATTCGGAGTTCGGAAAGGTTCCGAGTGGTTCGGGTATTTTTCAGAGTACCGGGGAGTTACGGGAATACGGGGGAGAAGTATTGGGCCTTATTAGGCCATACGGGAAAGAGAGAGGGGCTGCCTAGGGCAGGCCGCGCGCCCCCTAAGGCCTAGTCCGAATTGGACTAGGGGGAGGGGCTGCGCCCCCTCCTTCCTTCCCTTCTCCCTCCCCCTTCCTTGTCTCCTACTCCTAATACTTGGAAGGATTCCTAGTTGGACTAGGAAAAGGGGAATCCTACTCCCGGTGGGAGTAGGACTCCCCTAAGGCGCGCCATAGAGAGGGGCCGGCCTCCCTCCTCCTCTCCTTTAGATACAGGGGCAGGGGGCACCCCATAGACACACAAGTTGATCTACGTGATCGTTCCTTAGCCGTGTGCGGTGCCCCCCTCCACCATATTCCACCTCGGTCATATCGTCGCGGAGTTTAGGCGAAGCCCTGCGCTGGTAGAACATCATCATCGTCACCACGCCGTCGTGCTGACGGAACTCATCCCCGACACTTTGCTGGATCGGAGTCCGGGGATCGTCATCGAGCTTAACGTGTGCTGAACTCGGAGGTGTCTTGCGTACGGTACTTTGATCGGTCGGATCGTGAAGACGACGACTACATCAACCGCGTTGTCATAACGCTTCGCTTGCGGTCTCACGAGGCACGTGGACAATACTCTCCCCTCTCGTTGCTATGCCATCACCATGATCCTTGCGTGTGCGTGGGAAATTTTTGAAATTACTACGTTCCCCAACAAAGGCATCCGAGCCTGGTTTTATGCGTAGATGTCATATGCACGAGTAGAACACAAGTGAGTTGTGGGCGATACAAGTCATACTGCTTACCAGCATGTCATACTTTGGTTCGGCGGTATTGTGAGATGAAGCGGCTCGGACCGACATTACGCGTACGCTTACGCGAGACTGGTTTCACCGTTACGAGCAGTCGTGCTTAAAGGTGACTGGCGGGTGTCTGTCTCTCTCACTTTAGCTGAATTGAGTGTGGCTACGTCCGGTCCTTGCGAAGGTTAAAACAGCACTAACTTGACGAACTATCGTTGTGGTTTTGATGCGTAGGTAAGAACGGTTCTTGCTAAGCCCGTAGCAGCCACGTAAAACTTGCAACAACAAAGTAGAGGACGTCTAACTTGTTTTTGCAGGGCATATTGTGATGTGATATGGTCAAGACGTGATGCTATATTTTATTGTATGAGATGATCATGTATTGTAACCGAAGTTATCGGCAACTGGCAGGAGCCATATGGTTGTCGCTTTATTGTATGAAATGCAAACGCCCTGTAATTGCTTTACTTTATCACTAAGCGGTAGCGATAGTCGTAGAAGCAATAGATGGCGTAACGATAACGATGCTACGATGGAGATCAAGGTGTCGTGCCGGTGACGATGGTGATCACGACGGTGCTTCGAAGATGGAGATCACAAGCACAACATGATGATGGCCATATCATATCACTTACATTGATTGCATGTGATGTTTATCCTTTATGCATCTTATCTTGCTTTGTTTGACGGTAGCATTTTAAGATGATCTCTCACTTAAAATTATCAAGAAGTGTTCTTCCTGAGTATGCACCGTTGCCAAAGTTAAATCGTGCCCGGACACCACGTGATGATCGGGTGTGATAAGCTCTCGTCCATCTACAACGGGTGCAAGCCAGTTTTGCACACGCGGAATACTCAGGTTAAACTTGACGAGCCTAGCATATGCAGATATGGCCTCGGAACACGGAGACCGAAAGGTCGAGCGTGAATCATATAGCAGATATGATCAACATAGTGATGATCGGTTATGGTTTAGTTGATTTGGATCACGTGATCACTTAGATGACTCGAGAGATGTCTGTCTAAGTGGGAGTTCTTAAGTAATATGATTAATTGAACTTAAATTTATCATGAACTTAGTCCTGGTAGTATTTTGCAAATTATGTTGTAGATCAATAGCTCGCGTTGTTGCTTTCATATGTTTATTTTGATATGTTCCTAGAAAATTATGTTGAAAAATGTTAGTAGCAATGATGCGGATTGGATCCGTGATATGAGGTTTATCCTCATTGCTGCCTGAAGAATTATGTCCTTAATGCACCGCTAGATGACAGACCTATTGCAGGAAGCGGATGCGACGTTGTGAACGTTTGGCTAGCTCAATATGATGACTACTTGATAGTTTAGTGCACCGTACTTAACGGCTTAGAATCGGGACTTCAAAGACGTTTTGAACGTCATGGACCATATGAGATGTTCCAGGAATTGAAGTTAATATTTCAAGCAAATACCCGAGTTGAGAGATATGAAGTCTCCAACAAGTTCTATAGCTAAAGGATGGAGGAGAATCGCTCAACTAGTGAGCGAGTGCTCAGATTGTCTAGGTACTACAATCGCTTGAATCAAGTGGGAGTTAATCTTCCGGATAAGATAGTGATTGATAGAATTCTCTAGTCACCATCACCAAGTTAGTAGAACTTCGTGATGAACTATAGTATGCAAAGGATGATCAAAACGATTCCCGAGCTCTTCGTGATGTTGAAATCAACGAAGGTAGAAATCAAGAAAGACCACTAGTTTCAAGAGAATGGCAAAGGGAAAGAAAGGGAACTTCAAGTAGAATGACAAGCAAGTTGTCACTCCCGCGAAGAAGCCCAAAGCTGAACCTAAAGCCTGAAACTGAGTGCTTCTACTACAAAGGAAATGGTCACTGGAAGTGGAACTACTCCAAATATTTGGTGGATAAGAAGGATGGCAAAGTGAACAAGGGTATATTTGATATACAGGTTATTGATGTGTGCTTTACTAGTGTTTATAGTAGCCCCGAGTATTTGATACTTGTTCGGTTGCTAAGATTAGTAACTTCGAAACAGAGTTACTGAGAATAAACAAAGACTAGTTGAAGGGAAGTGATGATGAGTGTTGGAAGTAGTTCCAAGATTGATATGATCATCATCGCACTACCTATACTTTCGGGATTAGTGTTAAACCTAAATAAATGTTATTTGGCGTTTGCGTTGAGCATGAATATGATTTGATCATGTTTATTGCAATACAGTTATTCATTTAAAATTAGAGAATAATTGTTGTTCTGTTTAAATGAATAAAACCTTCAATGGTCATACACCCAATGAAAATAGTTTGTTGGATCTCGATCGTAGTGATACACATATTCATAATATTGATGCCAAAAGATGCAAAGTTAATAATGATAGTGCAACTTATTTGTGGCAATCGCCGTTTGGCTCATATCGGTGTAAAGCGCATGAAGAAACTCCATGCCGATGGGTTTTTGGAATCACTTGATTATGAATCATTTGATGCTTGCGAACCGTGCCTTTTGGGCAAGATGACCTGAAACTCCGTTGTTCGGAACAATGGAGCGAGATCTTGACTTGTTGGAAATAATACATACCGATGTATGCGGTCCAATGAGTGTTGATGCTCGTGGTAGGTATCGTTATTTTCTGACCTTCACAAGATGATTTGAGCATATATGAGTATATCTACTTAATGAGCACAAGTCTGAAACATTTGAAAAGTTCAAAGAATTTCAGAGTGAAGTGGAGAATCATCGTAACAAGAAAATAAAGTTTCTACGATCTGATCGTGGAGGAGAATATTTGAGTTACGAGTTTGGCCTTAATATAAAACAATGTGGAATAGTTTCACAGCTCACGCCACATGGAACACCATAAAGTAATGGTGTGTCCGAACGTCATAACCGCACTTTATTTGATATGGTGCGATCAATGATGTCTCTTACCGATTTACCAATATCATTTTGGGGTTATGCATTAGAGACAGCTGCATTCACGTTAAATAGGGCACCATTAAATCCGTTGAGACGACACCATATGAACTATGGTTTAGCGATGAAACCTAAGCCGTCGTTTCTTAAAGTTTGGAGTTGCGATGCTTATGTGAAAAAGGTTTTCAACCTGATAAGCTCGAACCCAAATCGGAAAAGTGCATCTTCATAGAATACCCAAAGGAAACTGTTGGGTACTCCTTCTATCACAGATCCAAAGGCAAAACAGTCGTTGCTAAGAATGGATCCTTTCTAGAGAAGGAGTTTCTCTCGAAAGAAGTGAGTGGGAGGAAAGTAGAGCTTAATAAGGTAATTTGTACCTTCTCCCGAATTGGAAACTAGTTCATCACTGAAATCAGTTCCAAAGTGATGCCTACACCAATTAGTGAGGAAGCTAATGATGATGATCATGAAACTTCAAGATCAAGTTACTACCAAAACCTCGTGAGGTCAAAGCGAGTAAGATCCGCACCAGAGTGGTACGGTAATCCTATTCTAGAAGTCATGTTACTAGACCATGATAAACCTACGAACTATGAGGAAGCGATGATGAGCCCAGATTCCAGCGAAATGGCTTGAGGCCATAAAATCTGAGATATGATCCATGTATGAGAACAAAGTATGGA
The DNA here is from genome assembly GCA_021605145.1 of Aegilops bicornis. Classification (NCBI taxonomy): domain Eukaryota; kingdom Viridiplantae; phylum Streptophyta; class Magnoliopsida; order Poales; family Poaceae; genus Aegilops; species Aegilops bicornis. The sequence continues at coordinate 113,161,792 of CM038672.1, forward strand.
CTTTGATTGACTTGCTCGATGATCAGCAAGCCATGTTAAATAAATGGATCTTCAAGAGGAAGACATATGCTGATAGTAGTGTTACTATCTACAAAGCTAGACTTGTCGAAAAAGGTTTTTGACAAAGTTCAAGATGTTGGATACAATGAGATTTTCTCACTCGTATCGATGCTTAAAAGTCTGTCCGAGTCATGTTAGCAATTGCCACATTTTATGAAATCCGGCAAATGGATGTCAAAACTGCATTCCTTAATGGTTTTCTTAAAGAAGAGTTGTATATGATGCAACCGTAAGATTTTGTCAATCCTAAAGGTGCTAACAAAATGTGCAAGCTCCAACGATCCATTAATGGACTGGTGCAAGCATCTCGGAGTTGGAATATACGCTTTGATGTGTTGATCAAAGCATATGGTTTTATACAGACTTTTGGAAAGGCCTGTATTTACAAGAAAGTGAGTGGGATCACTACAGCCTTTCTGATAAGTATATGTGAATGACATATTGTTGATCGGAAATAATGTAAAATTATTCTGCAAAGCATAAAGGATTGTTTGAAAGGAGTTTTTCAAAGAAAGACCTCGGTGAAGCTGCTTACATATTGAGCATCAAGATCTATAGAGATAGATTAAGACGCTTGATAAGTTTTTCAATGAATACATACCTTGACAAGATTTTGAAGTAGTTCAAAATGGAACAGTGAAAGAAAGAGTTCTTGCCTGTGTTACAAGGTGTGAGATTGAGTAAGACTCAAAACCCGACCACGGCAGAAGATAGAAAGAGAATGAAAGTCATTCCCTATGCATCAGCCATAGGTTCTATAAAGTATGTCATGTGTGTACCATATCTATTGCATACCCTACCACTAAGCTTGGCAAGGAGTGCAATAGTGATCTAGGAAGTAGATCAATGGACAGCGGTCAAAATTATCCTTAGTGGAATAAGGATACGTTTCTCGATTATGGAAGTGAAAAAGGTTCGTAAGTAAAGGGTTATGTCGATGCAAGTTTTAACACTAATCTAGATGACTCGAGTCTCAATCTGGATACATATTGAAAGTGGGAGCAATTAGCTAGAGTAGCTCCGTGCGAGCATTGTAGACATAGAAATTTGCAAAATACTTACGGCTCTGAATGTGACAGACCCGTTGACTAAAATTATCTCACAAGCAAAACATGATCACACCTTAGTACTCTTTGGGTGTTAATCACATAGCGATGTGAACTAGATTATCGACTCTAGTAAACCCTTTGGGTGTTGGTCACATGTCGATGTGAACTATGGGTGTTAACCACATATAGATGTGAACTATTGATGTTAAATCACATGGCGATGTGAACTAGATTATTGACTCTAGTGCAAGTGGGAGATTGAAGGAAATATGCCCTAGAGGCAATAATAAAGTTATTATTTATTTCCTTATATCATGATAAATGTTTATTATTCATGCTAGAATTGTATTAACGGAAACATAATACATGTGTGAATACATAGACAAACAGAGTGTCACTAGTATGCCTCTACTTGACTAGCTCGTTAATCGAAGATGGTTATGTTTCCTAACCATAGACATGAGTTGTCATTTGATTAACGGGATCACATCATTAGGAGAATGATGTGATTGACATGACCCATTCCGTTAGCCTAGCACTTGATCGTTTAGTATGTTGCTATTGCTTTCTTCATGACTTATACATGTTCCTATAACTATGAGATTATGCAACTCCGTTTACCGGAGGAACACTTTGGTGCTACCAAACGTCACAACGTAATCGGGTGATTATAAAGGAGTACTACAGGTGTCTCCAAAGGTACATGTTGGGTTGGCGTATTTCGAGATTAGGTTTTGTCACTCCGATTGTCGGAGAGGTATCTCTGGGTCCTCTCGGTAATGCACATCACTATAAGCCTTGCAAGCAACGTAGCTAATGAGTTAGTTATGGAATGATGCATTATGTAACGATTAAAGAGACTTGCCAGTAACGAGATTGAACTAGGTATTGGATACCGACGATCGAATCTCGGGTAAGTAACATACCGATGACAAAGGGAACAAAGTATGTTGTTATGCGGTTTGACCGATAAAGATCTTCGTAGAATATGTAGGAGCCAATATGAGCATCCAGGTTCCGCTATTGGTTATTGACCGAGAATAGTTCTAGGTCATGTCTACATAGTTCTCGAACCCGTAGGGTCCGCACGCTTAACGTTACGATGACAGTTTTATTATGAGTTTATAAGTTTTGATGTACCGAAGGAGTTCGGAGTCCCGGATGAGATCGGGGACATGACGAGGAGTCTCGAAATGGTCGAGACGTAAAGATCGATATATTGTACGACTATATTCGGAATTCGGAAAGGTTCCGTGTGGTTCGGGTATTTTTCGGAGTACCGGGGAGTTACGGGAATACGGGGGAGAAGTATTGGGCCTTATTGGGCCATACGGGAAAGAGAGAGGGGCTGCCTAGGGCAGGCAGCGCGCTTCCAAGGCCTAGTCCGAATTGGACTAGGGGAGGCTGCGCCTCCTTCCTTCCCTTCTCCCTCCCCTTCCTTGTCTCCTACTCCTAATACTTGGAAGGATTCCTAGTTGGACTAGGAAGGGGAATCCTACTCGGTGGGAGTAGGACTCCCCTAGGGCGCGCCATAGAGAGGGTCGGCCCTCCCCTCCTCCACTCCTTTATATACGGGGGCAGGGGGCACCCCATAGACACACAAGTTGATCTACGTGATCGTTCCTTAGTCGTGTGCGGTGCCCCCCCTCCACCATATTCCACCTCGATAATATCGTCGCGGAGTTTAGGCGAAGCCCTGCGCTGGTAGAACATCATCATCGTCACCACGCCGTCGTGCTGACAGAACTCATCCCCGATACTTTGCTGGATCGGAGTCCGGGGATCGTCATCGAGCTGAACGTGTGCTGAACTTGGAGGTGCCGTGCGTTCGGTACTTGGATCGGTCGGATCGTGAAGACGCGTCTTACTACATCAACCGTGTTTTCATAACGCTTCCGCTTACGGTCTACGAGGGTACGTGGACAATACTCTCCCCTCTTGTTGCTATGCCATCACCATGATCCTTGCGTGTGCGTAGGAATTTTTTTGAAATTACTACGTTCCCCAACAGTTACTACGCTCTTATCTCCTCCTCGCCAGTTCTCCTCCCCCGAAGAGAAGGCAGTTCGTCGCTGCTCCCATGGATTCGACAGGCGGTTCTCCTCCTCGTCGGGGTTGGGAGACCTTTAACGACGATCCTCTGGGAGAAATCGCACGCCGCTCCGACGTCCTCACCGCCGCAAGACTCGGTGCTTCCTGCACCAACTTTTTCAAGACGCTGCTTAAACATGCTTGGGAAAAGGCCATGCTTGTTGGTCTTCCATGCGTCCTCGAGGAGAAGGTTCTTCTATGGGACAATCCTTCAAATAGTCCACCGCTCCCTGGCCATGGTTGCACGTTGACTCCGCTAGAGTTGCCGGCGTTGAGAGGTAGTCGGATTTTGTCCGATGAGCAGGTCAGTAATGGAGTTTGATCATGTAGTACTTAGTTATTCCATTTCCATCCCATAATTTCTCCGCTGCCCACCATCTTATATATAGGTCTGGGTCGGTGCCAATGAAGATTGGCTTGCATACCTCTGGCCGGATACCACCATCATTTTGCACAACATCCACAGCAGTGCGGCCGTTCCTGTAGACCCCTTCTCCACCATTGGGATCGGCCTTCCGGACTGGCTGGGCTTGAATACGTATGATGATGCCTACATGAGATTGAAGAAGATAGCAATTGCGGACCCGCCGACAAAGCGATGCGGCTACGACGATTACTATCTCATGGCGGTGTTCGACATAAGGATTGCCATCAATGCAAGAGGCAGTAACGGCAGAGGCTGGCGCATGTTGGCGGCGGCAGATTTGTACCCCTACACGTTCGAAGACGCCGTGCGCCATCCAGGCCGAATCTTCACGGTGACAAGCCAGGGGACTTGTTTCATCTGGTTGCCATCCTACGGTACGAGAGATTACAAACGGAATGCACAAACCATCATTTGCATCCCTAGCGGTACTCCATTATTTTGCAAAGGACCAGTCATCCCCGATCAAAATAAGATCGCCGATCCTGGATGTGCATTTGCATCCGCGATTCGGTCTAACCTGGAACCTTGTAGCTGACTTTTGCATATTGGGATCAACTATCTTAGCAGTCGTTACCCATGGTACCACTGATGTACAACATGGACACACAATCTACCACGATCGGACCGTCACCATCTACCCATTTTAACCCTCTCGCCTTCTCTTTCATTGTTGTACTAGTAGTATACTTAGTAGTACTAGTAGGAGTACTTTTTACCTTGGAGGACGTGTATAGCTAGCTAGGCCCTTGAAGACTTGAACCCACTAGCTGACACCATTTTTGTTTTTCCATGTCTTACTATCTCATCCATGTAGCCAAGAGTGGCTATATATAATAAGCCGGTTATTTTACTTCCTCTATACCGGAGTAGTACTATTTGGTCGCACAAGACATCGACCGCCATATTTGAGCACAAATTATTATGCATGGACCTTGACTATATGCGTCACCATGTGTCCAGATCTCGGATGCCGCATGTACCGGATGAACGGCGCGAGTTCGACCTCGTGATGCTACGTGGGTGCCGAGGAACACTCTTGGAGAGTACTCGCTTTTCATCGGGGACAGCTACCCCATTGTGAAGCGGATGCCACCTTCCGTGCCACGACATGGAAGGCCTGCCGTTCATGAAGCATGGTTGTGTCTTCAAGGCGCATCACGGATGAACGACATGCTGGGACACGCTATCCCTGATTTATGCCGCTTTAGCTTGGATGAGTCTCCATCGTGTGGAACCGGACTAGAAAGCTGCGACAATGATTCCCGTTGCCCACCGCTATGGATCGTGCCATCCATGAAGAACACCTGGGACTGGAACTTGGGGGAGGACATGGAGCCCATCTATAACATGTAAGTGGAGTACGGTAATTGTGAACGGTAGCGTTGTGAATATATGTAGACTAATCATGCACAAATTTATCACATGAATTGGAGATGAACTTGTATGGCATACTGGCATTTGTCCTTTAGAATTTATTACTAGTAAATGTGTTATGTGTACGTGCAACTTGTGTGGTTGTTGCACGGGCTCCAACACGCTCTTTGAGAAAAAAAAGGTGGCACAACTTTGGATATACGTGACGTGGCGGCATCATACAGTAGCATCGTTCGCTATAGTTGTAGTACACTCCTACTAGGACCGACAACTCCTATAAAACCTTGCGCTTGGCTCTTTGCCTCTTTGGGAGGTTCAACAGTTCGTACTCGTGTGAACCTTGCACTTGGCTCTTCGCCTCTTGGAAGGTCCAACAATGATGATACTACAATACAATATGCTTCCGCAATCGACACCGATTGAACTGCTGCATGTCCACCGCATGACGAGGGCGAGGGAGAGGGAGAGGGCGCCTGTAGTCAAAACCCTCTCCTCGTCCTGCAAACCATCAGCGTGGGCGAGAGAGGCGTAGTAAGCAAGCTTCTCCTCGTCCGGCGAGTTGACGGGACACATCAAAGCAGTACTAGTACTAGTAGTAGTCCATACTGCGTCCTTTCCGATTAATATGGCTTAATTTGAAACGAGAAAAATACACTGGCGGTCAACGTATGTAACAATATGCTCTTTACGGTCACTATATATAGTTTTGCGTTGATTATACGATCACTAGCTCATCGTAGAGCACCGTATTGCACCCTACTGACCGGCCACATAGTCGACATGGCACTTTGTTGACTGGTTAAATTGTCACCTGGTTTCGGGTCCCACTGCCGGTTGGCAGAGCAAAGAAATCAGTTAAACAAAACTTTACGCAGGCACGACACGAGTCCAACCCTTGCGCCCGAACCGTCCTGGTTGTGTATGTGAGTGCATGCACGTGTCCTCCCTCGGTCTTCCAACAAAGAGTGTACATCGGCTATAAAACAAAGAGTGTGGTAGTACATGATGTACATCTATACTTCCAATGCATTTAGCCTTTAATCTAAATTGATATTGAGTGACTAATGCACCAACTTGTGCTGTAGGTATAGGCTACATGTCTATCCTTAATTACAGCATGCAACAGCCTTCATTTAATCTTCTTATCTCAATGGTCGCATGCACACATAAATCTGCTACTTTTGGGCGTTAATTATACCCTGGTCAATGTGTAAATCTCTAAATGTACAGTCTTTCACGGACGTAGGGAGTAGGTTGAGCACTTGAGCGTGAGCGTGTGTGTTGCGTCGTGTGCTGTGTGCCACATGGGTGCGTGAGTGTTGCGTGCGTCCATGTGGAGTACGTGTGAGTGTTGCATGTTGCATGCATGCATGCATGCATGGGGCTTACTCCTTCCCATTGACATGTTCATATTTCAAGCTTCCTCTGTTCCCTCCATATGGTGATACTCCTTCTGTTCCCAAATAGTACGGAGTAAAGCCTCCCTCTGCTCCCAAATCTGAGTATTTGTCTTTCTACAGATTTCAACAAGTGACTAGGTACAGAGCAAAATGAGTGAAGTGAGCGTAGAGGCATAGGGATACTGTAGAAAGGAAGGCCTCGCGATCCATTATTCCCCATCTCGGTCAGAGAGAACTATTCAACTAGTCTTGGCAGTGAAGTGACAATATACGCTGCAGCAAATGGGACACGTAATTAATAAGCTGAACCAGTGTGTTGGTGTTACTAAATCAGCCTTACCCAGTACTGCCATCATGTTTGCCAGCAGAGCACGTTTCCGCAAATACGCCTACGCACCTCTGTCCTCCATTAACTGACATATGGGCCCTCTTGTGGTAGACCCACATGTCATCGGTGTAACTATTTACACTCCAAAGGACGGTGCCTATATCCTGGTAGTAGTACTAGTAGAATTGAGATTTAATGCACTTTCTTCCCCGTCTTCCACTCTTCTTCCTCCTCTCTTCTTCTTCCTCCTCTCTTCCCCATCATCGGCCGCACACCATTTACCCCCGCTCACTGCTCGTCCGCCCGGGCCATCTTCCTTGGTAGCTCGCGCGTACCATATCCCCCGCTCCTTTGCTCGGCCACACGAGGAGAAGCTTCTTCGCCGCCCGAATCCACTTCCCTGCCGCTCGCAGCACCGAAAACCCCAATGGCGTAACCGACGACACGCAGAGCAGCGATTGGAATTCCCTCCCGATGTTCTCTTGGACCAGATCTGTAGTCGTATGGACCTACTCAAGACCGTCCGTCTGGCTGCATGCTCGGTGTCTTTGTACCGCTCTACCCGCTCGCAACCGGCCGGCTCTTTTCAAGACACCCTGCTTGTCGATGCCCGATCCTCGCAGTGGCCCGGCATAACCGACTTGACGATCCTACAAAGGTTGCCGTGGTGCCCCTCGACATGCTACCACTACCCGCCCACTGTCCTTCATGCGCGGCCACTACTGGGCGGGCATGAAGGCCAACTGGATCGTCCTCATCCACCACACCGGTAGTCCGTGGCATCTCGTGGATATCTACACCCAGCGAGAGATCACCCTTCCATCGTTGGATACCGCCGCCATCGAGCCTCGCGGCCCGCCGGACACTCCTGCCTACTACGCACGAGACGAGTCAAGCTTTTGGCTCGACCTGCTTGCGTAAAGTTGTAATCATGAAGTGCCCACACCATCGAAGACTACATGGATTACAAGCTCATTGCCTTGTTCAACATGGGATTAGTCTATCTGGAATCCGGTTGCCATACATGGTTATGGCTCATCATCAATCCTATTGAGGCAACATTTCTGTCTGATGCTATAGTGCGCGATGGCATCATTTACGCGGTCGACGCACAGATTGGCTGCCTATAGCCCTATACTGGTGGAATCTATCATCGTGTAATTGTTCTATCTCATCTCATCTTTACCTTATGAATACGACTGTCTGTTCATTTGTTACAAATTTAGAATGCATAGCACGTTTATAACCACATCATTGTTATATGTTCCTCTCATTTCCTAGATTTTTATGACCACACATGTTATTGTTAGAGTTGATATGAGAAAAATTGACATCTAATGATTGTTAGAATACATATTATGAGCATAACATCATGATTGTTATATGTTACTCTCGTTTACAAGATTTTTATAACAACACATGTTATTGCTTAGAGTTGATATGAGAATAGTAGTAGTAAGTGCTATGGTAGAATATGAGTAGGTATTTGTCATAGCTGTTTTCCTCTCATTGTTACATGATGTTTGAACCATGACATGTTGCTAGAATATGAAAGCCATTGGCTTATTTTTTTAACTTGGGGTATGATTATGACCACGGCATTGCAATTCTCTGTCTATGATATGTGTAACTGTTATAATAATCTTAATTCCACACATACTCTGAACATGATTGTTTGTTTTTGTCCTTTTGGTCTCCAATTTGAATTGTTGCAGCGGATGCAAATGCGCTGGCTTTCATGATTCCAGGACCTGGAATCATACCAGCCGATGGGTGCTGGTTTATCGCTTGTTCAGTTGACGGCGGTCATTTGATGCTCATTCGCACGTACCAAATTGACCAAACCGTTATATCAAACCACATGCAGTACAATGCATGGGCCGTTCGTGACATTGATGGCTATGGCTGCTTCGTGTTCGAGAAAGATCCCAGCTCCGTTGGGCCAGGCATATTCAACTGGAGGCGGGATTACAACCTCGGCAACCACTCCTTGTTCCTCGGGCTCAATTATCCGATCATCCAACCAATCATCGATCATATCACCGGCGATGATTACTGTGCTATGCAACTTCCATTCGTGAGGGGGAGCTGTGTTTACACATCATACCATGGGTTTCATGAATCACCATATCCAAAGATTCATCGACATAGCTTGTTGCCAGATAATCTTCAGTGTGTGAAAGGCATCTAGCTTCCATGCGATGGATGGCTTTTGCAAATCCGACATGCGGCGATGTGGTTCATGCCAGCAGCAAATATGCACAACTTGATTCGTGCCGATATCTAGACTGATCCATGTATTCTGATGCTGTAGCACGACCCTCTTTGTTGGATATTATGTACTGTTGTTAGTTTGAAGCACTCCTCTGGTTTGAAGGATAGATACCTTCCTGGGATCAAGTGCATCCTAACTCACCTGCGTAGGATGTACTGATAATGATGATGAACATGCTATGCAGAAGCAATATATATATATATATATATATATATATATATATATATATATCAGTTAGGCTTCAAGTGCGTACTTGTTAGTTAAACCTATGTATAAATTGTGACACTAAATAAGACTATTAAGTAGTACAAAGAGCAGACTAGTATACGTCGGTCAAATTATTCATCATGTCCACACATTGAATTGACGTGACAACATGCTGCATGTGAGGTGACACAAGAATCCTGCGGCATGTTCGGGTATTCGACTTCAGATTTGGAGTACCACTTATCTGTCAAATCTTTCATCATTCACTTAAAACAATCGATTGATCATACATTGAGTACCATATAACCGGAATTACCGATGCAAGTCCAAGAAGGATTGGCCCGTCACGGGTCAAGGCGTCAAGTTCGATCCCACGCATCAGAGCTGATCGAGCACCTTGAGGCCAAAGTGAGTCGACACATGAGATTTCAGTCTCTGATCGATTTGTTCATACCAACCATCGACAGCGAGCACGGAATATGCTACACCCAACCTGAGAAACTTCCAGGTAAGACACCGATCGGCCGTCTACTTGCACAAACATATTCCTTTCTTTATAGCTCTATTTTTATTTTTAGATGCAGACCTGGTGAAGCAATTACAATTTGACAGTTAATAAAAAGTGAAACAAGTGACTGCAACATGCCAAAGATGTTACGAAAATGCAAACTAGGTACACTAGAACATGTATTCCACAATACTGCAGGTATCACACTGAGTGGCCTAAGGAAGCATTTCTTCCAGCGCAATTCCAGGGTGTTCAAAAGGGCCACGTGGATGCGTCGCAAGATACAGTCGGAGTGCGGCATGCACGCGATGTGTCACAAGACCGGCAATACCTTGCCGGTGATGGTCAAAGGCCGGCAAACGGGCAGCAAAAAAGGTTCTGGTGCTGCACACCAACAAGAACTTCGACCAGCAGAGGACCAACTGGGTGATGCACCAGTACCACCTCGGGGACCTGGAGCAAGAGAAGGAGCGGGAGCTGGTACTCTGCGAGATTTTCTACCGCATTTAACACTAGGGCCAGGAGTAAAAGATTATAAGTTAGTTTGGTATTGGTAGTTGTACTACCTTGTCGTCCGCAAGTTGGTATTGTTGTTAACGATCTTTTGGTATGAACTTGCATTTGCTTCCAACCATCATGTCGAGGGTCGACGTGGATATAAAGCTGAATCATTTGTTTCGAAATGAATTCTCAGGCACCTGATTTTTATTTGATGGGTAGCATAAGCACCCGCCGTTCGAATTCCCAGTTCTGCAGTTTTTTCAAAACAAGTGCATGCACTTATTATCACGATAAAAAAACAATATCCGTGCTGCATCCCAGTTATTAGTCTATGCTTGCAGAATTCTCTCGTTTATTGAGCACGTATATTGTTTTTTCAGGTCGAGCAAATTTCAGCTGGGTTGTAGACTACCCAGGGTTAGTTTTGTTTTTAACAGGCCCAGCCCATGACGACAACGGGGCACAAATATCCAGCAGGTATCTACTGGCCTCTGGCCCGCCAGCGTTAGTTATATTTTGTCTTACAACATCCGCAGGCAGTTTTTTTACTGAATCAAACACACAGCCCAGTTCTATTTTCCTCTTGAAACGCATGTCCTACATCCATTTTCTAATCTCTACCTATAGTTTTACTAGTTCATATACACGTATCATTATATTGAAAACACATAAAATTCCTTTTCATATTTACATCCTTATTTTTGTTGTTTTTTCCCACCCAGCTGATTTTTTACCACCGGTTTTCCTTAAACCAACTCAATTGTCCCACGTCTTATTTGCTTACAAAAACAAAACGATTTTTTGGCAAATCAATAAGTTCTTAAAAATGTTTATCATTTCGGATTACAACAGTTTGGACTCCACGAAATATGCAAAATAAGGTTGAACTTTTGACTGTGGTCCCGGCAGTAAAATGGGTTGTAATAAATTACTTAAGAATTAGCAAATGGGCTGCAAATTATAAAAATAGAAATTGGGCTGAAAATTATAAAAAATACCAATGGGGCTTTATGTTGTCTGCCACTTTTTTGGTGGTTGACTTGTGGGCCTATACAAGTCTTAAAAAAGAAACTTAGTCAACAATCGACTCTACCAGCGTCAGACCGCATGCTTATTCAGTCTCTGATCTTCCTGCCCCAGCCGCCCAAACCAGCGCCGTCGGAACCGCCTGCTCCCGCCTCCTGTGGCAGGCAGTGCTGACGGGCAGGCCTCACGGCCCCATCATACTCGCATCCCTGGCCTGTCTATCCCTCTACTCACCCACACCTTCTGTTATTCTCCGGCGACGGCAGCCGAACCAGTCAACCCTCATACTCTCCATCACAGGCAGCCATCGTCGTGTCTTTGCCGGCTCCGTGTCGCTCCTTCAGAGGGCCTCGCCGTCGTCCATCGCCTCGGTGCTCTCGGACAAGCGTGGTCAACGATGTCCATCCAACGGCCGTAGTGCTTCTTCAACCTCCGGTCTTCTTGCCCCAGCCGCCCAAAGCAGCGCCGGTCGTGCTGCATGCTCCTGCCTCCTGTGGCCGGCTGTGTTGTCGCGGAGACCTCACCGTCCCCATACTACTCCCACCGCTGGCCAGGCCATCCCGCCACTCACCCACTCCCCCTGTTATTCTGCGGCGGACGGCCTCACATCAGAAGCCGAACGGTGAACCCTCGTACTCCTCTCCGCGTGGGCATCCACTGCCGCGTCTTCCCCGGCTCAGCGTCGTCCCCTTCCTAGGCCTTGCCATCGTCCACCGCCCTGGTGCTCTCGGCGCGGCGTGGTCAATGTAGTCAATGACCGACTTCCATCGGAAGAGTACTATACGTGGAGAGGCTGACAGCTGGGTCCACGGCAACCGCAAGGAAGTGCCTCCTTATTACGCACAAAATAATTATTCCTCCACCTGACAGCAGGGACCCACCGGACGGACCACCAGTATTTCGCAGAAAAAACGTTTCCCCCCTGACTGCTGTGACCCATCGGACAGGCCACCGTATTTTGCGAAAAAAACATTTGCGCCTGACTGCTGGGACCCACTGGACGGACCACCGTATTTCACGAAAAAAATGTCCCCCCCGTCACTCGGACCCACCGTAAGTGCCTCCTTATTACGCATGTAAAATGAATACTCCCCCTGCTAGCTGGGACCCACCATGGTGGGAGGCTGACTTGTGGGCCTACTAAGTTGACGCGGACAGAGGGCTTTGTCAACTTAGTCAATATGAACGATTCTAGCTCCAGTGACCGTACGATGTCCATCCAACGGCCTTCGTGCTTCTTCAATCTCTGCTCTTCCTGCTCCAGCCGCTCAAACAAGCGACGGCGGGAGTGCCTGCTCCCTCCTCCCCGTGGCCGGCTGTATTGCCGCGCAGGCCTCACCGCGCCACCGTACTCCCATCGCTGGCCTAGCCATCCCTCAACTCACCCACACCTGCTGTTATTCTCCGGCGAGGGCAGACGAACCCTCGTACAGTCGTACTCCCCTCCGCGTGGGAAACAAACGCTGAGTCTTCCCTACCTCCGTGTCTTTCCCTTCCTAGGTCTCGCCGTCGTCCACCGCCCTGGTGGTCTCGGCGCGGCGTGGTGAACGTTGTCAAGGAACGACTTCCATCGGACGTGGACTGTACGTGGAGAGGCTGACAGCTGGGTTCATGGCCGCAGCAAGGAAGTGCCTCCTTATTACGCGCAAAATATTTATTCCTCCACCTGACATCTGGGACCCACCGGAAGGGCCTCTATATTTTGTGAAAAAAATGTGCCTCACTGACATGTCGCACTCCACCACCATCTTCGCACGCAATGAAGTGCCTCCTTATTACGCACAAAAAATGAATACTCCCCCTGCCAGCTGGAACCCAGCATAGTGGGAGCCTGACTTGTGGGCCTACCAAGTTGACGGCGACGGAGAGCTTTGTCAACTTAGTCAATATGAACGATTCTAGCACCTGTTACCGTACGATGTTCATCCAACGACCGTAGTGCTTCTTCAACCTCTGGTCTTCTTGCTCCAGCCGCCCAAACCAGCGCCGGTCGTGCCACGTGCTCCTGCCTCCCGTGGCCGGCTGTGATGCCGCGGAGGCCTCACCGCCCCCTACTACTCCCACCGCTGTCCAGGCCATGCCTCTACTCACCCACACCCCCGTTATTCTGCGGCGGCAAAGAGCCTCACACCGCAGCCGAATCAGTGAACCTCGTACTCCTCTTCGCAGCATCCACCGCTGCGTCTTCCCGGCTCGAAGTTGTCCCCTTCAAGGCCTCGCCCGTCGTCCACCACTGTGGTGCTCTCGGCGCCGGCGTGGTCAACATGGTCAAGGAACGACTTCCATCGGACGTGGATCAGACGTGGAGAGGCTGACAGCTGGGTCCACGGCCGCAGCAAGGAAGTGCCTCCTTATTACGCGCAAAATAATGATTCCTCCACCTGACAGCGGGGACCCACCAGATGGGCCACCGTATTTCGTGAAAAAAACGTTTCCCACTGGCTGATGGGACCCACCAGCTACATCTTCGCACGCAAGGAAGTGCGTCCGGGCAAAAAAACGATTCGCCCCCCTGACTGCTGGGACCCACCAGCTACATCTTCGCATGCAAGGAAGTGCGTCTGGGCAAAAACGATTCGTCTCTCGATGCTGGGACCCACCAGCTACATCTTCGCACGCAAAGGAAGTGCGTCCGGCAAAAACGATTCGCCTCTCGACCGCTGGGACCCACCAGCTACATTTTCACACGCAAGGAAGTGCTCTACGTGACCCACCGGTCGAAGCGCACGTAGCGTTTTATTTTGGTCGCGAACGGTACGCACATACCGGTCGTTGTAGAGGCGCCGCACGTGTCGTAGTAGAGGCGTGCATGTAGCATGTACACGCACGCATACGCCGTGGTGCAAGAAAGAAAATACGGCCACGTACATACATACGGGCAGGGTCTCGAACGCCTACTCGCGCATACGTACAGCGAGGGCTCTTGTACATGGCTGGGTCGAAACGGAGAAAAAGCATCGTCGTCGTGTTCATGGGGAGGCAACGGAATGCGCCGTGTTCATGGGGAGGGAACGGAATGCGTCGTGTTCATCGGGAGGCAACGGAACGTGTGGGAGCCAACCGGCTTGGACGGAACAGGCGATGGAAACGAGTCCTGGCGTACCACACAACGGAGGAAACGGCCTTGTGTTCGACCGGCCACGTTCAAAACGGGGTCCTATTGATCGGGAGGGGTCTGGCATACCGCAAAACGGAGGAAACAGACCTCCTACGTTTGAAACGGGGGTCCTGTTGATCGGGAGGGGTGTGGCGTACCGCAAAACAGAGGAAACGGACCTCCTATGGTCAAAACGGGGTCCTGTTGATCGGGAGGTGTGGCGTGCATCAAGAAACGGATGAGACGGACCTCCTACGGTCGAAACGGGGGTCCTGTTCATCGGGAGGGGTGTGGCGTACCACAAAACAGGACTCCACGGAATACTATTCATCTCCACCGTCGACCTCCTCCAGCCTCCACGGGCTACCATCGACCTCCTCCAGCCTCCACGGGCTCCTGTTCATCCAGCCTCCACCACGCGCTACTCCACCGGCCATCGCTCAACCACCCTCCACCATCTACTATTCATCCAGCCCTCCACACCACGGGTCCTCTTCAACCACCCCTCCACGGGCACCCCTCCATCGCTCATCGCTCATCCAGCCCTCCACACCACGGGGTCCTGTTCAACCACCCTCCATGGCCACCTCCATCGTCTCATCGCTCATCCAGCCCTCCACACCACGGGTCATGTTCATCCAGAGGCAAACGCTATCGCCACTATTCATTTAACCCCGCATAGCGATCATCGCTCATCCTGCAGGCGATCGACCGGCTTCAGCTTAGCAGCAGAGCGAAGGAATTGCTCGATCAGTTCGATTAACAGCCATCGATCGATCGCTGGGTTCAAGAACGCCAGAGCCTACAAAGGTAATCGCCCGGGTTCGCGAGAGCCCAACGCCTCGCTCGGGTTCGCTTAGAGCCAACGCCGCACACACACGCCAGCGACGCGTGTAACGAGAGAAAGCGTGCATCGCTTCGCCCTCGACCTCCCACCGTGAACCGCAACTCCCGAAATTTTCCTCCCCTCGCTTCTACCACGGTTTTTTCCGTCATGGACGGCCCAAAGAATGTCATGCAGCTGCGTCTCCGGCCCGCCCAGACGAAAAGCCCATTTTCATCATGATTTTTTGTCATAGAAGTAGGAGCCCACCACATCTATGATGATACCGGGTTTTGTCACAATTATCGTCATAGAAGTGTCATATGTATGACAGAAAAAAGTTCCGTTCGGCCCAAAATGTCACGGATGTGTCTTTTTTTTGTAGTGTGTCCCCGCGATCTGTATACTGATTTTGTGTCATGTTCTACCCTCCAGGTCTTGTTGGATGTCGCGAGTATTCCCCCGAGCTGTTTTGTTCTTGTTTTGACGGCCGGATGGGTTGGTATGGTGCTCTGCTTGGGCTGCTGCTTTATCCGGACCGAATTGTGGTCGGCCTACCGCATTATTTGATGGTGGTGTGGGCTCCAACGCACTGCCATCGTATTGAGGGAGCCACCTACTCTTGGGGTGGCTTATGTCTGGGTTGTTAAGGCCGTATTCTTGGGCGGCCAGGACCTTGGTCCATCTATCATTGAGCAAATCTTGGCTCGCTTGAAGCTGCAGATGCTTCTTCCTTAGGATCCTTGCAGTAGCTATGAGCCGGCATTTAAAGCGCTCCTGTTCGAGAGGTTCCTTAGGCACAATAAAATCCTCGTTGCCGAGGGTCTCTTCTTCACCGGATAGTGGGAGATAATTGTTATCCTCCGAGTCGCCATATGTGGCATGTTCATCAGGGATGTCTTGCCCTCCTTCATGTTCCTCCTGTTCGGATCCTACCTTGACAGGGTCTTCATTGTCTGGAGTGTTATCTTCTCCGGTGCTAGTATTGTTTTCTCTTGAGCAACGTGACTTAGAGCGGCACCGGGCGCGCCGATGTTCGGACTGTGTACTAGGAGGCTTATCTTTGACTGGGTCCTCCTTGTCATCGTCGAGAGCGTCGTTGGGTGTGTCTACCATACACACGTCGTACCATGAAGTGGCCATCCCGCGTCTAGCGGGTAGTCAGTTCTGGCCTTGCCCCTCATCGTCGTCCATACCGTCGATGTCTTCGAAGCCGAGGCCAAGCGTGTTGGTTGGGTCTTCGACAGTGGCTATGAAGTGGGTGGCGGGTGGGAAGCAAAATTCTCCATCATCCGCCGCAAGTTCAAACCAAACATAGTTCGGCGGCGAGTCACCTGCCATGGATAGGTTTTTTAGTGAATTTAGTACGTCGCCCATGGGCGAGTGTTGGAAGATGTTTGCGGTGCTGAACTTGAAGATCGATAACCGATTGAGTTCGGCATCCGCGGACTCGCAGGGTTCGGAAGTTGTTGCCGGAGACGAGTCTGGGGTTCCGTTGATGCAGATATCATAATAAGTAGAATCCGTGTGCGGCTCCAACGCCGCTGGATCAGCAGCCTCAGTGACAGGGTTGAGCTTCCCATCTTCGGATGACTCGATCTGATTCAGATCTAAGGCCGGAGTTGTTGCAGGAGCTATCTCCTGGATGGGGCCCGATGACAGGTTTAGGCCATGCTCATCGGGGCGAAGGGGCGCGGTGGCCGTGGTTTCGACTCCGTTGAAGATCAAGTCTCCACGGATGTCTGTGATGTAGTTCAAGCTCCCATATCTGACCTGACGGCCAGGGGCGTAGCTGTCGATCTGCTCCAGATGGCCAAGGGAGTTGGCCCACAGTATGAAGCCACCGAATAGGAAGATCTGTCCGGGGAGGAAGGTTCCTCCTTGGACAGCGTCATTGCCGATGATTGAAGGGGCCATCGAACCTTTCGTCGACGGCACAGTGGAACTCTCAATGAAAGCACCAATGTCGGTGTCAAAACCGGCGGATCTCGGGTAGGGGGTCCCGAAATGTGCGTCTAGGGTCGATGGTAATAGGAGACGAGGGACACGATGTTTGCCCAGGTTCGGGCCCTCTCTATGGAGGTAATACCCTACTTCCTGCTTGATTGATCTTGATGAATATGAGTGTTACAAGAGTTGATCTACCACGAGATCGTAATGGCTAAACTCTAGAAGTCTAGCCTGTATGACTATGGTAATGTGTATATGTCTATCCGGACTACGCTCTCCGGTTTATATAGACACCGGAGAGATCTAGGTTTACATGGAGTCAGTTACATCAGAGGGAATCTACATAGTCGGTTGCCAAGCTTGCCTTCCATGCCAAGTAGAGTCCAATCCAGACACAGGTACGGTCTTCGGTCTTCATGTCTTCACAGCCCATCAGTCAGGCCCAAAGGATAACAGGCCGGACGCCCGAGGACCCCTTAGTCCAGGACTCCCTTAGGGACCTCGTGGAACCCCGTGGCATCAAGCTCGGCGACAATGTGTGGCTCCCAGCCCATCAATGCCACGAGGATGGGTGTGGCGCAGCCGGGGCGACGGGAGCCGGAACAGGAGCGAGGACAGGCGCGACGTCTTCCCACAAGGTCGGTTGAAGCTCGTCCCAAAGCGCCTTATGTTCTTGAGACTCCGGCTGGGTGTCTTCCTTAGGAACCTGGAAGACTAAGTGCAGAAGATCGTGATGCGGCATGGCGTACGGTTAGGTCAGGCTGGTTCGAGGTAGACAATAGGAGAATCGGAGGGGAAGAGAGAAGATTGTAGCAATACGGGGTAGTGCGGGGTTGATTTTAAACTACGGCGCCGGCAACATTAAAAATGGGAGCAATTGGGACGAAGGTGGGTGGCGGAGCCTAGTCAAAGGGCTCGCCTCTCGGTGAGCTTGTGCAACGGTCTGCTCGCACGCCTCCCTGTCAGTCGGCGCAGCGGTCTGCTCGCACGCCTCCCGTCGACTCGCACACTTGCTCGGGCGGCACCTGCAGAGAAGCGGGACTCGTGGCGGCACGTAAACGCTCACGGTTTCAATGGTGAAAGTGTTCGCCTTAATGTGACAGGTCTTTGTTCCAAAATACCTTGGCTCGTCATTTGTGCAACTTCTCATAAGCAGCTTGTCTCAAATTGAAGAAAAAATTTACGTAGGAATATTTGTGCCATATCACGTGACCATGCTCAGTTTCATGAATTTTTGGTCACTTTTAGATTTTCTGAAATTTAAAATCCAGGATTCGAAACAATATCATAACCTGCATCATTCAATAAATTTTCAAGCGATACATCTTTCCTGTTGTATTTCTTAAGAAAGGATTTGGTCAAACATTTTGCTTAGTTAGACTTCAGACAAGTTATATATGCAGAGTAAAAGGATAATCCCTTCGTACCAGTGCATTTCCTGATATATTAACTCAAGTACTAGTAGGCATGAACAAACGGGCTCAATTCTGTGCTCATCCTGGTGTAGTAGTAGTACTAGGCAATGCAGTTGACGGGTGACCTTGGTAGCGGCAACCGAGGGAATTGAACCATGCTCGGCACGGTAGGTAACGTCGTCTAGTTCCTAAAGCATCCCTCCATTGTTCATCGGTAGTCATTATGGACAGGAGACATGAGGGGAATTTCCTAGGGCTGGAATTCTGGCCGCCAGATATTTCAACTTGAAACGCAGAGGCTCGACTGGTTGGGGTTGGCTAATGTGCATACCACGCACGCCACCAGAAGGACACGAACCCGTTTTTTTTAGGATCAACAACAAGCCAAGGTCTGGCTGGTACGCCGTTGGGTCCTACCATTCGAGAATACGAAAGGATCCCTCAAAAAAAGAGTACGAAATGAATCTTTTAAATTGCCGAATGAATCAATGTGTATTACAATGCCCGTTTTCCTTGCAAATAGTAATCTCAACGTGGTAATTGATTTATGACGAGTTCTTAAATTAGAGTGAGTTTGTGATATAGTGATCTTAACGTGGATTTCACATTTCATGGTATCCCTAGTAAAAAAATATTGCAAATTCAAATTTAAAAGATGAACGGTATGGCGGTGCGAAAACTTTGTATGTATCAAGCATACGACCACACACACACGCGCGCGCGCGAACACACACGAACACAACAGCAATCCAATAAGTATAATGCATCTATTTTTCCAAACCATGCATGTATGACACGAATTCAAAAATACTCCTTTTGTTCCTAAATATTAGTCTTTTAGAGATTTCAACAAGTGACTACATACGGAGCAAAATGAGTGAATCTACACTCTAAAATATGTCTATATACATCCGTATGTGGCAGTTCATTTGAAATCTCTAAAAAGACTAATATTTAGGGAACAAAGGTAGTAAAATGTAAGACATGCATGGTCCTCAATTCAATATTTAAAATGAACAGGAAACTGAAACATGAATATTAAGTCTAGTACTACAGTATATGCAAATGTTGTGTTTAGGCGGAGCTATGTAGATTGTCGGGGGTTAACCCTCGACCCTAGATAAAATTGTGAAGCTCTGTTTAGGATTGTTTAGATTATATTTGTCCCCACCCTCCCAAACACCAATTGGTTGTGCACCCCCTCCTCCCCGGGAGAATATCATGTGCCCCCACACCTTAGATGCTATATGCTGATACGAGTTGCTTGGAGCTTATTGATCTGAGATATAGCAGCTCACAGGATGTCTTAATATTTTTATAGGAAACCTTAATGAGTTTGAGAATTGCACACAATTTGTACAAAAACTACTTAGATGCCCTTGGATCCCATATCCAACGACCTCGAAGCTCGTATCACCATAGCATCTAAGATGAAGGAGAACATCATATTCTCCTGTATGTAAGAATATCATGTGCTACCACACCTGAGATGCTTTGGCGATACAAGCTCTTCGGAGCCGTTGGATTTGTGACCCAACAACTCCTCGGTGGTTCGAATGTTTTTTTTTTGCAGAAAAGCCCCCAAAGAGTTCGGCCACTGCTTACAAGCACAAAGACTGCTCAGATGCCATTGGATCTTAGATCAAACAACCTCGAAGCTCGTATCACCGTAACATCCAAGTTGTGAGAGCACCTGATGTTTTCTTGCACGGGAGAATATGAGGTGCTCCCGCACCGTAGATTCTATGGTGGTACGAGTTCACGGAGATCTGACGGCTCACAGTAGGAGGTTTGAATGCTTTTGCAATATATGCCTGAGAGAGTTTGGGAATTGCGCAGAAAGTACAAGTACTACGCATGTGGCATCTGATCACAGATCATATGACCTAGATGCTCATATCAGCGTAGAGGCTAATTACGCTACGGGGAGCGCCTAGTATGAGCAACGGGGAGCCGTTGGATCCAAGATGCAGCGGCATACACGAGGCCTGAATGTTTTATTTGCAAAAAAAATCTTGGAGAGTTTGGAAATTGCGCATAATTACAAAGACTACTCCCAAGCCATTGGATCTCAGTTCCAACGATGTAAAAACTCATATCACCATATCATCTAAGCTGCGGGGTGGATGTGATATTCTATGCCGCTGTCACTTTTGTTCGTAAACTTGCAAAATATGTGTAACCCGTGCCGTTACTTGTCTAACCGCGCAAAGTGTTTGTTCAAAAAACCATCTTACACTGTAATATCGGAACAACACACGAGGGTCCCACTTGTCATTGATCAATTTTGGACCTAAAACTAACAAATCTGAAAGATGAGATTCGAACTGGCAACCTAGACTACAAAGCGTAAGTCGATAGCCTGAAACAACAAGGGTTGTTGGCTTTGTCCCATAATTGATTTTATACAGTATTACGTTGAGTAGAGTAGAGGGAGTGCCTCGTCAACACGTGCATGACCGTTGACTCACTTACTGGTGGGTCCCAGGTCTACGATCTCTCTCTCTCCTGTCCATCATCTAACCTTTAGACACACGAGCACACACGAAGAGCGGCACTAGCTTGCCGTGGTGTTATTATAACTTAAAAAAGCTTGGAAAATAGATGAATCGCCTAGAACAAGAGACGTTGTGGCTGGTCGACACGGAGCTAACCACAACTATCCTCTGTGCCACGTTAGCATGATGAAGCTGTGTGGCTAGTGAGGTGTTTTCGACCGACTGGCTAGGTCTCGAGGTCGAACCATAGGTACTACTACATCTGATATAGTATATTTTTACACGCACATTTTTTCTCTGTGCCGAGATGTGGCACACCCTACCGCGCGGTTTCGGGGTCCTCCCGGGTGGTGCACGCATATATTCTTCCTTGCCGAGACGTAGGACGCCCTACCGCGCGTTTTCTGGGTCCTCCACGGTCGTAGCGCCGAAGCAAGTAAATGAGTCGTCAAATCACGAAAGACCACCTTTCACGCCGAGTACATCAGTAAAGCACGGTGCTAGCTAGTTGGGCTAGTGCGACCGATTAGCTAGGCCGCCGCCACATTTGTTTTTTCACCCCTTTTTTATATCCTTGCCGGCAGGTAAATTTAAATATCCACCACAGCGTTGCTCTAGTCTTTGGGAGCGGCAGGCGTGGCAGGATTTTTAATTTTTTGATTGACGGGAGCAGGCGCAACAGTAATTAGTCACGATGACTCCGCTTGTAAAACCCACTGCTCCCTGATGTGAGAAGTCGTCGACTGGTGTTTTCCCATGGTGAAAACCAAAAGATTCCCCGCTCCTCGGCTGGCTCCCTCCGCCTTCCCGTAGATTGCATTGCCTTTCAGCCGTTTTGCCCCTTTGCTTCCTCTCCCCGTTGCTTCTACCTGGTACCATGGCGGTGCAGCAGGTCACAGAGTCTGAGGTGAGGCGCCTGACACAGGAGCTCCAGGTCAAGGACGCGGAGCTCAGGGCCAAGGAAGTGGAGCTCCGTGAGCTCAAGGAGGAGAGGAGTGCCATGCTCCTCCGTTATAGTGCGGGAGTTCACGGAGCTTCAAAAGCGGCAAGCGTCCACCACAAAGATGCTCGAGGCATCAGCGGCGTTGCTACAGAAAGTAGGAGATATGATAGGCCGTCAGGGGAGCCGGCTGGAGCGTGAGCGGGCCGATCGTGACGAGGTACAGGATCGCCTCAGCCACTTCGTGGACCAAGTTGCCATGCATGTGTTGCGGCTGTGCGATGCCTACCGTCGTGCCAGTGCGACCATGCTGGCCGTCGGACTAAACCCGTTCGACCACCCCGTCGACTTCAATGAGTTGTGGCTTCCTGACCTAGTCTCCATCTTCACCTATATCTCCGAGGAGCTGAGCAGTCTCCACGCGATGGTGGGGGGGAGGTGGATAAGGAGGGGTTGCAGGCTGCCCACCATTGCCGAGCGAATCCTCTCAGGGCTCCATCACCGGAATCCATTCGTGCCATTGGACGCCGTCTTTGACGAGCTGGCTCCTGTCGACCGGGAGCAGGCTCTGCGGGCCGTTGCACCCTGCATCACCAACGTCGTGCGCCTCGAGAAGCAGAGGGACTTTGGTGGTGTTTAAGCGTCCTCTGCATGGGCATGTCCATGTCTCGGCGCAACATGACCATTGGATCAAACTCAGATGATGCAGATCTGTCACTATAGCACAAAGCGTGTGGGTGTGTTTGGTTGCATTCTCATCTCAATATAGTTGTTCCCTCTTCGTGTATTTGTGTTAACCTACTAGTGTGGACTCATGCACCCTTCATGCACTCTACCAAACACCCAAAAGTGGGTCGAGAAGGGAACTTTTGCTCCCATTCCGTGCACCCTTCATACACCCTGCCTAACACTGAGTCGTGCTTCATATGGTTCATGTTTCGTGGAGTACTATAGCACCATACTCTCCATGCACTGTAGACCTAGTTCTGTTAACATTGATCTCATCGTTCATTCCCGACCGGGCAGTTGAAAAAGCGGTACCATGTTACATTACTGTTCATATAGTTGACATGCGCACAAGATCATTTGTTATCATCATATCTTACTACACTAGCAACAAGATTATGTAGTACTGACGTATGAACCACTGCACATGCCTAGTAGTAGGAGCACTATGTATGTTCAAGTGGCTACCGTGTTTCGCACTCCTCCATCATAAGAGTGGAAACACTTGCTGTAATCATTTTTTTTCTTCAGAAAAACAGTGGACTCGCTCTACCGTGCGAATCCTCCTCGACGGTCGTCGGGAACCCTGCTACTCACTTTCGCCAACGTGTGGGACAGCCAGCATGGGGGTCCACCAGCCATGCACTAAATTACTTCGTAGTAGAGTGCCCAACTACATGGTAGACTACCCCGATCGAAGCACCGCAGTAATGCCCAATGAGCCGTCAAATCACAAACCCCCCTCCTTTCCAGCAGTAACTTGGACGGACGAAGCAACCATCATTTCACTCTTCTCTCTCAGCTTCCTCCATACCCAACTCGCTTCTCCCTCATCTTGTTCCTCATTTCTTCAAGAAAACCTCGACCTGCTTCTGCCATTGTTCTTCTCTCCCAAAGAAGGAAAGGTGAGCGCATCAATGGTGTTGATTCTGGCCAAGGCCCGGTCTTGCAACCCCGAGACTGGTCCTATAACTCCCTCTCTATTCTTGTTTTGGGTTCGTGATTATGGTTTCTTTTCTTTTATTTCTATTTGATAATTTCTGATTGGATGATGAAGCACCGGCTGAAGTGATGACTATGGCTCTGGCCAAAACCGTCGAGGCTCATGGTACGAAGAAGCGCAAGCACCCCACCGATACTACCGCAGACAAGCTCAAAGCCATCGCCCTGTCCAAGCCCCCCTCTCCGAGATCCCTCATTAAGCAAGTCCAGGTAATATCTCTTCTTGACGATCTTTTTCTCGATCTTGATCGTGTTTTTTCATCTAACACGCAGTACTAGTACTAGTAGCACAACTTTCTGGGTGATCTTGCATGTGATTTTTGTGTGCCAAATGACGGTTCTAAATTCCTCTTTTGACCAAAACATGAGAGAGGTTGACACTGATTTGTTATAGATTACTTTCAACTAATTTATGAACATCAATGCTACCTTTGAAGAAGGTATATTTGCATCAGTAACTTGTGTTATGGATATTGCAAGTAATCCCTCTGCTCTCATGCCTTTGAAGACATGTTCTAGTGTCTTTGTTCACTTATTTCTGCGCGTATATGTAGTCATATATGGAGTAAAATATCGAAAATCATCTTATATTTCTGAACGGAGGTAGTAATAAAATATTTGGTTTCTGTTTGAATTAGAACCAGGTCTGCGGTGGAGATGAAGTTCTCAAAGTCATGCCGTGTGAACTGGAAGACCTGAGGATGAGTTCTACTGCTAAACTATCCAGCTGCTGTGTCCTTGTCGCCACGTGTTCTGAACTAGTGTTTTCCTGTAGCATTGTTGTCAGGCATGTTCTTTAGGCTGTATTTGACCACAACAATTTCCTGGCTGTGCCTTCGATTACGAAGGGTGTGGTTCTTGTAAAGCTTCCCGACAAATCTGATGCGTCCTGTCTTCATTGTCATGTTTATGAGTGGAAAGACCACTCTGTTAGGTTCTCCAAGGTTGACGAGATGGTGATGGTGCCGGTAGACATCTCTCACGAAGTCCATGGCCTAGTCGCTTATGCGGGTTCATCCCGTAGGTTGGTGGCAAGAAATAATCTGCAGAGTTTAATTAGTGCAACTTTGCTTGTTTGTAGTAAGTACTATTGTTCAGTACTTGATTTGTGTTTGTGAACCCTGTATTGTTTAGCAATGCCGCTTTTGGTGTGTGGTGAGTCCTGAGAATGTCTATGTTAATGTCTCATTCACTCAATTTAGTCTCAGAGTATTTTGAAGTATCCAGATCATCTTTTTTGTGAGGACAGTTTATCAATTATGGTTACACTCCAATATCTGTATGCATTGCAGGGTTTATCGCACCCACCAGGATTTCCAGTCCCATGGATGTTCGATCCATACGATTTGTCACGACCTTTGGATTGTCCTGCTTGTGGGAGTAGGCGGGGGCCCTGCATGCCACGCGTAGTTGGACGACCAATCTTCTGTTTAGTACTTCAACATAGAGATTTCCTGGTAAGGATTCACTCGTGTCACATCAAATAAATCTTATTGATTTAATGTCATGTTTTCTTTCTTTTGCTGCAATTTTACGATGCAGGTTTTGCCATGTGACATTCATCACAGAATAAACCGTTTGGTTTTCTCTATGATGGATATTTTTGCAGGTTTCATTTCTTATGTCGTGTCAGTAACGAAGGCACTGTCCATCACTTTTATTATCGAAAGTTGGATCGCATCGTTGTCTGAGTACAAGCTGAATCCCTATGATGAACTGCAGTTTGGTTTAACAAACATGCCACAATTAGTCCTTCTCACGTTTAAAAGAAATGAAGAAAAAGACTGGATCACAGTCATGGAGCCTAGTCAAGTTAGAAAGCTGGTCATAGCAGACCAGACATGATCACCGCTGTCTCGCAAATCGATACCACCTTCAAAGAACGGATCGAGCACGGCAGCTGTTTCTAGCACCGACAAGAAGCAGCTCACCGATCCAGTGAGGATTGGGCACCGACCGCGTCGGATCAGCTGATCTACCGAGGATCGGACATCGACACCGCACTTTTTCCGACACCGCACCAGCTCTACAAGGAGCACCATCTCCGCAGAGCAGCTGGCCGCATCAAGACCGCACGGGCACCAGCAACGGCTTCGGCACTTGCATCTGCTCCGGCCCGTGCAGCGGCAATGGAACCAGCAGTTGCACCGGCAACAGACTGGGCTGCAGTTTGCACTTCATATACCAAAGTCCTTACAAAAACCGACATGTCCACCTTCTTGGTAAGCATTGGCCGCCCAAGTGCTTCGTTCTTTTTCTTTCCATGTTGTTTCACATGATTCACTGTGTTGATCTAACTGTTTGTGTATGTCTTCTTGTTTGCAAACAGAGAATTCCTAGAGCAACGAGGGAGTCGTTCAACAATCCGGGCGACCGTGGCCAAGTTTCTCTTACCATGCGCAGCCTTGGTGTGAATGAACCTGCTCAATATACCGTAAGTACAAAGGATTGTCGCATGATGATTGATGCTAAAGGATGGTCAAGGTTCAAACCTAAATCATATCTTGCGGTAGGGGATGATGTGAAAATCGAACTTTCTCGGCAAGGAGAGCTGGTCCAAATCAACTTTGAAATTCTTCAATAGCAGAACGGAACTGCCGAACTGATCTATCCTCCGAGAGATTTTGATGTAATACTCTCGCATGGTGAAACAAGTGTCCTGTGTGTATAAGTAGTACGAGAGTATCGTTGATAGAATTGCAACTCTGATTGCTGGTTAGGAACTGTCGTTCGATTTCATTCCAACAGCTGTCGTGCTTTATTCAATTTTGTGTATTCGCCTTGTGACAGCATCTAAAAGCCAGCACCGTACCGATCGCTTGCTATATGAAAAGTGCTGAGGTAGAACACATGGGCCCCCAAACATGCAGGCCCATCGGCATGTGGCCCAAAGTCCAGAACCGTGAGCCTGTTTGAGTATTCCTCAGCTGAACCCCCATAATGCTCGTGCGTTGCACTTAACATCAAGATGCATTTGTATGCGTATTTTATCTTGTGAGAGAAAAGGATGAATGAGGGAAGGCCTTATTTGCAAATGTGGAGAGGTGTGTGGGTACCTTTTTGCAAAATTGCCATAGTTTCCTTCCTATCCGTCAGATATAAATCAGACGGCCTATATTGCAGGATGGCAGGCACACCATCATCGCCAACTTGTCTATACCATGTTAAAAAAACCTCTGTTTTTCATAATTATATATGTTATATATATTCCCCTTGATTTTTCTTATGTATAAAGTTGTGATATAAAAGATCTTCATATTTCTTTACAGAGGGAGTATCTCTCTGTCAAAAATATATTTATGTGTAACTAGTTACTCCTATCTTTCTACTTCCTTTCGTTGATATGTGGGGCATCCGGCAACAGGGTCCACGTGCCATATGCACCAAGTTAGAGTGCACAACTGCACGGTAGACACACCCCAGTCGTAGCGCCACAGTAATGCCCAATGAGCCGTCAAATCACAAAAACCCCCACCTTTCCAGCTTTAGCAGTAAGCTGGACGGACGAAGCGGCAATATTTCACTGGGCCTGAATCCCCTTCTCCCTCGTCTGCTTGTTCAGAGAAAACCCCCGCTCGGCGATTGCATAGGGTTTTCTCATGGAGAACCTGGTATGGATTCTTCATCCATCCCCGATAAATCCAAGTCCCTTGGTCGCGGGTACTCCTAGGATGGCAGTCGCCGCCGTTGATGCATTTTCTTCCCATCAATCTAGTGTGTTTCATTTGCAGTGCCCAAAGTGCGAGGACCCTACAGGTTTTTGCACCCTCGGCGAGACGCCACACTTGCTCCTTCTCATCCTAACACATGATTTTAAAACACGCACAGTATGTTCCTAGAATCCTCTTTTCTATCCGGGAGGGTGGGGTTTTGAACATGCTGTCGACTAATTTGGATATTTGGATTGCTATATTTGGATAAAAGGTACTAGTACCATGGTCAACACTGACGTGAAGGAGGAAATTATTTCTAGATTTGGATATAGGGAATACATTGTGTTCTCATATTATTTTTCCTGCAGTGCATTCCTTGCTCTGCGAGAACACATGTACTCAAGATGCTCAGCCTTGCCATAACTGAATACACCACTTTAATGGTCACAGTGAAGACAAGCCATGGATATAAGTTTCGAGTTGGGTTCATGAACCAAGAAGATCGTTTCTTTTTTTATGGCCAAACTTGGATAAACTTTCTCAAGTGTTATGGACAGAAAGTTGGCGCACGAATGTTGATGGAAATAGCAGAACCTGGTCTCATCTTCACTGCGATCTTCCACCCCAACGTCATTCCAATTGTTCACCCATGTTAGTTTTGTATCTGGTTCTTGCTTCTTGCCTTGATTACTTCTTAATCCACCTATTTTGTCTAACTAATCACAATTTAACTTTAGAAGTAGCAACGAATCTCTCATGAAGATGCTACTTCTAACTAATATTTTCTTATAATTGGTGGCACGTGTAGGTTTTTTCAGAGTTAAGTAGGCTACTCGTTTGTTATTCTATAAGAACTCGGCTGTTACTCATGGCACTGAACTTTACTTGGATGACATCCACAAGTTCCTACACTTTATTGATCGTCTTGAAGTCCTTGTGGGGCGTTTCAATGGTGGAAGGCCATGTGGGATATGTGTGCCACTACTGCACTCGTTGAACAGGTCCAACTGTGTTGAGAAACTTATGGTACGAGCTATTTTCTGTTATATATGTTGTTCATAAACTCTTGCTTATGCACAGTTTTACAGCTGTGATCTTCTTGAAACAGGAACTGCCCAGTTCTACTGTTCCTATCTGAGATGCCTGACCATGGTCGGGTCAGACTTGCGCTTGGTCACAACATGATGTTTATATCGACCTACTCCATTCCCCTTGGAGGTGAAAAGATACTTATTCATGGGTGGTCTCAAATAATGAAGGCCCGTCATCTTGGAGAATAGGATAGAAGATTATGTTCCTACTTTTCCATGGCTCTAAAGCGAACATCCTGTTTATTGACCACATTGTGAGATGAAGCTGCTTTCAGAAGGTTGTGGATGTGCGGGGTGGTGCCTGGGCCTTGTCCTGGGGCTTGGCGGCCTCACCCTTCGGTTAACTCTAGGAAAAGTAGCACTGTTCAAGGCGTGTTTTGTATGGTTGAACCTATATAAGTACTCATACTGCTTTCAGCTATGGTTGTTAAGTGCCCA
Source organism: Aegilops bicornis (assembly GCA_021605145.1). Lineage (NCBI taxonomy): Eukaryota > Viridiplantae > Streptophyta > Magnoliopsida > Poales > Poaceae > Aegilops > Aegilops bicornis. The sequence goes on from CM038672.1 coordinate 113,190,671, forward strand.
TGCTGGTTTCAATTAAGGTTGTTAAGCACCCCTCTGCTTTTATAGACTGTCGTGTTTCTTCAGTCCTGTATTCCTCCAGCCGCCAAAACAAACCAGCGCCGGTGGGGCCGCCTGCTTCCGCCTCCCACGGCTAGCTACGCCTCAGCGCACGCATCACCACCCCACCGTCTCCTAAATCGTTGACGCCGACCTCAGAGGCCTCGCTGTCGTCCTCCGCGCGCTTAGCTGCGCTCGCCGCGGCGCCGCCCTCTCGCGTTGTCAACATGGTCAACAAACAAGAGGAATCAGCACAGGACTGTACGTGGAGAGGATGACAGTAGGGGCCCACCATGTCCATGGCCGGACGCAAGGAAGTTCCTCATTTTTTGTTATCTATATATATGATAACCCACAAGTATAGGGGATCGCAACAGCTTTCGAGGGTAGAGTATTCAACCCAAATTTATTGATTCGACACAAGGGGAGCCAAAGAATATTCTTGAGTATTAGCAGTTGAGTTGTCAATTCAACCACACCTGGATAACCTAATATCTGCAGCAAAGTGTTTAGTAGCGAAAGTGGTATGATAATAATGGTAACGATAGCAAAAGTAAAGATAAATGTTTTTGGGTTTTTGTAGTAGTTGTACAAGAGTAACGGAAAAGTAAATAAGCGAAGAACAATATATGGAAAGCTCGTAGGCACCGGATCAGTGATGGATAATTATGTCGGATGCGATTCCTCATGCAATAGTTATAACATAGGGTGATATAGAACTAGCTCCAATTCATCGATGTAATGTAGGCATGTATTCCGTAAATAGTCATACGTGCTTATGGAAAAGAACTTGCATGACATCTTTTGTCCTACCCTCCCGTTGAAGCGGGGTCCTAGCGGAAACTAAGGGATATTAAGGCCTCCTTTTAATAGAGAACCGGACCAAAGAATTAACACATAGTGCACCCTGGCCCCCCTGTCTCGTGGACGGGCCCTGGGCCCCCTGATGTATTTCTTTCGCCCAGTATTTTTATAAATTCCAAAAAGTGCCTCCGTGGATTTCCAGGACATTCCGAGAACTTTTCTTTTCTACACATAAAACAACATCATGGTAGTTCTCACGACAACAGCGTCGGTCAAGTTAGTTTCATTCAAATCATGCAAGTTAGAGTCCAAAACAAGGGCAAAAGTGTTTGGAAAAGTAGATATGTTGGAGGCGTATCAACGCCCCAAGCTTAAACCTTTGCTTGTCCTCAAGCAATTCAGTTGATAAACTGAAAGTGATAAAGAAAAACTTTTACAAACTCTATTTGCTCTTGTTGTTGTAAACACGAAAAGCCAACATTCAAGTTTCAGCAAGTATTATGAACTAACCATACTAACAATAACACGTAGGTCTCACAATTACTCATATCAATAACATAATCAGCTAGCGAGCCATAATAATAGAACTCGGATGACAACACTTTCTCAAAATAATCATAACATGATATAACAAAATGGTATCTCGCTAGCCCTTTCTGAGACCGCAAAACATGAATGCAGAGCACCTTTAAAGATCAAGGACTGACTAAACATTGTAATTCATGGTAAAAGAGATCCAGTCAAGTCATACCCAATATAAACCAATAGTAATGAATGCAAACGACAGTGTGCTCTCCATAGGGTGCTTTTTAATAAGAAGGGATGATGATTCAACATAAAAGTAAATAGATAGGCCCTTCGCAGAGGGAAGCAGGGATTTGTAGAGGTGCCAGAGCTCGATTTTAAAATAGAGACTGAATAACATTTTGAGCGGCATACTTTCACTGTCAACGCAACAACTATGAGATGGTTGTATCTTCCATACTACATGCATTATAGGCAGTTCCCAAACAGAATGGTAAAGGTTTATACTCCCCCTCCTCCACAAGCATCAATCCATGGCTTGCTCGAAACACGAGTGCCTCCAACATTCAACGGGTCCCCGGGGGAGTTTTGTTTGCAATTATTTTGATTTGGTTTGCATAAAGCATGGGACTGGGCATCCCGGTTACCGGCCCTTTCTCGTGAATGAGGAGTGGAGTCCACTCCTCTTGAGAATAACCCACCTAGCATGGAAGATATAGGCAGCCCTAGTTGTACATGAGCTGCTCAAGCATACAAAACAGAATTTCATTTGAAGGTTTGGAGTTTGGCACATACAAATTTACTTGGAACGGCAGGTAGATACCGCATATAGGAAGGTATAGTGGACTCATATGGAACAACTTTGGGGTTTAATGAGTTTGGATGCACAAGCAGTATTCCCGCTTAGTACAGGTGAAGGCTAGCAAAAGACTGGGAAGCGACCAACTGGGAGAGCGACAATAGTCGTAAACATGCATTAAAATTAATTTACACCGAGAACAAGCATGAGTAGGATATAATCTACCATGAACATAAATATCATGAAGGCTATGTTGATTTGATTCAACTACATGTGTGAACATGTGCCAAGTCGAGTCACTCAATTCATTCAAAGGAGGATACCATCCCATCATATCATATCATAATTATTCTAATAGCATGTTGGCACGCAAGGTAAATCATTATAACTCATAGCTAATCAAGCATGGCACAAGTAACTATAATCTCTAAATGTCATTGCGAATATGTTTACTTCATAATAGCTGACTCAGGAACGATGAACTCATCATATTTACAAAAACAAGAGAGGTCGAGTTCATACCAGCTTTTCTCATCCCAATAAGTTCATCATATATCGTCATTATTGCCTTTCACTCGCACGACCGAACGATGTGTATAATAATAAGAGTGCACGTGCATTGAACTAAGCTAGAATCTGCAAGCATTCAACTCAAGAGAGAAGACAGGGTAATATGGGCTCTAAGTTAAATAAACATTCATGCATATAAGAGCCACTAAGCATTTTCAATATGGTCTTCTCGACCCCTAAAAGAAAGAAAAGAAAATAAAACTATTTACACGGGAAAGCTCCCAACAAGTAAGAAGAAGAACTAGAAATCTTTTTGGGTTTTCATTTTAATTCTACAAGCATGGAAATTAAACTAACTAACTTTTTTTTGTTTTTCTTAAGGTTTATCAAACACACAAGAAGAAAACTAGAAAAAGAAATTTAAACTAACATGGATAATACAATGAAAGAGTATGAGCACCGACGACTAGTGTGTGAACATGAATGTAAAGTCGGTGAGAAATACTTACTCCCCCAAGCTTAGGCTTTTGGCCTAAGTTGGTCTAGTACCAAGGACCTCCTGGCTGATATCCATAAGTGAAGCTGGGGTTGTACTGAGATGCAGAGGCGATAGCCTCCTGAGCGGCAGCGTGTTGGCAAGCTGCCTCCATTCCTCTCTCATACTCAGTTGCTTCCTCCCTGGTGACAACGTATCTTCCTCTTGCCTGATAATCAAAAAGGTAGGGGGCAGGAAGAGTAACAGGGACGACGTTGCGTCTGTCATAGATAGTCGATAATGGAGGAATTGTTCATTCCTCTCAAGAAAATGATGTTGGAACATAGCTTCTTTATCCAAATAAACAGGAGGTAAAATCATATCCCCCTCTCGTGGAGCTATGTTAAGAAAGCTAGCTACACGGGTTGCATAAATTCCTCCAAATAAATCTCCCTTTCTACTATTATTCTGCAACCTACGTGCAACTATTGCCCCCAAGTTATAACCTGACACAGCACTCTTGAGGACAGCAAGATCAGGAGCACACATGTGACATACTTCGTCCTTACCGTTAATGCATCTACCAATAAAGAGAGCAAAGTAATGTATAGCAGGAAAATGAATGCTCCCTATGGTAGCTTGTGCTACGTCCCTAGATTATCCCACAATAATACTAGCAAGAAAATCTCTAAATTCAGATTTGGGAGGATCATTAATATTACCCCATCAAGGAGTTTGCAAGCAGTTGTGAAATCCTCTAAATCCATGGTATAATATGTATCATAAATATCAAACATGACACTAGGAGAATTACGCGAATAGTTGTATCTAAACCTCCGCACAAAAGAATCAGGTCAATCGATAGTATCGCGGACACTTATCTTGTAAGAAGTCCTCCATTTCGACATTATGCACATATGCGTCAAATTCCTCCTTGAAGCCTGCTTCACCATAAAATCATCGGATGGCCACTCACAAGCCCGTACATTTGCGTCCCTCGGCAATTCAACATCTTGCTCACGTATAGCAATCCTTGGCCCTTTCTTTGCCGAGGAACCTCCTTGGTACATTCTTCTAAGCATATTTGTTTTTCTGAAAATTTCTGAAATTTTAGTAACTTCAAAATAAAAGTGCATAAAACTAAACAAGATTGATAGCAACCACTCCTACAAGTGCCTAAAGCCTATATCATGCATTGGAATTGCTTGGGACCTCAAAAATTGAACATGCAAGCTCAAGAACATGGCCACCTATGCAGCAAAAATTTGCAATGAATAAAGCACTTGAACAAAAACTAATTGGACCAATGGAGGAGTCACATACCAAGAAACAATCTCCCAAAGCAGTTTTGCGAATGGAGCTTTGAGCTAAGAGATCGAAAATCGCAGCAAGAAGAGCTAGAACTCGTGCTTGAGCTGGATGGGGATTTTTTTTGGGTAGAAGATGAAGTGTGTGGGTGCTGGAATAAGTGGAGGGGAGCCACCAGGGGCCCACGAGACAGGGGCGCGCCCTACAGGGGGGCGCGCCCTCCTCTCTCTCGTGGCCTGGTGCTTGCCCCTTCTGCAGTGTTTTCAGTGCCTAAAATCCTCAAATATTCCAGAAATAATCATACTATATTTGCAGGGCATTTGGAGCACTTTTATTTTCGGGCTATTTTTTTAATGCATGGATAATTCAGAAAACAGATGGATAATACTATTTTTCTTTATTTATTCTAAATAACAGAAAGTAAAAAGAGGGTGCAGAAGGTTGTGCCTTCTAGTTTCATCCATCTCGTGATCATCAAAATGAACCCACTAACAAGGTTGATCAAGTCTTGTTAACGAACTCATTCCGAATAACACGGAACCGGAGAAATTTTTAATAACACTAAGTTACCTCAACGGGGATATGAAAATCCCCAACAATAAGAATATCATACTTCTTCTTGACAGTAGGGAGAGGAAATTCAAAACCTCCAAAAATGATAGTTGGAACTTTTTCAATTGAATTGATGCTATGAACTTGAGATTGTTTCCTCGGAAAGTGTACCGTATGCTCATTACCATTAACATGAAAAGTGACATTGCCTTTGTTGCAATCAATAACAGCCCCTGCAATATTAAGAAAAGGTCTACCAAGGATAATAGACATACTATCGTCCTCAGGAATGTCAAGAATAACAAAGTCCGTTAAAATAGTGACATTTGCAACCACAACAGGCACATCCTCACAAATACCGACAGGTATAGCAGTTGATTTATCAGCCATTTGCAAAGATATTTCAGTAGGTGTCAACTTATTCAATTCAAGTCTACGATATAAAGAGAGATGCATAACACTAACACCGGCTCCAAGATCACATAAAGCAGTTCTAGCGTAATTTCTTTTAATAGAGCATGGTATAGTTGGAACACCTGGATCTCCAAGTTTCTTTGGTATTCCACCTTTAAAAGTGTAATTAGCAAGCATATTGGAAATTTCAGCTTCCGGTGTCTTTCTTTTATTTGTGATGATATCCTTCATATACTTAGCATAAGGATTTACTTTAAGCATATCAGTTAAGCCCATACGTAAGAAAATAGGTCTAATCATTTCAGAAAAGCTCTCAAAATCCTCGTCATCCTTTGACTTGGATGGTTTAGGAGGAAAGGGCATGGGTTTCTGAACCCATGGTTCTCTTTCTTTACCGTGCTTCCTAGCAACAAAATCTCTCTTATCATAACGTTGATTCTTTGATTGTGGGTTATCAAGATCAATAGCAGGTTCAATCTCTACATCATTATCATTGCTAGGTTGTGCATCAACATGATCATTATTATTAACATTATCACTAGGTTCATGTTCATCACCTGATTGAGTTTCAGCATCAGAAATAGAAATATCATTGGGGTTCTCAGGTGTGTCTACAGTAGGTTCACTAGAAGCATGCAAAGTTCTATCGTTTTTCTTCTTCTTATTTTTAGAAGAACTAGGTGCCTCTAAATTATTTCTCTAAGAATCTTGCTCGATTCTCTTAGGGTGGCCTTCAGGATACAAAGGTTCCTGAGTCATTCTACCAGTTCTAGCAGCCACTCTAACAGCAAAGTCATTTTTATTTAATTCATCAAGCAAATCATTTTGAGCTTTAAGTACTTGCTCAGCTTGAGTAGCAACCATAGAAGCATATTTGCTAACGCGGTGAAGTTCATCTTTAACTCTAGCCAGATTATCACCTACGTGTCCTATCTCAAAAGCATTATTCTTTAACTCTCTACCAACATAAGCATTAAAACTTTCTTGCCTAGCCATAAAGTCATCAAATTCATCTAAGCATGGGCTAGGAAATTTAGTAGAGGGTATTTCAACTTTATCATATCTATAGAGAGAATTTACCTTTACTACCTGTGTCGAGTTATCAAGACAATGTGGTTCTTGATGATGAAATTAAGACCATGTGTTTCTTCAATAGGAGGTAAATTATTAACATCTTCAGCTTTAATACCTTTTTCTTTCATTGATTTCTTTGCCTCTTGCATATCTTCAGATCGAGAAATAAAACACCTCTCTTCTTGAGTGGGTTTAGGAATAGGCTCAGAGTTGGCTCAATTGGTTCAGGAATTACTTGAGGAACTGGCTCGGGAAGAGTCCAATTATTTTCATTAGTCAACATATTATTCAATAGTATTTCAGCTTAATCATTGTTCTTTCCACGAAAACACAACCAGCACAACTATCCAAGTATTCCTTGGAAGCATCGGTTAGTCCATTATAAAAGATATCAAGTATTTCATTTTTCTTAAGACGATGATCAGGCAAAGCATTAAGTAACCAGAGAAGCCTCCCCCAAGCTTGTGGGAGACTCTCTTCTTTGATTTGCACAAAATTATATATTTCCCGCAAGCCAGCTTGTTTCTTATGAGCAGGAAAATATTTAGCAGAGAAGTAATGAATCATATCCTTGGGACTACGCACACAACCAGGAGCAAGAGAATTATACCAAGTCTTAGCATCACCCTTTAATGAGAACAGAAATATCTTAAGGATATATAAATAGCGAGACTTCTCATCATGAGTAAACAAGGTGGCTATATCATTCAACTTGGTAAGATGAGCCACAACAGTTTCAGATTCAAGGCCATAAAAAGGATCAGATTCAACTAAAGTAATGATATCAGGATCAACAGAGAATTCATAATCCTTATCAGTAACACAGATAGGTGAAGTAGCAAAAGCAGGATCGGATTTCATTCTAGCATTAAGAGACTGCTGCTTCCATTTAGCTAATAATTTCTTAAGATCATTTCTATCATTGCAAGCAAGGATTTCCAGACCAGCTTTTTCATGCATAACATAACCCTTAGGAAAAATAGGTAAAACATAATCATTGGGGGAACCTTCATCATCACTATCATCAGTAATAGGATCTTCAGTAATTTCATCCCCTCTAACTCTAGCAAGTTGTTCATCTAGAAATTCACCTAATGGCAAAGTAGTATCACGCATAAGTAGTTTCATCATGCATAGCGTAGTGGCATCATCGTTAACATGCGACATATCGTAATTCATAGCGATGGCAGGTTTAGGTGTCGCAAGCTTACTAATAACGGAAGGAGAATCTAGTGCGAGCTAGATGGCGGTTCCTTACCTCCCTCGTAGTTGAGGGATAAATCTTGGTCTTAGCGTCTTTCAAGTTTCTTCATAGTGATCAACAGATATAAATCCCAAGTGACTCGGAGAATAGAGCTATGCTCCCGGCAATGGCGCTTGAAATTGGTCTTGATAACCCACAAGTATAGGGGATCGCATAGCGACTTTTCGAGGGTAGAGTATTCAACCCAAATTTATTAATTCGACACAAGGGGAGCCAAAGAATATTCTTGAGTATTAGCAGTTGAGTTGTCAATTCAACCACACCTGGATAACTTAATATCTGCAGCAAAGTGTTTAGTAGCGGAAGTGGTATGATAATAATGGTAACAGTAGCAAAAGTAAAGATAAATGTTTTTGGGTTTTTGTAGTAGTTGTAACAGTATAGCGGAAAAGTAAATAAGCGAAGAACAATATATGGAAAGCTCGTAGGCACCGGATCAGTGATGGATAATTATGCCGGATGCGATTCCTCATGCAATAGTTATAACATAGGGTGATATAGAACTAGCTCCAATTCATCGATGTAGTGTAGGCATGTATTCCGTAAATAGTCATACGTTCTTATGGAAAAGAACTTGCATGACATCTTTTCTCCTACCCACCCGTTGAAGCGGGGTCCTAGCGGAAACTAAGGGATATTAAGGCCTCCTTTTAATAGAGAACCAGACCAAAGCATTAACACATAGTGAATACATGAACTCCTCAAACTACGGTCATCACCGAGAAGTATCCCTATTATTGTCACTTCGGGGTTGTCGGATCATAACACATAATAGGTGACTATAGACTTGCAAGATAGGATCAAGAACACACATATATTCATGGAAACATAATAGGTTCAGATCTGAATTCATGGCACTCGGGCCCTAGTGACAAGCATTAAGCATAGAAAAGTCATAGCAACATCAAGCTCAGAACATAGTGGATACTAGGGATCAAACCCTAACAAAACTAACTTGATTACATGGTAAATCTCATCCAACCCATCACCGTCCAGCAAGGCTACGATGGAATTACTCACGCACTGCGGTGAGCATCATGAAATTGGTGATGGAGGATGGTTGATGATGACGACGGCGATGAATCCCCCTCTCCGGAGCCCCGAACAGACTCCAGATCAGCCCTCCCAAGAGAGATTAGGGCTTGGCGGCATCTCCGTGTCGTGAAACGCGATGAAACTTTCTCTCTGATTTTTTTCTCCCCGAGACGGAATATATGGAGTTGGAGTTGAGGTCGGAGGAGGTCCAGGGGGCCCACGAGATAGGGGGTGCGCCCTACAGGGGGGGCGCGCCCCCTGTCTCGTGGACAGGCCCTGGGGCCCCTGATGTATTTCTTTCGCCCAGTATTTTTTATAAATTCCAAAAAGTGCCTCCGTGGACTTCCAGGACATTCCGAGAACTTTTATTTTCTACAGATAAAACAACATCATGGTAGTTCTGCTGAAAACAGCGTCAGTCCGGGTTAGTTTCATTCAAATCATGCAAGTTAGAGTCCAAAACAAGGGCAAAAGTGTTTGGAAAAGTAGATACGTTGGAGACGTATCAATATACTCCATTGTCAGCGTATGGAAAAAGAAAATGCTTCCTGCTAGTGGTTTCCTGACATCTAGGACCCACGACATTGTCAGCGTATATAGTCAATAGACAAGAGAATAGCACAAGATCGGCTGACACCTGGGACGTAGCTGCTCGAGCAGTATATTTCATTGTTGAGATGGAGCATGGTTTCAACTGGGTTGTGGCCCGTCTAGCTCAGGCTAGCTTATATTTTATGTTCACCACATGACCAGCCCAGCTATTATTTTTGTGAAAATGAGCCCAGTTTATTTTTTCTGGAGAATACCCAATCCAGGCCTACTTATTTTTCTACGCCCTGATGGGCTGCAACTCTTTCAAGACGCCTGCAAATCTGGAAAGTAATATGAAATGGGCTGTAAATATAAAAACAGATGACAAATTGGCAATTACTTTATAATTTCTGAGTTTTTTTCACATTTTCAGATTCCAGTTTCACTGGGCTTTAACCTAATTTAAATATATCTTCAAAGTACTTTAAATCTGGCTCGACATTTCGGTATTAAAAATAGTTTGGAACCCACAGAAATATGCGAAATTTCGTTAAATTTTTTAACCCAAGCCCTGGCCAACAAAAAAACGGACTGCAATAAATTGCATAAGAAGTTGCAATGAGCTATATATAAATTATTAAAAAAATAGGGAATGGTCTGACTTGTGGGCCTATTAAGTTGACGCGTATGCAAGATTTTTTTTACTTATTATATACGACAACAAACAATTCTAGCAGACGTAACCGCCGTATGTCAATCCAACGGCCGTCGTGTTTCTTCAATCTCTGATCTTCTTGCTCCAGCCGCCAAATCCGGCGCCGGCGGGACCACCTGCTCCTGCATCCCGTGGTCGGCTGTGCTGCCGCGCAGGCCTCACCGCCCCCTACTACTCCCACCGCTAGCCAGGCCATCCCTCTACTCACCCACATCCCTCCACTGTTGTGGATTCGCCGCCTCCAGGTCATTCCCTTCCTGGGTCTCGCCATCGTCCATCGCGTTGGTGTTCTCAGCACGGCGTGGTCAACGTTGTCAACAAACAACAACATTGGAAGAGGGACGTACATGGAGAGGCTGACAGTTGGGACCCATATGGTCCATGGCCGCACGCAAGCAAGTACCTCCTTATTACACCAAAAAGAATGAATACTCCCTGTAAGGGCATATTTATCCCTTAGTAGTTATGGATGACAATGCTTTTGCGGACTAATCGTGTGCATTGAGCATTTTAGATATATCATGCCTAAGCACAAGACGATTTGGTGCCCCTCGAAGCTCATTGAAGACGACGGTCCTCTTCGTTTCTTTTCAGTGGATTTGAGTCGTAGGAAAGCTGTACTATTAAGAGGGGGTCCGCCTTGGAAAGTTTTGGGTGGAATCATCACGTACACGTCTGTTTCTGTCTGCACACCTTTCCTTTGGCTCTTTGGAGCATCCTCCGTTCCTCGGTGTCACTGCAAAATGAAGTACTCCTAGTGTTGGTGAACTGGGGCATGCGGTAGTACTGCTCTTCAGAGCGGTAGTACAAAGAGCCCTTCTTGATAATACCGACCTCGGTAGCAGTAGTATCGCAGAGCTCTCCTGATAGTACCGCTCCTTAGGTAGCGGTAGTACCGTGGCCTCGTGCCGAACACAACTTTCGGCGGAAGTAGGGGCGGATGTAATTTTTTTCATCCGGGCCCTACGCGGTAGTACCGCTCCTTGCTTGTGGTAGTACCATGGCCTTAGGCCAGGCTCAGCAGCACGAGCGGATGTAGGGGCGGAAGTAAATTTTTACTTCCGCGCCCTACGCGGTAGTACCGCTCCAGGCTTGCGATAGTACCATGTCGGATTTTTGCATAGATCGAAACTCAGCGGAAGTATCATCTTCATTAAACATAGCATCCCCAAGCTTGGGCCTTTTCATATCATAAGCATAATCACTCTCATCATTAATAGTATGGATAGCACGAATAGTATAGCAATTATCATCATCACAATGAGTAATAGGAGCAACATCATTTGGGAGGGATACCTTTTCACCTTTGCTTCTCCGTATTTTCTTTTTCTTCTTCACATTATGCGTGGGTTTAATCCTCTTTTTGGAGCTCCTTATTAATGAGATTGGTTGAATAGAAGGCTCCTCCTCGTTACCAGATTCATCATAAGAAATAATAGGAAGATATTGGGAAGTCTCTTCCCTTTCATTAGTATTCTCTTCACCTTCTATTTGTTTTCTCGTCTTTATGTAATTGGCAATATAAGGATTTTCAATACAATTCACCGCACAATACATAAAAATTTCTTCTAGATCAAAATCAATAAATCTATCAAGATTAAATTTTGGAATACCCTCAGTTATACGTTTCATTTCTTCATATCCCAAAAGAAGACTAAGCTCTTTATGACGCTCAAGGGTAATCAAGTTATCACAATTTTTGGACACGATTTGATCATGAAACAAATAACATTGGAGCTTTAAATGACCATGTTCATTACAAAGTTCACAAGGATGGTGATAAATATTGAATCTTTCAGCACAATCATCTAGCTTTTCTTGCAACCATTTAGTTTCCAAATACTTATGCCTCTTGCAAAATCTATCTTCCATGTTTGGTGTGTACTTGCAAGCTCTATGTGTTCCACAAAGTTGACATGCTTATAAGAGACATTTTCATCATGACTAGTGCAATCATCATTAGTACTATGGATATTTCAAAGAATTCATACTAACAACATTGCAATCATGCTCATCATTCAAATATTTAGTGCCAAACATTCTAATGCATTCTTCTTCTAACATTTTGGCACAATTATCGGAATCCTTATTTTCATGGAAGATATTAAAAAGATGAAGCATGTGAGGTACCCTCAATTCCTTTTTTTTCTTTTTTTTGTAGTTTTCTTTTATAAACTAAACTAGTGATAAAACAAGAAACTAAAAGATTCGATTGCAAGATCTAAAGATATACCTTCAAGCACTAACCTCCCCGGCAACGGCGCCAGAAAAGATCTTGACGTCTACTACACAACCTTCTTCTTGTAGACGTTGTTGGGCCTCCAAGTGCAGAGGTTTGTAGGACAGTAGCAAATTTCCCTCAAGTGGATGACCTAAGGTTTATCAATCCATGGGAGGCGAGGATGAAGATGGTCTCTCTCAAACAACGCTGCAACCAAATAACAAAGAGTCTCTTGTGTCCCCAACACACCCAATACTATGGTAAATTGTATAGGTGCACTAGTTCGGCGAAGAGATGGTGATACAAGTGCAATATGGATGGTAGATATAGGTTTTAGTAATCTGAAAATATAAAAACAGCAAGGTAACAAGTGGTAAAAGTGAGCGTAAACGGTATTGCAATGCTAGGAAACAAGGCCTAGGGTTCATACTTTCACTAGTGCAAGTTCTCTCAACAATAATAACATAATTGGATCATATAACTATCCCTCAGCATGCAACAAAGAGTCACTCCAAAGTCACTAATAGTGGAGAACAAACAAAGAGATTATTGTAGGGTACAAAACCACCTCAAAGTTATTCTTTCGGATCGATCTATTCAAGAGTTCGTACTAGAATAACACCTTAAGACACATATCAACCAAAACCCTAATGTCACCTAGATACTCCAATGTCACCTCAAGTATCCGCGGGTACGATTACGCTATGCATCACACAATCTCAGGTTCATCTATTCAACCAACACAAAGTACTTCAAAGAGTGCCCCAAAGTTTCTACCGGAGAGTCAAGACGAAAACGTGTGCCAACCCCTATGCATAAGTTCACAATGTTACGGAACCCGCAAGTTGATCACCAAAACATACATCAAGTAGATCACGTGAATATCCCATTGTCACCACATATAAGCACATGCAAGACATACATCAAGTGTTCTCAAATCCTTAAAGACTCAATCCGATAAGATAACTTCAAAGGGAAAACTCAATCCATTACAAGAGAGTAGAGGGGGAGAAACATCATAAGATCCACTATAATAGCAAAGCTCGCGATACATCAAGATCATGCCACATCAAGAACACGAGAGAGAGAGAGAGATCAAACACATAGCTACTGGTACATACCCTCATCCCCGAGGGTGAACTACTCCCTCCTCATCATGGAGATCGCCAGGATGATGAAGATGGCCACCGGAGAGGGATTCCCCCCCTCTGGCAGGGTGCCGGAATAGGTCTAGATTGGTTTTAATTGGCTACAGAGGCTTGCGGCGGCGGAACTCCCGATCTAGGTTATGTTCTGGGGGGTTCTGTATATATAAGAGGTTTTGGCGTCGAGAACAAGTCAGGGGGGTCTCCAAGGCGGCCACGAGGTAGGGGGCGCGCCCAGGGGGTGGGGCGCGCCTCCCACCCTCGTGGGTGCCTCGGGACTCTTCTGGTCCATCTCCGATGCTCCGTGGCCTTCTTCTGGTCCAAAAATAATCTCCGTCAAATTTCAGGTCAATTGGACTCCGTTTGGTTTTCCTTTTCTGCCATACTCAAAAACAAGGAAAAAAACAGAAACTGGCACTGGGCTCTAGGTTAATAGGTTAGTCCCAAAGATCATATAAAATAGCATATAAATGCATATAAAACATCCACGATTGATAATATAATAGCATGGAACAATAAAAAATTATAGATACGTTGGAGACGTATCAATGTGCATTACCGAGAGGGCCCGGAGATACCTCTCCGATACACGGAGTGACAAATCCTAATCTCGATCTATGCCAACCCAACAAATACCTTCGGAGACACCTATAGAGCATCTTTATAATCACCTAGTTACGTTGTGACGTTTGATAGCACACAAGGTGTTCCTCCGGTATTCGGGAGTTGCACAATCTCATAGTCAGAGGAATATGTATAAGTCATGAAGAAAGCAATAGCAATAAAACTTGACGATCATAATGCTAAGCTAAATGATGGGTCTTGTCCATCACATCATTCTCTAATGATGTGATCTCGTTCATCAAATGACAACACATGTCTATGGTCAGGAAACTTAACCATCTTTGATTAACGAGCTAGTCAAGTAGAGGCATACTAGGGACACTCTGTTTTGTCTATGTATTCACACATGTACTAAGTTTCTGGTTAATACAATTCTAGCATGAATAATAAACATTTATCATGATATAAGGAAATATAAATAACAACTTTATTATTGCCTCTAGGGCATATTTCCTTCAAGATTTATCTTAATTCTGTTTTCGTAGTTGTGGATGCTTGCTAGAGGGGTTAATCATAAGTGGGAGGCTTGTCCAAGTAAGGACAACACCCAAGAACCGTTCCACCCACATATCAAATTATCAAAGTAACGAACGCGAATCATATGAGCATGTTGAAAACTAACTTGACAGTAATTCCCATGTGTCCTCGGGAGCGCTTTGCTTTATATAAGATTTTGTCCAGGCTTACCCTTTGCTACAAAAAGGATTGGACCACTTTGCTGCACTTTTATTACACTTTTTACTTGTTACCCGTTACGAATTATCTTATCACAAAACTATCTGTTACCGATAATTTCAGTGCTTATGGAAAATACCTTGCTGAAAACCGCTTGTAATTTCCTTCTGCTCCTCGTTGGGTTTGACACTCTTACTTATCAAAAGGACTACGATAGAACCCCTATACTTGTGGGTCATCAGGCCGCCCCATCATGATCCATGTATGGATCAAGGTAATGCCCACGTGCGGAGCAGGTCGGACAATAGGCTTGGTCAAACAAGTATGGTAGTACGCACCACAATACATATGATCGTACGATGATGATGCTTGATGCCCGTCACATCACAACGCAGGTCCGAGGAGCAGCTCACCCAATGTGCTTTACCGACAAAGTGATGCAACACCAATTTCCCAAGGGTTTAAACCCATAAACATCGAACAATACGATGGAACTATGGACTATGCGGTATGGATAGAGAGCTTCTTCATGCACATACACATGGCCCGAGTTTATGACCTCCATGCCATCAAGCATAAAGCACTAGCTTAACAGTCTGCCTGAGAACTCGATCGGCAAATGGGAAAATTTGGAGGATGCTTTCCGAGCAAATTTCCAAGGAACCCATGTCCGACCTCCAAAAGCCGATGATCTCAACCATATTGTACACGAGCAAGGAGAGTCAGCCAAAAAATTCTGGTACCCGTTTCGGACAAAGAAAAACTAGATTGTGGACTGCCTGGATGTTGAAACTATAGCAGCTTTCAAACACAGCATCCACGACGAGTGGCTCGCTAGAGAGCTGATACGTCCATTTTGCATCATGTTTTCCTACTGTTATTTATAGTGTTTTGATCATTATTTCACTTTACGATGCAATTCTAATGCCTTTTCTCTCTTAATTTGCATGATATATATGAAGAGGGAAACTGCCGACAGCTGGAATTCTGGACCTAAAAGAGCTACAACAGAGATAACTATTCTACGGAGCTCCAAATGTTCCGAAACTTGATGAAGATTTTTTATTTAATATGTAAAAAAATACTATAATGAAGTAGAGTCTCCAAATTGGTCCTATTTTACCATGGAACCTAAGTTCGGTTTAATCTCATACTCGGCGGCTGCTACCTCAGGTTGTGCTATAGGTTCACTCCTAAAGTTGTTGCTTGGAGTAGCAAAACTCCCAAGATTATGAGCCATAGTAATCTTTTTAGTTTTTTTTTAACTGACAAGACTTGCAACTAAAAACTAAAACTTAAACTAAAAACAGAAAAGTAAAGACAAAAACTGAAAACTAACTTTAATAAAAATTGTAAACACAAAGAGTAGGAATTCTAAACTCCTCCCTGGCAATGGCGCCTGATTGCGGCTTGAAGCTACGTCGATATTTCCCCAAAGAGGAAGGGATGATGCAGCACAGTGACAATAGGGATTTCCCTGAGTGATGAAATCAAGGTTATCGAACCAGTAGGAGAACCAAGAAAAACAACGCAAACAACACCTGCACACAAATAACAAATACTCGCAACCCGACGTGTAAAAGGGGTTGTCAATCCCTTTCGGGTAGGGGCGCCCCAAGATAGGCAAACAGACGTGAAATAAATTGTAGTAGATTGATAGATCGAACGCCAAACAAAATAAATAAGAATAAATTGCAGCAAGGTATTTTTGTATTTTTGGTTTAACAAATCTGAAAATAAAAGCAAATAAAATAGATCGCAAAGGCAAATAATATGAGAAAGAGACCCGGGGGCTGTAGGATTCACTAGTGGCTTCTATCGAGAGAAATACCAAACAGTGGGTGAACAAATTACTGTTGGGCAATTGATAGAACTTCAAATAATCATGACGATATCCAGGCAATGATCACTATATAGGCATCACGTCCAAGATTAGTAGGCCAACTCCTGCCTGCATCTACTAATATTACTCCACACATCAACTGCTATCCAGCATGCATCTAGTGTATTAAGTTCATGAAGAAACGGAGTAATGCAATAAGAACGATGACATGATGTAGACAAGATCTATCTATGTATAGATAGACCCCCCATCATTTTATCCTTAGTAGCAACGGTACATACGTGTCGGTTCCCCTTATGTCACTAGTATCCAGCACCATAAGATCGAACCTACTACAAAGCACCTCTTCCCATTGCAAGATAAATAGATCAAGTTGGCCAAACAAAACCCAAATATCAGAGAAGAAATACAAGGGTATAAGCAATCATGCATATAAGAGATCAAAGAAACTCAAATAACTTTCATGGATATAAAAAGATAGATCTGATCATAAAACTCAAAGTTATTCGGATCCCAGCAAACACACCGCAAAAAGAGTTACATAATATGAATCTCAAGAGACCATTGTATAGAGAATCCAGCGAGAGAGAGGAAGCCCTCTAGCTACTAACTACGGACCCGAAGGTCTACAAAGAAGTACTCACACATCATCGGAGAGGCACCAATGGAAGTGGTGAACCCCTCCGTGATGGTGTCTAGATTGAATCTGGTGGTTCTGGACTCTGCGGCGGCTGGAATTGATTTTGGTTGACTCCCCTAGGGTTTCTGGAATATTGGGGTATTTATAGAGCAAAGAGGTGGTCCGGAGGGCACCCGAGGTGGGCACAACCCACCAGGGCGCGCCTGGGCCTCCTGGCACCCTGGTGGGCTGTGCTCCCCTCGGAGCACCCCCCAGGCGCAACCTTGGCCCATTGGGTGTCTTCTGGTCCATAAAATCTGCGTAAAGTTTCATTGCATTTGCACTCCGTTTGGTATTGATTTCCTGTGATGTAAAAAACATGCAGAAAACAACTGTCACTTGGCACTATGTCAACAGGTTAGTACCAAAAAATATATAAAATGACTATAAAATGATTATTAAACATCCAAGATTGATAATATAGCAGCATGGAATAATCAAAAATTATAGATACGTTGGAGACGTATCAGCATCCCCAAGCTTAACTGCTACTCGTCCTCGAGTAGGTAAGTGATAAAAACAGAATTTTTGACGTGGAATGCTGCATAACATGTCCTAACATATTATTTTCTTTATAGCATGGACATTTGGACTTTTATGTGATTCAAAGCAATAGTCTAGTTTTGACATGATAATTTAAATACTCAAGCATATCAATAAGCAATCATGTCTTCCAAAATATCAACGCTAAATTAAGTTATCCCTAGCCCATCATGCTCAATCATTGATCCATTCATTAAACACACTCGCATATTAGCTACACCCAATACTCAAGTGCGATCATATTGCCTCCTAGTTGGTGCTTTTATAAGAGAAGATGGAGACTCAAATTCAAAAATAAAAATTGCATAAAGTAAAAGAAAGGCTCTTCGCAGAGGGAAGTAGGGATCTATAGAGGTGCCAGAGCTCAAAGCAAAAAAATTTAGAGATAAAAACATTTTGGGAGGTGTGTCTTTCCCACCAACGAAAACGACTTAGAGTTCCCAACACTTTCCATGCTAGATATATCATAGGCGGTTCCCAAACAGAAAATAAAGTTTATTCCTTTTTCAACCATACTTTCACTTTCCATGGCTAGTCGTATCCATGGTTGCCCTCCATACCAACACTTTCCAAGAAATTTATTATTTGACAACATAAAGTAAATTCAATTTTCATTTAGGGATTGTGCATCCCTAATACCTTTGCCTTACTCTCGTGCAATGACAAGTGAATAAACACTCATCATGAGAATAACACATCTAGCATGGAAAATATTAGCCACCCCTCACCGCTCCGCAAGCAGTACAAACACACAAAAGAGAAGTTTATTTTGAAAATTAGAGATGGCACATACAAATTTTCTTAGAATGGCAAAAGAATAACGCATATAGGTAGATATAGTGGACTCATGTGGCAAAACTGGTTTAAAGGTTTTTGGATGCACAAGTAGTGATCATACTTAGTGCAAAATGAAGGCTAGCAAAAGATTGAGAAGCGACCAACCAAGAAACAAATAATCTCATAAGCGAGCATTAAGCATAATTAACACCGAATAATGCACCACAAGTAGGATATAATTTAATTGCATGACTATTGACTTTCGTGCTTGAGTAAGGAATCACAAACCTTAACACCAATATTCTTACTAAAGTATAATTACTCATCAACATAACTCACATAACACATCATCATATCTCAAAACTATTGCTAAGAATCAAGTTTATTTTGTCCAATGATCTTCATGGAAGTTTTTATTATATCCTTCTTGGATATCTATCACTTTGGGACTAATTTTCATATGTTGCTTTTCATAAGCTCAAACAAATATAAGTGAAGATCATGAGCATAAAATTTCTCTCAAATTAATTTAAGTGAAGCAAGAGAGAATTTCTTGAAAATTTACTAACTCTCAAATAAATCTAAGTGAAGCAAGAGAGCATTTCTTCAAAAATACTAAAGCACGTTGTGCTCAAAAAGATATAAGTGAAGCACTAGAGCAAGTCCATAGCTCATAAAAATTTAAGTGAAGCATAGAGAGCAATTCTAACAAGTCATGACATAATTTTGGCTCTCTCAAATAGGTGTGTCCAGCAAGGAACCAAAACTTAAAACACAAAATAAAACAAGCAAAGACTCATATCATACAAGACGCTCCAAGCAAAACACATAGTATGTGACGAATAAAAATATAGCTTCGAGTAAAATACCGATGGTCGTTAGAAGAAAGAGGGGATGCCACTCGGGGCATCCCCAATCTTAGGCTCTTCTTACTCCTTATTCCTTCATCCATCGTAAGATAATCCGAAACTTAAAAACTTCAATCACACAAAACTCAACAAACCTTCGTGAGATCCGTTAGTATAAGAAAATAAATCACTACTATAATTATTGTTGCAACCTATTCATATTTTGTTTTTGCATAATATCTTCTGTATTCCAACTTTTCTATGGCAAAAACTCATCAAAGAAAACCATAGAGCCATCAAATCAAGCACACAACGCAAAGAAAATAGAATATGTCAAAAACAAAACAGTCTCTAGAAATCTGGATATTTCGAATACTTCTGAAACTCCACAAATTCTGAAAAATTGGGACGACCTGAGCAATTTGTATATTAATCTTCTTCAAAAAGAATCAGGGCAAAATCACGTTCATGTGATTTATGAAAATTATTTTCGTGAGTGCATAAGTTTATGTTTTTCAACAAGATCAAACAATTATTACCCAAGAAGATCCTAAAGGCTTTACTTGGCACAAACACTAATTAAAACACAAAAAACACAATCATAATAGTAGCATAATTGTTCAAACACTCAAGAACAGAAAGCAAAAGGCAAAACTAAATTTTATTCTTTGGGTTGCCTCCCAACAAGCGCTATAGTTTTATGCCCTTAGTTAGGCATAAAGCAAGGATCTAAGTTTTGTCATCTTTGTCCAACTCTTCAATTAAACACTTAGAATTCTTCAAAGATTTAGCATAAAGATTTTCAATGACGATACTTCTAGGAACAAATTTAAAGAATTAATTCTTGCCAAAGGGATCTCTCAAAACTTCAACAAAATCCGGGCGAATACTAATCATCTTAAGATCCTCCTTATTATTGCTAGAAGTTGCACCCTTGCTCTTAGTAACTTAGGTATTCTTGCCAATCTTTACGGGAGTTTTTTCAATAGTTTTGGCGGAAGCAAAAGCCGTGCTCAAATTACAAAAGATCATTCTATCAATCCAAGACAGACTTTCTTCAATTCTTTCATTCATTGTGGTTCCCTTTTCTTTTAACAACTTAAGAACTTCTCCTACTTTCGACCCAATTTTAGTAGCAAAATTATGCATCTTTATAATCCAAGTTTTCAACATGCTCTTCAGTAAGCATTTTCTTTTCAATAGCATCTAATATTTCCATAACATGCTCAAGAGTCAAAGTTGTTTCATTAATCATAAGAGGTGGTGAGCCTGCTAAATTTCCCATAGCATTAAAAGCATCAAGAGAGGGACACATCAAGAAATTTCCACCGGCAATCTTATCAAGGACGAATCTATACCAAGTGGTGATGCCCACATAAAAGCAATGAAGAAGAACAACGGTAGATTGCTTACAAATAGATCTATTATGAGCATTGCAAATTCTATACCGAGCATCTTTTAAATTATCTCCTCCCCTTTGTTTGAAGTTGAGAACTTCGTTCTCGGGAGTGCACACAATAGAGGAAGAACTATCCATGACGATAATAAAAGCAAACAAGATTGCACACAAAACAGACCCGATAAAAAACGGTGAACGAAAAAGAGGGGCGAATAAAACGACAAATTTTTGTGTAGTGGTGGAGAGGAAAACGTGAAGCAAATGGCAAATAGTGTAAATTGCGAGGAGATGAGATTTGTGATTAGGAACCTGGTATATGTTGAAGATCCTCCCAGGCAACGGCGCTAGAAATTCCTTTTGATTGCGGCTTGAAGCTATGTCGGTATTTCCCCAAAGAGGAAGGGATGATGCAGCACAGCGACGGTAGGTATTTCCCTTAGTGATGAAACCAAGCTTATCGAACCAGTAGGAGAACCAAGAAACACAACGTAAACAGCACCTGCACACAAATAACAAATACTCGCAACCCGACGTGTAAAAGGGGTTGTCAATCCCTTTTGGGTAGCGGCGCTCCAAGATAGGCAAACAGACGTGAAATAAATTGTAGTATATTGATTGATCGAACGCCAAACAAAATAAATAAGAATAAATTGCAGCAAGGTATTTTTATATTTTTGGTTTAATAGATCTGAAAATAAAAGCAAATAAAATAGATCGCAAAGGCAAATAATATGAGAAAGAGACTCGGGGCCCGTAGGTTTCACTAGTGGCTTCTCTCGAGAAAATAGCAAACGGTGGGTGAACAAATTATTGTTGGGCAATTGATAGAACTTCAAATAATCATGACGATATCCAGGCAATGATCATTATATAGGCATCATGTCCAAGATTAGTAGACCGACTCCTGCCTGCATCTACTACTATTACTCCACACATCGACCGCTATCCAGCATGCATCTAGTGTATTAAGTTCATGAAAATGGAGTAATGCAATAAGAACGATGGCATGATGTAGACAAGATCTATCTATGTAGAGATAGACCCCATCGTTTTATCCTTAGTAGCAACGATACATACATGTTGGTTCCCTTCACATCACTTTGGGATCAAGCACCGTAAGATCAAACCCACTACAAAGCACCTCTTCCCATTGCAAGATAAATAGATCAAGTTGGCCAAACAAAACCAAAATATCAGAGAAGAAACACGAGGCTATAAGAAATCATGCATATAAGAGATCAGAGAAACTCAAATAACTTTCATGGATATAAAAAGATAGATCCGATCATAAACTCAAAGTTCATCGGATCCCAACAAACACACCGCAAAAAGAGTTACATCATATGGATCTCCAAGAGACCATTATATTGAGAATCCAGCGAGAGAAAGGAAGCCATCTAGCTACTAACTACGGACCCGAAGGTCTACAAAGAACTACTCACGGATCATCGGAGAGGCACCAATGGAAGTGGTGAACCCCTCCGTGATGTGTCTAGATTGGATCTGGTGGTTCCGGACTCTGTGACGGCTGGAATTGATTTTCGTCGACTCCCCTAGGGTTTCTTGAATATTGGGGTATTTATAGAGCAAAGAGGCGGTCCGGGGGCACCCGAGGTGGGCACAACCCACGAGGGTGCGCGTGGGCCTCCTGGCGTGCCCTGGTGGGTTGTGCTCCCCTCGGAGCTGCCCCCAGGCCCAGCCTTGGCCCATTGGGTGTCTTCTGGTCCATAAAAAATCTCTGTAAATTTTCGTTGCATTTGGACTCCGTTTGTATTGATTTCCTACGATGTAAAAAACATGCAAAAAACAGCAACTGGCATTTGGCACTATGTCAATAGGTTAGTACCAAAAAATGATATAAAATGACTATAAAATGATTATAAAACATCCAAGATTGATAATATAACAGCATGGAACAATAAAAAATTATAGATACGTTGGAGACGTATCAGCGGCAAAAAAGGGCTTGATATCTTCTTTTTATTTATCCGGTATTGGAACAAAAAAGAGTATCCCACACCTATTTCTGTAGAGGTGACCCTGGGTTATCGAACCCACGAGAGGAAGATTCTCTTGAAGAGATGGTCTCTAGCAAGCTTTTGTCAAAGTGGCAAATCCAACCTTTGATTGGATCAACAATCAAATAGTGATTCAAACACTTATAATAAAAAGAGGTACTGGTATGAGGTCTTATGCTTACAACCTTGTATTTGCGATGTGATCAAATAATATATTAGTTTCTGCGCCGGAAGTCACCCGTCGAGATGTGCTTGTTACAGAAAGTGGGGGATGTGGCCAAGTAACATCTTCACTGGCACGAGTCCTGCATCAAGAATCATTTGTCCTACCGCAAGCCCAATCCATCGTGCGGGGTTACCTCGATTATTAAGATAATCAAATTAGACAAGAGCTTTGGGCGTTTAATGACTAAACCTCATTTCTCCCCGTGGATAAGATCCATGTTACCCTACTAAACCTTATTTTCACCGGTGTTCGGTATAGCACTTCACGACTTCCTTGCTCCTAGCCTCACAGGTGCTCAATCTCCATGATCCTGGGTACCTGCAGGGATGAAGATCGCGGACATGACAAGAGACAACTTCACAGAACAATTTTATTTCACACATACGGGACGTTATATCAAAGTCTTCCATTGATACCCTCAACCAATACCTCGGGTTGCAAGGCTTATGCCTCAACCCATAGCTTACCGAACTACTAACACATGGAGATCAGATCGCAGGAAGAAAACATTGACGAACACATCTTGATATTGATTGATTGATTGCAATATGTCTTACAATGGATGCCTTATGCGATGCAAGAATACAAGTATGACTGGGATGGATGGGCACTATGGTAGTGGTGGAGATGGCGACGGCTAGGGTTCGCGGATGATGATGAAGAGGTTCTAGCTTCTGTGTGCGTCTCCCTCGTACTCGTTATGTTGAAATTTCGATGGGGGTCCGTTAACGAAAGTTGGTCAGGTGGACGATCTGCCTCGGAATTCACGCCATACGGGCGCTCGCACACGTATGGAACGTCGTCTTTTCTACTATTTCCGTGCAGACGCTTCCTGTTGATTCCTTCCTCCTCCATTCTTCTTCCATTCCATTTCCACACATGATTTCTTTCCTTTTCATCCCATTTCCTATGGAAACACATCAAACATAGGATTTGTGGAATCATTTGCATTCATTAGTCATTAGTACCAATATCGGAGCAAATTACTCTTTTTAATTAAAATATCTCAGTTTAAACAAAGGTGAAATAAGTGTAAAAATATCACTCATCAATGGTGTCCTGGATTAGGTGTTACTCACCACGTCGTCTCCCGGCAAGGTGGGCTAGGCCAAGGATCCCATGATGGTTCACTGGAGGGACACGCCAAGGCGGTCCATGGTGCATAGAAGAAATATTTCCAAAGATTTGGCGCATACTTCAAGACTTAGATGTCGTCTAGAACACATTTACCTTATGCATAACCGACCTTGTTGTAACCCTAATCCCCCCGGTATCGATATAAACCAGGGGGTAGGGCTCGTGGACAACATCATCAATCTCTTGGTGGATCGGTCTCTACTTTGTACTCCACCCAAATCAATACAACACGAGCAAGACATAGTGTTTTATCTCCTAGAGAGTCCAAACCTGGGTAAAATCCCTTGTCTTGTTACCATCACATTTAAGCAACTAGCTCGAGAACCCCAACCCGAGATCTACCGGAATCGACTCTATCACTAATTCACTCATCGTTGTCATCATTTACATCTCTTCGTCTTTGTTGCTCTTCATCCTCCTTATCGAGTCTTCGCATGTCTCGGGCTCTCGGCGGTTGCGCTTTATCCACTTCTTATAGATATAGAAACAAATGTACGTGTCCAATGTTGCGTACTTGATTTGATCTTCGACTATTGTCTTCGTCTCCTAAGCTCGATGAAACCAAAACTGAGGTTTCTCCTGCTCATGGTACAAACGATGGATCATGTCTCCTACTAGGGTTAGTAGTGAAGGCTGATTGAATGATGCCTTAACCTTGATCTGAAGGTTGAAGTGATCGGCCACCTAAAGGCTTGACTCACATAGAACCTTCTTGTTGTTTTCAAAAACTCTACTATGGCAGTAGTTTTTAGGGAAAAACTGCCACCTCTTAAAATAATAATAAAAGACTCTAATAATAGTTAGGAGGCTTTTATATTTAATTTAATGTCAATGGGTCTTAAAAGGCCAAGTGGTGGAAAGCATATTGGGGAACAAGGGCCCAATATAGGTGGCGCCCCCTCTCCCCATGGAAAGAGAGAGGGGCGAATTGGACAGGAATCCCCATCCTCTTGGCTGGTCAAGGGGGGGGACTTCCCCCCTCTTGTGGCGCCCCTCCTCCTCCTCCTCCAACCTACATATACTAGAGGTATTGGGCAATTTTGAACACACAAGTTTTGGAGCCTCCTCTAGTTATATAGTTCTAGTTCTAGTTGATATAATTAGAGCTCGTTCTAGATCTCTAATCCTCATAATTAGAAGTCCAGTATGGTTCTAATCTCCTCCCTGTAATTCTCCGGCAATGATTAGCTCTGGACGGCGAAGCACTACCGGATCATGAAGACCGTACGCTTGCAATTTGTGGAGAGGTCGTGCTTTCGGTCTTCCGTTCGAGGGACTGTTCATGAGCGATTTGAGGGATCATTCATCTACGGTTTGAGGGACTTCAAGTATGATCTACACAAACTCGTCTTCTTTTGCTGCAACTCAGAGTCGGTAACGATCTGATCCAAACCGTTATTGCATATTCTTAGTGTTCTTGGTTGATCATAGGGCGTTTTTTTGTTTTCTACTACGTTTCCCAACATGCCCCCCTCTCCTCTCTCTCTCTCCTCCCAACCGTACACTAAACTATAAATATTCCACCACATGCATGGTCTCCACCTAGTTTTTCTCCTCCCAAACGGATACTTTGTTATTAGCATTGAATGGCTCCCTCCCGCATCATGTCCGCGGTCCACGTCATAAAAACAGACATATACCAGAGACATTTCAGGGTCAGCCTCATAGATGCCCTTACAAGTAATGTTTGCAACCCCAAGTAACCATCTCATATGAAGGTCCACAATATTCTTATGGTCTAAGGACATGAGTATATTTTAACACATAACATGAAACTACTGACAACAATATTGACGATTTGATCTCGTAGTTATTTCATAAGTTGGGTCTGTCCAACCCCATTGTCTAACAATGTGTTCCCATTATTGCTAATGTCCTTGTTTGTTTAACAATGTCCACGATCAGGAAAACAGGATTATCTGCAATACATGAGCTAGTCTTAAAGGTGAGACCAGGGATCTACTTGATGTTTATCCTTCCACGTATGCAACTGAGTTTTTCTCCAAAACTCATATTCTAGAACCATTGCAATTATATCATAGAAATATAAACTTAATTATGAACATGAAAATAAATAATAATGTTTTATTATTGCCTCTAAGGCATATTTCCAACAGGTTCAAGGTGGCTCTGATGCCAACTGTTGGCCGGAGCTATGGACTCCAGCGAGGCCAAACACACACATAAAGAGCTCGCCGAGGAGGTTCTGCATTGCATAATTGTCTACAACTTTTCTATTTTCTTCTTCCATTTATTCAGAAATAGAAATGATCGTGTTGATACGTCTCCAATGTATCTACTTTTTCAAACACTTTTGATGTTGTTTTTGCCTCGAATTTTCATGATTTGAATGGAACTAACCCGTGCTAATATTGTTTTCAGCAAAACTATCTTTTTCTTATTTTTTTGTGTAGAAATAGAAGTGGTCATAATCAGACGGGGATTTCTGGATAATTATTTTAGAATATTTAATAACTTACGGAACGGAAATGGACTGGAGGGGAGTCACCTGGCCTTGGCACGACCAGGTGGCGCCCCCTAGGGTGCGCCAACGGGCGTGTGGCCTCCCTAGTTACCGCCTTACAACGATTCACCACCATAAATTCACATATATACCCAAAAAATCATGGAAACTTTTCACGATACACAAACACCCCCCACCTCTTGTTCTTTCTCTGGAGATCTGATCTTGAGTCTGTTTCTGGCTCCAGAGAGGGGGATTCGTCCCCGTCGTCATCGTCAACCCTTCTCCAACAACAATTCTATTATGCTTCCACCCATGTGCGAGTAATTCCGCTATAGTCATATTGAGGTAGATACGAATTGGATAAGATTTCTTATGTAATCGATGTCTGATTGTTAGGGTTTGATGCCTAGTATCCACTATGTTATGCGATTGTTGTTGATATGACTTTTCTATGCTTAATGCTTGTCACTAGGGTCCGGATGCCATGATTTCATATCCGAACTATCTACGTTTTCATGAATACATTTGTGTTATTCATCTTACCTGTAAGTTGTATGCACCTGATATCGTTCTGAACCTTAAACCCCAAAGTGACAATACATGAGATATCGATGGGGATGACATTACCTTGAGGATTACATGTATTCACCGTACGTTAATATTTTGTTTCGGTTCTCTATTAAAAAAAGCGTCTTAATTACAATTTCCATTAGGATCCCTGTGCCACGGGAGGGTAGAAGAATAGATGTTATGCAAGTTTTTACCGCAAACACGTACAACTATTTATGGAATGCATGTCTACAAATGATTGATGAATTGAAGCTAATTTATTGTTGCTCTATGTTACGACCGATGCATATTGTATCTCATATGAACAAAACCCACAATCTACTTCCATACCTATGCTTTATTTTACTGTTGCTCCCGTTACAACTACTACTACTGTCGCACTCTATTACTACTACCTCCGTCTTGATTTATTGATTCCCATTGTATTATGTGCCAAATTTTGACTTTAAATTTAACTAACAAAATTGCTACCATATTACTTTTCTATAATAAATAAACTATTGGAAGCAAATTATGTACTACTATTCAGGTGCAAGTTATCCACCATTTCTTTATAAAAAACATTGCATTTTCCCTACGAGAGGACTAGGAAGAAAAAACTCCGGGCCTTTAAATGCAAAGTCGACGAAATATTTGACCAGAGTGGTGATAGAAATTGCAGCTCCCTTGCCCGGTTGCCCCCACCACACCAGAGCGCGGAGGCCACGCAAAGTAAACTTGACCACTTCCTCTCCTAACCCTCCAGCCCTTCTCTCGCTCTCTCCAGCGCCGCCCCATTTCCGGGAAGCTCGCTCGCCTGCCATGGAAGATGCAGAAGAAAATTCCATGTAAGTTCCTCCGATTTTCTTCCATAACTTTTCTCTCCTCTCAGTACATATATAACTACTTCACGGCGCACTCGACGCACAAAAGCTTGGGCTGCTTTAGCTTCCCCCAATCGCGCCATGATTTGGTGGTAAAAAAGGAGGAGGAATTTGGGAGAGAGATGTAGAGGAGCTGAAAATGCGTGTGCGCTTTGAAGGTTCGAGACCAGCCATGTCCTCGGCGCGCTGCTGGCCTCCTCGCCGCTGCTGGCGCGCGCCTGGGACCGGTGCGCGGCCGCCGCCGCGATGGGCGCCGCCTCCTCCGGGTTCGCGCACGGCGACGGCGGCGGGGACAGGGACGGTGTACGTGGCCTTCTCCGGCCTGCAGGCCGCGCTGTCGGTTGCGCGCCCGGCGGTGGTGAGCGGCGCCGACGTCTTCGCGCCGGTCGTACTCGGCGGCGACGCGGCCGGGGCGCGGGCCTTCCCGCAGCTGGCGGCCGCCGAGCCGGACGCGGCCGCCGCCGGGGAGCGTGTCGCCGTGCAGGCGCTGGCTCTCCGGTGCTTCTTGAAATTGTGCGGCTCCCCTGAGTTCCAGGTAAATTAGTCAATCAATTAGCCGAGAATATCTCATCAATCAGCATTTAATCGGGTGTTTATCTCCTTATTTTCCCAGCTTAATCGTTTTGCCTTGTGATTGTTAGCGTGATGATCTGATATTTTTCGTTCTGGTCCTATGGGCCAAGTTATGGTGATGTTGATGCGCCTGTCTTTAGTTGGTTGGTATGTCCCTGTGTTCACACTTAAACGACTTCAGACTTCAGACATCAGTAGATGAGATAATGTACTCGATTATATTATGACAGTGTCAATTAGTATTTGAGATCTCACCAGATAATAACTTAACAGCTTAACCATTTAATAACATTGTGGCTTGCGGAATAATGAAACAAAAATAAAATCATTTGTTAGAAAGAAAATCAAATCTAAAGGTTGCCTGTGAGATTGCCGTTGACTTAACATTCTTTGTTTATTGTAGTGCCGTCTGAAATTGATTTTGTGTTGTGGTAGGCTAGTTCAGTGTTTATCTTCTTCTTTCTGTGTGATTTTTTTACGATCAATTTGGTGCCTTTGACATAGAGTTTGTAAGTTCATCGAAAAGATCCAATCTCTATCGAACTTGGCGGCCAGCTTGAGATGCTGTGCGCCTGTCCACTTTATGTCACTGCAAACAAAAAGTACGGCACAGATGGCGCATTACGCATCACCCAACCAAGTCTGTATGCTATTGCTATTTTGTTGTCACTTGCATGCAAGGAATTTTGGTGTGACCCACGGGCAACAGATGAGGATGATTGAGAGCAGCATGGAAGTATACCATACGGCTTTATTTGGAACGCATGAATTTGCTGGGAATTATGCAGTAATTTCACATGAAGTGGATGCAACAACTGCATTCCCATTAGAATCGGGGGAAATTTCCGTGCTCTGGATGAGCGCTGCATCTAGAGCATTTAGGAAATTCAGTGGCCCATGAAGAATAATAGTGCATAGTTTACTGTCATCCAGAGCACATGCTGATTTTGATGACATATACTCTTCATGTGCTGTCCAGATGTAAACAACTTTTTTGAATTTGGTTATAATTACGTAGGATCATTTTACTCGGTCAGCAGGCATACGACCGGAATGATGATATACGAGATAGAGTTGGGGTAGCACCAATTGAGGAGAAGCTTGTCCAACATCGTCTGAGATGGTTTGGGAATATTCAGCGCAGGCCTCCAGAAGCTCCAGTGCATAGCGGACGGCTAAAGCGTCCGGAGAATGTCAAGATAGGGCGGGGTAGACCGAATTTGACATGGGAGGAGTCCGCTAAGAGAGACCTGAAGGATTGGAGTATCACCAAAGAGCTAGCTATGGACAGGGGTGCGTGAAAGCTTGCTATCCATGTGACAGAGCCATGAGTTGGTTGCGAGATCTTATGGGTTTCACCTCTAGCCTACCCCAACTTGTTTGGGACTAAAGGCTTTGTTGTTGTTAGCAGGCATACGACCTTAATTGTTTCTTGACAAGTTCAGTGATGCTTCAAAGATCTTCACCTGTCTTCATCTGGTACTATAATTCTCGTATCTTTCTTGCTATTCTAAATGAAATTTGTGGCCTGTTTCTTATTTATGAATCAATCTTGATGTTTATATTCTCTTTGATCTTTCTCCGGAAAATAGTATTTGCTATTTGCAGTTATGCATCAGATTTATTTTTCTAGCTCAGTATTTTAGTGTTTTGATGTTTCTTCACTGCTGAAAATGGTTTCTTACTCATTCAATTGGGTTAATGACAATACAGATGCTGCTAAATCAGATCCGGGGCAAGGCGGTGGTGTTCACCGGCCACTCCCTCGGTGGAGCCATCGCCGCTCTTGCGGCGCTGCACTACCTTTGCATCTCATCGTTAAGCTCGTCATGCAGTCCGTCTCCTGTGCTGTGTGTCACATTCGGGAGCCCACTGCTCGGCAACGAGGCCCTGTCCAGGGCCATCCTGCGAGAGCGGTGGGGCGGCAACTTCTGTAATGTCGTCTCACAGCACGACGTCATCCCGAGGCTCCTCTTCTGCCCCCTAGACGCTGTCCCAGTGCGCATCATCATTGGTATGCAGCTACAGCAATGGCCAGGACACACTCACAACACGGGTGTAATGACCACTCGTGTTGTGGATGCCGAGCAGGAGGGGCTGCGTCAACTTATACAGGCGCATGTCCGCACGGTGGCCATGGAGCAGAAGCTCGTGGACCCAGAGTCGCGAGGCGGTAGCCCTTATCGTCCATTCGGGGCCTACGTGCTGTGCTCGCCGGAAGGTGCAGTGTGTGTTGACAACTCAACAGCGGCAGTCCAGATGCTCTATGCCACATTTGCCGCTTGCTACGCGCGGGGCGACACGACATCCCTGGAGGCAGCACACTCTTGCTACGGCGAACTTGTGCTGAAAATGCCACAGAACTTGCTCCTCAAGCGGCGCCCGCACTCCATGGACGTGTTGGCATCCATGTCCAACTCCAACTACGATGCTGGCATCTCCCTAGCGATGGAGGCCTCCGGCATTGGCAGTGAGGCAACGGAGGCCACAACAGCGCGATACTGGCTGAAGGCGTCTAAGCGGGCGGGCCGCAGCCCAAGCCTGAACTGCGCGGGGCTCTCAACACAGCTGGGGCGAATCACTCCATGCCGGGCACAGATCGAGTGGTACAAGGCATCATTCGACGCCGACATGGGGTACTACGACGCATTCAAGCAACAGAGGTCACCAAAGAAGTTCGGCAAGGCCAACATTTATCGCCTCAAGCTGGGCCAGTTTTGGGATGGCGTCCTCACAATGCTTGACAACAGCCAGCTGCCGCACGACTTCCATCGCCGGGCCAAGTGGGTGAACGCCGCCCGGTTCTACCAGCTCCTCGTCGAGCCACTGGACATCGCAGACTATCACCGCAACAACCTCCACAAGACCAGAGGCGGCTACATCACCCATGGTCGTGACAGAAGGTATGTTCGTGCTGCAAACACCATTGTTCATGCTTGGTCAGTGAGCTCACAGAGCACCCACTCTCCACAGGTATGAGCTGTTCGACAAGTGGTGGAAGGAGAAGGGCGCCTTCAGTGGCACTAGCACCGGCGACACGTCGGTCACAGCGACAGCGAGGAGCAAGTACGCCGGGCTGACTCAGGATCCATGCTTCTGGGCGAGGGTGGAGGAGGCGTGGGATCAGACTGAAAGCGCCCAGGCCGAGCACGACGTGGCGATGCTGGCGATGAAGCTTGGGAGGCTGCGGGAGTTCGAGCGGTACGCCAGGGAGCTGGTGGAGAGCAAGGAGGTGTCCATCGACGTCCTTGCGCCGCAGTCGAGCTACACCCGCTGGGTGGAGGAGTGGAAGAAGCTCTTGCTCAGAGACGAAGCCAGAACAGCGTCGTTGTTTTAGTTCTCATGATGAATTAGCTGGAGCAGCTCAAGAATTTTATTTTTATTTTTTTGCCACTAGTTTTAGGTAACTTAGTATAGCCCTCGTATAGGCGGTTGTAAATACGCATAGGCTTGCAGACCGCAGAGGCACTGCATTATGTTGTTGTATCAGTTCACCATCTTGCATCTTGATGCTGATTTATTCAGTTGTTTCTATCTCAAGGCCGACGTTAATCTGCATTATTGAGCATCTGGGTGGTATGGTGTCCCTGTATGATCAGCGTGTGATATCAAACTTTACATGATACCGCATCTCAAATTCAAATTTGCAGGTCTTAAAAAATTCCAACATATGTCTACAATCACTAAAAATTTCAAATCTAAATTGAAAATACACATTGAGAAACAAAAAAAGCAAAGGGATTGTAAACATGTATCTTGTGAATATTCAACTTTTGAGATTTTTTGAGAACTTCTACTCCATCTGTCCCATAATATAAGAACGCTTTTGGTAGTAAATTAATATTTGGAGACATGTATTCTAGATCAAGCAAACTGAGTGAGATGAGTCTTTTGAATCGGAAGGTGACATTTTTTCCATGAATTCATGATGCTTACAGTATTCTAGATCATCGGAATCTTCAACGCCACCCACTGCACTGATGGAATCTCTCAGTCGCAACTGAACAGCTTAAGAGAAATTACAGGGTTTTTACTCAGGAAGAATGAAGAATTTTTGGTAAACGCTGTGACAAACTTACAGACTACATCATTCTGAATCGAAATGACATTTTGGAACACAGAACATATCTGATCGACAACGAAGCGATTCAGCGATCATCAGCCACGGCGTTGCTTGTATTCAGCACTGATGCGCATATGTCAGGAACAGACTAATATCAGCCCCGAGGGAAATGCCATGTCGCCGGCGCCTCCTCGCCCTTGAACGATCCTCTAGCAAGTGGAGAGCGGACCGACTCATCACTCATGTCGAATATTGCGTACAAGCTCGGTGCGCTCGGCGCGTGCCTCCAGTACCACTGGCAACGGTCGTCGTCCAGGAAGAAGATGCAGTTCCCCTTCAGATTGTACTGGGACGCACAGACAGACTTGGAGCATCTCGGCCCAAGAAACAGCACCCGGTCGTCCCCCACGCTCCTCCTCTCAACCCACTGAGACGACTGAAAGTCTGCCTCGCACACCTCGAATTCAAACCGTACTGCTCTGATCTCGAACCCGGTGTGGTTGTCCGCAGGTGGCCTGCCATAGATTGCCCCGCGGACCAGCAGCAGGGCGCCACGAGATTCAACCAGGTATGTGTCGAATACGAGGATGCCACCCGCGAACTGCCTGAAGGGCCAGGGAGGACCCTTGATGATGCGCTCGGTCCGGGAAATGAATAGGCTGCCGTTGTCACTGTCCTCTTCGACATCGATAACGCAAAGGTTCCTCCATCCATCAACCGTGAGCAACTTGCCTCCATGGAGAATTATGTTAAGGGACATGTCATGGCCAAGCGCACTTACAAACCATAGGTCACCTCCTGGTCGGCACACCGCAAGGGTGCGGAGATCCCCAACGTCAACAATGGCGGCAACAAGGAGCTCTGAGCACACGATTACCTTGTATATTGACATGGTTACATTCAGGTCCAGACAAATGTAGCGTATGCTGTGACCGTTGATAACTTCGTCAGGCTCCTCGATGGGGTCGTACATGTCTAGGTCAGGGAGCTTCAAGGTGACCTTAGAGAAGGTGTCTACGAGGTAGCAGATGTCGTCACGGGCGAAGACAAGCCACTCACCGCAGGAACTGTGGAATTCGGCACCGTTGGGGATCTGGAAGGATTCACTGTGGGGTAAGGTGAAGAAGGTTCCACCGGGGAGTATGAACCATGGCAAAGGCGGGGGCAGCTGATGCTGCCTTGCGCAGGCGCGCCAATCGCGGCATACAGCTGTGAAACGGACGCGGTCAGAGTGGGCAGGGAGGCGGAGGAGGACCAGGCCAGCAAGCTCTGGTGGTATGTCCAACCATGATCGCTGCTACCTTGCCATGCTGCTGCTTCCAGGAATCTGCTTCAGAACACAAAATGGGGGACTCTTAACAGGGAATCATAATGTATTATTGCAAACTGAATCACAGTAATCTGAATTAAACAGTAATAAAACATCAAGAATAGGTGATTAGATGTGCTCTAGTGCTACTATGTGGGTGAAATCACTAATTTAGTGCCTCTGTTCCGAAATGTGAAGCGCATTTTCACTGTCCAACTTTCAGCTTCAACCCAAATTTTCCATTTATCGTTGTGCTTATATAACCACAATCATAAACAAAGTGTTTAATCCAATGGTGCCAATTTCCTGTAATACAACTCACATATTATCATATTATTAGTTATTGGTCAGAGATTGAACTAGTAAATAATCAGATGGGATATCATTTCTAAATCTAGTGGGCTTTATGTCCATTTTGTGAAGTTCTTATAATCACCTCTTCTGTGCTAATAACTGAATGAGATTCAATTTATTTTTCTCCTCCACCCTTTGCTCCTTTCCAACCCAAGAATACAAACAAGGTTGTCAATAGGATTCTCCTTTTCTGTCTAATAAGGAAAGTTGTTGTCATTGAATTCTCCAAGAACAGTTACAATCCGTCTGTTCCACCCGTTAATCTGGGACCAAATCAAACCCTAGGTAGCCGCAAAACGAGCTGCAGCATTACGACGGCGCTAAATCAACCGGCCAGAGAGAACTATCCTGATCTTCCGGAAAAAAATATGTTTATTTAGCATTACCTCTAGGTTCCACGACGGCGACGTGCCTCCGTCACCGCTGATCTAGCCGCCGCCGATGCGCGCTTGCCGGCGTGCGGTTGTCTGCTCCTTTTTTTTCGTGCGGTTGTCTGTTTTTTTTTTGGAGTAACCGTGCAGTTGTCTGTTGTGTACTACTGTGGGTATAGAAGTGAAAGGCTTCAGCAAATGGGCTGTTGAAGCTGAATTAGGCCTGTGCGGTGTGTGCTGGGCTGGAGGTATCGTGTTGTCATTACCCGAGTATGATTTGTCTAAAAAAAACGAGTATGATAAAGCCCCTCAAAAAAGAAAACGAGTATGATAAAGTCTGTTCCCCTAATTTCTTTTTGATAAAGTCTGATATTTTGCTCAAAAACGAGGGTGGGGTGGTGGCTCAAAAAAAAGGCTAAAACAATTCTGATATTTACCCTAAAAGAAACAAGAAAAATGTTAACTGGTAAACGGCCGTGGGGAGAAGGGAGGCCCCAGCGAATGCCCGCGTAGCCGTTTGATCGGAATCAAACGATTCACATTAAATAAAAAAGAATACACTGTATTCATTGGCAATTCTTCCCTATACATGGCGAAGTTTTCTTCCGCACTCCGTACATCGCTCTCGCTTGTGCAGGGTCTGGGGAAGGATCCGACCACTTTAGGTCTATAGTACGCAGCTTTACCCTACATTTCTGTAGGTTGCTGTTTCCAGAACTTGAATCCGTGACCTCATGGCCACAAGGCATCAGTTTTTGCTACTGCGCCAAGTAACAAGGGACACATGGCAAAATATAGAAACTCGGCTTACTTCTAAATAAGGCGTATCATCCAGGTAGTAGCACTCGACAAACATCATGTAAGACGTGTCGCCCATGTCACCCAAAGAGGGGCACTCGGCTTACATGGAATAAGCCGGACATCCCAACAAAAAGTGGTTGCCGGTTTATCGTATACGCGAAGGATATGGACATCTACACACGGCTTAAATAAGCCACGTGGCAGAGCAACGGATGAGCACCACGTCTTAAGCCTAATTAATACACGGCTTACATGTAAACCGTGTGGCCCATGAGACACACGGCGTAGACTGACACTCGATTTACAGGTGGGACACGTGGCAATGCCGTTAGGAGCTGACGGTCGTGTCCTCACTTTTTTCGTCAGGTGCCACCCTTTTATACTCAGATTGCTCAGAATGGAAAGAATCACACATCACGTGGCAAAATCTAAGGAAAAAAAGGCACAGCTAGCTTTAGCAAAAAAAAAAGGGGGCCCGAAACAGAAAACAAAATCAAGAATACAAACCCAAACTGTGTTGTTTTTTCATTTCAGAAAAAAAATGTTTCATGCCATGTCACTGCAAAAAAATGGACATGTTTATGAGAACATTTTTTCTTTAATTTCTTTTGCCATGGACCAGTACAAAAATGCCATGTGACAGTGAAAAAATTACAAAAAAAAGTTTTCCATGTTAACATTACATATTCGCACACAAAAAAGTTTCCCATGAATTAGAAAAAAAATTGACACCACTTTTCAGGGTTCAAAAATGAATTTGCCATGTGAGCATAAACATTTTTTTAAGGGCCATTTACATTTCAGCCCCTAACTCAGACCTACTACTCAGATTTACCCTTAATTTCAAAGCATGGTCAAATTTGCCCCTTTGCTGTTAGGTGCTTTTACAAAAATGCCTATCCATGTCGTTTTCGTTCGGTCAAAGGCCCTTCGCCGTCAACAGGATGTTTCCTGGACATATTTGCCCTTCTATGCATATGTCACTTACACGTGGGTCCTACCCAAAGTAAAAAAAACTCTCTCACCTTCTTTCTCTAACTTACAAGTGGACCCCAACAAAAGAAAAAAAGAAAAATAAAAGTCTCTCTCCCTGGCATGCGGGCCGCGGGACCCACTGTCAAGGTCAACACCGGTCCAAGCATGCCTGAAACGCATGCCCGACCGTGAGCGGCTGCGCTCGCCGTGGGTGGCTAGACGACTGCGGGAGGAAAGCCCAAGGTGGGCGGTATAGCCGCGCGAGACGCTCCTGGCAGACCGATTCATCTTCATGACCACGGCACGTGCACGACCGAGCCAGCCGAGGTCGGCCATGGCGAACGGCTTCGGGTAGGGGGCTCCGGCAACAAAATCGAGCGGGCGAAGAAGGGAGTATGGCTGCAAGATTTCAGCAACGATGACACAGAGGTTGGGGAGGTCAACGGTGGCTTGAGGCGGCTGAATTTAGGACATCAAGAGTGATATCCGTGGTGGAGATCGAAGTCCCGGTCGCAGGTCCGATTCACCGCACATGGCTGAGAAGAGGCGTCTGGCAGGGCACAAGGACATGTTCGTTGGTCTCGATCTAGGCCCAGTTCTTTTGCCAGAATCTGGGGTTTCTTCCAGAATCCGACCCCTATCCAGCTTCCCCCAGAATCTTTGAGCTCCATTTGTTTTACAATCCTATCTAATTGGACCCTAACTAGATAGGATTGTAAAACAAATGGGACCCAAAGATTCTGGGAGAAGCTGGGTAGGGGTCGGATTCTGGGAGAATCCCTAGATTCTGGGAAAAGAACTGGGCCCTAGGCTCCGACTGCGACAGTTAGCGACGACGTCATCTGTAGAATGTCTCAGACGCTCCACGTGCATTGCGTCGCAGTCCGCCGCCATCTGCCTCGACCACCACCTCCACATCCTTTGACATACCACCTCGAGCCTGCCCCCTTGTTCTTCACCTGCAGCGCGCCGCCCCTCGCCGGCGACGTCCACCGGCAGAACCACGCGAGCCCTGCCTTGCTTTCGAGGGCGTGGACCGGCATTGACCCTGAAAGTGGGTCCCTGGCCCACATGTCAAGGCGAGAGAGGGGTTATGAGAGAGGGAGAGAGTTTATATTTATGTTTTTATGTTCATGTAAGTGAGAGAGGGGATAAGACAAGAGTTTTTCTTCTTCTTTTTCCTAGCGTAGGACCCACGTGTAAGTGACTACTGGATAGAGGGGCAAATATGTCCAGAAAACTCCCCATTGATGGTGAAAGGCCTTTGATCGGACGGAAACAACATGGAATGACATTTCTTTAAGGGCACATAACGGTAGAAGGGCGAGCATGCTTCAAAATTGGAGGTAAATTCGAGTAGTAGGTTCGAGTTAGGGGCACAAATGTAAATGTCCCTATTTTAAAAGTGCCATGAGTTAGGACACATAAAATGGTCATCCTCTAAAGAATAATAATTAAATTGTCATGGTCTAACTATTAAAATTGTAACGTTCTAAAGAATAAAAATGCCATGCTACCTAAATTAAATATGTCATTATCTACTTAATAAAAATGTCATGGGCTAAATACTATAATTGGCATGGTAGCTAACAGAAATTACTCATTATGGAGGTCCTAAATCTTTTATCGAAGTGTCTATTTAGTCACAGTTCTTTCAACATGCAGGTTTAGGTCTCATTTTTGTAGGAAGTGGTTCACCAAGGTCTTTTTTGCCGAGCGCTCTCTGACCTGCTCATTGTGCCATGTTGAGTGCTGCCACATCGACAGTGATTGTTGTGGCGGATGGTCATTTTTTTAATGAAAAACCCCCTACAAATCATCGTATTCTCATTCCCTAGTCTCTGACCCACTAGGCAGGGGCATTAAGAGTGATTGAATGCCAAAACCCGTGCGAGAGCACGACGAGACAACACACTAAATGGTTGTTTGGATATGAAGTATTAGATGTGAGATCTTGGAAAACTGGTTTTTAGAGGATTTTTAGGAAAACCTGTTTTTGTTAGTTTTTTCTGTTAAGATCTGGCTATACAATACCTCGTTTGGATGGAAAAAGATAGGATAATACGTTTAGGCCTCCCGCTCCTCCCACAGGCATGACTCGCTCTGCTGATCGCCTCCTGCATGCTTCCAGCGTCCCCATTCTCTGCATGCTGCTTGCTACATGCTGCTTGACGAGGACGAGATTGTAGTAGGCATACACCAGCACACTAGACGTAGTTGGAGCACAACAGTGGCTTCCATGTTGACGCTGCCCACAAGAACGAGCACGGGAGCATATGCCATGGTGCTGACCTGCTGGAAACCCTGCGAGGGTTGGACACGATGCCACGCAGCAGTGACAGCGACACCGGTGCACGGCAGGGTGGAGGCGTGGCCCAGCTCGGCATGGTGATGCCGAGGACGGGCATGGCGAACCAACTCTTGCAGTAGTTCGTTGTTGTCCACCGTCGCCTTGTCGATGCCAACAAGCTCAATGTTACCATTGTCATGGTGCCGGCGTTGGAACCGCACCGCCTGTGCGGCCATTAGCATGTACGACGGTGCCGGCGTTGGAACCACGCCGCCGGCATGGCCATTAGCATGTACTATGAAGATGACGTGTGGAACTCATCGATGTTGGTCCATCAATCCAAATAGGTTATACGTGGACGATACGACTCGAGTATACAGAGAATCGTTTTTAGAAAAACGACTATGACTCATTTTTCTAAAAGCTCGTTTTTTGGGCTTGTAGAAAACTGGGTAGTATTTATCCATGGTTTAGTTAGATAATCCAAACGTGGTTTTAGGCTGTTATAACTGAAATCGTGTTTATGCAAACCTGATCCAAAAGTGAGTTACGACAGCTGCACATGTGCGTTCGGTCTTGCATGTGCTAGCCCACGGTGTCCTGGCCAGCGGGTATGTGTGGAGTCGCCGGAGCGAAGCCGCAAAAAGTGATAGCGGCGGCGGTCGGCGGTGCTAGGCGAGAGAGCGGCAGAGAGATAGAATTGATACCAGTTCTTATATTTTGTAAGAACTAGGACTAAACTGACACTTCGATAAAATATTTAAGACCTCGAATGCATTTAACCCTTAAAAAAGATCTTTGTTGCTGGCACCTGATCCAGACACACTCTCCTATTGTCTTTTTTATAGGATAGTGGTCGAGGAATCATGAATCGTGGTTTTTGAGTGGTAGTTAAGCTTGAATTTAGAGATATCCAATTCTGAGCCCGGGCTCATCTACACCCAATGAACAATAAATTCAAAAATAATACTAGAAAAATAAAAAAAATATTTTTTTTGAAGAAACATGACTGAGTGCATGAGGTGCGTGCCAAATTTCAAAGTATTTGGACATCTAAGTAGCTTTTAGCAAAAAAAATCAGGTCCAAACATTGCACAAACATACCTTAAATTTGTCTTTTTTGCTGAGAGCTACTCAGACATCAAAGTGCTCTGAAATTTTGCACGGACATCACACACTTCGTCATCTTTCTCCACAATTTTTTTTGAATTTATTTAGTATTTTTAATGATTTTTTTAAGCACCCATGGGCTCATCTAAGCCTAGGAGCCAAAACGCCTCTTGCTTGAATTTAATGCTGCTTTGGAGTTCTATATATTTAATTCCGACGAGCTTTATTGGGATAGAGTTAAATGTGCTATATCAGACTTATTTGTGTCTTGAACATGAAAAATCTGGGGAATATTCAATGGGAGCAAAATTGCCAGTGAACACCCGAGGAGCCATGCCAAAACAACTAAAAATGATATGTGAACCGCCTTCTTCCAGCAGGAAACATAGGAATGCATTCCCGCCCACCATCACCGTCTCCGACGAAGCTACCACCGCGGCAGAGGCTATAGTCTTAGAGTATAAGTCTATTCGTATTGTAATCTATCTCTATTAGTCTAGTCTTGAAGCTCAAGCTTTGTAATCTATATAAACAGCCCTTGAGGTCCCGATCAATACAACAATTACTTCTTCAATATCTCAATCTATCATGGTGTCAGAGCGAGGTTTCAATGCTTTGCTACTTTTATTTAAACCATAGGCTTTATTCCCTCCAAATCCGATTATTCTCTCTTTGTTTATCAGTCTCCTACTCACACTGCCTACCTCTTGCTTTATGTTGATGATATCATTCTCACGGCTAGTTCTGATTCTTTTCTTCAACATACCATCTCTTCTCTCAATCGGGAGTTTTTCATGACAGATCTTGGTCCTCTTCATCATTTTCTAGGTATTCATGTTTCTCGCACAACATCTTCCCTCTTTCTTTCTCAACGATCATACATTTTGGACTTGCTTTCTCATTCTGGTATGTCTGATTGTCAACCCTCTCGTACTCGAGCCGACGTTGGTGCTAAACTGTCGGCTGATGGTGATCCTCTTCCTGATCCTACTTTATATCGTAGCATCACTGGCGCTCTTCAATATGCCACTCTTACTCGTCCTGAAATCTCCTATTCTGTTCAGCAAGTTCGTCTCTTTATGCATGATCCTCGTGCTCCTCATCCTGCTCATGTCGACGCATTCTCCGCTATTTAAAAGGCACTCTTGATCACGGTCTCCTTATTAATTCTTCTTCACCTACAAGCTTGACAGTTTATTCGATGCAGATCGGGCAGGTTGTCCAGATACTCGACGATCTACATCCGGATTTTGCGTTTATTTGGGTGATAATCTTGTTTCTTGGTGTTCTAAAAGGCGGTGTAACAGTTCCTGTGTCTTCTGAAAGGCTGAGTATAGGGCGGTTGCTCACGCCGTGGCCGAGGCGGTGTGGCTACGGGCAGCTTCTCGTTGAACTTCATCGTCCGCTCCCACGCATACCATTGTTTATCGTGATAACATCTCTGCAGTCTACATGGCTTCCAATCCAGCTTCAACATCGTCGCACAAAGCACATTGAGATTGACATTCACTTTGTTCGTGAAAATGTGGCTCTTGGTGAAGTTTATGCTCTTCATGTTCCTACAAGTGCCCAATTTGTCGACATTTTACCAAACGACTCCCGATCGCATCGTTCACCGACATACGCTCCAGCCTCAACATTGTTTCACCCGACGTTGAGACTGCGGGGATCTTAGAGTATAAGTCTATTCGTATTGTAATCTATCTCTATTAGTCTAGTCTTGGAGCCCAAGCTTTGTAATCTATATAAACAGCCCTTGAGGCCCCGATCAATACAACTATTACTTCTCCAATATCTCAATCTATCACATAGCCGCAGCAAGCGAGGTCGTCCTTTCGGCCCCGGTGGATCTCGCGGCCTCCCCTGCTCCCAGAGCCGTCGCGCCCTCTTCTCGCCGCAGCTCGCGCATCCAGAAGCTATACGACGGGGCTCCTGTTGGCTCCATTGAGCGCGCCTCCAAGCGAAAAGCCGTTGTTAGTTCCTCTGACAGCGAGATGGTGCAGCGCTCATGCCCCTCCCCCTCTAGGCGGAAGAAGACCAAGGTTCAGCACGCGGGTTCCATCGTCGGGCTACCTCTCCAGGAGACGCCTAAGCCGCCGAACAAGGACAAGAGGAGGTCCGGCAGCAGGCAGCTCTCCCGTTGCTGCGACCTGAACATCTAAGCCATCTTTGCTGATGCTTCTCGGTGCTCTTCGGCGGGCATCAGCGACTACTTGGCCTCTTCTACATCCTCCAGGTCAACCCATGGCTAGCCGTCACCATTGGGATCAAGTCTTTTGGCTTCAGCCTCTCCCGTCAGGTCATGTTTAATTATTGTCGGGTTTTAGTTAAGCTTTCTCTTAGAGAATCCCTCTGCATGTGCTAGTCAGCCACGCTTCAGGCGCTTGTATCTGCATCCTTTGCATCGTATCCAACTGTTAGTCATCCGCGCGCACTTCAATCACTTGAATCTGCATTCATCATCCATGTACGCTCTGCCAAGTTCAGTAAGTAAGAATTCCAGTTTGCATCAATTTGTTGTTAGTTGCTTTCCTCTACATTTAATGAGTATGGCTTCGCGGTCGGTGATCCCGACAGATGCTCGTTGGTCAGTGTTGAATTGCAACCCACTTTCGATCCACGTTTAGGCCTAAGGGATCCATATGGAGTATTTGACAAAAAACTACCACATTTCACGTATCCGTCCCACAGAACTACCGCATTTTGAAAACTGACCAAAAACTCCAGATTAGTGCTGATTTCGTGACAAAAGACTACCAAGTTCAGTTGATGACCGTTTTTATGATTTTAAACCTGTTTATGACATACGGGACCTGCGTGTCAGAGCTGACGTGGCGGGAAAGTCAACTCGGTTTATTTTGACCGTTACATTGACCGTTATTACAAGTGGGGCCCACCCATCATTCTTCTTCCTCCTCTCTCTCCCTCTCTGGCATTTTAACAAATACCTCATGTGCATCATCCGGCGAGAGGAACTCGTCGTCGCCACCTCATATCACCCTCCCGGCCTCCGCGCCGCCGCGACCCCTGGACGGGCAGGTGTAGGTGTCCCTCACCCTGGCCGCTACGCTTACCTTCCTCTCCCTCTGCTCGCTGCTTCGGGTCGGCCTCTGCCCCCTGCTCTGCATCAACCGTCTCCGCCACGACTCGAACGAGGTGCGCGCCGGCTACAGCGCGCAGCAGGAGGAGCCAGCAGGAGGAGCAACAGGAGCAGGAGTCCGATGGGAAACCAGAGCAAGGTGAGCAGCACGAGCGCCGGCGA
Organism: Aegilops bicornis; assembly: GCA_021605145.1. Classification (NCBI taxonomy): domain Eukaryota; kingdom Viridiplantae; phylum Streptophyta; class Magnoliopsida; order Poales; family Poaceae; genus Aegilops; species Aegilops bicornis. Next base: position 113,233,856 of record CM038672.1, read on the forward strand.
CGGCCTGTGGACACGAAGAAGTAGAGGAGCCCTGCGAGTGGAGCCAGCAGGAGGAGCAACAGGAGCCGAAGTACGCCGCCGATCTTGAAAGCCATGTGCGCGAAGTACGCGAAAGAGCTCCGGTCACACAGCAGCATGCCGTCCAGGTTTGCCACCACCATGTCGTTGCTCCGGTCCACAGACCACCATCAAGAACGGTGAGACCGTCATCTTGGTTGTCTCCACCGCCTGCATGCTCGAGGCCGCCTCCTGGGTCTACCGACTCGAGGAAGCCAGCGTGCATGGCTTCCTCGAGGGCCTTCATTGGGAGGCGGGCACGACGCCTGTCGGTGTCAAAACCGGCGGATCTCGGGTAGGGGGTCCCGAACTGTGCGTCTAGGCTGATGGTAACAGGAGACAAGGGACACGATGTTTTTACCCAGGTTCGGGCCCTCTCGATGGAGGTAAAACCCTACTCCTGCTTGATTAATATTGATATGGGTAGTATAAGAGTGGATCTACCACGAGATCAGAGAGGCTAAACCCTAGAAGCTAGCCTATGGTATGATTGTTGTTCGTCCTACAAACTAAAACCCTCCGGTTTATATAGACACCGGATAGGGTTAGGGTTACACAGTCGGTTACAATGGTAGGAGATCTACATATCCAGACGCCAAGCTTGCCTTCCACGCCAAGGAAAGTCCCATCCGGACACGGGACGAAGTCTTCAATCTTGTATCTTCATAGTCTAGGAGTCCGCCAACGGTGATAGTTCGCTATCCGGACACCCCTAATCCAGACTCCTCAAGAGCCCCGAACCAAGGCTTCAATGGCGATGAGTCCGCGTAGATTGTCTTCGGCATTGCGAGGCGGGTTCTTCTCCAAATTCCATATACTTGTCGAATAGTGTCTGGCTTCTGATAAATGCTGCGCTCCTTGGCTTCCACGCCCAATAATGGCCATCTTCCACGTGTTTGAATGAATGCGAAAAGCCAGGGTATTTTTACACTTATCCCCCTAGCTGCGCAAATGAGCCGCCTATAAAAGGGACGAGGATCTAGATCTGAGTCACACCATCCCCCCTCCGCGAGCTTTCATCGGAGCGCCTCTGACAAAAATCCATTCCATCATGGACAGTCGACGCGGCTCCTCCTCTCGCGCTCCCGGCCCTCGGCACGAAGTTGGGAGAGATGCTCGATCCGCATAGCGAGCTAGTGACACTCCAAACCAAGGGATTTCTTCCCCCGGCCTTCATGGTTCCGGTTCGAGCCGGACTCGCCACCTATAAGGGCGGAAAGCAAGCGGAGAGTGTCCCCGATCCCTCCAAAGGAGAGCGGGTATGCTTTGTCTCTTATCTAGTAAGAGGACTCGGATTTCCAATTCATCCCTTCTCCGGGGCTCTTGGAGTTCTACGGCCTCCAGCTTGCACCACCTTACGCCGCCTTCATTTTGCACATCGGGCTTCGTGGCCCTTTGCGAACTGTTCTTGGGCGTCGAGGCTCATTTTGCGCCGTGGAAGAGATTATTCTGCCTTGTACCCCGTTCTCATGAGGGGTCAATATATCAAGTGGGCGGAGCCGAACTATGGCGCATCGCCGGGACCGGATATCTATCCGGAACCCCGAAGAAGGCGTCCGAAGACTGGCCTTCGGAATGGTTTTATATAGAAGACGTCTCGCTGCCGGATCCTGTTCGGATCGGTCTCCCGGAGTTCAGCAATGCTCCTTTGAAGAAACGCCTGAGTTGGCGCCATGAGCCCCTGTGAGGGAAGACGACAGAGACGTCCTTTACTGATGAGCCGAATAAGATTGTTAGCTCATTCAGGACTGACCATGATCGGTGTCATGGCCACATGTATTATGCGGGGGGTGCAGCCGCTCCAGTATAGGGGCCACCCCATGTGGGATTTCAACGGGGAGGACGATGCCACCCGCCATGGCTGTAAGGGGCCGGGATAGGTCACCGATCTGGTGAAGATCTTGTCCGCGCTGTACAAGGGAGAAGAGCAGGATTTTCTCCGTGTCTGTCCATTGAACGGATTTTCTATGAACAATCCTCGAAGCTGGGTAAGCGGACATTTCTTTTTTGTACACCCGATCCGTATTCCCATGGTTAGGTATCTCTTTTTGTGATTTTGACGCAGGAACTGCGCCAGGCCGTGAAAGACATAAACAGCCCGCCTCCACAACCCGAGGATCCGAAACGGCTCCTTGATCCGGCCTCCCAAGAGGATCCGGATATATTGGTGGAGCTGATTGATGGGGTATTTCACCAACTGAGCATCGATAATGCCTTGGTTGCCATTACGGCCGATTACCCCGGAATACTTCCAAATTTCACAGTAATCGAGACCGAGGTCCCAATACTCTGATAATGACCCATCTGTGCTTATTTTTGACCATCGTATACCAATGGTGTTTCGCAGAGGGTGCCTTCGAGGCAGGAGGCCGAGCTCAGCCGCTAGCCAACAAGGGGCAGCATGGCCCCGCAGCTAAAAAAGAAGTGCGGTCCGGATCGAAACGCCGCAAGAACGGTATGGCGCGTCACCATATTCCTGTGATTGATTCCTAGAAGGCGTATTAACGCTGGTGCTCTTTTCAGAAAAAGAGCGCCACGGACCGTGTCCGGAGAGGTTGCCAATCGAGCCTCCACCAGCCGGGCTCCAAAGCCGGGTCCAAAAGCGGAGGCGAGCACGAGGCGTCGTTGGATGCTCCTCCGGCTGAGGATGCCGACAGATTGTCCGCCACCAACTCCGAGGTGGAGAGTGCCATGAATCACAAAGGCCGCCGGATAGTTCTTCGTGACGACATGTTTCTCCCAAGAGGCATTGAATGCCTTCAATTGGAGATGCGCACCTCCGTGCCGCTCAAGATGGTCTAGCCAGAGCCACCAGCGGATGTAAAGGACATATGGGTGAGGAAATTTGACGGTTATATATGCCAAGAGTCTCCCGAGACTTAAAATAGTTAGAATAACTGATTTAAGGATAATTTGTTATGCAGGATCTTACAAAAAGAATACCCGATCGTCCCAGAGCTTGAAGAATGCAAGGCCCAACTTGAGGCCGCACTAGCCGCCATAGGGGAGCCACAGAGACCCCTCCGTAATATATGCTTCAAAAGATAAGTAGTTTGTGAAGTGCGGCGTGTGTGTAAATCGACAATGATATTGCAGATGGCGCCGGACTAGATCCGGACAAGCAACAGCTCTTCTGCGCCCGGTTGAAGGCCGGCGAGAATGTGCTTACAAGGGTGAGGCAAGAGAAAAATAATCTCCAAGATGCCAACACCCACCGGGTGAGGAACTAAAGGATGTTCGTGCTCACTGCCCTGACTCAGAAGGAGAATCGGCGACTTCGTCAGCGGCATTTATAGTAAGTGCTTGAGCGAACTTTGAAAAAGAGTTCACGAGGAAGTCAAACAGAGTTATGTCTCAGAGGGTATGCTCACGGGTCGCCCCTGCAGAGGAAATGCCCGGTTCTTGGTGACCTTCTTCCCGAAGCTATTGCAACCGCACGAACGAAGTTCGGCAGTGATGAAAGGCGTTGCCTGTGCCTTGTGGCCATCTATCTCCCCGCCTCAAGGCCTTGGAGAGCTTGCAGAGAAGCTTCAGGAGCACGGCGGCGCTCCGACTATGGAAGATATCGGCTGTCGTCAAGGCGCCAGGAGGCCTGGCCATGGTGAAGACGCGGTACACGGTTATGACCCAAACCACATGGCCGAGGTTGGACTGTGGGGCCCGACGGGAAGGAGATCCTGTGAGCTTAGTGTACGACCAAGTAGAGTTGGCATAAAGTATTCCCAGCAGGATCAGAACTAGACAGCCTATTAGATGACATTGAAGAGGAATACAATCACCAATTTGACTATGTAATTTAAAATGACATGTAAAATGCCTTCTAGCCGGATTGTAGATCGTTTGTCGTAGCGGACCTTTTCGCTTCAACCTCGGGACCCAATAGTCCGGAGTGTGTCCGAATACCCTCGCGATTATGTAAAAACCGGGGCATGCGTGGAGATCAGGCGTAGGGGTCATGAGTGATTTATCAGACAAGTGCCCAACTAGTTATGTTATATTACATGGTTAGTAAGAAACATCTTCCAGGGAGAATAGTTTCGTTAGGGGTTCCTTTCTCGAGGCATGCCCTAAAGTGCATGTCCGGACTGCGAAAAAAGCGTAAAAGCATCTGGGGCAGGTAAATGAAAAATAAAAATCATCTTTTAGTTCACCGACCGAATATTCCCTTAAGAACGCCCAACTTCCGGCTTCACCCAGCCGAGGTACACGTCTGGCCGACCAAGGTAATAATCGCAGAGGTGCTCCCTTTACCACCTAGCCGAACAATCGGGAACGAGGGGTAAGCACAAGAGCCAGCAACCCAGCTTGGCCAAAACTTAAGTCATATCAATGCATATAATGGTGAATAAAAGGTACAGGCGGAAGTGTGACTCATGTTTTGGGCATAAAGCCCGTATAAATAAGCGTCTGTTAAAGAAGCCCCCAGGTATAATGAGCGCGGATAGTGCGTCAAGTGTGTGCGAACAATGCGCAAACGAGCCTTTAACGGCTTCGGAAAAAGGAGGGAGAAGGAGATAAATAAAAGACAGCTTAAAGTATAAAATATAGACGAAGGAAGGAGACGAACTCAGAATCCGGCGCTAGGCGTAGAATCTTCGGAGACGGGCTGCGTTCCATGGGTTCGGCTCGAGTCGGTTATCCGATGCGTTTACAGAACGGTACGCTCCGCCGGTCGTGACTTGGTCGATGATGAAGGACCCTCCCATGTGGGCTTGAGTTTGTCCTTTTTCTTGTCCGCAGCGAGAACTAGTTCGCCAACATTGTAAGCTTTGGCCCGTACTTTCTCGCTTTGATATCTTCGAGCTCATTGTTGATAGAATGCGGAACGAAGCTTTTGCCACGCCACGCTCCTCCTCCAAGGCGCCCAAGCTGTCCTGCTGATCGAGCTCGGCTTCTCTTTCTTCGTACATGCGCACGCGAGGTGAGTCATGAATTATGTCGCAGGCAAAACTGCCTCTGCGCCAGATACCATAAAAATGGTGTGAATCCGTAGTGCGATTCGGCGTGGTCCGCAGCCCCCAGTACGGAGTCGAGCTCCTCTACCCAATGCGTGTTAAATTCCTTGAGGGACCGCACTAGTCCGGGTTTAATGCCGCCATGATTAGACCGCTTGCTCGCTCGACTTGACCGTTAGTTTGGGGTGATAGATCAAGCGTAGTCGAGCTTGATGCCCATGTTTTTGCACCAGAGTTTGACCTCGCCGCCATGAAGTTTGTGCCGTTATCGGTGATGATGCTATGGGGACGCCAGAACGGTGTACTACCCCCGATATGAAGTCTATCACCGGTCCGGATTCGCCGTCTTTACTGTGCTTGGCCTCTATCCATTTGGTGAATTTATCCACCATGACCAATAGGTATTTTTGCTTGTCGGTTCCTCCTTTAAGGGGTCCAACCATGTCAAGCCCCTGCACTGCCAAGGGCCGGTGATGGGTATAGTTTTGAGGGCGATGGGTGGCATGTGGCTTTGATTAGCAAAGAGTCGGCAACCGACGCTGCCGTTGGACTAAGTCCCGAGCATCCGCCCGGCCGTCGGCCAATAAAATCCTCAGACGGAAGGCTTTGCCTACAAGGGCCCGGGCTGCGGCGTGGTGCCCACCGAGTCCGGCATGAATTTCAGCCAGGAGATTCCGCCCTTCCTCTTCGGAGATACACCTTTGAAGGACTTCGGTTGTGCTTTTCTTATAAAGCTCTCCCTCATGGACCTTATAGGCTTGAGACCGCCGCACTATGCAGCGGGCCTCGTTTTGGTCCTCGGGAAGCTCCTGCCTAGTTAGGTAGGCTAGGAATGGTTACATCCACGGGCAATGACCGCCATTATTGCGTAATGACGGTGTTATTCGTTGGCGGAACCACCAACTATGTCGGAATGTTCGGTGTGGGGCAGTGTTGGTGGGTCCGGGTTGTTATTTTCGGACTCTCCCTCCCATAATACGGTTGGCTTGAAAAGCCTCTCTAGGAAGATGTTGGGGGGGACGGCATCGCGCTTTGCGCCAATGCGCTAACACGTCCACGCTCGGTTGTTATCCTGTGCTATATGGTGAAATTCGAGCCCCTCAAACCGAGCTGACATTTTTAGGACGGCATTGCGATAAGCTTCCATTTTCGGATCCTTGGCATCAAAGTCCCCATTTATTTGGGATATCGCGAGGTTCAAATCCCCGCGCATCTCTAGGCCTTGAATGCCCATGGAGACTGCCATCCGGGGACCATGTAGAAGGGCGTCGTATTCGGCTGCGTTGTTGGAGTCCGTGTACATTATTTGAAGTACGTATTGGACTGTATCTCCGGTTGGGGACGTCGACGCCAGCCTTTCTGTGTCGGCCAACATTTTGGAGCCGTCAAGTGCATGATCCAGTTGGAATATGCGCCCGTACTCTTTAGGGAGTTCGCTTCACCATTCGGCGATAAAGTCAGCCAAAACGACTTAATAGCTCGCCGTGGCTTGTAGGTTATGTCGAACGGGAGGAGCTCAATGGCCCATTTAGCAATCCGCCCGTTCGTCGCAGCTTGTTTATAATGTCATTAAGAGGTACTTGAGGCTACTGTTATCGAACACTCTTGGAAGTAGTGTCGCAGCCTTCCGGATGCCATGAACACCGCGTATGCTATATTTTGATAATGCGGTACCGTGACTTGCATGGAGTTAGGACAAAGGGACACGTAGTAAACTGGTTTTGGAGAGGGAACTTGTGTCCGTCCGCTTTCGCTCGACAACGAGCACCGCGCTTACAACTTGATGGGTTGTTGCGATGTATAATAGCATTGGTTCGCCCATGTTGGGCGCGGCCAGGACCGGATTTGTTGCCAATATGGCCTTGATTTCTTCGAGTCCGGCCGTGGCGGCATCCGTCCACTCGAAGTGTTAGGTGCGCCGGAGGAGGCGATTAAGGGGTAATGCCTTTTCTCCTAAGCGGGAGATAAAGCGGCTTAGAGCCGCCACGCATCCAGTCAATTTTTGTATTTGTTTGAGGTCTTTGGGGATATCCAATTGTGACAGAGCTCGGATCTTGGCTGGGTTTGCTTCAATTCCTCTACCGGATACAATGAAGCCCAAGAGCTTTCCGGCTGGTACGCCGAAAACGCATTTTTCGGGTTGAGCTTGATGTCATATGTTCGGAGGTTATCGAATATGAGCCTCAAGTCGTCGACTAGGGTTTCGACATGCTTGGATTTGACGACCACATCGTCTATGTATGCCTCCATTGTTTTGCCGATCTGGTTTGCCAGACATGTCTGAATCATGCGCTGATATGTTGCGCCGACATTTTTTAGCCCAAAGGGCATTGTGTTGAAGCAGAATGGGCCGTATGGAGTGATGAATGCCGTTGCGGCTTGGTCTGGCTCTGCCTTCTTAATTTGGTGGTAGCCAGAGTATGCGTCGAGGAAACACAATGAATCGTGTCTGCGGTAGCGTCGATAATTTGATCGATGCGGGGAGGAAGGGATCCTTTGGGCAAGCCTTGTTAAGGTCCTTAAAATCGACACATATGCGCCAGATTTGTCCTTCTTTGGTACCATTACCAGGTTTGCTAGCCATCCGGATGTTTAATGTCTCCGATGAATCCGGCCTCCAATAGTTTGGCTAGCTCCTCTCCCATGGCCTGTCTCTTGGGTTCGAGAAACGTCAAGAGCTTGTTTGACCGGCTTGAATCCTTTTAGGATATTTAGGTCGTGCTTTCGGCCACCGTGGGATTCCTAGCATGTCTTAAGGGTGCCAGCCAAAAATGTCCCAATTTTCGCGTAGGAATTCTCGTAATGCGGCGTCCACATCAGGGTTTAATTGTGCCCCGATGGAGGCCATTTTTGTAGGGTCCGTTGGATGGACTTGGAATTTGACTATTTTGCCTGGCAGTTTAAAAGAGGTGGACTTGGATCTCTTATCGAGTATCACATCGTCCCTGTTCACCGTGGAGCGCAGTAGTGAGTTCCTCCGCCGCTAGGGCTTTGGATAGTGCCTCAAGGGCAAGTGCGGCTGTTTTATTTTTCGGTAGCGAGCGCTATGTCCAAGTTACTAGCGAGAGTGATGATTCCGTTGGGTCCGCATTTTGAGCTTCATGTACCCGTAATGGGGTATAGCTTGAAAATTGTGAATGCCTCTCGCCCTAATAGAGCGTGGTATCCGTCACGAACGGGGCCACTTGGAATGTGACCTCCTCGGACCTATAATTGTCCGGCGTGCCGAACACCACATCAAGTGTGATCTTTCCTGTGCAACATGCTTCACGACTGGGGATTATTCCTCTAAAGGTTGTGCTGCTTTGCTCAATGCGGCTCCGATCTATTTCCATTTTTGAAGGGTTTCCTCGTAGATGAGGTTTAATCATTGCCGCCGTCCATGAGTACCTTGGTAAGGCGAAAGTCGCCCACTATTGGACCGAGGACCAATGCGGCCGGTGCTCGGGCTGTTCGAATTTAGGTTAAATCACGGCGTTAAAGGTAATAGTCATGTCACCCATGGATTTATTGTTGCTATCTGGTAGACTTTGGCAAGGCTACGGAGTGTTCGCTTTCGCATATTATTTGATGCGAAAGTCTCAAGACTGTTAATACCGTCTTGGTATTGCTTTGGGCTGGTGCTCTGGAGCTAAAAGCTCTTCGCCACTTTTGGCCACCGCCGTAGTATCCAACATGCTCTAAGGCTATGAGTTGGAGTGGCGCCCTCGTGCTATGAATTTTGCAGGTCCATTGAGCCATCCCTCCAAAGACGGTTCCATGCCCTTTGGGGTTTTTTGCTTTTTGGTATGTAACCGGTGCCAGTGATGATGCACCTTTATTTCGGACTAGGGTCGTATTCGGGGCGGATTATCCCAAAATTTGATTTCGGTTTTCCAGCGCTCTCCATCGCAAGATTTTCGTACTATGGACGTTAAGTCAGCGAAGCGTGTAATTTCACGACGACTTATGGCGTTTAGGATTCCCTTGTCCGTGCAATTATTGCAGAAGAATGAGATTGCACTCCTCCTCGCGACAATCCTTTATCCTGTCCATAACCAGGAGGAATTTGGCCCAGTAATGATGTACTGTTTCACTGGGCTCTTGCCGGATTCGGGATAGATCGCTTATGTTTGGGTGGGCGGGTGGAATTAAATTCCGAACCCCGTCCGATCTAAGATTCAGGGGCCAAGAAGTTTCCGAACTTGGAAGCTTGGGTTCTTGGAGGTTGTCCAATGAATCTAGCCTGACTTTAAGTTCAGGGCCTGAGTGGTGTCCTCCTCCTCGGGAATCCTGCATGGAGGGTCAGAATCGGACATAGCTAGTCCTTAAGGTAGGAGAAGAGTCGCCAGATTGTTCCTCTACCACAAAGAACGCAGGGTAGCCCGGGAGAGTTGATCTCTCTCGAGATCGCTTTTAGGCCCAATCGATCGTAGTCCGTAGTGACTCCTGTGGCGATGCGATCCAAGAGCTCGTTCAAGGAAGAGAGCTCCATCGATCTAACCGCTCGCGAAGTTCCGGAAGTTAACGTGAAGATTGCTTTCGATGACTCGAGAAGTCATCGTCGGTAGCCGCGGCCGAACAGCGGTCATAAGAAAATCGCTTAGCCGGAGAGTTTGGCCGTGGCCAAAGCTCCTTTAGCAACGGTGCCGTCTTTAAAGACGGGATGAGGCATCCTTCCCGACAAATGACGGCACGGAGGAACTCTCAATGAAAGCACCAATGTCGGTGTCAAAACCGCGGATCTCGGGTAGGGGGTCCCGAATCGTGCGTCTAGGCGGATGGTAACAGGAGACAAGGGACACGATGTTTTACCTGTGTTCGGGCCCTCTCGATGGAGGTAAAACCCTACTCCTGCTTGATTAATATTTATATGGGTAGTACAAGAGTGGATCTACCACGAGATCAGAGAGGCTAAACCCTAGAAGCTAGCCTATGGTATGATTGTTGTTCGTCCTACGGACTAAAACCCTCCGGTTTATATAGACATCGGATAAGGTTAGGGTTACATAGAGTCGGTTACAATGGTAGGAGATCTACATATCTCAGACGCCAAGCTTGCCTTCCACGCCAAGGAAAATCCCATCCGGACACGGGACGAAGTCTTCAATCTTGTATCTTCATAGTCTAGGAGTCCGCCAACGGTGATAGTTCGCTATCCCGGACACCCCTAATCCAGACTCCTCAACGCCATTCTAGCTTCTCGTGGTTGTGCGTGGCGGCGAGGGGGCCGGGAGCAAGCAGGGTGGGGGCGGCAGGCAAGCCTCTTTGCTCAGCCGTCTTGGCCTCGATCTTGCTTCGTCGATTGTGGCGGCCGATGGCCGTGCATGGGCACTGCTGCTCGTCCCAGTGTCTACACATGAAGTGTTTGTTGAAATGCCACATGGAGAGAGAGAGGAGGAGGAGGAAGAAGTTAATACTGACGTGTGGGCACCATCAGTCAACGTAACGGTCAAAATAAACGGAGTTGACTTTCCTGCCACGTCAGCTCTGGCACGCGGGTCCCACATGTCATAAACAGGTTTAAAATCATAAAAACGGTCATCAACTGAATTTGGTAGTTTTTTGTCACGAAATCAGCACTAATTTGGAGTTTTTGGTCAGTTTTCAAAATGTGGTAGTTCTGTGGGACGGATACGTGAAATGTGGTAGTTTTTTGTCAAATACTCGATCCACACGTGAGGAAGAGTATTGACGTATAAATGTATTGCCTAGTTTTTTCCATCAGATTCGTCTTTTGGTTGTATTGGCTAGAGCATGTACTTCTACATGGTATCCGAACCAAGAGGTCTTGAGTTTAAAATAACGATTCTGCGGTCTACATCGATCCCACGTCTAAGGACTAAAATAGCCTGCAGGAAACCAAGCTATATACAGACACATGTTTCCTGCACTGAGATTGCCAAGAACCATGGATGCTACTGATATTGCTAACCGTAGCTTCACATGGTTGAACAAGAAACGTGAGCCAACACTACTAAAGTTGGACAGGGTTTTAGTTAACGCTGACTGGAATGTGAGCTTTCTTTCTTCTACAGCCACGATAATTGCAGCAACAACTTCTGACCACACCCTCCTCGCAGTAGATTTCAACAAGGAAACACCCAAGAGCAAACTCCTCAGGTTCAAGAATCATTGGCTTGAGATTGAGGAGGTAAGAGAGATTGTTTCAAATGGATGGGCTAGGGGCACTAGACCTTTTGCAGCGCTTTCCTCCCTGCTCAGTTTCAAAATGAGAAGGATCTGGGCTGCTATTCGAAAGTGGTCCGAAACCAGCTCCAGCCTGCTTTTAGCCAACAACAAGCATGTGGTTCAATATCTAAACGTTTTCTGACACTTAAACGTCTTGCATTATGATATGGAGGGAGTAGGTTATACGGCTATGCGGATATGAGCATTGTTAGAGGAACCCTTCTCATAGGTGGAAATTGTTTCTACGGTCAACAGATCGCCAAAAAACAGAAGTCTGGGGCCTAACGGTTTCACAGATGAATTTACAAAACATACAAGGCGACGCTGAGAATGATCTGTTGGAGTTCTTCAGAGAATTCTACGACACCAACGCCGACATCAGCGGGATCTATTCTGCCTCAATTGTATTGCTGCCGACAAAAGCTTGTCACTAAAGTTCTTGCCAACAGGCTGCAACGCAAGATTCCATAACTAGTGCATCCTCTGCGGTTGGTTTTTCTTGCTGGCCGATGTATCGTTGAGAACTTCGCACTTACTGCTGAGCCTGTCCAACATGCCAAGAAAAGAAAGTTGCCTATGATTGTTCTGAAGCTCGGCTTTCGGAAGGCGTTTGACAGTGTCAATTGGGATGGCCTGTTTAGCATTCTTCCAGCCAGGGGTTTTGGACACAGATGGATTGGTTGGATCCTGAATTTGCTCTACAATTTAGGGGGGCGTGTCTGGAGAAATGCTAAATTCAGGGGGCCGTGTCTGGAGAAATGACAACTGCATCCCAGGGAAATTCAGGGTCGTGCACTTGCATCAATGTAAGCTCCTTGCGAGTCAGCACAATCAGTACTAATAATTTGAACCTGGCCTTAGTTGTTGTTGGCTTCGTTTTATAATGAAATGGGGCCGGAGGTAACCCCTCTTTTCCAAAAAAAGAAAAAAAATCAGTTTGAGCGAAGAGTTGCTTTCTGACAAACGAAATACACAAATGATAAATGCCACATGTGTGGCACGAAGCACTCCGGCCCTGGTGGTTTTTACAACTAAAGTTGTCATCCGAAAAGAAAACAAATCCAAGAAAAAAAACAGAAACTTGCCATTCGAAAAGAAAGTTGCCATGCTTGACAACTAAAGTTGCCATCCTCGTGTAAACTTGCCATAAAAAACGTTTGAAGTTGTCATGTGTTCGTGCCACACGTGTGACACTTATCAGGGTCCAAGAAATATCATTTGGGGGAGATACGGGTACCATGTCATCAATAACCATGCCTTGCAACAGTTGAAAAAAATAACCATACCTTGCATTGCCAGTGTTTTCTGAACTTACTGAATCTTGCGCAGCAGAAAGTACCGACGAAAGCAACAGTTTGCCGATAACAAACAGTGGAGTGGTGGCGTCACTATGTTCATCAGGCGCGGTACCTTCTTGCTACAGATGGCAGTGAGAGAGATCATGGAAGCTTCGTGACGACAAGAGGCATGCCGAAACCTGGCTCGATGGTGAGCCGGAACAACGGCGCGTGCCGGTACCCCGGCGACGGCGAGAAGGCGAACTTGCTCAGCAGGCGCACGAGCACCACCTTCAGCTCCATCATCGCCAGGTTCTGCCCAGCACAAATTCTGGGCCCGTGCCCGAACGGCAGGTACATGTGTGACGGCTCGCACGCCGCAGCAGCACCGTCCTCAAACCGATCAGGCCGGAACTCGCCGGCGTCCTGGCCCCAAACATCCTTGTCGAGGTGCAGCATCGCGATGGCTGTCTGGATGATCGTTCCCCGTGGGATGTCGAGCCCACCGAGCTTGAAGTCCTTCAGTGCTTCGCGCATAATCAATGACCCCGGAGGGTACAGCCGGAGAGTCTCCTGGATCACCATGGTGATCTGGAGAGAGAATGTAATGGTTATGCCAGCTTCTCGAGACTGATTGATGCATGACGGGATGCTCTCTCACCGTTTTCAGTCGCCGGAGGACGTCGACGTCGAGCTCTGTGCCTCCATGGCACACCTCTAGAGCCTCGGCACGGGCACGGTCCTGCCACGCCGGGTGTGTGGCCAGCAACATCAGGCACCAGGTGATGGTGACGGCTGTAGTCTCGTGCCCAGCAAAGTGTATGTTCTTGCAGTTGTCAACGATGTAGTCCTCGGCGCTGCCACGGAAGCTGGCCGGACAATGGCGAGCACTGTTGACAATTGAGCGCAGAAGGCCGTTGTGTTTAGTCTTTATGCAATCGTCGTCTTCGCTGCTGCTGCCACGGCTGTGTTCCTTTGCGACATTGAGGATGAGTAACCGAACTTCTTGCTCCAGCTTTTGTATCTCTCGATTGGCCTTGGTCGGCAAACTCTTCCTGTAATCACACACAAAAACATTATGACAACATAAGTTTCACTCTTTACCCCTTGAGACAGATTTTTCCCTATTTAACATATCTTGCCACATTTTAATCATTACTACTGAACTTGTGACATTATGACATTATTTATCCCATTTTATTATTTTTCCCTGAACTGAAAAGCTAGATCCACTTGTTAGGAAGACATGGTAGCTGACTGACAACTCGAACGAGTACCCGTTGAAGATATATAGCAAATTATGAAAAAAGAACCCCCCCGGTTCAGTCAAGTTCTATGAAATTGTGTTAGTTTTGCTGAATAGATACTGCTAGCTGCACTGCAGCACCACACTGCTCATACCCCATATCAGAATACACCCCCGGCGATTACGAACCTGAGTTGTCCACCTAGTCAGCTGCATTGTCAGTCAAGGGAAATATAAATAGGATAAAAGCCATAACAAAGGTCACAACTCACAACGGAGTAAAATGTGGCCAGATATTTAAAATAAAGTAACGTTGTCACAAGATTGCATCTACTGGGTAAAAAGTGGAAATTACTACCCCCTCAGTCCCATAATTTAAAAATGCTCTTGGGACGGAGGGAGTATTACTTTTATGACAGTACTGGACTAGACTTTGCCCTATGGAAAAGACTTATCTTAATTTGAGCAACCAGACTATTTTTTTGGGGAGGGGGGGGGGATTGACCAAATCTGTTGAAAAGACTTACAATCAGATACTCATGCACAAATATGCAGGTGAAGAATCGCATTTCACTTCTTGTTTCACTATCTTAGATATGTATACCTACCACACTGCAGACAATCCAACAAGTGCATCTTGCTGAGAAATCGCCTTCTGAAGCTGCCTGAGCTTGTAGAATATTTCTTCCCCTGTTGCGAAATCGCTGCCAAAACATGCCCTGGCGATTACATCCGCCGAAAAACTCCGCAAATAACCATCCACATCTATCTCTCTGCTCCCTCCTGTGCCGTCAAGCATACTATCCCATGCTTCTAGCAGTGGGGCAGAAGCCTCCACTATTAGTTCTATCATGACCTGCAAACATCATTCTTGCAATTATGATGACTTTTTACAGAAATTCCAACTATAATGCCAGATCATGTTCTTAGTATTTCAACTCATATTTAAGCATTAAGAAGCTGACGTCACCTTAATCTTCTCCATGAAGAACTCTTGTGCAATGATCTTTCTCTGATAGGCCCATATATCGCCATTTGCCACCAAGATGCCTTCACCGAAGAGTGGTTTGCGAGATTTCTGTATAAAAATAGGCTTCCCGAGCTCAGATGATGTGCAGTGGCTCATGTCCTTGACCATGCCAGGGTCAGAAACATACAGAATCTCCACAGCTCCTGTTGAGTAGAGGAATACTGACCCTATTCCAAATTCACAATCCAATAGCATCATTGCCATAAAAAGAATGGACTAATATAAGAAATACAGCACAGATAAGTACTAACATATACTATTGAGATAAACCGAACAATTTTATATCAAATACTGTATATGTTCGCTAATTATATCTGGCAAAAAATTCAACATTACTTTACACTGGACCAAAATTTCTTATTATAAAAAAAATTAGTTAGAAATGC
This sequence comes from Aegilops bicornis, assembly GCA_021605145.1. NCBI lineage: Eukaryota > Viridiplantae > Streptophyta > Magnoliopsida > Poales > Poaceae > Aegilops > Aegilops bicornis. The sequence goes on from CM038672.1 coordinate 113,248,978, forward strand.
ACGGTCTTCATATAAAAAAAATTTCCAGCATTTTCAGTCAACAAGCCAACTACTGATCACTTCACGCATTTTGTTAAGGCATAGTTGAACAACATTGCATACAACAAGACAAAAAGATCTACAGACAGTCACTTAGCTCTCGTAGGAGGCCAGGTTCCAAGAGAATTATTATATCATTAATGGAACCTGCCCAATCTGCCATCAAGGGGCGGAGGACATCAAGCATCTTCTATTCCAGTGCACGCATGCAAGGGATTTGTGGGACCGACTAGGCTTGCTGGAACTAGTGAATCAGTCATTGCCAGTGGATAGATCGGGATCGATCATTGTCGCGCATATACTGTCACTTCCGGACAGTCATCTATCTATGCATCCGAACATCAATTTTAAACAGGCCATTTTGGTGGGAGCGTGGTACCTATGGTGGATTAGGAGGCAGGCCACACACAGTGAAACATACCCACCCTCATGGAGATGGCCTATCTCAGTCCTGTCCATTCTGAGAAATTTCCAAAATGCCTCTAACCGAATGACCGAGTTGCCTGAAACAAAATGGAGGAAACCGGACCCAAGATTCATAAAACTTAATGTTGACGCAGGTTTTTTTGCACATGAGGGCATTGGTGCAACTGCAGCTATTCTCAGAGACAACAGGGGAAATTTTATTGCGGCTCACTGCAAATTCATTGCTATTGCAGCCGATGCTATCACCACGGAGGCAATGGCCATGAGAGATGGGTTACTATTCGCTAATTCCCTTGGATTTAGTAGGATAGAAGCGGAGTCTGATTCCCTTCAAGTCATTAATTTCTGCTCTGGACAAACAAGATGGTGGGATGAAGCTGCAGTCTTATTTGCAGAATGCATAGATATTTGTTCATCTATTGGAAAGGTCACCTTTAAGCATTGCTTACGATCATGTAATAATGTAGCGCATGTGCTAGCTAATCATAGTTATCGTAATAAGTCCTCTTTTAGTTGGTTGGACGAGCCTCCCGATTTCTTGATGAGGGAACTCGTGGACGATGTAAGCGTGTTTTAATTCAATAAAGCTAGCCATGATGGCCTTTCCTCAAAAAAAAAAATACTACTCCCTCCGATCCATATTAATTGTTCCTGCTTTAGTATAACTTTGTACTACAATTAATATGGATAGGAGGGAGTAGTATTTTATATCGTCAGTATTCCAATGTTCAAGAGTAAATTTCGACATCAAGAGAAAAGCTGTCAGGGTACGACTCGAACCTAAACCTGAGCTTCAGTCTGAAGATGGTGTCAACTAGAAGTCGACACTAGACGGTTCAGTTAACGGCTCAGATGCAACTGGACAAAAGAGTGACCGAAGTAAGAAAGGAGAACAAACTAGATCTTATGTAGCTTAGGGTTCGCCCTTCTTCCCCTATCGTTTCCCAATTTCAATCTTGCTCAAATCCACACACAATTCGTCCCCGATCGCAACATCAGTCCATCGGGGCATCACAAAAGCTTCTATAGCTTTCAACTATCCGAGTTGTTCCTGACTTTTGACTTTTGAGAAACCATTTATATACCAAGCTAAGGTTGGTAAGGATATTCCTTTGTCACTAACTACGAGCAAGAAGACAGTGCGGAACATGTAAGTGAGCATAATGTGGCTTTATCTTTTGGATGATAGGATTGCTAGGGTGGATGCCTTACATCAATGAAATGTACAAGGCATAAATAGCAACAGAGAGGAGGTGCACTGTCAACAAACTGTAAAATGTAAATTTTGTGATCTCACAGTCTTATGTCACAAGAATAGAAACATCCATGGGCCATCTAATCACTAACATACTAAAAATGACTTGTAAGCAAAGAACAAGTGTTACTGTCAAAATAGACCAAACCAGAGACTATGCGTGCATGAATTGAACTTTTGACTACATACCATATGTTTCCCTCCAGATCATGAAGTGAGGGAATAGGGTGGACATGTAGTTGCTGGTGTCTTGCTTCTGCGCAGGCAATGCCTCTTGTCGGATCCTCTTTATCTCCTGGGTGTTGCCATAGAGCAAAGTAGGCCTGGGACCCCTCACACCTTGCTTCCTTAGTTTCTTTCTTATCCTCTCTGGCTTCAGCCATAGTATCTCACAGATGTACAACAGAGATAACCCAAGAAGTACAGGAAGAAGCAGAGCTAGCAGATGAAGTTTCCCCATGGCACAGAGTGAGGAAAGAGGGAGGACTTCTTGTCAAGGAGTACACTATGTAATCCACAAGATTCTCATCCGTTTTACAACTCTAGGATATGAATGCTGTTTTTGTCTTCTTCAGTTTCTGATTCTTTATTATCTTGCTTTCTGATCTTGGCATCTACTGACAATATTCTGCCAAGTTGAGGTTTTTATATATTAATTAATAGACTTTCGGCTTATATGTGCAAAGTATACTTTTAAACAAAGGAGGCAAATTTATACCTGATCATAAAATAATAGTCCTAAAAGAAACATTATTACCTAAAAGAATGGACTCTTGCAGAGTTCATTAATAATGGTGCAGCTCATCCTCTGCTGAACTGTGCAAAGAGGTGGGGAGAAAAGGTGACTGAACTCAATAACAAGAACACCCAGATGGGTGAACTCAAAAAAGTTTGAAAATCCTGTATCAAGATTTTTACAGAGACAACACCAGCAGCAATCACGTTCTGTCCACGGATCAAATTAGCTTTTTTTCTAGAAAAAACAATCAAATTTCATTTTAGCTTGTATGTCAATAAACATTTTTTTCAACAATCCACCACGGAGAGGTATATCAATAGCATAGAAGAAGAGGGGACACAACGCCTTTTAGCATATAATGCTAAACCAAGAGGTTAGAAACCACACCCACCATGACTACAAGTCTACAACGGCACACAGCTCGCCTTGTCCAAACTCAAGCCACTAATGGTGAAGAGGCAGGACACAAAGCACCAAGGCCGCATCACAACCGATGCCAGATACCTCGGAAGCACCACAAAGATTTCAGACCAGACTGGGTCAATGCACCCTATGATGTGCAGTCGGGAAGAGTCTGATTTCTACTGAAGCAGTTGACGCCAATCGCAGCATGCAGCCTCTGTACTCTGCAGTAATCACGCCGCATTCGCCAAAGCGTATTGCCTGAGCAGGAATCTGAAGATGGTGTATCAACTAGGAGAATGTCTATAAAATCAGAGAGCAAATGCGACTTGACTCGATAGCTAAGATGGAATCATGGAAGAGAAAGTAACCAGGACAATAAACTGGATATCTAAAAAAATCGTCATCAGGTTGATGAGCAGAGCTGCTTGTGGGAATGCGTCAGTCCTCTTATAATCCCTCACTGCAAATAGCTGAAGCTTCGAAGTTACCCACAGCAAAAGGCCCAGTACAAACTAGGAAATGCACATCTGGTTGACTGGCGGTGCCGGCCAGGAACGCGTCGTTGCTAGACTGTGTACTCCGTCGATTGCGAGCACCGCGCCGACGAGAAGAAGCAATGGGGATTAATCCAGCTTGTGGCAGATACTACAAACACAGAAGGCTGCGAGAATCGTGGAGAATGAGTGATCTATCAGCTACGAAGTTTACCAAGATGACGGGAGCAAGTAAGAACGGCGACGTCGATGAGGAATCGCAGATGGAGCGGCGGCGCTGGCGGAGGAAGACGACGCCGGACGGACGGACGGAGTGAGGTGAGACTGGGTTTGGGGCTTGGAGAAAAGAGCATAGCGGAAGTGGGCCTGCTCGAGATATCTCTCTCAATCAGCACATCCCCCTCGGTGGGCCGGCCACCTTTTACGACGGTTTGCCGGCTTTATAATAAAGCGACCATCATCTATTCATTCGAGTACCGCTCAAAAGAAATTCTATTCATTCACGACAAAAAAAATCTCCGATAGAATAAGCTTCAGACGATTACTCCGATAGAATAAGTTTCGGACGATTACTCCGATAGAATAAATTTCAGACCATTAGCAAGTACCTTCGAGACAATTTTATATATCACGTCGCACAAGCTTATCGGTCGAAACTGAGATAAAAATATCAAAATTTCTACCTTAAGAATAATAATGATGAATGTTTTGTTTAACTCTTCAATGGAGTTCCCTCCGTTGAGAATCCGCATGTAACGCCCAAGATGTAATTTTATTCCAATTACGTGATAAATTCATGATTGGGATATAATTGCATTTCGGATGCGTAGCAAGGTGATACACAAATTCATACAACCAAGTGAAAAGATATAATACGAGATCCAGGCAACACTTGCCCCTGAGTATGTGATAGTCTGGCTTACCATGGATGATAGACTATTCATATTAATAAAGAATTTCTTTTTTTTGAAAGCCCATTCGGACATAACTCCAAAGTTAAGCGTGCTCGGCTTGGAGTAATTTCAGGATGGGTGACCGACCGAAAAATTGCTCCCGGATGCGCACGAGCAAGGACAAAGTACACAGAAAAGGCTAGTATTGATATATGGTTCGCCCACACGCCCTACAGCATGCGGTTTGCCAGCTGCGTTGTGTGGGCGAACTAGTTTCAGCCCACACAGCCACCACCTAGTCCACGCGCGTATGGGCGAACTGCTTTTCGCCCACACGACACCCGTATGTTGTTGGATGGCAACTGCAGTTGCGCGTACGTGGCAACTATGTAAACACATATAGCAACTATGATTCGTTGCTAGACGACAACTGCAGTTACGCGTACGTGACAACCAAATAAACACACATGTCAACTGTGATTAACCATACATGACAACTATGGTTGGACCACACGTGACACCTAAGTAAACACACATGGCAACTATTGTTTGACCATATATGGCATGTAGTTAATCACACACGACAATTATGGTTTAATTACACGCGGCGACTACTATAAATTAGACATGTCAACTATAGTTAACCAAAACAGAGAGAGTTGTCATGCTTTTACAACTACATTTGCCATCTCGGATAACTACATCTGCCATCCCGGATGGCAACTAAATCGTCATCCCACGGGTACCGCAGCTGTGCTAGGACGTGTGGGCATATTTGCTTCGTGCCACACGCTTGGGGTGGGGATGAGTAGTGCTTGTTGGGTATGTGGCACGAAATAGCTGCGCCCACACGTATGGGCAATTCTAATGTTCGCCCACACACAACCTGCGTGGGCGTTATCAGGACCCTAAAATAAAAACCACACGTGTGGGCACGAAGTAGCTGCGCCCACACGTATGAACAATACCTGTGTGGGCTGCCTCTTGCTCACGCCATACACGGTGTGTGGACGAATGTTTGTATGCCACACGTGTGGGCATTGTCAGGACCCTAAAATAAAAACATCTTTTACCTCCTGCTCATAAAACGGGGCGTTGAGCTGCTGATTCATCTCCAGGGAGACTTTACAAGGTATGTGTGAAATAACTTCAATTGCGATTTTTTTTTTAGGATCACTTCAATTGCGATTCGGCACATCAGCATTGATGTTGCGCTCCCTTTGTCTACTCGATCATCGTCGTGTAGAGCTCCTAAGGACCGCATGGGTTTGACCCTTCTACTGGACACGGCTGATGAGCACCAACGTCCGATTGCTCGTAGCCAACACCAACTGGTTGAGCAAAGAATGAAAAATCTGCTATGTTTGGCTTGTAGCTTTAGCCTAGTTTTTATTCGGTCAGTTTTGTATTAATTTGAACATGGCCTTAGTCTGTTCGGCTACTCTGGGTTCAACCCGAGCACTAGAATTGTTGTTGGCTTCGTTTTATAATGAAACGGGGCAGGAGGGAAACCCCTCTTTAAAAAAAAGAATGCCACTTTGAATCCGAATTAGTCCATTTTAGATGAATTTTGGACCGATCGATTTGCATCCTCAGTTGAATAGTTGATCATGATGACTTGCACCAGTCGTGCTTTTAACTACTCAACAGAAAATAAAAGATTTGATAGCAGTAGCTCTGCAAGAAGCCAACAGCAGTTGATTTATGATGGTGGCTTCATACATTTCGTGAGGTCATGCATTCTTGCTGTTGAGCGGCACATCAGACATCAGTGAGCCTCGCTAGCGATGAAAATCTACCACGGTCTGAAAACATATTATGCAAAAATAATAATCAAAACTAACATTCAAACTCGGCATTTACAGTTTGATTTGCTATATAGAAGCACTAATGCCAAGGCTTTACAGAAATAAGCTCCAGATGTGAGCTTCAGACATGCCAGAAAATAATAGACTAATTCTGGAAAGAATATCTGAAACAAAATAACAATAAAATACGAGATCAAACTGTTTTATTAAAGAAAATCTGAAGCAAGGTAACAGGGTAATACTAGATCAATAGGTTTCTGAGCACATTTAGCAATTCCACTAGTGCTTGGTTGTGCTCCTTAACAAGTTAAATCTCATAACAAAATCACGTCTCTGTTTTCCAATGCCATATTACTCAGTTTTAAGTAGCACATACAGAACAGTGTATAGCAAGCTCTATACAATCATCTAACCAACAAACATTACTTGCATTATTGATTAATTGTCCACAGACCATAACCAACTAATCAAGCAAACATATAGATGCCATAAAGAAAATGCAGGGCAACAGACAAGAAGCAAGGGCTAGTACCATACCTGGAGTGTAGAAGCTCATGTAGGGTAAGACGCTGAAGTACTAACCGGACTCGGCGACCTTGTTAACCAGCCCAGAATTTAGCTTGATTGTGAATAAGCCAACATCTGTGCTCACGAATATGACACCCACACCCTCTGCACATCCGACAACGACTGGTTCCTTATCAGGATCGGCTACAGGTATAACTGTCTCCAGCTTGATGACCCTGCAGCGCACCCATTCTGCATCTCCTTCTGCATTCAGCTTCCTTGAGAACAGATAAAGGCTGGAATTCTCAAGGCAGGGAAACCCCAATGAACTGTCCTCCATCACCATGAGGGCAACGTCGTCGTACACATTCGGGTCAACCATGGATATGCAATTCTTGGCCCAGTCATATTTGATGATTGCGTTACCCTCCCGAAGTGTGAAGTAGGTATCATCTCCAATAACGGCGCCCCGCCTAGGCTCGACATAGGGTATATAGTAGAATGATCCATCAGCAGCAAGAACATCTCGCCTATGCCGAACATAGGATTGACAACCATCGTCAAGTGTCACTGGCGTGCTCCACGCAGATGTCTCTGATGAGTACACTGCCGCCTTGACTAGCTCGTCGTAGTCGTCAGTGGCCACAAAGACAACCCGGAAGGGGCCGCCGTGGCAGTCAAGGTGGTCACAGCCGGCTACAGGGCAGAACACGGCGGCGGAGTAGATCAGCCACGGGATGCCAGGCTCCGGGAGGCTCTGCTGGTCGCCGGTGACGGGGTCCCAGACGGTGAGATGCCAACCCCTGCCCCTGACCCACACGTGGAGGAGGACGCGGCCGTGCCGGCAGTCGAGCGCCCGCGAGCGGTCGCAGTCGGGGTAGGGAGAGAGGGACGCCGACGTGATGGGGGCGAGCCGGGGGGCGGGGTCTCCTTGGATGACCTGGAGCCTGTGGAGGAGGCCTAGAAGTGGAGGCGTGCCGTGGAAGGTGCGGTACCGCCGTACCGGCGGCGGAATCCGGGGTCGCAGAGAACGCGGAGCCAGGGCTTGCAGACGAGCGCGGCGCGGAAGAGGTGCTCGGGCTCGTCCAGCGGGAGGCGGAGGAGGATCTCGGCGGTGACGTCGTCGATCAGCGGCGCCATCGGTGGTCGGCGGCGGGTGCGAGGGTTTGGTGGGGTTTCGGATTGGTGAGCGACGGAGGGAGACCGGCACACCACACGACCTCTCCTTTTTTTTTTTGAGGGGGCCTCTCCTAGTCGGTTGGGTTCAACCAGATTGACAATTATTGTTGCATCCCATCAAGGTTTTTTTCTTTTTTCTGAGTTGCATCTCATCAAGTTTAGAAAGTACTCATCTGCTCCCTCCGTTCAGTATTACTTGTCTCGAAAATGGGTATATCTAGAACTAAAATACGTCTAGATACATCCATTTGTACTACAAATAATTCCGAACAGAGGGAGTAGAAACAACCGGAGCAACAAGAGTTACATCTCATCAAGTTTAGAGTAAAGGTAACGAGTATTAATGTATTTTGCCTCAAGTTGCATATGAGGACTTCATAAAATTTGGTGCTTTATTACTACTCAGATTAGTGGAACTGGAATTGAAATGGGGTCACGTCTCCAAGCCGACTTTCACGCTAGTCTGGAACAGGTCACGCCACCACAGATCGGTAGACTATTAAAAATTCAATGTCAGATTTTTAAACATGTTATCCGTTTTGTTTTAAATTTGGATCATCAATGTCAATGGCACGTTAATTGAGGTCATGATGGGACACTAGTACTCCCTCTGTCACGGTTTAGAAGGCACGTTTGAAAATTCTCTGGGACCTAAGTGGTTATCTATTGGTTGTGAGATGGGCTAAAAAATAGCATTCACACTACACATGCATATAGAAATAGTATATCGAATTAATAATTAGCTACTAGAAATAAATGCAATGCGCCCTAAACCTTGTCTATTGTGGAAACGTACGTAAATTTAACTGTGCCTTCTAAATTATGACGAAGGGAGTACAGTTTAGAGAACATTGAAGAAGAATTTTAAGACAAAAAATTCTAACAGCTGGCACGCATAATGCACGCCATCGACTCTACATGCAGCGGATCATTAGCAAGCATAGCGTCCTAGGGTTGTTAGGTTCCTAGCCAGGGGCGGACCCAGGATTGGGCCAAGCCCACGGCCCCAGGCTGCAGCATCTACAGTGCTCGGTACGCTACAGTAAATGAAGCAATTCCTTTTCACGGCATGGGTCCTAGATCCGCCACTGTTCATAGCTACATCTTGTCATAATTTATCACACCTTAAAATAGACAAGTTTAATCAAGTTAGATGGGTGTTTGGTTCTAACCACACATAAGACAAGTTTTTTTGTAAGCAATAAGCCCCACATGTCACACACATAAAAGTGGGCCAAGATTCTCCAAAACAAACCAAAGTTTGACTAGAAATTTAAGCACCAGGCAAGTGTGACAAAAATAATGTAACAACATATGATAAATATAGTCACAAACCAAACAGGCCCTGAAAATTCAGCAAACATGGCCGACTTCCTACTCCAACGAACATGAAAATCATCGGAGCTCATCATGGTGATATAACCCAGACCACATTTCATTGTATTTCGGACCACTGTTTAAAGAGGGAGTAATCCATATGCAGTTCAGGTTTGTAACTGAAAACGTGGAAAACAGTGACTCCTCCAGCGCTGCATCTAGAAACCACAGGAGCAACAAGAGTTGCTTCTTAGAGCAACTCCAATAGTTGTATCCCTATAAAAATCACCGTTTACTAGAAGTTGTGCCAAAAAAGCCTGCAATAGCTTTCGTAAATCCGATTTATTTTTACAGCATCCTGTATAATCATCTCCTCCGTCTTGCATGTTTACATGTTTACTTTAAGAAAACCTTCCCATATAGTTTTGGTGGGCTGCACTTAAACTTCAGGATGCACACTGCCCCGCCGCCACACGCTCGCCACTGTGCCGCCCATGCGCGCTGCCCGGCCACCACAGGGCGCACTGCCCCGCCGCCACACGCCGTGCTCGCCGTCGTTCGTGCCTCACGGCAGCACGCCCTGTCACTAACTTGCAGCCCCTAGGCTTTTAGCTAGTCATTCTTAATAGAAAATAGAAAAAATAATAAAAAATTACGGGATGATGTTTACATGAGCTGAGAAAATTGGCCATAAAAAAACTTTCCGTAAATTATACGGTCATCCAGTAAAAGGACTTCTACGGGATGTTTTTGGGGGGAGCTATTGGAGTCGCTCTTACAACTGCGTAACTTTCGGACTGTGTCCAAAAATTCTTGCACTGCTAGTTGACAACATTTTTCAAGAGAAAGAAAACACTGAATGACACTTTTTTTCAGAAAATGGAAACAGTGTAGACTCCAGATAATTCTTGTTTCAGGTAGTTGACTTAAGCATTTAACCAAACAGGTACCAAAATTATGTCTGATACCCCCAACGGAAATACAGTTTACACTCGATATGATCACGACAAATCAGACATGAAAACCACTTGAACATGACGAGTTGCATGATTCACACTTAAACTGCATAAGAACAAGATAAGAAACGACAGCTGAACACAATTTACTTGCACCTTAAACTGCTCAGCACAAACAAAACAACCTGATATTAGTAGTTTGGAAGAAGCCAACAGCAACAGACTAAAGAAGATGAATTTGTCCATTTTGAAATGCATCACCATTGTCCGGCACATCAGAGATCAGTGAGTCCTCGCTAGCGACAACAGTCTGCCATGATCTGAAAAAGAATACCAAGCACAAAACTCATAACCAACAGTCCATCTCAGAATTTATAATTTGATGTCATGTGGTACTTATAACTACTCCCTCCGTTCCTAAATATTTGTCTTTTAGAGATTTCAAATGGACTACCACATAAGATGTATATAGACATATTTTAAAGTGTAGATTCACTCATTTTGCTCCGTATGTAGTCACTTGTTGAAATCTCTAGAAAGACAAATATTTAGGAACGGAGGAAGTAGTTCCAAAGGTTACAAGACTGCGTTTGTAAACGCCTTTTAGCTTCACCTAAGAAACTAACTAAATGCATCTTAAGGAAAAACTTGAAACAATTAAACTGATAACATAATATCCACAAGGTTAACTAAATATTTAACAATCTCTAATTTCATCTAGCAGGCACTTCATGCTTCAACAACTATTGGACCAATCAACAGCAGTATCGAAAAGGGAACATTTTATTCCAAGGGTAATGATGCAACTGGCCCTGCTTCCCATGGACTGCTCCATATAATAGCACAAGGTTTTCACGTCAAAGAATAACCGGACCTGAGTCCAGAATTCAGAGATGGCTCCAGACACAAGCGGTGACCTTTTATTTTATGACAGTACACACTGACATTAGTTTCCATGTTTTTGGTAAAAGCAAAAATCATCCGAGTCCCACACCTGTTAGAATCTATTTATAAATGTGAAAAGTTTTCTGGCGAAACAAGTTATAACTTGGATCCTTGTAACCAATTGCTTGACCAAAGAGTATGGTACTGCTACTTGACAGATCTTTTGAAGACGAGAAGTCATAAAAATATCATGAAAGGGAACGATATAGAATACTCCAAGTAGCTACTGAGTGGAGCATTTGGCAAATAGTAACTGAAATATGCCTCGCATATTAATCTGAAATACAATCTTTTGACATATGATCAGGATGGTTCGACAAGACAACAATAATTGATTTTTTACAAGTACTAACTCCAATAGTTACAAGACTGGATTTGTGATGCGACCTTCAGCTATGCTCAAAATAACAGATTTTTTTACAAGTCTGAGCAAGGTAATAGGATAGTACCGGATCAGCATGTTTGTGTGCATATTTTAGCAATTCAACCAATGCACGGTCATGGTCCTTAACATGTCAAATCTCATAAAAACTACGTTATGTTTTCCAGTGTCATATAGTATTAAGTTTTCTCTAGCACAGAGAAGTCAAGCTCCATATGTGAATATAACACATATTGCTTGCATTCTGACCAATTATTCACAAACCACAACCAACTAATTAAGCAAACATACATAAGCTGTAATGAAAATGCAAGACAACAGACAAGAAGTAAAGGCTAGCATTTTGTGTGTGTGCGTGGAATTGGCAGTTTGCTGCTGATATATTAAGAGGGAATAAAATAAAAAATAGTCTGATACAAGTTGATGCTGTAGGCAATAAGCAATTGCCTCATCCAAGTTCACTGGGCTAGCACTATACCTGGAGTGTAGAACCTCATGTAGGGTAAGACGCTAAAGTAGACTCCGGCCTCGTCAACCTTCCTGATCAACCCTGACTTTAGCTCTACCGTGAATAAGCCAGCATCTGTGCTTATGAAGATGACACCCACACCCTCTGCAGAACCAACCACACATGGTTCGTCATCGGGATTGATAACAGGTAGTGTTTTCTCCAGCTCGAGAACCCTGTATTGTACCCATCCCGCAGCTTCTTCTGTATCCACCTTCCTTGACCACGTATAAAGGCTGGAATCCTCAATGCAAGCAAACCCCAGTGAACTGTCCTCCATCGCCATGAGGGCAATGTAGTACGGTTCCGGTGACGGCGGGTCGATCATGGATAAGCGATTCTTGCCCAAGTCATACTTGATGATTGCATTTCCCAGCCTAACTGTGAAGTAGAGCGCATCTCCAACAAGGGTGCCTCGCCTAGGCTGGAGATAGGGTGTGTAGTAGGGTCTATATGCAAGTCCCTCTGCCATATGCTGGACATAGGCTTCAGAAATCTTGTCAAGACACACTGGCACGCTCCACACACCCGTCTCTGATGAGTAGACGCTCGCAAATATGGTGTCCTCGTGCTCGTGGGTGGCCGCGAAGACCACGCGGAAGGGGCCGGCCTGGCAGTCGAGGTGGTCGCAGCCGTCGGCGGCACAGAGCACCACCGCAGACTCGATCAGCCAATCGATGTCCGGCGCGGGCACGCCGTGGCGGTCGCCCGTGACGGGGTCCCAGACGAGGTAATCCATATTGCCGTCCATCCTCATATAGACGAGGACGCGGCCGTGGCGACAGTCAAGGGGGCGCGCGCGACGGCCGTCGGAGCCCGGGTGGGGGAAGTCCGGCATCGATGTGGTGGAGGAGAAGCGAGCCGGGGGGCGTCCTTGGAGGACCTGGAGCCTGTGGAGGAGGCCGAGGAGGGGAGGGGCTCCGTGGAAGGCGCAGTAGTGGCGGCGAAAGCCGGGGTGGCACAGGACGCGGAGCCACGTCTTGCATACGAGAGCAGCGCGGAAGAGGTGCGCGGGCTCGTCCGGTGGGAGGCGGAGGAGGATCTCTCCGACGAGCTCGTCCATCAGCTCCCGCGGCGGCGCCATGGTGCGGTAGTGCTCGCCGGGTCGGTTGGGGAATAGCCGAATAGGCCAACAAGCGAGTTTTTTTTTTTTTGAGGGGAGGCCAACAAGCGAGTGAGAGTGTGAGACCGCCAGGCACGCACAGCCCATTTCTAATTGGTTCGGTTTGACAGGGCTGGCCCGTGCGTGCCCATTAGCCCAAGAACACGCGGCCTCGCTCAATAATGTTTTCCTGCAAACTATTATTCGATGTGCTAAAAAACTTCTAATTGTTTTTCTTTTTTGCGCGGGAAAAATTCTACTCCCTCCGTTCCTAAATATTTGTCTTTCTAGAGATTTCAACAAGTGACTACATACGGAGCAAAATGAGACAAATATTTAGGAACGGAGGGAGTAATCGTTATTCGAAGAAAAAAAGAGAACATTGGGATTCACTGACTGGTCTGCATATTTATGCGTATAGGTAAGAACAATTTAGAAACCTTGAAAAAAAATAAAGATTACCTTCACATTTTAGGATCTACGGCTCAAGTGCAAAGGAGTTTCATGCGTACACTCGTAATATGAACTTCTGAAACGGATTCATTGGCCACACATGCTCAGACCTTGAAGTCGGCAGGAGTTTGGGCCCGCAACGTCTCTGGGAAAATTTATGCTTTTTCTCACACTTCCCTCACAAACAGTCATCATAGAAAATGGAAAATAACAACATGTTCTCCTTATTACCTTCAAATATGCCACTATATGGCGCTTTTAGTGCCAAATAAACCTATTTTTCCCTTGACATGAAGAATCAAACCCTAAACCCCCGTCATCCCGCATCTAGATTCAGGTCGATGGGATCACTGATAACGTTCAGAGAATACCGAAAAAGTTGAGAAGAAGCAAGCAATCCTGACGGCTGAGGCCTTCATGCTACCTAGCGCATGTAGCGGATAATTAACAAGCGTCGTGGACATTGTTCCTGAGAATTCCCCGCAAAAAATAAATAGAAATTGTTCCTAAGAACAGATCGAGCAAACATGACAGGTTTCCTAGAGAAAATAATCACAGCTCATCATGCTCGTGTTGGTGCTCAGTAATCACTAGTATGACTCACACCTATTGTGAATTTCTCTTTCCCAGAAAACAAAGTAAATGAAGCAACCGATTAGGCATTTAACATAACAGTAAAAGGGCGAAGGAAGAAACATGACTTCCAGGTCACTTGGGCCCATAGTTATAAAACCACAGGAGAAAACAGGGCTGCTTCTTATTTTCAACATTCCCACAGGAGACAACATTCTTCAAGGCAAGAGACCAACACTGAATGACACTTCCTTTTCTTTCCAGAAATTAGAAGCCCACATAAGTTTAGTTTCATGTGGCTGACTCAACCATTTAACCAAGCAAGAACTCAAATATGTCAGCCTGACATATCCAACAAAAGTACGTTTTGTGGTCGATGTAAGCAGGGCAATTTGCAGCACAAACAGAATTGAACATGATGACTTGCACCGCTCCTACTGAAAACTGCTCAACAGATAAGAAGCCAACATACTAAACTGAAATACAAGTCTCTGCTGGCCTGACCGGCCGCATGATCAGGATGAATTCAACAATGACAACCAAACTTGCAACTGGCATGCTTAGTTATTGCTAAAGAAAGAAGACCAACTTGATAGTAGTAGCTCCAAAAAAAAGGCAACAGCAGCACACTCCAGATGATGGCTTTGTCCGTTATGCATTGTACCACTGCTGCGCGGCACATCGGCGATTAGTTAGTCCTTGCCAGCGACAACAACCTGCCACGATCTGTAAACATACCAAGCACAAAACTCATAAGCAATTTAAGAATTAATAATTCGCATGTACTTGTTCTTAGTTCAAAAGATTACATGAATGGATTTCAGATATGACTTTCAGCTATGCCAGAAAGTAACATACAGTATTTCAAGAAAATCTAAAGCAAGGAAATAGGACAATATCATACCAACATGTTTATTCAATTATTTAGCAATCTCCATTTTAGCCTAGCAGCAAGTTCATGCTTCACCCTCTACTTGACCAATAAACGTCTCTAGCGAAAAGAACAAAACAATTTTATGAGAGGTGCATTTTATGTTAGGGCAGCATAACGTTGAGTCCTTGACAATACTTTTCCATGTTAGCACTACAAGCGTAAAACATCTGAGTTAGACGCCTGTTAAACTAAAATCGGTTCTTCGGTTGATTTACAGATGGTAAATGTTTTATTGTGAGACTAAATAACAACTTGGATCCCTGTATCTCCAATTGTAAGTCCAAAACGTCTGACAATGCTACTTAGCCCTTTTGAAGACAAGACCAACACTCAATATCATATTCAAGTAAAGAGAAACAACATAGAATACACTAAAATTTAGTTCCAAGTAGCCAAACCCAGCACTATCCAAACATTAACTGAGATATGCCTGACACATTGAAAACTTTTCAAGACAACCAGGATAATTTCGACAAAGAAACACACACAATCGATTATAATGACTTGGACTAGCTGTATGTAAGCCGCTCAACATAAATAAAATACTCAGAGATCAGTTAGTCATAACGATAAAATGTGCCATGATCTGAAAAGATAACATATACAAAACTAATAACCAACAGTTCAACTCAGCATTCCACTTTGGTGAGGTATGTGCTAGTACTAATTCTGAAGGTTACAAGACTGAGCCTGATGTGAGCTACAGCTATGCTAGAAAACAGAAGAGTTTACAAATAGAAAATCTGAAGCAAGGTTGCAGGATAATACAAGAACATGACGTTTGCGTGTGCATTTAGCAATAGGACTGATGCATACCATGGCCCTTAGCAACTACAATATGAAAGCAAAATTACATTCTGTTTCCCTATGCCACATATTCATTTTTCACTAGTATACACAAAATTGTACTGATAGAAAATGCATGACGACAGACAGGCAAGGGCCAGTATCATACCTGGAGTGTAGAAGCTCATGTAAGGTAGGACGCTAAAGTAGACACCGGCCTCGCCAACCTTCCTGACCAACCCTGACTTGAGGTTGATCATAAATAAGCCAACACATGTGCTAATGAAGATGACACCCACACCCTCCGCAAAGCCGACCACATCTGGTTTTTTATCAGGATTGGCAACAGGAATTGTTTTCTCCAGCTCAATGACCCTGTATTGTACCCAGTCAGCAGCTTCTTCTGTATCCACCTTCCTTGACCACATATAAAGGCTGGAATCCCGAGTGCAGGCAAAGCCCAGTGAACTGTTCTCCATCACCATGAGGGAAACGTAGTACACATCCTCTGCCGGTGGGTCAATCATGGATAAGCAATTCTTGCCCAAGTCATACTTGACGACTGGATTACCCCACCTAACTGTGAAGTAGACTGCATCTCCAAGAAGGGTGCCTCGCCTAGGCTGGAGATAGGGTGTGTAGTATGGGAACGTGTAGTATGGCCTATCTGCAAGCCCCTCTCGCATATGCTGGGCAAAGACTTCACAGTTCTTGCCAAGACACACTGACACGCTCCACACACCCGTCTCTGATGAGTAGACGCTCGCAAATATGGTATCTTTGTAGTCGTGGGTGGCCGCGAAGACCACGCGGAAGGGGCCGCCGTGGCAGTCGAGGTGGTCGCATCCGTCGGCGGCACAGAGCACCACCGCAGACTCGATGAGCCAATCGATGTCCGGCGAGGGCACGCCGTGGCGCTCGCCCGTGACGGGATCCCAGACGAGGTAGTCCGCATTGTCGTCCGTCCTCATATAGATGAGGACGCGGCCGTGGCGGCAGTCGATGGCGCGCGCGCGGTGGTCGTCGGAGCCCGGGTGGGGGAAGTCTGGCATCGATGTGGTGGAGACGAAGCGGCGCGCGGGGATTCCTTCGAGGACCTGGAGCCTGTGGAGGAGGCCGAGGAGGGGAGGGGTGCCGTGGAAGGTGCGGTAGCGGCGGAGGAAGCCGGGGTCGCAGAGGATGCGGAGCCACGTCTTGCAGACGAGGGCGGCGCGGAAGAGGTGCTCAGGCTCGTCCGGCGGGAGGCGGAGGAGGATCTCGTCGATGACGTCGTCGATGAGCGGCGGAGGCGGGAGTGACGGCGCCATGGTGCGCCCGTGGACGGCGGAGCGAGGTGGAAGCGAGGGTTTTGGGTGGGGATTGGGGAAGGGAGAGTCGGAGCGGAGTGAGGCAGGCGCAGCCGTAGCCGCACACTCGTCTTTCTACTCGGCTTGGTTCGACCAGAACCGGTTTGAACGCATGAGTTGTCTCACCGTGTTTTTTTTGGAAAAGAAGGATTATTTTTTCGTGGGGGGATTTGGAAAAGAAGGATTAGAGCAACTCCAATGGGGCGACCCGGATGGATGGTGTATTTGTCCGCTTTTTGTCCGTTTGGGTCGGCCGCCCGCCCGGCGTCCGCCCAGTTTTGCATTTGGGTCGGCAGTGCGCTCAACGCGCCGACCCATTTCATGTCCGCATTCAACTTTTAAATAAAAAAGGCCCGCGGCTGATCATGCCAGCGGCCATGTCTCATGCTTCACCATGCGGTACCGGCATACAATGCCGGCGAAAATACCACAGTTCATCTTTGGCGCTTTTCGCCACCGGCCGACACACATGTCAGCACACAAAAAAGGGTGGGACTTGAGTTCGACCACGCCATCGCGGCTCCCGTGGTCATGCCGACATACAAAAAAGATGGCCCTCGCCGCCATAGATCACTCGTCGTCGAACTTGAGCATGTCGGCCTGCATCTTCTCGAATCGCGACCTCTTCCTTGGCGACACGGTGTTGAGATCCACCTTCATGATCTCCACCCCGGTTATCATGATTGCAAGAGCCACTTCTTTCGCCTTTGTGTTGGCGTTGGCGGCCTCGATCTCTAGCATCTTGGCTTGCTTCTCCGCCTCGAGCTCGAACATCTTGGCTTGCTTCTCGGCGTCAAGATCAAGCCTCCTCCTTTGGATCTCCATGAAAGCATCCATTTGCTCCGCCTTGAAACGCCGGCGCTCCTCCTCCCTTGAGTCCTTCTTATCATGCCGTCCACGCTTGCGATTAAGGCGTTGGTGGCTGCATCTCGCTTGTCCTCCTTCTTGGAGTTGGTCTTCCCCCTCGGCCGTGCCGGCTCGCCCTCCCCAACATCCTCCACGGCTTTCTTCCCCCCACGTGCCTTGAGGGCGGCATATTGCGCCTTGAACTTCTCTTCGTCCTTGATGACCCGATAACAATGGGAGAGGTTGAAGCACTTGCCATTGTGTTGAACCTTGAATGCCTCCAAAGCTTGAAATGCCTACAAAATATTTCCATACAAGCATATGGGCAAGTGATAGCAAATGAAGACGTAAAAGGATGATCTTGATGACACAAAAGAGGGCGGCTTGCTTGCTATCATACCATGTCTTGCATGCCGATGCCGCTCACGGGGCGGGCCTTGACACTCTTAAGGGTGGCGCAAAACTTGTTGCACTCTTGTTGGATCACCCTCCACTACTTGGAAATGGAGACCCACCCGCGCGTGCTCACAAATTGGTAAGGTGGAAACTTCTTGCGCTCATGAAACTCGCGGTGCACACGAGTCCAAAAGGTCGAATGCTTTTGCTCGGCGCCCGTCTTTGGGTCTTGTCCAATGTCTCGCCAACACTCGCAAAGAAGCTTGTCCTCGGCAGCTGTGTACGCCTTCGTGCGCTTGCTCTTGCGCTTCGGCTTAGGACCGGCGGCTTGGTTGGCGAGCTCGTCCTCGAACAAAGGCTCCACTTCGATGTCGCACTCGTCCTCTTCCTCTAGCCCATAGTCCTCCGGGAACTCGTGGTCGAGGGGGAAGCCGTCCAGGTCGATGCCGACCTGATCACGCATGAAGGCCGCCTGATCGGGATCATAGCCAGCGGCCGGCGTGAACGCCCCGCGGCCGTCCTGGCTATGTGTCTCGTCGGGATCATAGCCAGCGCCTGGCGCACCACCCTCGAAGATGAGGTTTTGCATGTAGTCCTCGTCGACGGCGGACGGTATTTCCTCGAACAGGTTACAGGCGTCCAGGAGCCCGCCGGCCGGCGTCTGTCGTGCGCGTTTCCTCGTGCCGCCAGACGACGAGCCACCGACCACCGGGGTGGCGTTGAGGTCGATGGGCGCGGGCGCGGGCGCGGGCGTGGAAGGCGCGCTCACGTCGGGTGAGCACTCCCCGGAGAGGCGGGAGGCCTGCGGGTAGACGTGGAAGCCAGGGACCGGGTTGCAAGCTGACGCGTGGGGTGAGTCGGGCATCACCATCCGAGGAAACGCCGATGAGCCGGTGCTGGCCGCGGTGACGGCGGCTTGGAGGACGCTGTGTTGGCTAGGGTTTACCCCTAGCATGTAGAGCGCCCCCCCTCGTTGCTGCGGCGATGCGGGCGTTAGTGAACTCCTGCTGCGCGGTGGCCTCATCCTCGCGTCCGCGGCGTGCCTCCGACCCTTCCTCTTGGCCGACTCCCTTGCCCGTTGTTCGGGCGTCAGCGCCTTCTTCGGCTTGGTCGCGGCGGCGGTCTTGCGCGGGGCACGAGGCTTGCCTTTCCCGGAGGTGGCGACGGCGCCTGACGAGGCGAGGGAGGCGAGGCCGGCGGTGGCGTCGAGGTTGAGGTCGATGGCGTCCTCCATGGCTGATTGGGGGGCGGGGGCGTGCGCGGGCGGGAGCGTTTTTGGAGAAAATGGGGGAAATGGTGGTGGCTGCCACCGACCCGCGGGCCCAGGGAGAGGAGTAGGCGCGCGCGTGCGTCCGTCTCATGTTCGTGCCGACGCAAATCCGGCTCAAAATTGGGCCTGGAATGGGTCGCCTGCGGACGAAAAACGGACGCGCGTCCATTTGGGTCGGCGCGTTGGGCCATCACTTTTGTTCGCGACGACCCAAACGGACGCGGGCAGACGAAATGGGTCGCCTCATTGGAATTGCTCTTACTCCTACCTCTGCAACACATCATCATTGTGCCTCGTTCTCGAAAAAGAATATATAATTTTACTTACTTCGAAGAGAAACAAAAACATATGCTCATAATTTTCTCAAAGGATTTCAAGTTAAAGAAGAAAATAGTGATCAGAGATATGCATCAAAGACTATGTGAGGTTGACCGGAGCGAGTAGTACTGTTCTATGTTTCTTCCGTACAGCTTGGAGTTGGAGTAAATTCCACACAACCACCAAACTGGGGCTAGGGATTCAAGGAACCACCATCTTTTTAACTTTTTAAGGTCTGTGCGTAACAAATTGCACTGATTATGCAATTTGTTTATTTTAACATGTTCTCTCACTGCTCGGGCCCACCTGTCGGGTCTACATGGCACCAATAGACAGCGTGAGGAAGACGGCCGTTTGGCCGTTTCACTTATCACCCCCACCCACCCCACCCCAGCCTACCCATTCCCTCTCATTTTCTTCCATGCAAGAGACGAAGCCATTTCGAGTTTTTCGGGCCCTATGCTGGATGCAAAGTGGATTTGGAGGACGGCATGCACGCATCATTGTTGGAATCACCTGCCTCACTTTGCTGAGTGCACAAGGTTTGCGCGACTGCGACCAACATCTCCGGCGAGGACCAACTGAGCCAATAGTTTTCTCGACAAAGGGAAGTTCTCTCCTTCACAAGCCATAAATTTTTTGTGAATGGTTGTTCTAGGGTTTGTCGAATTCTTCCGAATTAGGACCTATAGATTGTGGGTTTAGGTTGAATTGTTGCTATGTTGTGAATGTAGGTTAATTCTGAGATGCGCGAACTGTACATTCAGTATGACGGCGTGAAATTTGTGCAATCGTCTATGCGCTGATCTGATATTAGGTTTTTGGAATTGTTGTCACCGATGAGAAGAAGGGTATGGCATGTTCGATTCCATGTACTATGTGAAAGCTGAAGGTGGAGGGTTTGCAAGGGTTTGATCTTTTTGACTGCAATGCTAAGGTGGAAGAGGTGATTAGGAAATATGAAAGATTGAAAATTTGGTATTAATTGTGATGAGAAACAAGAGGCATGAATAAATTGTTTTGGGTGGAATTCCTTCGAGGACCTGGAGCATGTGGAGGAGAACGAGAAAAGGGGGTTTCGGGAAGGTTTGGTACCAGTGGAGGAAGTCAGGGGCGCACAGGATGCGGAGCCACGTCTTGCAGGCGAGGGTGGCGCGGAAGAGGTGCTCGGGCTCGTCGGACGGGTGATCTCATCGGTGACGCCGTTGACAAGTCCCATTTTGCATCATATTTTACTTCTTGTTTCGTGACGACCCTATCCTTCATAAGGAACACGAATCTCTTTGTCATGTGCTAGTCCCTGGATTAGTAGTTGTCAACATAGTTCAAGATGAAATACCAAGATATGTCACATGTTATAATATTATATTGTAGATCGAGTCTCTTTTACGTTACATACCTGCTTAGCTCAATACTAGATTATAATATGCAACGGAAATACAATATTATCTTGTGGCGTCCATCCACTCACGAGCAAAAGTTGAGCATAGCACCGTAACCCTAATCATAATCCCTTACTCGTCCCACATAAGTCCTGCAACATGATACGTCAGAGCCACAAGGGTCAATACATCGAATGTATTGGCAACATTCACCGGAAACTATAACAGACCTAAATCATACTTTCGGGAAAAGTATCGGTTGGTTTCTTTTGTAGAAAGCAATAAATGCTTTTCCAATCTGTGTATATAACTGATCTACTCCATACATAGGACATATTGGGTACTCTAACAGATCTGTAGCATACTTGGGCCCACTGCGTCACACAATAGCCCTAGATTTGTAATCCACTAGCTCAACCAATAGCATCACGCCATCAGTGTCACCAAACAGAGGCATGTACCATAGATCGACCCATCAAATTTAGTTATAAGAAATGTGATGAGATCTTCCAGACAGCTCCTGACAAAGTTGCTCAAAATGTTCATAAATAAGGACGCGACTAATCATTATCAGTTTGTATAGTCTGCATAGGTTTGTATACTAGACCTAGTCACATCCTTCTGCTACTAAACTCCACTGGAGTAGCCAGATAGACGAAGACGAGACATTTGGGAAGCAATAGCCCGTACCATGGCAGACCCGCGTTGGGAAATGTAGCATGCAATTTCAAAAAAATTCCTATTCTCACACAAGATCTATCTAGGAGATTCATAGCAGCGAGGGGGGAGAGTGTGTCTACGTACCCACGTAGACCGAAAGCGGAAGCGTTTGACAACACGGTTGATGTAGTCGAACTTCTTCTAACTCCGACCGATCAAGTACCGAACGTACGGCACCTTCGAGTTCTGCACAGGTTCAGTGCGATGACGTCCCTCGCCTTCTTGATCCAACAAGGTGTCGAGGAAGTAGATGAGTTCCGTCAACACGACGGCGTGGTGTCGGTGATGGTGAAGTGATCCGCGTAGAGCTTTGCCTAAGCACCGCGAGATATGACCGAGGGTGTAAACTGTGGAGGGGGCGCCGCACACGGCTAGGCAATTGTCGGTTGTGTGCTAGGCGCCTCCCTCCTCATATATATAGGTGGGAGGGAGGGAGGAGCAGCCATAGGAGGCGCCCAAGTAGGAGGAATCCTACTTGGAGTCCCTCCCAAGCCGCGCGCCCCCTGCCATATATAACCGAGGGGGAAGGAAAGAGGAGGGGAGAGGGAAGGAAGTAGGAATCCTAATCCACACTTTCCTTGCCCTCCCCTCTTTCCTTCTCCTCCTCATAGGGCTGGCCTCTATAGGGGCGCACTGATACGTCTCCAACGTATCTACTTTTCCAAACACTTTTGCCCTTGTTTTGGACTCTAACTTGCATGATTTAAATGAAACTAACCCGGACTGACGCTGTTTTCAGCAGAACTACCATGATGTTGTTTTATGTGTAGAAAAGAAAAGTTCTCGGAATGTCCTGGAAATCCACGGAGGCACTTTTTGGAATTTATAAGAATTATTGGGCGAAAGAAATACACCAGGGGGCCCAGGGCCTGTCCACGAGACAGGGGGCGTGCCCCCCCCCTAGGGCGCGCCCCCTATCTCGTGGGCCCCCTGGACCTCCTCCGACCTACAACTCCAACTCCGTATATTCCGTCTCGGGGAGAAAAAAATCAGAGAGAAAGTTTCATCGCGTTTCACGACACGGAGCCGCCGCCAAGCCCTAATCTCTCTCGGGAGGGCTGATCTGGAGTCCGTTCGGGGCTCCGGAGAGGGGGATTCGTCGCCGTCATCATCATCAACCATCCTCCATCACCAATTTCATGATGCTCACCGCCGTGCGTGAGTAATTCCGTCGTAGGCTTGCTGGACGGTGATGGGTTGGATGAGATTTACCATGTAATCAAGTTAGTTTTGTTAGGGCTTGATCCCTAGTATCCACTATGTTCTGAGATTGATGTTGCTATGACTTTGCTATGCTTAATGCTTGTCGCTAGGGCCCGAGTGCATGATTTCAGAACTGAACCTATTATGTTTTCATGAATATATGTGTGTTCTTGATCCTATCTTGCAAGTCTATAGTCACCTATTATGTGTTATGATCCGACAACCCCGAAGTGACAGTAATCGGGACACTTCTCGGTGATGACCGTAATTTGAGGAGTTCATGTATTCATTATGTGTTAATGCTTGGTTTCGGTTCTCTATTAAAAGGAGGCCTTAATATCCCTTAGTTTCCGTAAGGACCCCGCTGCAACGGGAGGGTAGGACAAAAGATGCCATACAAGTTCTTTTCCATAAGCACGTATGACTATTTACGGAATACATGCCTACATTACATTGATGAATTGGAGCTAGTTCTATATCACCCTATGTTATAACTATTGCATGAGGAATCACATCCAGCATAATTATCCATCACTGATCCATTGCCTACGAGCTTTTTATATATTGTTCTTCGCTTATTTACTTTTCCATTGCTATCATACAACTACTACAAAAACCCCAAAATATTTATCTTTACTTTTGTTACCGTTACCTTTATTATCATACCGCTTTTGCTACTAAACACTTTGCTGCAGATACTAAGTTATCCAGGTGTGGTTGAATTGACAACTCAACTGCTAATACTCAACAATATTCTTTGGCTCCCCTTGTGTCGAATCAATAAATTTGGGTTGAATACTCTGCCCTCGAAAGCTGTTGCGATCCCCTATACTTGTGGGTTAACAAGACCAATTTCTGGCGCCGTTGCCGGGGAGCATAGCTCTATTCTCTGAGTCACTTGCGATTTATATCTATTGATCACTATGAAGAACTTGAAAGACGACCGAACTACTATTTTGCCCTCAACTACGAGGGGAGGTAAGGAGCTGCCATCTAGCTCTGCACTAGATTCTCCTTCCGTTATTAGTAAGCTTGCGACACCTAAACCTGCTACTGCTATGAGTTACGATATGTCGATGTTATTGATGATGCCACTCGCTATGCATGATGAAACTACTTACGTGTGTGATACTACTTTGCCATTAGGTGAATTTCTAGATGAACAACTTGCTAGAGTTAGGGGGAATGAAATTACTGAAGATCCTATTACTGATGATAGTGATGATGAAGGTTCCCCCAATGATTATGTTTTACCTGTTGTTCCTAAGGGTTATGTTATGAATGAAAAAGCTGCTCTGGAAATCCTTGCTTGCAATGATAGTAATGATCTTAAGAAATTATTAGCTAATTGGAAGCAGCAGTCTCTTAATGCTAGAATGAAACCCGATCCTTCTTTTGCTACTTCACCTATTTGTGTTACTGATAAGGATTATGAATTCTCTGTTGATCCTGATATTATTACTTTAGTTGAATCTGATCCTTTTTATGGCCTTGAATCTGAAACTGTTGTGGCACATCTTACCAAGTTGAATGATATAGCCACCTTATTTACTCATGATGAGAAGTCTCGTTATTTATATATCCTTAAGATATTTCCGTTCTCATTAAAGGGTGATGCTAAGACTTGGTATAATTCTCTTGCTCCTGGTTGTGTGCGTAGTCCCCATGATATGATTTATTACTTCTCTGTTAAATATTTCCCTGCTCATAAGAAACAAGCTGCCTTGCGGGAAATATATAATTTTGTGCAAATCAAAGAAGAGAGTCTCCCACAAGCTTGGGGAGGCTTCTCCGGTTACTTAATGCTTTGCCTGATCATCCTCTTAAGAAAAATGAAATACTTGATATCTTTTATAATGGACTAACCGATGCTTCCAAGGACTACTTGGATAGTTGTGTTGGTTGTGTTTTCGTGGAAAGAACAATGACGAAGCTGAAATATTATTGAATAATATGTTGACTAATGAAAATAATTGGACTCTTCCGAGCCAATTTCTGAAGTAATTCCTGAACCAATTGAGCCTATTCCTAAACCCACTCAAGAAGAGAGGTGTTTTATTTCTCGATCTGAAGATATGCAAGAGGCAAAGAAATCAATGAAAGAAAAAGGTATTAAAGTCAAGATGTTAAGAATTTACCTCCTATTGAAGAAATACATGGTCTTAATTTACGCTGAAGAACCACATTGTCTTGATAACCCGACACAGGTAGTAAAGGTAAATTCTCTCTATAGATATGATAAAGTTGAAATACCATCTACTAAATTTCATAGCCCGTGCTTAGATGAATTTGATGACTTTATGGCTAGACAAGAAAGTTTTAATGCTTATGTTGGTAGAGAGTTAAAGAATAATGCATTCGAGATAGGACGCGTAGGTGATAATCTGGCTAGAGTTGAAGATGAACTTCACCGCATTAGCAAATACGCTTCTATGGTTGCTACTCAAGCTGAGCAAGTACTTAAAGCTCAAAATGATTTGCTTGATGAATTAAATAATAAAAATGACTTTGCAGTTAGAGTGGCTACTAGAACTGGTAGAATGACTCAGGAACCTTTGTATCCTGAGGGCCACCCTAAGAGAATCGAGCAAGATTCTCAGAGAAATAATTTAGAGGCACCTAGTTCTTCTAAAAAGAAGAAGAAGAAAAACGATAGAACTTTTCATGCTTCTAGTGAACCTGTTGTAGACACACCTGAGAATCCCAATGATATTTCTATTTTTACGATCTTTGAAACTCAATCGTGTGATGAACATGAACCTAGTGATAATGTTAATGATAATGTTCATGTTGATGCTCAACCTAGCAATGATAATGATGTAGAGATTGAACCTGTTGTTGATCTTGATAACCCACAATCAAAGAATCAACGTTAGGATAAGAGAGATTTTGTTGCTAGGAAGCACGGTAAAGAAAGAGAACCATGGGTTTAGAAACCTATGCCCTTTCCTCCTAAACCATCCAAGTCAACGGATGATGAGGATTTTGAACGCTTTGCTGAAATGATTAGACCTATTTTCTTACGTATGCGCTTAACTGATATGCTCAAAGTAAATCCTTATGCTAAGTACATGAAGGATATCATTACAAATAAAAGAAAGATACTGGAAGCTGAGATTTCCACCATGCTTGCTAATTACACTTTTAAGGGTGGAATACCAAAGAAACTTGGAGACCCGGGTGTACCAACTATACCATGCTCTATTAAAAGAAATTATGTTAGAACTGCTTTACGTGATCTTGGAGCCGGTGTTAGTGTTATGCCTCTCTCTTTGTATCGTAGACTTGAATTGAATAAGTTGACACCTACTGAAATATCTTTGCAAATGGCTGATAAATTAACTGCTATACATTGCCGGTATTTGTGAGGCTGTGCCTGTTGTGGTTGCAAATGTCACTATCTTAACGGACTTTGTTATTCTTGATATTCCTGAGGACGATAGTATGTCTATTATCCTTGGTAGACCTTTTTTTAATACTGTAGGGGCTGTTATTGATTGCAATAAAGGCAATGTCACTTTTCATGTTATTGGTAATGAGCATACAGTACACTTTCCGAGGAAACAATCTCAAGTTCATAGTATCAACTCTATTGAAAAAGTTCCAACTATCATTTTTGGAGGTTTCAAATTTCCTCTCCCTACTGTCAAGAAAAAGTATGATATCATTATTGTTGGGGATTTTCATATCCCCGTTGAGGTAACTTAGTGTTATTCGAAATTTCTCCGGTTCCGTGTTATTCGTAATGAGTTTGTTAACAAGACTTGATCTACCTTGTTAGTGGATTCATTTTGATGATCACGAGATGGATGAAACTAGAAGGCACATCCTTCATGCCCTCTTTTTACTTTCTGTTTTAGAATAAATAAAGAAAAATAGTATTATCCGCTTGCTTTCTGAATTATCCGTGCATTAAAAATAGTCCGAAAATAAAAGCGCTCCAAATGCCCCGCAAACTTAGTATGATTTTTTTACGGAATATTTGAGGATTTTAGGCACTAAAACACTGCAGAGGGCCAAGCACTGTGCCACGAGAGAGGAGGCGCGCCTCCTGTCTCGTGGCCCCGTGGCCCCTCCACTTATGCCAAGACCCACACACTTCATCTTCCACCCAAAAAATCCCCATCCAGCTCAAGCACGAGTTCTAGCTCTTCTTGCTGCGATTTTCGATCTCTTAGCTCAAAGCTCCATTCACAAAACTGCTTTGGGAGATTGTTGCTTGGTATGTGACTCCTCCATTGGTCCAATTAGTTTTTGTTCTAGTGCTTTATTCATTGCAAATTTTTGTTGCATAGGTGACCTTGTTCTTGAGCTTGCATGTTAAATTTTTGAGATCCCAAGCAATTCCAATGCATGATATAGGCTTTAGGCACTTGTAGGAGTAGTTACTATCACTCTTGTTTAGTTTTATTCACTTCTATTTTGAAGTTACTAAAATTTCAGAAATTTTCAGAAAAAGAAATATGCTTAGAAGAATGTACCAAGGAGGTTCCTCGGCAAAGAAAGGGCCAAGGGTTGCTATATGTGAGCAAGATGTTGAATTGCCGAGGGACGCAAATGTACGGGCTTGTGAGTGGCCATCCGATGATTTTATGGTCTAAGCAGGATTCAAGGCGGAATTTGAAGCATATGTGCATAATGCCGAGCTGGAGGACTTCTTACAAAATAAGTGTCCGCAGTACTATCAGTTGACTGATTCTTTTGTGCGGAGGTTCAAATATATCTGTTCGCGTAATTCTCCTAGTGTCATGTTTGATATTTATGATACATCTTATACCATGGATTTAGAGGATTTCACAACTGCTTGCAAACTCCCGCAGTGGGGTAATATTAATGATCCTCCCAAATCTGAATTTAGAGATTTTCTTGCTAGTATTACTGTGGGAGAATCTAGGGACGTAGCACAAGCTACCATAGGGAGCATTCACTTTCCTGCTATACACTACTTTGCTCTCTTTATTGGTAGATGCATTAACGGTAAGGACGAAGTATGTCACATGTGTGCCCCTGATCTTTGTGTTCTCAAGAGTGCTGTGTCAGGTTATAAAGGTTATAACTTGGGGGCAATAGTTGCACGTGAGGTTGCGTAATAATAGTAGAAAGGGAGATTTATTTGAAGGAATTTATGCAACCAAAGGTGGCTAACTTTCTTAATATAGCTCCACGAGAGGGGGATATGATTTTACCTCCTGTTTATTTGGATAAAGAAGCTATGTTCCATCATCATTTTCTTGAGAGGAACGAACAATTCCTCCATTATCGACTAATCTATGACAGGCGCAATGTTGTCCCTGTTACTCTTCCTGCCCCTACCTTTTTGATTATCATGCAAGAGGAAGATATGTTGTCACTAGGGAGGAAGCAACTGAGTATGAGAGGGGAATGGAGGCAGCTCGCCAGCACGCTCCCGCACAGGAGGCGATCGCCTCTGCATCTCAGTACAACCCCAGTTTCAATTATCGATATCAGCCAGGCGGTCCTTGGTACTAGACCAACTTAGGCCAAAAGCCTAAGCTTGTGGGAGTACGTATTTCTCACCGACTTTACATTCATGTTCACACACTAGTCGTCGGTGCTCATACTCTTTCATTGTATTATCCATGCTAGTTTAAATTTCTTTTTCTAGTTCTCTTCATGTGTGTTTGATAAACCTTAAGAAAAACCAGAAAAATTAGTTAGTTTATTTTCCATGCTTGTAGTAGAAATTAAAATGAAAACCCAAAAAGATTTCTCGTTCTTCTTTTACTTGTTGGGAGCTTTCCCGTGTAAATAGTTTTAGTTTTCTTTTCTTTCCTTTGGGGGTCGAGAAGACCATATTGAAAATGCTTAGTGGCTCTTATATGCATGATTGTCTCTTTAACTTAGAGCCCATATTACCTTGTCTTCTCTCTTGAGTTGAATGCTTGCAGATTCCAGCTTAGTCCAATGCACGTGCACTCTTATTATTATACACATCGTTCGATCGTGCAAGTGAAAGGCAATAATGATGATATATGATGAACTTATTGGGATGAGAAAAGCTGGTATGAACTCGACCTCTCTTGTTTTTGTAAATATGATGAGTTCATCGTTCCTGAGTCAGCTATTATGAAGTAAACATATTTGCAATGACATTTAGAGATTATAGTTACTTGTGCCATGCTTGATTAGCTATGAGTTATAATGGTTTACCTTGCGTGCCAACATGCTATTATAATGATTATGATATGATATGATGGGATGGTATCCTCCATTGAATGAATTGAGTGACTCGACTTGGCACATGTTCACACTTGTAGTTGAATCAAATCAACATAGCCTTCATGATATTTATGTTCATGGTAGTTATATCCTACTCATGCTTGTACTCGGTGTGAATTAATTTTAATGCATGTTTACGACTGTTGTCGCTCTCTCAGTTGGTCGCTTCCCAGTCTTTTGCTAGCCTTCACATGTACTAAGCGGGAATCTTGCTTGTGCATCCAAACTCCTTAAACTCCAAAGTTGTTCCATATGAGTCCACTATACCTTCCTATATGCGGTATTTACCTGCCGTTCCAAGTAAATTTGTATGTGCCAAACTCCAAACCTTCAAATGAAATTCTGTTTTGTATGCTCGAGCAGCTCATGTACAACTAGGGCTGCCTATATCTTCCATGCTAGGTGGGTTATTCTCAAGAGGAGTGGACTCGCTCCTCATTCACGAGAAAGGGCAGAACTGGATGCTCAGTCCCATGATCCAAAAGATCAAAGCAAATCAAAATAATTAAACAAAACTCCCCCAGGGCTGTTATATGTTGGAGGCACTCGTTGTTTCGAGCAAGCCATGGATTGATGCTTGTTGGTGGTTGGGGGAGTATAAACCTTTACCATTTTGTTTGGGAACTGCCTATAATGCATGTAGTATGGAAGATACAACCATCTCATAGTTGTTATGCTGACGGTGAAAGTATGCCGCTCAAAATGTTATTCAATCTCTATTTTAAAATCGAGCTCTAGCACCTCTACAAATCCCTGTTTCCCTCTACGAAGGGCCTATCTATTTACTTTTATGTTGAGTCATCATCCCTTCTTATTAAAAAGCACTACTGAGAGCACCTTGTCATTTGCATTCATTACTATTGGTTTATATTGGGTATGACTTGACTGGATCTCTTTTACCATGAATTACAATGTTTAGTCAGTCCTTGATCTTTAAAGGTGCTCTGCATTTATGTTTCTTGCGGTCTCGAGAAAGGGCTAGCGAGATACCATTTTGTTATATCATGTTATGATTATTTTGAGAAAGTGTTGTCATCCGAAGTTTTATTATTATGGCTCGTTAGCTGATTATGTTATTGATATGAGTAATTGTGAGACCTATGTGTTATTGTGAGTATGGTTAGTTCATAATATTTGCTGAAACTTGAATGCTGGCTTTTCATGTTTACAACAACAAGAGCAATAGAGTTTGTAAAATTTTTTCTTTATCACTTTCAGTTTATCAACTGAATTGCTTGAGGACAAGCAATGGTTTAAGCTTGGTGGAGTTGATACGTCTCCAACATATCTACTTTTCCAAACACTTTTGCCCTTGTTTTGGACTCTAACTTGCATGATTTGAATGAAACTAACCCGGACTGACGTTGTTTTCAGCAGAACTACCATGATGTTGTTTTATGTGTAGAAAAGTAAAGTTCTCGGGATGTCCTGGAAATCCACGGAGGCACTTTTTGGAATCCAGAAATAAGAGAAGAAGGCATGACAGAGCCTCCTCAGAGCTCAGTGACTCTCGGCCATTGGATGCGTTCTCTTGATGCGTTTTCGTCCGTCCGATCGAGATCTGGAGAAGCCTGGGCCGTCGGATCTGGGATTGACACTGCTGGAATGAATAGTAATGGCAGCAAAATGTAAATACCATGCCCCCACCGGGGTATTTTGGTCATTTCACATAGAGGCCTATAAAAGCCAGCAGCTCCTGTGGCAAGCCCTAGCCGCCTCCTCCCCGCACTTGCCCCTCGCCCGCGCGTCCTCACGTCCCAGCCCCCTCACCTAACCCTAGCCCCCTCCCCTGCCGCCCACTTCCCCGGCGTCGTCGTCGTCGTCCACCACCACCCCCTCCACGCCCCACCCTCTCCCCGTTGCTACCGGGCCCCACCTTCTCCCAATCCCTCACCTTCTCTCCCGTGGCCGGTGGATTCGCCCCTCGCGGGATTGATTCCTCTGAGCCGACGGGGTCTTCAGGGCCGGACGGGAGCGACGCGTTGGTGAGCGTGGCGGCGGCCGTGGCCGAGATCGAGCCCGTAGCTCAGATCCTTCAGGGCCAGACGGGAGCGGCGCGTCCCCCATCGGCGCGTTGGTGGCCTTGGCGGCGTGGCCGAGCTCGAGCCCGTAGCTCAGATCCGCAGGATCCCGTCAAGAGCCTCGGTATGCATCCTTCCTTGCCTTTTCTTCTTCTTCTTCCTCTGGTTTTCATCTTCCTCTGACGCGTGACTGTGTGCAGGCCCATCTCATCTCATATGATTGTGTCAAGGAAGGGGGTCATGCCATGGAGAAGATGTTGCGGCTCTTCTAGCTCCCCTCCCTTGCGCAGGTCAGGTGTAGGTGGTAAGCCACTGCTTCCACTGCCCTCTCCTATGTCCTGCTCTCTCTCTAACGCTTGATTCGTCTCTGTAGGTTGTGGGTACGACCGTAACCAGCAAATCAACCCCATCTGCAGCAAATCAGCCTGAGGAGTTGGAGGAGCAGGCACCCAGAACCAACATGGTGAATTTCCTCTCCCCCCATCTATTCCGACATCTGAACATCATCTACACTTTGTACCTTGTGTTGGTTTAGTTTGTACCTTCCTTTTGGATGGCATGACGTTTGGGTTCATCACCCATGAAGAAAACTATAGCAAACTCTGTGTGCGCACATCATGTTATGGTTTAGTTTTGGATGACTCAAATTGGAGCAAATTGTGTGTGTATGTATCCATTGTATGCACACATCATGTGTTTTTTTAACTGGACAAGAGGGCTCCCTCTAACCGCACTCTTGCACTAAGATAGATTGATCTAAAAAGTTTTTTTGCTTCGAATTGACCGTTTTAATTTGTTTGTTGCTCAAGTGTAACGACCGAGACATTATCCTTGATGCATTTCCTCATGAGTTATGATTCATTTCATGGTGGCTGCTCTATAATATTAGGGTACGTAGTATACAATCATTAATTTAAAGCAATTGATCTGTTGACCGTAAGGCTTTCATACAGTTGGTGAGATGCATGCTCTAGAATATTTCCACACTCATGCCTTGTCACCAACAAGAGAATAAGAGGGCAAGTGGATTAGCTAGAGAATAATTGTGCCAAAATATGCATCTTTATTATTATTATTTGACTAGAAAACTATAGGGAAGGCCTCCCTAGCAATACAATTTATCAAGGAAAAGATAACTACAACAGCGATAAGGGGATTTGTACTAGATAGATAAATAAACGAATTTGAAGATGAATGTCGGTAACTTCGCTTGATACTATTCATCTTTTCATGTACCTCATACATGAATTTGTGTGTCGAGTTTAAATTTTTACGAAGGG
Source organism: Aegilops bicornis (assembly GCA_021605145.1). Classification (NCBI taxonomy): domain Eukaryota; kingdom Viridiplantae; phylum Streptophyta; class Magnoliopsida; order Poales; family Poaceae; genus Aegilops; species Aegilops bicornis. The sequence continues at coordinate 113,281,701 of CM038672.1, forward strand.
GACCATGGAGAGGCTGCTAATTCTTAGGAAGAAATTAACCCCTTTATACGTTTATTCATCTTTTCATGTACCTCATAAACGGATTAGCCGCAATTCTCTCCACCAATGCATATTATTTTGTTGTTAATAACTCTCATAATCGCCGCTATTGTTTTTCATTATTGTTTAATAGATTAGCCACTCTGGTTACATTATGCTTTATTAGGAAAAAATTTCCTAGATGTTCGTTTAATCAAATTACAAATGCTTGCTTCCTCTGGTTATTAGACTATGCCTTTATGACAGTAGTTTGTTATTTGGTTTTGGTTGATGTTGGTGAGTTCAGCTCCTGAATCTCAACACTACTTTTGAATTGACACCACCTATCATGCAAAAGAAAAACTCATCTTTTGTACCGCCTTTTTGTTCGCTTTACCTGTTTAGATATTTTTATGTAAGATGGACTTCCATTTGGTATTATTTTGATGTCGCAGTTGTTGTTCCAGCCACTCTTGGCTGCAATGCTCGGCTCCCTCCTCGATACCAACAACCGATAGATGAAGCAATCGACTGCAGAGACGGAAGAGGACACCGAGCTCATTCATCATTCGTGAGGTTTCGAAGATGCCAGATTACTATTGGCAAATGAACTAATTCTTGCACGGATATTGAAAATGCTAGAGCTGCTGCACAAAGTGTTCAAGGTACTTAAAGAGAAGGAAAACAATTCACAAAGCATTGGGAAGCGGTGTAAATTATACAAGATTACTTTGATATGTGCATAGATAATCCACCCCATCTACTTTTGTGTAATTTTCCATGAAAATCAGTGCTGGTTTATTTATTTGACTATGTAATTCTACAGACCGCATGATACGTAAATAACCAACAGCGTTCATTGTAACATCATACAACTACTTTCTCCCTCGATGTCATGCTTCCGTGCGTAGTAGTGATTTCTTTCTCTTTACCGGAAAATCAGTTCTATAGGTTAATTACTAGCACATATACATTCATTGTTCTTTACAAAAGAAACAAATGCTAAAACAGATCGTGGGAGCATTCAAATAAAAACTTAGTTTTGCTGATATATTAGCATTCTCTGTTTTGCTGATGAGTGCATACAAAATATACATGATTATTTTTGTATAAAGGACTTGCTTCAATCATAATGAACGGTCTTTTGACTTGTGGAATGTGTTGCTTTCTATATAATGACTTGCTCTAATCCTGGTCTATCAAATTGCATTGTGTTTTTTCTATTCCTTTGTGACGAACTTGATTTGTTCATAAGATGAAATATTAGATGAATTTCTTTGGGCGTCGAACCATGTGCTAAGGTACTATTTTTGATCTCGCGCCAGAACCAGGCAACGCGGCGGAGGCCATGCACTCAAGTGGGAGGCGGAGCTCGCCTCCCCCAATGACAATAGCTTCGACCTCAAGTTGAAGTGGGAGGCCAAGTTCAAGCCCGGCGCCGCTGGCAAGGCCGAAACCAAGTGGGGCGCGAGGAAGCCAACGGGGATGACAAGAAGAAGCCGGCAAGGAAGTGCGTCCAGATCAAGGAGATCCCTGCCGGCTGCGACATCCAGATCGAGGTACTCAGCAGAAAAGATGAAATTTTTGTGATGAAATGTGGGATTTCCAAAGATTCCAAAGAGCTTAAATGATGAAATGTGGGAGTAGATTCAAGAGAAAGATTGCAGTAACTTACTCCAAAGAGCTTAGATGGAAACTTCACTGTTTTGGAATTTCCGATGGCTTAAAGATTGCAGTAGGTTTCCAGTAAAATCTTGTTTGAGTGCTGTTTGCTTGGTTCCTATGAATCTTAATCTTGGGTGTGTGTCTCTGAATCTTAATCTGATGGGTGCTACTATGGGTAAGGTTAATTTTTGTTGATTAGTGCATGAGTGTATTCTTGATTTGGTGTTGAAAAGATGGTGGTTCAGTTGTTTGTGCGGTGAGGAGCACGGGTGGCGCGACAGGCAGGAGTCGCGGGCGGCGCGATGGGCGGAGAGTTGCGGCTGGAGGTGTCTTTGCTACGGTGGGCACGGGTCTTTGGAGGATGTGCTGCTATAGTCGTGGGCGGCTGGAAGCTGTGCTGCTATGATGAGCGTTGGAGGATGTGCTGCTACGGCCGAGGGGTGGAGGGGAGGAAGACGACGATCGGAGTGACAAATTTCGTTTTCAAATTAGGGGTACTTTAGTACTTTTCTTAGTTTTTACCTGGTCGGAGAAAACCCCCCAGCAACAAATATGTACAGAGGGAGTATGTTGTAAATAAATTCTCATGAACTACTGAAACCTTTGCACTTTTGTCAGAACATACATAACCTTTGTGCTATTGCTTTTCATCATATAAACATATGAAATAAAAAAACGTTCCATCTCTGGTGAGCTTCGGTCAATACATCGTACCCAGCATGTTTATGTAGTTACTGAAGCACCAACCTTTTGTTTTGTATCGCCCATGTCAGTACCTTTGCCCTTTTGATGTTCCTCTGAACAAGAAATGTACAACCTTTAGGTTGTCTTTGTAGTGGAAGGTACCACCTGGTGGTATTTTGCTATTTTCACTTTGCTACTTTATATTTTTAATTCCTATCTCTGTCGTAAAAAATAATGTATGGTCATGTGTTCTATCTCTGATCGTATGAAAGCACCGAGCTTAATTCTGTCTTATAACCTGATGTTCATCTTCAGTACCATTATGTTTTGCTTCTAACATAATTGATTGTCTACACATGCTATACTACGCTTTGTCAAAATGTTGTGACCGGCACCGTTGCGCCAAGGCGCGAACCCGATCTAGTTTATAAGAATTATTGGGCGAAAGAAATACACCAGGGGGCCCAGGGCCTGTCCACGAGGACAGGCGCCCCCTGCGCCCCCTATCTCGTGGGCCCCTGGACCTCCTCCGACCTAAACTCCAACTCCATATATTCCGTCTCGGGAGAAAAAATCAGAGAGAAAGTTTCATCGCGTTTCACGACACGGAGCCGCCGCCAGCCCTAATCTCTCTCGGGAGGGCTGATCTGAGTCCGTTCGGGGCTCCGGAGAGGGAGATTCGTCGCCGTCGTCATCATCAACCATCCTCCATCACCAATTTCATGATGCTCACCGCCGTGCGTGAGTAATTCCATCGTAGGCTTGCTGGACGGTGATGGGTTGGATGAGATTTACCATGTAATCAAGTTAGTTTTGTTAGGGCTTGATCCCTAGTATCCACTATGTTCTGAGATTGATGTTGCTATGAGTTTGCTATGCTTAATGCTTGTCACTAGGGCCCGAGTGCCATGATTTCAGAGCTGAACCTATTATGTTTTCATGAATATATGTGTGTTCTTGATCCTATCTTGCAAGTCTATAGTCACCTATTATGTGTTATGATCCGACAACCCCGAAGTGACAATAATCGGGACACTTCTCGGTGATGACCATAATTTGAGGAGTTCATGTATTAACTATGTGTTAATGCTTTGTTCCGGTTCTCTATTAAAAGGAGGCCTTAATATCCCTTAGTTTCCATAAGGACCCCGCTGCAACGGGAGGGTAGGACAAAAGATGTCATACAAGTTCTTTTCCATAAGCACGTATGACTATTTACGGAATACATGCCTACATTACATTGATGAATTGGAGCTAGTTCTATATCACCCTATGTTATAACTATTGCATGAGGAATCACATCCGGCATAATTATCCATCACGGATCCATTGCCTAGAGCTTTTCATATATTGTTCTTCGCTTATTTACTTTTCCGTTGCTACTGTTACAACTACTACAAAAACCCCAAAATATTTATCTTTACTTTTGTTACCGTTACCTTTATTATCATACCGCTTTTGCTACTAAACACTTTCTTTGCGAGATACTAAGTTATCCAGGTGTGGTTGAATTGACAACTCAACTGCTAATACTCAAGAATATTCTTTGGCTCCCCTTCTGTCGAATCAATAAATTTGGGTTGAATACTCTGCCCTCGAAAGCTGTTGCGATCCCCTATACTTGTGGGTTATCACGCACCAGGGCTGGTGTGTTCCCTCACTTGGCCCATAAGGCCCATATCTTTGCCGAGGGTGCCCGCATCTCCTTTTCGGTGACCTGATAAGTACCCGGTACCCTCCGGAACACTTCCGGTGTCAAAATACCATCGTCCTATATATATATCAATCTTTACCTCTCGACCATTTCGAGACTCGTCATGTCCGTGATCTCATCCGGGACTCCGAACAACATTCGGTCACCAAATCACATAACTCACATAATACTATACCATCAACGAACGTTAAGCGTGGTGACCCTATAGGTTCGAGAACTATGTAGACATGACCGAGACACCTCTCTGGTTAATAACCAATAGCGGAACCTGGATGCTCATATTGGCTCCTACATATTCTACGAAGATCTTTATCGGTCGAACCGTTATGACAACATACGTTATTCCCTTTGTCATCGGTATGTTACTTGCCCGAGATTCGATTGTCGGTATCTACATACCTAGTTCAATATAGTTACCGGCAAGTCTCTTTACTTGTTCTGTAATACATCATCTTGTATATAACTTCATTAGTCACTTTGCTTGCAGGCTTCTTATGATGTGCATTACCGAGAGGGCCCAGAGATACCTCTCCGATACTCGGAGTGACAAATCCTAATCTCGATCTATGACAAACCAACAAACACCTTCGGAGATACCTGTAGAGCATCTTTATAATCACCCAGTTACGTTGTGACGTTTGATAGCACATAAGGCATTCCTCTGGTATCCGGGAGTTGCATAATCTCATAGTCGAAGGAATATGTATTGGACATGAAGAAAGCAATAGCAATAAAACCGAATGATCATTATGCTAAGCTAACAGGTGTGTCTTGTCCATCACATCATTCTCCTAATGATGTGACCCCGTTATCAAATGACAACTCATGTCCATGGTTAGGAAACCTTAACCATCTTTGATCAATGAGCTAGTCAAGTAGAGGCTCACTAGGGACACAATGTTTGTCTATGTATTCACACATGTATTTAGGTTTGCGATCAATACAACTCTAGCATGAATAATAAACCTTTATCATGAATAAGGAAATAAAACAATAACTTTATTATTTCCTCTAGGGCATATTTCCTTCAGTCCCCCATTTGCACTAGAGTCAATAATCTAGTTCACATCGCCATGTGATTTAACCACCAATAGTTCACATCGCCATGTGATTAACACCCATAGTTCACATCACCATGTGACCAACACCCAAAGAGTTCACTGGAGTCAATAATCTAGTTCACATCGCCATGTGATTAACACCCAAAGAGTACTAATGTATGATCATGTTTTGCTTGTGAGAGAGGTTTAGTCAATGGGTCTGCCACATTCAGATCCATATGTATTTTGCAAATTTCTATGTATACAATGATCTGCATAAAGCTACTCTAGCTAATTGCTCCCACTTTCAATACGTATCCAGATTGAGACTCAGAGTCATCTGAATTGGTGTCAAAGCTTGCATCAACGTAACCCTTTACGACGAACTCTTTATTACCTCCATAATCGAGAAATATCTCCCTAGTCCTCTTAGGTAGCCAAGGATAATTTTTGACCGCTGTCCAGTGATCTAATCCTGGATCACTATTGTACCCCCTTGCCAAACTCCAAGGTACACAACATGGCACACTTTATAGAACCTATGGCTGAGGCATAGGGAATGACTTTCATTCTCTCTCTATCTTCTACCATGGTCGGGTTTTTGAGTCTTACTCAACTTCACACCTTGTAACACAGGCAAGAACCCTTTCTTTGACTGATCCATTTTGAACTTCTTCAAAATCTTGTCAAGGTATGTGCTTTGTGAAAGTCCTATTAAGCGTATCGATCTATCCCTACAGATCTTGATGGCCAATATAAAAGTAGCTTCACTGAGGTCTTTCATTGAAAAATTCTTATTCAAGTATCCTTTTATGCTACCCAGAAATTCTATATCATTTCCAATCAACAATATGTTATCCACATATAATAATAGAAATGATACAGAGCTCCCACTCACTTTCTTGTAAATACAGGCTTCTTCGAAAGTCTATATAAAACCATATGCTTTGATCACTGATGTCTACTACGCAACTTTATTCTTGTAGACTCATGTTGGGCCTCCAACCGCAGAGTTTTGTAGGACAGTACCAATTTTCCCTCAAGTGGATGACCTAAGGTTTATCAATCCATGGGAGGCGTAGGATGAAGATGGTCTCTCTCAAACAACCCTGCAACCAAATACAAGAAATCTCTTGTGTCCCCAACACACCCAATACAATGGAAAATTGTATAGGTGCACTAGTTCGGCGAAGAGATGGTGATAAAAGTGTAATATGGATGGTAGAAATATATTTTTATAATCTGGAAATAAAAAACAGCAAGGTAGCAATTGGTAAAACGGAGCACAAACGGTATTGCACTGCTTGAAAACAAGGCCTAGGGTCTCAGATTTTCGCTAGTGCAATATCTCAACATTGCTAATATAATTGGATCATATAACCATCCCTCAAAGTGCGATGAAGAATCACTCCAAAGTTCCTATCTAGCGGAGAACATAAGAAGAAATTGTCTGTAGGGTACGAATCCACCTCGAAGCTATTCTTTCCGATCGATCTATTCAAGAGTTCGTACTAAAATAACACCAAATAATTTCAGATTCATAATACTCAATCAAACACAAAGAACCTCAAAGAGTGCCCCAAGATTTCCACCGGAGAAACGAAGACAAGAAGGTGCATCAACCCCTATGGAAAGATTACCCCAATTTCACCTCGGAAATCCGCGAGTTGAGTGCCAAAACATATATCAAGTGAATCAATACGATACCCCATTGTCACCACGAGTATTCATATGCAAGACATATATCAAGTGCTCTCAAATCCATAAAAGTATTCAATCCATCACAACAAGATAGAGAGGGGAAAACACCATATGATCCGACCATATTAACAAAGCCCGCGATACATCAAGACCGTGGCATCTCAAGAACACAAGAGAGAGTGAGATTAAACACATAGCTACTGGTACAAACCCTCAACCCCGAGGGTGAACTACTCCCTCTCATCATGGTGGCCGCCGGGATGATGAAGATGGCCACCGGTGATGATTTCCCCCTCCGGTGCAGTGCCGGAACGGGGTCTAGATTGGTTTTCGGTGGCTACATAGGCTTGCGGCGGCGGAACTTCTCATCTAGGGTTACCTCGAGGGTTTTTGCAGTATTTGAGAATTTATAGGGCAAAGAGGGGGTGCGGGAGGCCATCGAGGCAGGCACAACCCACCTGGGCGCGCCTGGGCCCCCAGGCGCTTCTGGTGGGTTGTGCCTCGGGCACCCTGTGTGCTTCTCGCCCATCGGATGTTTTCTGGTCCATAAAAACTCCACAAAAAGTTTCGCGGTGTTTGGACTCCGTTTGATATTGATTTCCTGCAATGTAAAAAACAAGCAAAAAATAGCAACTGGTACTGGGCCCTGGGTCAATAGGTTAGTCCCAAAAAATGATATAAAGTTGATATAAAATGATTGTAAAACATCCAAGAATGATAATATAATAGCATGAATACTTCATAAATTATAGATACGTTGGAGATTTCTCAGCATCCCAAGCTTAATTCCTACTCGTCCTGGAGTAGGTAAATGATAAAAGAAATAATTTATGAAGTGGGAATGCTAGCAAAGTGCAAAAGTTTATCAATGATAATTTCAATCACTTTTCCTAGCATCATAATAGTAATTCTTTCTCATAAACTTCTCATGATAAAGTAGCAACCAATTCACATGTTAAGGTTCAAACAATGAATTCTCTCAAAACTCAACAAACCTACCTATATTCTCAGTCACCAAGCAATTGCAATTCAACTTATTGAATAGAGTCTAAGTATAGCTCCACATACTCAACCATCATATAGTCTTCTATGATTGCTAACACTCGTCGCATACACATGAGCAAAACGTTTCAACCGGACACATAGAAAGATAGGGTCTTATAATTTCGCCTCCCAACGTATTCACCTCAAGGGTGATGTCAACAATAATAACTCATGCTACCCATATCCAACTGGATATATGTGCCTAGATCTTTCCTCACCACATGATGCTTGCCAAAAGAGAAAAATAAAAAGGAATAGAGAGAAAAACTTTGACTCTTGCATAAAATTAAATACTGAAAAGTAAAAGATAGGCCCTTCGCAGAGGGAAGCAGAGGTTGCCATGCGCTTTTTTGTTTGTATGCTCAATACCTTAGTGCAAAATAACGTCACATTATATTGCCCCTTGTGATAGCAACCTTTATTATGCAGTCCGTCGCTTTTATTCTTTGCTATCACAAGTTCGTACAACGCTCAATTTTCTCTTACACTAAATGATCTAACACTTTTGGAAGAAAATTTTATTGCCTTTATTGCACCGATGACAACTTACTTGAAGGATCTTACTCAATCCTTAGGTAGGTATTGTGGACTCTTGAAAATAAGATTTGGGTTTAAGGGTTTTTGGATGCACACGTAGTATCTCTACTTGGTGCGGAATTTTTGGCTAGCAAAGATGGGGGGCAAGCACCACATGTTGAAGGATCTATGACAATATAACTTCTATGTTGTTATGTTGAATATTAACAAACATAAATCATTACGTTGTCTTCCTTGTCCAACGTCAACAATTTTGGCATATAATATTTTGACGGGGGCTCACAATCACAAAAGATTTCCAAGATAGTGTATTTGCATGTGAAAGTTCTCTTCCTTCTACTAATCATTCATGAATTGCTTGTATGACCAATATTGTGATTGTCAAGCATCAAAAAATTTCACTTTCTAAACCCAATGTGAAGCTACAACTAGGCATGATATGAACATATAATTTCAACTTCATGATATTCAATTTATTCAACAATTTACCCATAGGATATAAGTGAAGCACAATAGTAAAGGACAAGCTACTCCAAAAAGATATAAGTGAAGATCAAGCGAGTAGTTATGTAAATGGGTAGCTATTTGAGGACTCTCTTCTATTAAAAAACTTCCAGATCTAGATGTTTTATTAAAACAACAAGCAAAAAGCAAAACAAAATAAAATTACAAACCAAGAATAGCAAACATCATGTGAAGCAAAAACTTAGGTTCAATCGATACTAACCGATAATTGGTGAAGAAGAAAGGTGGGATGCCTACCGGGGCATCGCCAAGCTTAGATGCTTGAGACTTCTTGGAATATTAACTTGGGATGCCTTGGGCATCCTCAAGCTTGAGCTTTTGTGTCTCCTTAATTCCTTTTATATCACGGTTTCCCTAAATCTTAAAAACTTCATCCACACTAAACTCAACAAGAACTCGTGAGATAAGTTAGTATGAACCAATGCAAAAACCTTATCATTCTCTACTATAGAAAATCACTAAAATTATAATTTTAACATTGCATACTAAATGCCTCTGCATATTTAATACTCCTATCCTCAAATATAATCATTAAACAAGCAAACATATGCAAACAATGCAAACATAAAAGCAATCTGCCAAAACAGGACAGTCTATAAAGAATGCAAGAGGATCCATACTTATTCAACTTAAAAAATTATGAAAAATTAACACACTGTAGAAAATTTATCAGAGCTTATTTTGTAAAAAGTTTCAACATTTTATCACATTCTGACTTTTCTTGGTAATTTTTGCAACACCGATAAACTTTCTGTTTTCAAACAGCAACACGTAGACTTGCAGAATAAGCATGACAAAGGCTATACTTGACATTTTTATTGAAGTAAAAGATGCAAAAAATTATTATAAATAACAGAAAGCAAATTCTAATAAAATAAATTTACACTCCAAGTAAAACACATATCATGTGACGAATGAAAATATAGCTCCAAGTGAGATTACCGATAATGTTGGAGACGGAAGAGGGGATGCCTTCCGGGGTATCCCCAAGCTTAGTTACTTGGATTTTCCTTGAATATTACCTTGGGGTGCCTTGGGAATCCCCAAGCTTAGGATCTTTTCACTCCTTATTATCCTCATATCAATATCTCACCCAAAACTTGAAAACTTCAATCACACAAAACTTAACGGAACTTCGTGAGATAGGTTAGTATGATAATGAGAAACCATTTCACTTTGGTACTGTCAAATACAAGATTCATAATTGTTTCCACACAATTCCTACTGTATCATATATTTTCAACAATTTTTATTGAGCAATATAAGCCATAGAAACTAGGAAACAAGCAAACTATGCATTGAAAACAGAATTTGTCAAAAACAGAACGGTCTGTAGTAATCTGTACTCCAACCATACCTCTGCTACTCCAAAAATTCTGAAAAATTAAGACAACGTATATAATTTGTATATATATCACCTGTAAAGAATTCATATCAAAAGCACGTTCCAGTGAATTTTCAAAATTCCTGGACTGAGCGCAAAAGTTTTTGTTTTTGCACAGATTCAAGTCAACTATCATCCACACTATCCCAAAAGCTTTACTTGGCACTTTATTGAAACAAAAGCAATAAAACATGATTAATACAGTAGCATAATCATGTGAACACACAAAAACAGTAGGTTAAAGTGTTGGGTTATCTCCCAACAAGCGCTTTTCTTTAATGCCTTTTAAGCTAGGCATGATGATGACTTCAATGATGCTCGCATAAAAGATAAGAATTGAAACATGAAAAAGAGCATCATGAATCACATGGAAAACACATTTAAGCCTAACCCACTTCCTATGCATAGGGATTTTGTGAGCAAACAAATTATGGGAGCAAGAATTAACTAACATAGGCAAGTAAAACAAGCATGACATCAAAACTTTCAACACATAGAGAAGAAACTTGATATTATTGCAATATGCAAAAGCATATGTTCCTCTCTCATAGTAATTTTCAGTAGCATCATGAATGAAGTCAACAATATAACTATCACATAAAGCATTCTTTTCATGATGGATAAGCATAGAAATTTTGTTACTCTCCACATAAGCAAATTTATTCTCATGAATAGTAGTGGGAGCAAACTCAACAAAATAACTATCATGTGATTGGAAATTAAAATCACGATGACAAGTTTCATGGTTATCATTATTCTTTATAGCATACATGTCATCACCATAATCATCATAAATAGCAACTTTGTTTTCATAATCAATTGAAATCTCTTCCGAAATAGTGGAATCATCACTAAATAAAGTCATGACCTCTCCAAATCCACTTCCATCAATATTGTAATAAGATTCAACACCCTCCAAAATAGTGGGATCATTATCTAGAATTGACACACTTCCAAACCCACATTCATCATTGTAATCATAATAAATAGGAGGCATGCTACCATTATAACAAACTTGCACATCAAAACTTGGGGGAATAAACATATCATCTTCATCAAACATAGCATCCCCAAGCTTATGGCTTTGCATATCATTAGCATCATGGATAATCAAAGAATTCATACTAGCAACATTGCAATCATGCTCATCATTCATGGATTCTATGCCAAACATTTTATAGCATTCTTCTTCTAACAATTGAGCACAAATTTCCTTTCCATCATTTTCACGAAAGATATTATAAAGATGAATAATATGATGCAACCTCAATTCCATTTTTTTGTAGTTTTTTTATAAACCAAACTATTGATAAAACAAGATATACCTTCATGCACTCACCTCCCCGGCAACGGCGCCAGAAAAGAGCTTCGTTGACGGGATGTGAGTGCCGCTTACCTAGCCTCCCCGGCAACGGCGCCAGAAAAGAGCTTGATGTCTACTACGCAACTTTATTCATGTAGACTCGTGTTGGGCCTCCAAGTGCAGAGTTTTGTAGGATAGTAGCAATTTTCCCTCAAGTGGATGACCTAAGGTTTATCAATTCGTGGGAGGCGTAGGATGAAGATGGTCTCTCTCAAACAACCCTGCAACCAAATACAAGAAATCTCTTGGTCCCCAACGCACCCAATACAATGGCAAATTGTATAGGTGCACTAGTTCGGCAAAGAGATGGTGATAAAAGTGTAATATGAATGGTGGAAATATATTTTTATAATCTGGAAATAAAAACATAGCAAGGTAGCAATTGGTAAAATGGAGCACATACGGTATTGCAATGCTTGAAAACAAGGCCTAGGGTCCGTACTTTCACTAGTGCAATCTCTCAACAATGCTAATATAATTGGATCATATAACCATCCCCCAAAGTGCAATGAAGAATCACTCCAAAGTTCCTATCTAGTGGAGAATATAAGAAGAAATTGTTTGTAGGGTGCGAAACCACCTCAAGCTATTCTTTCTGATCGATCTATTCAAGAGGTCGTACTAAAATAACACCAAATAATTTCAGATTCATAATACTCAATCCAACACAAAGAACCTCAAAGAGTTCCCCAAGATTTCTACCAGAGAAACAAAGACAAGAACGTGCATCAACCCCTATGCATAGATTACCCCAATGTTACCTCGCGAATTCGCAAGTTGAGTGCCAAAACATATATCAAGTGAATCAATACGATACCCCATCGTCACCATGAGTATTCATATGCAAGACATATATCAAGTTCTCTCAAATCCATAAAAGTGTTCAATCCGAGAACAACGAAATCTCAAAGGGAAAACTCAATTCATCACAACAAGATAGAGAGGGGAAAACACCATATGATCCGACCATATTAACAAAGCCTGCGATACATCAAGATCGTGGCATCTCAAGAACACGAGAGATAAAGAGATTAAACACATAGCTACTGGTACAAACCCTCAGCCCCGAGGGTGGACTACTCCCTCCTCATTGTGGTGGCCGCCGGGATGATGAAGAGGGCCACCGGTGATGATTTCCCCCTCCGGCGGAGTGCCGGAACAGGGTCTAAATTGGTTTTCAGTGGCTACAGAGGCTTGTGGCGGCGGAACTTCTCATGTAGGGTTACCCCAAGGGTTTTTGGAGTATTTGAGAATTTATAGGGCAAAGTGGGGGTGCGGAAGGCCACCGAGGTGGGCACAACCCACCTGGGCGCGCTTGGGCCCCCAGGCGTGCTGTGGTGGATAGTGCCCCCCTCGGGGCACCCCCAGGTGCTTCTCTAGCCCACTGGATGTCTTCTGGTCTATAAAACATCCACAAAAAGTTTCGCGGTGTTTGGACTATGATTTCCTGCGATGTAAAAAACAAGCAAAAAACAACAACTGGCATTGGGCACTAGGTCAATAGGTTAGTCCCAAAAAATGATATAAAGTTGCTATAAAATGATTGTAAAACATCCAAGAATGATAATATAACAGCATGAATACTTAATAAATTATCAAAGCGTATACTCCAACTCCGAGATGCTTGCACCAGTCCATAGATGGATCGTTGGAGCTTGCACACTTTGTTAACACCTTCAGGATTGACAAAACCTTCTAGTTGCATCATATACAACTCTTCTTTAGGAAATCCATTAAGGAATGCAGTTTTGATGTCCATTTGCCAGATTTCATAATCATAAAATGCGGCCATTGCTAACATGATTCGGACAGACTTAAGCATCGCTACGGGTGAGAAAGTCTCATCATAGTCAAGTCCTTGAACTTGTCGAAAACCTTTCGCGACAAGTCATGCTTTATAGACAGTAACATTACCATCAACGCCAGTCTTCTTCTTGAAGATACATTTATTCTCTATGGCTCGCCAATCATCGGGCAAGTCAACCAAAGTCCACACATTGTTCTCATACATGGACCCTATCTCACATTTCATGGCCTCAAGTCATTTATCGTAATCTAGGCTCATCATAGATTCTTCATAGTTCATAGGTTTGTCATGGTCTAGTAACATGACTTCGAGAACAGGATTACCGTACCATTCTAGTGTGGAACGTGCTCTGGTTGACCTACAAGGTTTGGTAGTGTAACATCCCAAAATTCTAAATTTTGGAATGTTATAATAAATAGATAGATTTGTTTGTTTGTTTGAATTGTTGTGTGATTGATTGAGTGAAATTTGAAACTTTTTGAAAGTTAAATGAGAGGGAATAAAAGGACTTTCCCAAACTTCCATTTTTTTGCTTTTATGCTTTTCGTGAATTCAAATACTCTTCATCACAAAACCTCGGAGAGAAGATGACATGACTTCTTCCATTTATTTAAATGACAAGGGGTGTTGAAAATATTTGAATTTCAGTTGGAAATATTTTCTAATTCATAAACTTCATGCAACTCAATGATTTTCACGAGCGAGGATAAAATGACTTCTTCAAAACATATGAAATATGAGTTGGGAGTTTCAAAGGATCAAATTCGAAGTCCTTTTGGAATTTATTTTTCAATTTGGAGTTATTTGAGTTTTATTCAAATTATTTTTCTCCAAAAATAAAATACATGGAAAATAGGGTAACATGATTCCCTACCTCAGAAAATGGAGAGAAATAAATTTGAATTCATTTTGTTATTTTTTTAAATGATTTTTGTTGGATTTTATTGGACCAAAAGCACTCTTTGCTTTATTTAAATTTATGTGTATTTTATTTGACTCTAGAATAAAGTTCATCTTGTAGGAAATGTTTTTCTAAAAATTTTGATATATTATATGCCTATATATTATTTTTATTTATTTTGCTTTCTTCTTATTTTATTTTTTTGGAAAAAAATGTTTATATATAAAATAAAAAAATCCATGAGCGCCTTGGGCCAAAGGCCCAAGCCGCCACTTGCCACCGGCCGGCTACCATCGCGCGTGCGCACCAGGGAGCCAGGGAGCACCGCTCCTTTTTCCTAATAATACTAGTAGGATTTGATCCCGTTTCGTTTATTCCGATTTGTTTCTAGATCTTTTCCCTTTTGTTTCCTAATCCTAATCTATTTCTTGTCCCCTACCCCAAGCAAAACCCTCCCCTCCCCAATATAAATACCCAAGCACCCCCCCCCCTCTAGCACATCAAATCAACACCTCTCCTCTCCTCTCCTCTCCTCACCCCACGTCGCTGCGCCGCCTACTTGAGTTCGCCGGACCACCGCCGCCATTGCCGCCCGCCCCACCACCTCCGGCCATCCTAGCCACCCACCGACCCTACCGTCCCTTCCCCGACGCCAGAGGGCCACCGGAGGACGTCGCCGGAGCTCCACCAGAACCCCATCATCGGAACTGCTACAGTAAATCCCGACCTACTTTTTTTTTCTTTTTCGTTCTGTTTTTTTTTCAGAATAGTTTCAATCTTGTAAAATCCATAGTTAATTATCTACGAGGTATTTTTGAGTGATTCCAACTGCCTTGGATCAAAAATTTTATGAAGTTTCTGTTAGTTCAATTGTATTTCATATTTGAGCAGTTTAAATTTGTGTTTAGTATGAATTTTCTCAAATCACTAGATTTGAGATATTTTGAGTTAGGAATATTATTTTCTAATCGATTCTTTTTGCTCCTGGTCTCTAGGACCTTTGTTTATCCAGTAGTATTTAGTATTTTATTTTCAGGTTAATTTAAATTAGGTTTTTAGCAAAATAGTATTGTTTTAATATTAGTTCTGTTTTAGCTTTTTCTTTATTGTTTTTATTAGTTTTCAATTATTTCTTTTTGTCACTTTTGACAAAATTAGTTGTGTTTCTGTTAGACAACAGGAGAAAATTTATTTTTATTTAAAAAAAAATTTATTTTCCTTAGTTTTGTATGAAACCTTCTATAGGTCATAGTTATAGTTTTATAAAAGCTTTTTATTTGTTTCTTTTTGCAAATAAAATTTTATGGAAAAATACTTTCTGTTAAATTAGTTATTTTACATTTTATTTTCTGTTAATTATTAGTTTAATATTTTAATTGTTGTTAAGTTTTTACTTACGGCAAAACTATATTAGATGTTTGTAGCAAAGTCATAGATCTTCGTTAGTAGTTTTTCTTTGTAGTTTTATTTGAAGTTTCTTTTGATTTTGTTTGAGTTTTATTATCGATTTTCCTTGCTGTTTTGATTGTTATTTCGAGTGCTAAAATTGTTTGCTAGGATGTTTGCTTATGTGAATGCTATGTTTGACTATATAGATTTTCAACGGAGTGACGATTAGTTCTACCAAGTCATTTTTACAACGTTGTTATCTTCATCAAGTATTACCGAGCAAGTTCACTTTGACCATGTTTTTCATACCTATGTGTTTTATTGCATCTAGTGTTATCTTCGCAACAACCCCTCCGGTAGTGATATTGAATTCTTGTAGTTGAGTAGTATGCATGAGGTAGGAACCCATCACCCTGTTACCAAGCCCGGACGCTATTTATTTTAATGCTACGCTATAGTAGACGGGTTTGGTATGAGTGTTCGAGAGTGGTGTGAAGAAGGAGGACTCTACGTCAATGACGACAACTCCATGATGGAACCTGCAAGGACTGCATCTTCAAGGCCTCAAGACTTCAAGACTCGAGACAAGAATTCAATACACACTCATCGGGTGAAGGACGGTTGTGACGGGCACCCTGGAGAAACCAAAGGTTGGCGGGATGCATGGAGAAGCGCCATGACATCTTGCGGAAAGCTTCACCCAGACTCAAAGAGACGGAAGAATACTTCATGCCCGGAAGCTTACATGCAACCGCAAGTCACTATGGGCTCTGGCTTGGTTGACCTTAGTTGTGACTCTGGCTGGGGACGGTGCTAGCGGATGTAGAACTACGGTAGGATTGGATGAGCACCGGACGGTGGTCGAGGAACTCTTCTAAGACCATGTTTGGTCGTCTTGTTCTCAAACACCTCAAGTGCGAGAACGTAAAAGAGGGATCGAATCTTGCGGGTAAAGTGTACAAACCTCTGCAGAGGGTTTAAACCTAATCGATTAGCCGTGTCCCGATTCACGGACAATTTGAGCCTCTGGACTTGGATCTATCTCTAACTCTCAACACCGGATCGATAACTTAATTGTGGGCAACTTATGATGAATTTGGGCTATGAGACATCGGTTGGCGGAACCATGTCATGATAGAAAACTCTACAAGACATACTTCATTTATTCCTTTGATGTAGGGAAAATAAAACCAGCTTTTACGCAAACAAAACTCAGACCCGAGCCACAAAGCCAAATTGCATATAGTATAGCTTTACCATCTGCTTTCTCATGTTGTGATCTTGCCGGTACATTCAATGTAATCGACCTACGGCTGCAACGTATTATGTTGCAGGATTTTCTTCGACGAGTAAGAGTTACGATACAGGTTACGGTCTACACTCAACCCGCCGATGGCGTTGATGGGACTCCACACCGACTATTTGTTTCCGCTGTGACTTATGAGGTATATATCAGTTTTGCGTTAATTATACGTGTGATTGCACTTTGATATATACATTGATGTACCGTGTGCCAAAGATATCGATCCGTGGATGGCACAGAAACACGAGGCTTGACCGTCTCGAGGTCGGGTCGCCATGAGATATGGTATCAGAGCACATGTTGACTGTAGAACGTGACCCTAGAAATCGGAAAGCCCCTAGGACAGGATGTCTAAAAAAAACTTTATTTTCAAAAGGATCCTTTACTTCTCATTTTTTTTATCAAGTAGTTCCTCTGACCTCAAATAGTTAGAATATACACCTTTCCCTTTTGACCACACAGAAGATCAACTGAAGTCACTCCAAGAATTAAAGATATCAAACAACTGATGGCCATTTCAGAGTAAAGAGGATTTCACCATGCGTTGGAAGAATTGCAGCTGCAACAATTGAAGACTCTGAAGACTTGAAGAATTTGAAGTTCCTGAAGAATTATTTGACCTTTAGAGACCAAACCCCTATTATACACCTCGTTAGATGCGATGATTTGTGAGTTGTCATTTGTTTGATGTTTTCCGGCAGCCACAAAGTAAAACTTGTTTCTTCAAAACTATTGTTTGTATTATGTGTATATCCCTCCCCACCTCTCTCGTGTCTCATCCCAAAACTTTGGACCCCATAGATGATGAACGGTTGGCTCGATATTCTCTGGATCAAGACTCACCGGAGGCGTAGCTATGGATTCGTAACATGGAGAATCACTTCGGGAGCAATTTGGTTTCAAGGAAGAATGAAGTATCGTACGCTCTTCAGTACTTTGAAGGAAGTGCTGCAACCTAGTGGGAAATGCATCAAGCCATACAGGGATGGAATGGAACAAGAACTTGGGAGGAATTCAAGAAGACCCTGTTGAGATCACGTCTCATCCGGAAGCACTACGATAACTCAAGAAGAAACCTTGTGCCTGCAAGATTTGCGGAGAAATAGGACACACCAGGAGGAACACAAGGATGGATGCCCTCATTGTGAGGAGAAACACCCACCGAGGAATGCCCAACTAGTCGTGTGACTTGTTTCTTGTGTGAAGGAACCACCCACTACCCGACTCAAAGTGTCACATTTACCCCATGGTACAACAAACTATTCAGAGCAGGAAGAAGGAATGAAAGAAGCCCTCCGAGAAGTTATGAAAGAACCTGTGATGAAGGAATGTGTTGAAGACCCGATGGAGAAGGCCTCAACAGATTTTACTCCAACGCTTGCTATTCATGTGGAGAAGAAGGACATTTTCCCAAAGATTGTACCAAGGAAAGAGAAGAATATTTCAGAGATTTCCGACAGCAGAAGTGAAGTTTGACCCTCGGAAATAGAATCTCCGATCATTACAGAGAAATCCAGAAGAGAAAAAGAAGGCAACCCCTGAACAACACAATTTTCAGAGAGAAGGACCTGAGTCATATCACTTGTTACAGGTGCAAGGATTTAGGTCATTACGCTAGTAAATGTCCGTAAAAGAAGCCAAGAATCCAAGGAGCCTACATAATCACAAAGAAGCCCCGAGACATGTCGGAAGTCTTTTGTTTTCGCTGCAAGGAAGCAGGACATTATGCTACTAAATGTCCCAACAAGATGAAAGCTGGAGTTGAGTAGTTGGAATTTTGATATTGGAAACAAGAGTAATAGAATGCAATTTCATGTTTATGAGTACAATAAGTGAGTTATGTAATGGGTGCTCGAGTTTGTAATGGATTCATGAAATCAATAAAGTTAAGGTGACATGTTTTCATATGTTTAATTGTATGAGTTGTTACTCTATGAACACGGATTTTGACCATTTTCGAGGATATGAGAAATATGGTCTATGGATGGATTTGTGAATTTCATTTTAAGGGTGATAGTACCCTATGAAGAACACTAGACCAATGGAAATGGAAATGTGTCCCACAGGTTGGAGTTTGGAAAAAAATGAGTTGAAGTTTTATCTTTGATATGATGGTATTAACAAATGAAATGTTATTGGATTTAAAGTGGTGTAATGTTGGAAAATGAGCAATTGTAACTCCAAGGATGAGTGAAATTGGTACAAGTGTTGAAGTGGGCTCATAACCCACAGGCCTAGGAATTAATAAGGGTCAAGTACCCACTGGAAGAAGAAATTTTGGGAAGACTGCGATCTGATCAGCAGACGTTTCGTAGGAGGTTACGCAAAAACCCGAGAGTTGTGAAGTAATGATAGATGTTTTGTTTGGCTTGCAGAACCAAAGGATTTACCCGATCCCTGTTCAATACAGGAGAAATTCTGCAATGCTTGTGAGAATGCCCGAGTGTTAGAAATACGAGATTCGCTAAACCTTATACAGGGTAATGATCTGGGTGCGGAATGGATTGATCACCATACCGACTTACTCGTATCATTCGCTCTTGCTATATGGGATGGTAAAATCTGAGTGACTTACCTATAGTAGAGAGACGACGATCAAAACCTTGTTTAAACCTTAGAAAGGTATAGGTATTTTTTCCCTTGTACACGGCAGTTGTTGCCAACCGTAGGTTATACGATGAGGTTCAACCCAGACCCGTTTTCTGCAGGGGAAACCATAAATCGTTGACCACCATGAGATACCGATATTTGTTTAGAATTGGCGCCAGACCCGTCACTGAAGACCCAGTCTCGAATAACCTTACCAAGAGTAAAAGACAAAAGAATTGAGGAAAAGGTTATGCCACTACCTAAGAGCCTGTAGAAGGAATTATCCTTAAATATTCGAGAATACCGACATCACAAAGAATAAGGATGGAGTGTCTGAGTTTTGATGGAACCGTAACGATGTTTCTAAGGGTGGTAGCACCCTGCACCGGAGACGATCGATGCATTTTGAAGACCCCAAACCTAACCCATTTCTTTCCAGCCTCTCCGAATCTCGAGGACGAGATTCATTTTAAGTGCGGTAGATTTGTAACATCCCAAAATTCTAAATTTTGGAATGTTATAATAAATAGATAGATTTGTTTGTTTGTTTGAATTGTTGTGTGATTGATTGAGTGAAATTTGAAACTTTTTGAAAGTTAAATGGGAGGGAATAAAAGGACTTTCCCAAACTTTCATTTTTTTGCTTTTATGCTTTTCGTGAATTCAAATACTCTTCATCACAAAACCCTGGAGAGAAGATGACATGACTTCTTCCATTTATTTAAATGACAAGGGTGTTGAAAATATTTGAATTTCATTTCAAATATTTTCTAATTCATAAACTTCATGCAACTCAATGATTTTCACGAGCGAGGATAAAATGACTTCTTCAAAACATATGAAATATGAGTTGGGAGTTTCAAAGGATCAAATTCGAAGTCCTGTTGGAATTTATTTTTCAATTTGGAGTTATTTGAGTTTTATTCAAATTATTTTTCTCAAAAAATAAAATACATGGAAAATAGTGTAACATGATTCCCTACCTCAGAAAATGGAGAGAAATAAATTTGAATTCATTTTGTTATTTTTCAAAATGATTTTTGTTGGATTTTATTGGACCAAAAGCACTCTTTGCTTTATTTAAATTTATGTGTATTTTATTTGACTCTAGAATAAAGTTCATCTTGTAGGAAATGTTTTTCTGAAAATTTTGATATATTATATGCCTATATATTATTTTTATTTATTTTGCTTTCTTCTTATTTTGTTTTTTGGAAAAAATGTTTATATATAAAATAAAAAATCCATGGCGCCTTGGGCCAAAGGCCCAAGCCGCCATTTGCCACCGGCCGGCCACCATCGCGCGTGCGCACCAGGGAGCCAGGGAGCACCGCTCCTTTTTCCTAATAATACTAGTAGGATTTGATCCCGTTTCGTTTATTCCGATTTGTTTCTAGATCTTTTTCCTTTTGTTTCCTAATCCTAATCTATTTCTTGTCCCCGACCCCCAGCAAAACCCTCCCTCCCCAATATAAATACCCAAGCACCCCCCCTCTAGCACATCAAATCAACACCTCTCCTCTCCTCTCCTCTCCTCACCCCACGTCGCTGCGACGCCTCGCTGGAGTTCGCCGGACCACCGCCGCCATTGCCGCCCCGCCCCACCACCTCCGGCCATCCTAGCCACCCACCGACCCTACCGTCCCTTCCCCGACGCCAGAGGGCCACCGGAGGACGTCGTCGGAGCTCCACCAGAACCCCATCATCGGAACTGCTACAGTAAATCCCGACCTACTTTTTCTTTTCTTTTTCGTTCTGTTTTTTTTAGAATAGTTTCAATCTTGTAAAATCCATAGTTAATTATCTACGAGGTATTTTTGAGTGATTCCAACTGCCTTGGATCACAAATTTTATGAAGTTTCTGTTAGTTCAATTGTATTTCATATTTGAGCAGTTTAAATTTGTGTTTAGAGTGAATTTTCTCAAATCACTAGATTTGAGATATTTTGAGTTAGGAATATTATTTTCGACCGATTCTTTTTGCTCCTGGTCTCTAGGACCTTTGTTTATCCAGTAGTATTTAGTATTTTATTTTCAGGTTAATTTAAATTAGGTTTTTAGCAAAACAGTATTGTTTTAATATTAGTTCTGTTTTAGCTTTTTCTTTATTGTTTTTATTAGTTTTAAATTATTTCTTTTTGTCACTTTTGACAAAATTAGTTGTGTTTCTGTTAGACAACAGGAGAAAATTTATTTTTATTTAAAAAAAATTATTTTCCTTAGTTTTGTATGAAACCTTCTATAGGTCATAGTTAGAGTTTTATAAAAGCTTTTTATTTGTTTCTTTTTGCAAATAAAATTTTATGGAAAAAATACTTTCTGTTAAATTAGTTATTTTACATTTTATTTTCTGTTAATTTATTAGTTTAGTATTTTAATTGTTGTTAAGTTTTTACTTACGCAAAACTATATTAGATGTTTGTAGCAAAGTCATAGATCTTCGTTAGTAGTTTTTCTTTGTAGTTTTATTTGAAGTTTCTTTTGATTTTGTTTGAGTTTTATTATCGATTTTCCTTGCTGTTTTGATTGTTATTTCGAGTGCTAAAATTGTTTGCTAGGATGTTTGCTTATGTGAATGCTATGTTTGACTATATAGATTTTCAACGGAGTGACGATTAGTTCTACCAAGTCATTTTCTCAAATATTGTTATCTTCATCAAGTATTACCGAGCAAGTTCACTTTGACCATGTTTTTCATACCTATGTGTTTTATTGCATCTAGTGTTATCTTCGCAACAACCCTCCGGTAGTGATATTGAATTCTTGTAGTTGAGTAGTATGCATGAGGTAGGAACCCATCACCCTGTTACCAAGCCCGGACGCTATTTATTTTAATGCTACGCTATAGTAGACGGGGTTTGGTATGAGTGTTCGAGAGTGGTGTGAAGAAGGATGACTCTACGTCAATGACGACAACTCCATGATGGAACCTGCAAGGACTGCATCTTCAAGGCCTCAAGACTTCAAGACTCGAGACAAGAATTCAATACACACTCTTTGGGTGAAGGACGGTTGTGGGCACCTGGAGAAACCAGTGGTTGGCGAGGATGCATGGAGAAGCGCCATGACATCTTATGGAAAGCTTCACCCAGACTCAAAGAGACGGAAGAATACTTCATGCCCGGAAGCTTACCTGCAACCGCAAGTCACTATGGGCTCTGGCTTGGTTGACCTTAGTTGTGACTCTGGCTGGGGACGGTGCTAGCAGATGTAGAACTACGGTAGGATTGGATGAGCACCGGACGGTGGTCGAGGAACTCTTCGGAAGACCATGTTTGATCGTCTTGTTCTCAAACACCTCAAGTGCGAGAACGTAAAAGAGGGATCGAATCTTGCGGGTAAAGTGTACAAACCTCTGCAGAGGGTTTAAACCTAATCGATTAGCCGTGTCCCCGATTACGGACAATTTGAGCCTCTGGACTTGGATCTATCTCTAACTCTCAACACCGGACTGATAACTTAATTGTGGGCAACTTATGATGAATTTGGGCTATGAGACATCGGTTGGCGGAACCATGTCATGATAGAAAACTCTACAGTACATACTTCATTTATTCCTTTGATGTAGGGAAAATAAAACCAGCTTTTACGCAAACAAAACTCAGACCCAGAGCCACAAAGCCAAATTGCATATAGTATAGCTTTACCATCTGTTTTCTCATGTTGTGATCTTGCCGTACATTCAATGTAATCGACCTACACGGCTGCAACGTATCATGTTGCAGGATTTTCTTCGACGAGTAAGAGTTACGATACAGTGGTTACGGTCTACACTCAACCTGCCGATGGCGTTGATGGGACTCCACACCGACTATTTGTTTCACTGTGACTTATGAGGTATATATCAGTTTTGCGTTAATTATACGTGTGATTGCACTTCGATATATACATTGATGTACTGTGTGTGCCAGCATACTGATCCAGGGATGGCACAGAAACACAGAGGCTTGACCGTCTGAGGTCGGGTCGCTACAGGTAGTAACTTGATTTGAAGTTTCATGATCATCATCATTAGCTTCCTCTCTAGTTGGTGTAGGCATCATGGGAACGGTTTTCTGTGATGAGCTACTTTCCAATTCGGGAGAAAGTACAATTACCTTATCAAGTTCTACTTTCCTCCCACTCAATTCTTTCGAGAGAAACTCCTTCTCTAGAAAGTTTCCATTCTTGGCAACAAAGATCTTACCTTCGGATCTGTGGTAGAAGGTGTACCCAATTGTTTCCTTAGGGTATCCTATGAAGACGCACTTCTCCGATTTGGGTTCAAGCTTATCAGGTTGAAGCCTTTTGAAATAAGTGTCGCAACCCCAAACTTTAAGAAACGACAACATAGGTTTCTTGCCAAACCACAGTTCATATGGTGTCATCTCAACGGATTTAGACGGTGGCCTATCTAACGTGAATGCAGTTGTCTCTAATGCATAACCCCAAAACGATAGTGGTAATTGGTAAGAGACATCATAGATCGCACCATATCTAATAAAGTACGGTTACGACGTTCGGACACACCATTACTGTTGTGGTGTTCCGGTGGCGTGAGTTGTGAAACTATTCCACATTGTTTTAAGTGAAGGCCAAACTCAGAACTCAAATATTCGCCTCATGATCAGATCATAGAAACTTTATTTTCTTGTTACGATGATTCTCCACTTCACCATGAAATTCTTTGAACTTTTCAAATGTTTCAGACTTGTGTTTCATCAAGTAGATATACCCGTATCTGCTCAAATCATCTGTGAAGGTCAGAAAATAATGATACTCGCAGCGAGCTTCAACACTCATCGGACCGCATACATCGGTATGTATTATTTCCAATACGTCATTAGCTTGCTCCATTGTTCCGGAGAACGGAGTTTTAGTCATCTTGCCCATGAGGCATGGTTCGCAAGTATCAAATGATTCATAATCAAGTGATTCCAAAAGTCCATCTGCATGGAGTTTCTTCATGCGTTTTACACCAATATGACCTAAACAGCAGTGCCACAAATATGTTGCACTATGTCATTGTTAACTTTGCATCTTTTGGCATCAATATTATGAATATGTGTATCACCACAATCGAGATTCAACAAAAATAGACCACTCTTTAGGGGTGCATGACAATAAAGATATTACTCATATAAATAGAACAACCATTATTCTCTGATTTAATTGAATAAACGTCTCACACTAAACAAGATCCAGATATAATGTTCATACTCAACGCTGGCACCAAATAATAATTATTCAGGTCTAAAACTAATCCCGAGGTAGATGTAGAGGTAGCGTGCTACGGCGATCACATCGACCTTGCAACCATTCCCGACGCACATCGTCACCTCGTCCTTAGCCAATCTTCGTTTAATCTGTAGCCCCTGTTTCGAGTTACAAATATGAGCAACCAAACCAGTTGAGGGAGTCCTGGATTAGGGGGTATCCGGACAACCAGACTGTGTACAATGTCCGGACTATTGAAGCGTGAAGATGCAAGACTCAAGACTTCGGCCCGTGTCCTGATGGGACTTCCCTTGGCGTGGAAGGCAAGCTTGGCAATCCGGATATTATATTTCCTTCCTTGTAACCGACTCCATGTAAACCCTAGCCCTCTCTGGTGCCTATATAAACCAGAGAGGTTGGTCCTTGGAAGGCCGATCACAATTACATTCATACCATCATAGGCTAGCTCTTAGGGTTTAGCCTCTACGATCTCGTGGTAGATCTACTCTTGTACTACCCATATCATCAATATTAATCAAGCAAGAAGTTGGGTTTTACCTCCACCGAGAGGGCCCGAACCTGGGTAAACACATGTGTCCCTTACTTCTTGTTACCATCACCTTGGCCTTGCAGATCGGGACCCCCTACCCGAGATCCGCCGGTTTTGACACCGACATTGGTGCTTTCATTGAGAGTTCCTCCGTATGCGTCACCGTCAGGCTCGATGGCTCCTTCGATCATCATCAACGATGCTGTCCAGGGCGAGACTTTCCTCCCCGGACAGATCTTCGTGTTCGGCGGCTTCGTGCTGCGGGCCAACTCGCTTGGCCATCTGGAGCAGATCGACAGCTACGCCCCTGGCCACCAGGGCAGGGTCGGAAACCTGAACTACACGGCGGACATCCGCGGAGACTTGATCTTTGATGGATTTGGGCCTATGCCAGGAGCACCGTACAGTCGCGACGAGCACGACTTAGACCTGCCATCGGACGAAGCTCGTGGTATCGCCCCCGTAGTATCTCCGGACCTAGATCCGGAGCAGGCCGTGCCGTCTAAGGACGCAGGGATGGACCCGCCCCGCCGGTCGCCCACTCATCGGCGGTAGAGCCGCACACGGGCCTTACCCCTGTAGTGGCCTGTGAATCCGGACCCCCGGATTCGTATCCGGACGTTGGTTCCGGTCCGCACACTCCCGAGCCCGTCGGGCGGGATGGGCTCCGTAATGGAGTTCACCGCTGCGGATATCTTCCAGTACTCGCCCTTTGGCGACGTGCTGAACTCATTAAAGTCTCTCTCTTTGTCAGGAGACTCTTTGCCGAACTATGTCCGGCTCGAGTGTGAAGCGGACGACGAAGGAATTCGTTGCCCACCCACCACCCACTTCATTTCCACGGTCGATGATTTGACCGACGTGCTTGACTTCGACTCCAAAGACATCGACGGTATGGACGATGATGCAGGAGAAGAACATGAACCACCGCACACTGGGCGGTGGACATCCACCTCTTCTTATGATATATATATGGTGGACACTCCAAAGGAAAAAATGGCGATGAGGCAGCGGAGGATAATCCCCCAGGGGGAAAAGCAAAGTATGGGCGTCGTCGGCGCCGCTCCGAGCCCCTCCACAGGAATACAGGCCCAGAAGTCGAAAACAATCCGGATGGTGCCGAAGATGAATATAACGCTAGTTGGCCTGCCTTCCATAAGGCCGGCCTGGCCACTGTGGGATACTTGGAGAGGGACAACTATATGCCCCCCTCTGGGGACGAGGCAAGCCTCGGCAATGATGAATTCGGCGTGCCTGAAGATCCTATGGAACAAGCTCGCTTCGAGCGACGGCTCATGGCCATGGCAAAAAGCCTGCAAAGGAAGCAACAGCAGCTCAAGGCTGACCAAGATTCGCTCGTGGCCACATCAACACGCCACTACGGTCCAAAACAACGCGAAGGACACAAGAAGAAGCATACTCAAGCCCCGGCGCAACGGTCTTAAGCGTCCAGTCAGGAAAGCCGGTGCTAACTCCAGCAACTCCCAGTCCGGTCAATGGACAAAGAGGAGCTCAGACCTATCTGGCCCGAGCCACACACTAGATCAACCATGCGAGATTCATGGTACTCCTAGAAGGACGGCTGTAGGACCTTGAAGTATGTCTAGAGGGGGGGGGTGATTAGACTACTTGACCAATTAAAAGCTATGCCTTTTCCCAATTTTAGACTTTGGCAGATTTTAGCTATCTTTGAACAATTCAAGCAATCATCACGCAATTCAAGCAAGCATGCAAAGAGTATATAGGCAGCGGAAAATAAAGCATGCAACTTGCAAGAATGTAAAGGGAAGGGTTTGGAGAATTCACACGCAATTGGAGACACGAATGTTTTTGTCGTGGTTCCGATAGGTGGTGCTATCGTACATCCACGTTGATGGAGACTTCAACCCACGTAGGGTAACGGTTGCACGAGTCCACGGACGGCTCCACCCACGAAGGGTCCACGAAGAAGCAACCTTGTCTATCCCACCATGGCCGTCGCCCACGAAGGACTTGCCTCAGTAGCGGTAGACCTTCACGAAGTGGGCGATCTCCTTGCCCTTACAAACTCCTTGGTTCAACTGCACAATCTTGTCGGAGGCTCCCAAGTGACACCTAGCCAATCTAGGAGACACCACTCTCCAAGAAGTAACAAATGGTGTGTTGATGATGAACTCCTTGCTCTTGTGCTTCAAATGATAGTCTCCCCAACACTCAACTCTCTCTCATAGGATTTGGATCTGGTGGAAAGAAGATTTGAGTGGAAAGCAACTTGGGGAAGGCTAGAGATCAAGATTCATATGGTTGGAATGGAATATCTTGGCCTCAACACATGAGTAGGTGGTTCTCTCGAGGCTGGTAAGTTGGAAGTGTAGGTTTGTTCTGATGGATCTCTCCACGAAAGAAGAGGAGGTGGAGGGGTATATATAGACTCCACATAAAATCTAACCGTTACACACAATTTACCAAACTCGGTGGGACCGAATCATAAAACTCGGTTAGACCGATTTAGTAAACCTAGTGACCGTTAGGGTTTTCGGTGGGACTGATAAGCAACTCGGTAGGACCGATATGGTTAGGGTTAGGGCACAAAGTAATCTCGGTGAGACCGATTACACAAACTCGGTGAGACCGAATTTGGTAATTAGCTAACTAGAGAGTTGGTCAGGTAAACTCGGTGGGACCGATTTGCTCTTTCGGTGAGACCGAAAAGTTACAAAAGGGAAATAGAGAGTTCACATTGTAATCTCGGTGGGACTGCTCGCTCACTTCGGTTTGACCGAAACGTTATGAAGGGAAACAGAAAGATTACAATCCCATCTCAGTGAGACCGAGATCCCTATCGGTGAGACCGATTTGCCTAGGTGTAAGTGCATCTAGTGCCACCCCTAGTTGATTTTGGAGTATTGACGACAAATGTGGTTGAGGGACTAACGCGTTTGTGAGAATTGCAGGATAACGCAGGTAGTGTCCCTCATTGATTCGGTTTACCTACCGGAGATGACCCTAAAATGTATGAAGACATTGAAGACAAATGGTGGTATGTGAAGATATCCACATTGAAGACTATGACATGAGAAGACATTGAGTGAAGACTATGGGAGCGAAAGGCTGTTGTTTAGCTGTTTCCTTTTCTTCTTTGTTGAGTCGTAGGAACCACCGTCTTTGTTAAGTGGGGTCCAAGTGATCATAGTCGGAATGGTGAAGTGATGCTCAACCCAAATCCTATGTCTTCGACGAAGACAATGAGAGCAAAACTTATCCAGAGCTGGATGAGTCGACTTTGCTTGTAGCCCAAGTAAAGTTGCCGTGTGTGTTTGAAATCTGACCGTTGGAACACGTGTCAGTTCCTTAGTGACCCAGGGTCATTTCGGACATAACAGGTCGGGTTGCCTGGTGGCTATAAATAGCCCACCCCATACACCATAAATTGGTGGCTGCTCAGAGTTAGTGCACGGCTTTTGTCGTTTGAGAGCAACCCACCTTGAAGCCTTTGAGAGAGAGAAATCCTTGCAAGGACAAAGCCCAAAACACCCAGAGCCAAAGAGTGTTAGGCATCACTGAAGTTTTCCTATCTGTGTGACCTGAAGACTTATTACACTTGAGGACTGTGGATCCTCCAACCGGTTAGGCGTCGCGTTCTGAGCATCCAAGAGTCATTGTGGATTGCCGGTGAACGTCGTCTGTGAAGGTTAGGAAGTCTACCTTGAAGACTTACCAGAGTGATTGGGCGAGGACTGTGTGTCCTTAGCTCAAGGGGAATAAGGTGAAGACACGGTCTTCTGAGTTGAATCTCAGCCTCCCTAACCAGATGTACAGTTGTCACATTATTACATACTTGACTATGGTTGCTTGTTGTAGTTAACGTCCGCTACATATCAACTAGGTCATTTATGTTGTTTGTCTTCGAAACATCCGTGTTTTGAAGACTTTCATAAAAATCGCCTATTCACCCCCCCTCTAGTCCATAACTAGCACTTTCAATTGGTATCAGAGCAAGGTACTCCCTTGTTCTGTGTGATTCGGTTTAACCACCTGGAGTTTTAGCTATGTCGACTGCAGGGATAATCAAGGTCTCCGCCGCTTGCCCCGTGTTCGATGGAACTGACTATCCCTACTGGAAGAATAAGATACGCATGCATCTTGAAGCCATTGATGTCGACCTCTGGTATGTCGTCAAGAACGGCGTTCCTAAATCTGGTGAAGGTGTCACCCCTGATGATGTCAAGAAGTTCATTCAACTGGACTCCACTGCAAAGAACATCATCGTGGTCATCGACCAAAGGACAGTATGGCCGTGTGAGTGCTCTGGAAAGCGTCGAAGCTAGTCTGGGATGGCTATCCAAGGTCAACGAAGGCGTCTCAACCCAGAGAGATCAAAGAATCAGTGTTCTTCGCAACCTTTTCAACCGCTTCAAGAGAAACGACAATGAAAATGTCCAACTCACGTTTGATCGCCTCACTGACATCACAAATGAGCTTCATGCTCTCGGCGCCACTGAGGTCACCAAGCATGAAATCGTCAAGACACTACTATGATCACTTGACAGCTCTTTTGACACCCTTGCCCTCATGATACAAGAACGTCCTGACTTCAAGACACTCGATCCGTCTGATATACTTGAGAGGCTCAACACACATGAGTTCCAAATATCCGAGAAAAGAGATATCTATGGTCCAAACTATGGCCGAACTTCGCTTTGAAGGCAAAAGTTGTTTCCTCATCTAAAGAAGAATCATTGCGGTTACGATGATCCACGAAGACATTGGAAAGGAGCTTGCTATGCTTGTGAAGAAGTTCCAGAAGTTCACTAGGAAGAAAGGCTTCAGAAAGTCTTCACGATCCAGCTCAAGAAATGATGAAGCTTCCACTCAAGACTACAAGAAGAGAACCTGTCACAAGTGCAAGAAAACTGGACACTATATCTCTGAGTGTCCACAGTGGGACAATGAGAAGAAGAAGAAGAAGAGCAAGGAATATGATTCTGATGACAAGAGAAAGAAGAAATCTTCAAAGTCTTCTTCCAAGTCTTCATCAAAGTCTTCATCGCATAAGAAGAGCTCATCCGCAAGGCTCGTGCTTTTGTTGGCAAGGAAATGGATTCAGAGGAGGAGTCTGCTTCTGAGGAAGTGGAGGTGGAATCTGAAGAGGAGTCCGACCCGGGCGTTGCAAGTCTGGCTTTAGCCACAACCTATGTTGCCAAGTCCATCTTCAACACTGAAGACAATGACTTCTACACCAACGCTGAAGCTGATGACAAGGACGACCCTGCTCCCACCTACTGCTTCATGGCACGCGGTGCCAAGGTAAAATCACGTGATGCCTACTTTCAAACATCAAGTGAAGATGACTCTGATTGTGAATCCAAACCCAGCTACAAAACACTTGCTAAAATTGCAACTGAACAACAAAGAGCTATGGAACATACTCAAAAACTGTTAGACAAAAGCGATGACCTGTTGGACGCGGAAATGACACGTTCACAGTCCTTAGTTGAAGACATTAAAAATCTTCATGCTAAGTACCAAGAACTTGAAAGTCGTCATGAAACGCTATCAACTACTCATGAAAGGCTCTCCTATGATTATCTTCAAAGGAAGCAAGAACTTGAGAAATTGAGAGCGACTCATGAAGATCTTCAAAAAGAGAATGAGTCACTTAGCTCAACAGATCAGTTCCGCCAGGATGGATTTGAACCACCATGTCTAAAATGTCTTGAGCGTGATATCACTACCTCTGTTCTTTGAATGTTCAACTGCCGCTATCGTTGCATTGTCTTCAACTACCAATGTGGTAACTAACCCCTTGCGGAGGATACCACCGCCATTCTTTGATGAAAATGCTAGGTTGAAGACATTGCTTGAAAGCGAGGATGTATAAAAGTCTGAAGGGCATCGGACACTTTGCGATGTCCTCAAAGCGGATTCTGAACCGAAACCCTAGGAAAGAGGGTGTTGGGTTCGAGAGGAAAATGAATGTTGATGGTTCCTACTGGAAGCCTGAGCAGTATCCCAAAACCACATGGGTTGCTGCAAAGGGACCTTCAGTGGATCCATCCACCTTATCTGGCTTGACCTGTGCTAACCCTATTATCATTGATGAATCCTTTGATGCAAACTATAAGCTGTTCAAGAATCAGAATGGTGAAGTGTTTGCCAGGTATATTGGTACTAACTGCAGGAATGGACCGCCTATGAAGAAGATCTGGGTTCCCAAAAGCTGTCTTGAGAATCTTTCAGTGAATGTCATCATGACACCACCTGGGAAGAAGACAAACCCCAGACCAAAGGCGTCATATGGTCCAAAGGCTTCATATACAGACAGAGGACTCACTTGAGTCACCCTAACGCTAATGTTTTGCAGGGAAACAGTACTCAAATTTATGAATATGAGCGTGTGTCCTCAAACCGCTTTGTTCACAGAACTAAGAACTTTTCTGCTTATTCATATGAGTATCACTCATCTCCTGCAAGGCTATTTGCTAGGGCTCCAAAGACGAAATTCTCAGATGCTGCACTTAGACTCATTGCTTCTAAGCCACCCTGAAGATGTGGGTGGTTAAGAAGAATTAACTCTCTTTTGCAGGAAAGGGTCTCCACCGAAAATCAAAGGCGTCGATGCTATTGCGGGGACCTAAAACATCTTGTAGGAACAAGATCAAATGCCCAAATGGTCTCACTATGTATTTTGTTCCTGAATCGTTTGCCATTCATCCATCAGTCCTAATCTTGATTTAAGCTTCAATAATCCACTTGCTCATCAAATGTTTATGCTTCACAATGCTCTTGGTGAAGCCTATCCCTAACTGCATCAGAGGGTATGACACCTCATGCTTCGTAATGGATTATGGACGGTGGATGCACTAATCATATATTTGGTGATCGAAGTCTTCTCATGGACTCAACCTTACGTCCATCGGACAAGAGTCACATCACATTTCTTGACACTGGTAAAAGCAAGGTATTGGGTCTAGGTAGAGTTGCAATATCAAAGGATCAGCACATGGACAAAGTGATGCTTGTTGAATCCCTTGGTTTCAACTTAATGTCTGTCTCAATGCTTTGTGACTTAAATATGATTGTGATATTCGGAAAATATCGTTGCCTTGTACTAGTGGAATCTGACAAGTCTCTAGTCTTTGAAGGGTATAGGAAAGATGATCTATACATGGTAGATTTCTCAGCAGGTCCACAGCTTGCCGTATGTCTTCTTGCAGAAGCTTGAATCTTGGCTCTCGCATCGGAGGTCTGGGGCATGCTTTGGAATGAGGAACTTACACACACTCGCCAAGAAGAAGCATGTCATAGGCATCGAAGGTGTCAAGTTCAAGAAGGATCATTTGTGTGGTGATCATAAGTCTGGAAAGATGACTAGGGCAAAGCACCCCTCGAAGACAATCATGACGACATCTCAACCCTTCGAGCTGCTTCACATGGATTTTTTTGGCCCTACTCACTACTCTACCCTCACAACAACTGCTTGTCTCTATGGCTTCGTCATTGTTGATGACTACTCAAGAGACACATGGGTGCACATAATTCTCTACAAGACTGAAGTGCAAGATGTCTTCGCATTTACGATTCGCCAATCGAGCAATGAACAATTATGGCGTCAAGATCAAGCATATCGAGTGATAATGGCACTGAATTCAAGAACACGGACTTGATCTTTATCTCGATACCATGGGAATCACTCAAGAGTTCTCTGCTCCATACACACCCCAGCAAAATGGCATCGTGGAGCGCAAGAACAGAACCCTCATTGAGATGGCTCGAACAATGCTCGGCAGTACAAGACACCAAGAAAGCTCGGCACGAAGCCATTGATACGACTTGTCACGTCATCAACCGTGTTTATATCCATAAGCTTCGAACAAAACATCCTATGAGCTCCTTACTAGCAAGAAGCCAAATGTCGGTTACTTGAGTATTTGGGGCTAAGTCTTTGGATCAAGGATCCTCATCACAAGTCAAAATTTGAACCCAAAGCTCACGAAGGCTTCATGCTCGATTCTGGAAAGGACTCACACTCTTACAGAGTCTTCAATCTCTATCTCTACAAAATCGTCGAAACTGTAGATGTACGATTTGATGAAACCAATGGCTCACAAAGAGAGTTCCTGCCAAGCACACTAGACGAAGCTCCACCCAGCGAATCTATCAAGCTAATGGGAACTGGTGAAATCATGCCTTCTGAAGCACAGCCTGAAGAGGAACTTATCATTTCGCACCTAACCAACCCAAGACAATGCTCGACTGAAGACAATCCTTCCAATGACGACAACGATCAGCATGAGCAAAATCTTCGTCCAGTTCATCCTCGAGTTGCAAATGAAGTACATATTGAGAAGATAATCGATAGCATCAACGCACCTTGTCCGCTTACTCGCTCAAGAGCAACACAGCTAGCAAATTTCTGTGGGCACTTTTCCTTTGTATCAATATCGTAACCCAAGAAAGTTCTTTGAAGCTTTTATGGAACCAGAATGGATTCAAGCTATGTAAGAAGAACTTCAATAGTTCAAGCTGAATAATGTTTGGGAACTTGTCAAGCGTCCTGACCCTCGCAAGCATAACATTATTGGCACCAAATGGATATATCAAAACAAGCAAGATGAGCATGGTCAAGTAAATGAGAAACAAAGCAAGGCTTGTGGCTCAAGGATATACTCAAGTTGAAGGAATTGACTTCGATGAAACATTTGCTCACGTAGCTAGGATTGAAGCTATTCGCATACTACTAGCCTATGCTAACCACCACAACATCTTGCTCTATCAAATGGATGTGAAGAGTGCATTTCTCAACGGCAAGATTGAAGAAGAAGTATATGTTGCTCAACCACCGGCTTTGAAGATCCAAAACATCCCGATATGGTGTACAACCTAAATAAAGCACTGTATGGCCTCAAACAAGCTCCTCGCTACCGGTATGATACAATCAAAGACTTCAAGAGCAAAGGCTTCAAACCTGGATCCCTTGATCCCACACTCTTCACGAAGACATATGATGGTGAACTGTTTGTATGCCAAATATATGTGGATGACATTATCTTCTACCGCACCAACCGTAAGTATAGTGATGAGTTTGGATACATGATGCAAGAGCAATATCAGATGTCCATGATGGGAGAGCTCAAGTTCTTCCTTGGTCTTCAAATTTGTCAGCAAAGAAATGGCATCTTTATATCTCAAGAAAAATACCTCCAAGATTGTCTGAAGAAGTTTGGAATGCAAGAATGCAAAGGATACCCGACGCCAATGCCAGCCAAACACCACTTGGGTCCCGACGACAATGGTAAGGAGTTCGATCAAAAGGTATACCGCTCCATGATTGGTTCCTTACTTTACCTATGTGCATCTAGGCCAGATATTATGCTTAGTGTTTGCATGTGTGCTCGATTCCAAGCGGCACCAAAGGAATCGCATCACTTAGCAGTGAAGCGAATTCTTCGATATTTGGCTCACACCCCAACACTCGGATTATGGTATCCAAAGGGCTCAAAATTTGATTTAGTTGGATTTTCGGATGCTGATTATGCTGGTGACAAAGTGGATCGCAAGTCTACATAAGGCACATGTCATTTTCTGGGACGATCACTCGTCTATTGGTCTTCAAAGAAGCAGAACCGTGTGTCACTCTCAACTGCAGAATCTAAATACATTGCTGCTGGATCTTGTTGTTCTCAGCTTCTATGGATGAAGCAAACTCTCAAGGACTATGGCATCAATCTGACACAAGTACCTCTTTTTCTGCGACAACGAAAAGCGCCATCAAGATTGCCAACAATCCAGTCCAGCACTCGAAGACAAAGCACATTGAAATTTGTCATCATTTTCTCGTGGATCATGTCATGAAGAAAGATATTGACATCATTCACGCCAACACCGAAGAGCAAGGCGATATCTTCACAAAGCCCTTGGATGAGAAAAGGTTTTGCAAGTTACGGTGTGAGCTAAATATCTTGGAATCCTCAAATGTCCTGTGATCAAGCACACATCCTAACACTTATGCATGTTGATGACTTAGATGTGCAACACACAAAGTAACGTATATCTTCAATCAGTGAAGACTTACATTCTAAGTGTGAATACATTAACGTGGAATTTTACTTCGGAGCGCCACGATAATTGTGCGCCGTGTCTGGGTCTAATACTTCCTATACGGTGGGTAATGCCACCACGAAATTTCTTTGTTTGAAGTGTTTCACACATGGCGTTATTTCTTGAAGCTATTCGCATTTGATTTGACTTCAACTTCAACCTATTTTCATAATTTTCTTCACTATGTTGATTTGGTTGCTGTCTGATATACATATATATTTCTGTCCTCTACAACATTCACTTATAGCTATGTCTTCAAGTTGAATCTTTTGAACTAAGTGAATGTGATCGGACCCTAATCACTCTATGCTTTCTATCTCAAACTCTATCTGTCCAAATCATATGCATTCTACTGAAACTGTCGAATGTCTTCTCTGCGTCCTTATCAGCAGAAGACACAGAGACAAACTTTAAGTCTGTTTTAAATGATTCATCGTTACTGTTGAACTCCGGAGAAGCCGGAACGACCATCCGACAAACCGGGCGAGCGTGGGAACATGGGATAACTCACAGTATGTTGCATGCGTGCCACGTGCCCCTCAGATGTGAACCGCCAGGGGCACCTGCGTAATTGCGTTGCGCCGCACGCCTCGTTATAAATACCTATCCCCTACGGTAAAGAAAATCTTCTTCCACCTCTCCACCTCGTCAAAACCCTAGCACCACTGCTAGCTCTCGACGACGCCGGCGACGAAGCGCTTAGCTGCCGCGACTTCTCCGATGCCGTCCTCACGCCGGCCGCGAACATCTTCATCTCCGCCGCCGCCGTAGGTGTCCTCCGTCGCCAAGTTAGGGCACGATGGACTGAACTGCTCGGCCTCCTTTCCTTCCGTCTAGTAGTTCTTCGAAGCGGTAAATATATATATCTCTATTTTTACCATCTTTTTGATCTTCAAGATTCATCCTACTTGCCAAAAATGGTTTCTGCCCATACAAAGTTAGATCTATTCTGTCTGCATCTCGTACTGCTTAGTATATTCACTTAAGCTTCACAACTAGTTAGATTCCTCACTTGTACTTATTCACGGATTCGTACAAATCTGGAACCAACTCTCAGCGTATAAGTGAATGTCTTCGCTTCATGAGGTCAATGTCTTCAAACCGATTTATCTTCAAAATCTTTTGAGAATGCATATGACCTCTTCCCCTTCCCTCGCATCTCTAATGTCACATGTACATGTCCGTGTGAGAATCCCTTGGTTCTCATAGTCTGCATTCGTTTGCAGAATTTTTACAAAGATCAAACCAACTCTCCGGCAGTTCACTCGTCATCAACCAAACGCAAGCCTTTGAAGCCTTTGATTGTGAAGCCATTCAGTTTGAAGCTCATGGCTACATATAAATCAGTCAGAAGGGCGGCAGACGTCGTGAGGGAACCTCAAAAGATCTGCCCGATGACCTCGCAGAGCTGTACAAGACAGATCCTGAAGAGACTTATAATCAGCGCAAGACACGAATCCAATGGATTCGACGCTATTGGGCTGAACAGTGGTTCAAGTACAATTTCGTCACACAAGAATATGCCAAGAAGAATGCCATCAGAAGCCCTTGGGGTGATATTCTGTTTCGAGGCCTCTCTCCCAAGAGCATGGCTGAAGCTATTGCACAAGGTTTCTATCCTTGCATGGTCCGTGGACCTCAAATTAAAATGCCGACCCGACGTCTTTGCTCAGGTGTTGCGATGACAATCTCTTCAAGCGCAACTTCCAGCATGCAAAGGCTTCTGCAAAAGAAAACAAGAAGTCATTGGGATTAGACTTCAACCCTGGTCCCTCTGCTCCCCGTCTTTGGACGGCTCACGTGTGGCCCGAACCCAATGTCATCGGTCCGCTTTTCAAACCTTGAAGGCCTCATCACTTATATTTTGGTGCAAGGTGCCAAAGTGGATCACTCGATGACAATGATGACTCTGATGAAGCCCCAGCTCCAGCTCCTGCTCCTGCTCCAAAGCCGCAGGCTTAAGAAAGTCAAGGCTCCAAAGTCAGCTGCTCCTCCAAAAGCTTCTCGAGTGAAGCCACTGGCCACTGCACCTCCTGAAGCCAGTGCACAGTCTGAGGATCAATCCCGCATCTCCAAGAATAGGGAGAAGAGAAAGCAAAGTGTCAAGAATACCGAATCGACATCGACCCTGCTGCCATTCTGCGTGAAGAGCACATTGATCTGTCAAGTGATGACGATCTTGCGGATGATGCTCTTGAGCAGCTTATCAAGAGCAAAGAAGAAGCGTAAATCTTCAACAACTTGCCTCTCTTTGATGTGGCAATCATCCATCACTTCATTGACGAGTGGTTTGACACACCAAACATCAGCTTTGAAGATCTGCAACTTCCAATTGGCCTCAGCGTCTCTTTCAACGGCACCATTGCTTCTGAGCTAGCTCTAGCTCAGCGAATGAAGCACAAGATTGACTATGAAAAGGCTCAGTTCAAGAAGCATATGGCTGCACTCAGCGTGCAAGACGTGAAAAACTTCAAGGTCATGCTGCACGACCTCAAAGAAAACTTTCTCAAGAAGCGTGAAGAAGCGGAGGCTCTCGCGAGCGCATGAAGGCTCTGGCCGACAAGTGTGTGCTTGCCTACAATGAAATTTGAGAAGCGCCAAAGGCACTTGGCCGTCTGGCATCGACCCAGTGATGGCTGCAAAGAAAAAGAAGTCTTCAGTGACCAAGCTGCACCTTCAAGGCAGGAAGAGCCCGCATAGTCTTCCCAAGCAGCATGGTGGCTCGAAGCCAAAGGTACGGTCAATCGCTTACGAGCGAGAAAAAAGACGAGGGCTGCCGAGGCTGAAGTGAGAAAAAGGAAAAATCCTGACGCCTCTGATGTTGCTCCCTCCAAGAAGAAGCTAAAGACCAAGAAGAATCGGGCTGCTCCTATAGAGCCCTTGATTGTTGAACCCATTTCTGTGGTTCGCCCCAAGGCTCGCAACCCAAGAACTTCGAATGACTGTTCATGAGCCTGCTTCCACAGAGGCTCCTAAAGCTGAAGATATTCCAGCAGCTGATCCCCTCACTGCTGAATACATTGGTCACCATGACAATGTTGAAGATGATGAAGTTCTTCCTCAAATCGAGTACAATGTGGTATCATCGCCTGTTCGTACGAACATCGAACTCATCAGCATTGGTCGTCCTCTGACGCCAATTGCTCAGGATGCTTCATGGGCTAATCGCCCGCAACAACAAGACTCCCCCAGTACTCCCCAACAACAAGTCACTCCCCAACAACAAGTCACTCCCCAACAACAACACCAAGAAGAAGAGGAAGACTCTGAGGCCCAGGCAACCCCATCTCCAAAGGCGTCGCCAACATTTCGCAGGCTTCGCAAAGATCAAAGGCCTCAAGTGTCTCTTCCGAGCGTTCCAGAAGGAGAAGTGCACCACCAACCTGTTGCACGTCAAGTGTT
Source organism: Aegilops bicornis (assembly GCA_021605145.1). NCBI lineage: Eukaryota > Viridiplantae > Streptophyta > Magnoliopsida > Poales > Poaceae > Aegilops > Aegilops bicornis. The sequence continues at coordinate 113,320,593 of CM038672.1, forward strand.
TTCAGAAGCCACTCCAACTGTGAATGTCTCTGAGTCTGAAGCCAAAGCTGCTGAAGACAATCCGGCTGCATCAGCCGCTGACACCCAAGAAGAAGAAGAAGAACGTGTTCCTACACCCCCAGTAATTGAAGAAGTGATCCCCGATATCAACGTGCCAGTGCCCGACCCTCCAGCTCCTCAAGTGGAGGTTGAAAACAATGAGGCTGCCACCTCCAACACCAATGAAGCCAATGACGTGGTCATGGCTGAAGCCAATGTGGAGCCTGTCCCAACTGCTCCTGAAGCCAATGATGGAACTGTGCCTGAAGCGAATGAGGCAACTGCTCCCGAAGCATCTGCTGAGCAGCCTGAAGCCTCAGTTACTGCCACTGCTCCGGTTCCACCACCAAGGCCCTACACAATCGAGCAAGCATACGACTATGGCGAGCTAGTCACAGTAAGATGGCCTGTTTTGGTCCCTCCGCCTCATGCCTCTGGTCCTCAGTTCGACTATCATATTGCGAATAAGCCTCCGGTCCAGAAGCCGAAGCCAAGACTGCCAAGGTTTCCAGGCACTGCCACCTCAACTGGTTCTTTCAATGCAAATGGCTTCAAAGCCCACAATACTTTCTTTGATTGCAAAGAACCCCTACAAAAGGCCAAGGATCTCATCGACCGGTTCGAGCTATCAGCAAAGAAGCTATTACTACTGTGTTCTGTATGACCAAGGCCGCATTTTCCCTCATATGTGCCTCGACACTGAAGCCATTGCCGGACTGCCGTGCTTAGAAGAAGCACTTGATTGCTTTCATGATGCAGGTCTGCTTGGCTTCGTAATGCATAAAGAGCACCTTTGGAATGAAGAATTAGTGCTTCAATTCTATGCCACACTCCACATCCGCGGCTACAACAGAGATACGAAGACATGGGTTCTCGAGTGGATGACTGGAAATATCCATCATGAAGCCAAAGCTCTTGACATCATTGAGCTCACAGGCCTACCCACTCCCGGAGAGCTGTTTGAACCTGGATGTCAACTCCACCGCTGTCGTGGTTTTGTCATGGCAGATGTCCTCGTGAAAGGACTTAGTCGTGGAGCCATCGCTACGGGTTAACTTGAAGGGGTTAAAGCGGACGCAAAGACACAAGAGTTTATACTAGTTCGGCCCCTTCGATGAAGGTAAAAGCCTATGTCTAGTTGTGATGGGATTGATGTGGTTTCGATGACTAGGGAGCAAATAAGCTTCGCCTAGGCCTCGAGTTGTTGTTGTCTGCATCTGAACCGCTTGGTCGTCCCTTTATATACACAGGTTGACGCCTGACCGGTCTACAGAGTCCCGAGCCGACCTATACAAAGTGTCCGGCTCAATCTCTCTCCTTTCTAACTTATATTACAAGTTTACATAATCATGGCGGTTTACCACTACGGGCCCTAATCCGCCTTTGGGCTGTGGGCTTCCAAGCTTTACCAGTTGAACGCCATCTTCAAGACCTTCATGGGCTTCAGCACAGTCTAAGGTGAACCGGGCCCTCCTGGCCGGTTTATACTTAGTAGCTATATCCTCAACATTAGGCCCCAGATTGATTTGAATTTATTCATGTCAATCTTCAACACTAAAAATATCTTGTAAACATCCTCTTGTATTTTCGTAAACCGCCATATTGACTTCTCCTGTGATATTTTTGTAAACCGCCGTGACGTCATCTTCGGAGCACCGCAATGGTCCGTCATGACATCATCTCTGCATAAAAGGATTAAAAAGATTCCCTTCTCATTAATGATTATCTCGAAAATCGAGGCGACAAGCGCGCCCACTCGGCCGCTTCGGACGCCTTGATTATCGCGCCTGCCATTTACTCTTTCCCTTATAAATAAAGCCCGAGGGCTCCTTTTTCTCTTCCTCTTCTGCATCTTCTTCTTCCTCGCGACGCCCTCAGCTCTGAAGCTCCGCCGCCGTCCGCGACCTTCAAGAACTGCACCAACCAAGCCCGTTGCATCAACCTGAGTTAGATCAGAGGCTCATCGCCCCCCTCCGCCGTAATCTGCAGTGGTAAACTTCTTTTGTTCTTCATCCTTAGATCTGCATTAGGTTTTTTCAAGCTCATCCGCACAGTTCTCCATTTTTCCTCTTCATCCTACCTTCTGCCGCGGTAATTTTGATCCAAAAACGGTATAGATCTCCTCCGGTAGTCATTCCACATCTGTTTTTAATACTAGCAGCAGCCCTTCCTTTTCTTCTTGTAAAGTATGCACCTTCTCTGCTCTACTTGAACGCCTTTTAAAGAACCAGTAAAAACTGCTTTATAAATGTGCGGTAGATCCAAATAGATTTGAACACTGTGTAAAACCTGTTTCTGTCAACACTTAGCAGAAATTTCGAATCTTGGCCTTTCTTCCTATGGGCGGTTTAATCCTTGATGGCCAATCCACCATATGTCATTAGCCCTCTCTTAAACCGCCAACTGTACCTTGCATTGTAGTTTCACCGGTTTAACACTGAATTTTTCACTTACAAACCGTAGACAGTAAACCGCACTGTTTGATTTTCTTTCAGCTCCCCCTTCCTAATGGCGAAACAATTTGCTGCTTGCAATTGGGTTCATTCCGGATCACGGAAACACAACTCAATGGCTACGTCACCACCGGGCGTTTAGCCTCAAAAATGTTCTCCACTAGCGAAGTTCCGAATCGGAATGTCCACCTGAACCTCAAGAAGGAGAGGTGATTGTTTTATGCAACACCTAGACCGGGATTTAGCCCGCCGGATCAAAAAATTCCGGGATGTCCTCGCAAGCTTCCAACTCCATCCACAAGATATTGGTCCGAACTCGTGTCCAATATATGCAACTTTCAAGTATTCTCGAAGTCTATCTTCAAGAAGAACCAACCGTGGAGTTATTTCGAGATTTCTTTCATTTGAACCGCCGTCTGTAATTCTCGGACTGTCCTAACACGTAACTTGGCGGCGTTTCAATCCGTAAAAGGAAGGAAGTGGACTTCCCTCACGCCAAACATCATAGCCATCCTAAAGATTGGAATCAAACCTGGTTCTATTGCCGGAACACTGCTCCTAACGGAGAAAATCCCTTGCCGGGTTATCGCCCTCACCGGCTTAGCAACAGCCACCCATTGCCTTCGCGTTTGACCGTCGCAGAACAGAAGAATTTTGCACCTCAAATTACCAAGCTCCGGGCTCTCATGGCCAACGGTTTAACTGGTATTGACCTTGTCCGCTGCTGGGTTCCTTGGGGCATCTTGCCATTAAGCCGCCGCCCCGGATTGATGCACGAATATACTGGTGACGTCAAAGATCCTCAACGACATCATGAACTATCAATAACTGAGCTTGAAGTTACCGAAACAGTGAAGAAAATGCTCGATGAACCGATCTCCGCATGCAGCCAAACCGGGTTGGCTCCGTTACGCATCTCCAACAAACCGCCAGCGGTAAGGTTCCTCTCATTACTCTCTTGACTTTGATTCCATATTGATTGTATTAATCCCTCAGATTAATTTTCAGGCTAACAGCTCCTTTTGAAACGAACTAAACCGCCCGGGTTCCTCGTGCAAAGACCAAGACCACCAAGAAAACTGGCAAGAGGAAAACCGCCGAGTCTTCCGAACCGCCAAGATGAAGAATCGAGATCTTGAGGTAGAGCTTGACTCACTTGGTTCTTTTTTCATTCATTTTATTGACAAGTTACAATTCCCGTGATGACGCCGAGGCCAGCCATGCAGAATCTATTGAGGTAATCCTTCTTTCTTCCGATTACGATCTTGTACCGGTTAAAAGAATTCGCCGCACAGTCCGGAAAGTGAAACAATCTCACTCCTATGCTCATTTGAATCCAAAATTTTCTTTGAAGACACAACAAACTGAAGAACACCGTACGACCCGGCATAGCGGTCAACAAATTACGTCGTCCGGTTTAGCCGACACACCAACCCGGAAGCGTCGTCGTGAGGTGACTTGTTCTCCTGAAAAGCGTTATCCTTTGAAAGGTTTCTTCCGATGCCCTCTCAATCCGTCTGACCCGAATTACTAGGCTTCTTACTTCTCTTCTGGCATTTAATCAACCACTCAGCTTACTCCTCTCAAATTTTTTGTTGGGTAATTATATTACTCCTTTATTTTTTCATTGTATTTTTCTGTTTATCATATTCTAACCCTTGATGTTGTAGCACCAAGGCTCGACTTAGTAAAAAGGCCAAGACCCTCGACCCTACTGTGGATGTTGATCCGGAGAAGACTCCAGAGCATCATGGTAAAAATCCCGAAGTTGCTAAAGACAACTCTGCTGGGAAAAATCAAGATGCTAATGCTAATCCGCCAGAGGTTGAACCGGATGTCCAAGTTGAGACTTCGCATCCTCCTGCTCCTCCGAGTCCTGCAGCAGAACAACGGGACTCAACTGCTGATCCGCCAAGCCCGGGTATGAAAGCGCCAGGCCCTGTTGAAAATGCTAATTCGGCCGGTCCGACCAAAGATGATGATGTCGTAGTTATGGGCACCGCATATACCGCCCCTGGCAATCCGGTTGCTCTATCAAAGCACACTGCCAAGGAAGAATTTGCTGCCATGAGCAAAGGGAAGGAAAAAACTGATCTGTCGACTTATAACAATCTCTACGCCCAAGACCTTCATTACGGCTTCCGAACCGGCTCTACACAAGCCGTGATTATGAAGCCGGTTTAGTAAATCTTATGAAGGAGCGCTATGAGGTAAATAGTTGTACCCTTCTCTTGTACCTTCATTGCATAGTAGCCCTCAAGGGCCGGTTTGTCCCTAGAAAGTCAAACCGGGACTTTGCATAGTCCATAGTACTTTGTCTTATATATTTCTGATCAAACACGCATTAGCCCCCAAGTGCCATGATTAACACTTGTATTAATCCATGGGACTTCAATAATCAGTATAAAAAATGATCCGCATTAGCCCCCAAGTGCCAAGTGTATGACTGGTTATGCGCTTGGGACTTCTAATGAAGATATTAACATGCTCCCTTTTTGTTGCAGAGTGAAATATGCCAACAAGTCTCACAAATCAATGATCTTCAAGAAAATCTGAAATCTCAACAAGCAGAAACCTCCAAGGCCAAGGATGAGTTGAAAACCGCCTTGACTACCATGGAGCAGCTCAAGGAGTGGTTTAAGTCTGAACTGAAAAGGTGGGCTTGCTAAAACGGGCGGAAGATGCTGAAGCAGCTCTTAAACCGGCGACGGAAGAGCTCACTGGATTAAAGCGCCAAATCAATGCCATGACCTCTGCAATATTTGGTAAGCAACGTTTCACCAAGGTTGTGATGAATATTCCGTTTGAAATTTCCTCCGGTTTAACCTGAACTTTCTTAAACCGGTATAGGTAGGCGCATTGCTCATCCGGGCTCGACATGCGGAAGAAACTCAAGGTCAGCAGATACGCTTAAATGAACAATCAGATACCAGCACCCAGCGAGTTATTTGCGCCACTTCTTATGATAATGCAGCTCGACATCGATCAAGGACACCTTTGGACCGGCTATCTATGATACCAAAGCCTGAGATAGAAGAATTGAAACGATCCGCTGCCGGGCTGGCACCTTATTGGCACTAACTCGCGCAAAGCATGGATAGCTGACCTTGATCCGGCTGACATAGCCAAAGGCTTCCCCAGTGCTCAAGAAAATGGCGAAGTATTTTGATAATGATGCTCTCAAACAGGTAACAAGGGAGATGCGTCCTCTGGCGAGTCAACTGGCAGAAGAGGCCAACCTGACGGTTCACCGCTCCTTCTATGACGCGAACAACAGACGGGTTGAAGCTGTTATTCGGAAGTGCGTAACCTTGTTCCACCAACCCGTAAGCACACTTACGCCCACGACGTTGATCCGGTGAGCTTATAAGTGAAGAGGCTGTCTTTCAGGCTTTAACCCGGATTGACTCGACCACCAATGACTTCCGGCCATTGGATGGTGAGGAGGAAGAAGTTGAACCGACGCCAGACGACCCATCTACTTCACGTCAACCCGGCAATGAAGCTTAATCCGTCAAGTCGGTTGATACATCAGAAACTGCCCGTTATGAAGCAACTCCAAATTTTGGGCCTCTGAATGCCTTGTAATAAAACTAGCTGCCACCTTTGGCGTTTATATGCCTTCGTGCATACGTTTTGCAACTGATGCCTCCTTTTGATTTGCCAATGATAAACTATTACCTGCAGCGAAAATCTTAAAGCGCCACGGCGGTTTGTGCCGCCAATTGCTTGTGACGTTTATATATATGCAATGAAATATTGAGGTATATGATCAAAATTTGTGATACAAAATACCTGCCATCGCTGGGCATGAAGTTGGCTTAGCCAATCCTGAAGCGGAGGTTGTATAAACCATTACCATCAAAGGAGAAAACAACTCCTGTGTTTATAATGCCGGCTTACCATGTAAACCGTGCCGGGTCATGACAAGCCCCTGTTACTCCATAATGGGATGTTAACAGAAAAAGTCAAACCGAAAAAATTATCTCCGGATTAAAAATGGACCGAATTCCATCAATTGACAGTTTGAACCAGTTTAAAATGTTATCGGTTTAAAAAACACAACAAAAATCAAATAACAGTTATGAAAAAATATGTAAGCAAAGGCAATGATAAAACAGTTTGCAAAAAGAGGCTTTACTGAGCCGATCAGATGGTGTTACCATGGTCGGACACGACCAAGCTCCCAATAAGGTGTAGCCATGGTTCAAGTCAGCCAGGTCCCCAATTGAAACCGTGGCATTATGCCGATCAAGTGGCGTGGCAATGGTTCGGGTTCGACCAAGCCCCAAGTGACTCTATGGCCTTAGGCCGATCAAGAGGCGTGTTGGTTCAGACTTGACCATGTCCCCAAGTGATCTGGTGGCTTTACTTATCAAAAGGTGTTGCATTGGTTCGACACGACCAATCCCCCAAGTGATATCACAAAGCTTTTGAAAAGCAAACTCAAGGGGTAAACCGGAGGCCGCTTTAAGACAGAACAACTCCATGTAACGACGCATGATGTAACAGAACAGATACCCCGCTTTAGCTGAGGCTCCGGTTTATTACTTTATTCATAATATATACACTGTCATAATATGTACATGAGTAGAGCCGATGGCTCAGGTATAATAAGGCCGAAGATGAGCTATGTTCCACGGCCTGTTGGTCTCCTCCTCTGACGTGCGTGAGTCTTTATGCTCTCGAATATCAATTAGATAGTACGACCCATTGTGCAGATTCTTGCTGACCACAAAAGGTCCTTCCCAAGGTGGGGATAACTTGTGCATATTAGTCTGGTCTTGGATGAGTCGAAGAACCAAATCTCCTTCTTGAAAAGTTCTGGTTCTGACTCGGCGATTGTGATAACGACGAAGATCCTGTTGGTAAATCGCCGAGCGGGCAGCTGCTATGTCACGTTCTTCGTCCAATAGGTCCAAAGCATCTTGTCGTGCCGTCGTTGTCCGCTTCAACATAAGCCGCCACACGAGGTGAGTCATGACGGATATCGCTAGGGAGAACCGCCTCCGCTCCGTAGACCATGAAGAACGGTGTGTATCATGTGGATCTGTTTGGCGTAGTATTGATACTCCATAACACATACGGTAGCTCTTCTACCCAACAACCCGGTGTTCTCTGCAAAGGAACCATAAGCCGGGGTTTGATGCCTCGCAAGATCTCTTGATTAGCACGTTCTGCTTGTCCATTGGACTGGGGGTGAGCCAGCAGCGATCGTCAAGCCGGATGTGCTCACGCTCACAGAACTCCTTCATAGCGCCCTTGGACAAGTTGGTACCATTGTTAGTAATGATACTGTGTGGAAAGCCAAACCGGAAAATCACTTTTTTAATGAACTTAACCGCTGTAGCTGCATCACACTTGCTAACGGGCTCCGCTTCAACCCACTTGGTAAACTTGTCAACCGCCACCAAGAGGTGGGTCTTTTTGTCCTTGGGCCTTTTGAAAGGTCCGACCATATCCAACCCCCAAGTCGCAAACGACCAAGTAATTGGAATCATCCTCAATTCTTGAGCCGGCACATGAGCACGCCGTGAAAATTTCTGACAGCCATCACATCGTCTAACTAGGTCCTCCGCATCAGCATGAGCCGTCAACCAGTAGAACCCGTGACGAAATGCCTTAGCCACCAGAGACTTTGAACCGGCGTGGTGACCACAATCCCCTTCGTGGATTTCGCGTAAAATTTCGCAACCTTTCTCAGGGGACACACAGCGTTGGAACGCGCCTGACACATTGCAATGATGCAATTCGCCATTGACAATGGTCATGGACTTGGATCGCCGGACTATCTCGCTGGCGAGTCTCATCCTCTGGCAACTCGCCCCGGTTCAAGTACGCAAGATAAGGAACTGTCCATTCCGGTATAACATGCAGGGTTGCCACCAACTGCGCCTCCAGATCAGGAATAGCCAAATCCGCTTCACCAGGGAGCTTGACGGACGGGTTATGCAAAACATCTAAAAAGACATTAGGCGGGACCAGTTTATGCTGAGAGCCTAGCCGGCTTAAAGCGTCCGCTGCTTCATTCTACCGTCTATCCACATGATCCACCTGATAAACATAAAAGTGACCTGCAACTATGTCCACCTCACATCGATAGGCTGCCATGAGGATCCTTGGAATCCCAAGTGCGGACACTGTTGAGCCACAGTCTGAGTCACGAAGCACTTAACCCGGTGAGATTCATCTCCTTCGCCATCCGAAGACCATGGAGTAAACCTTCATACTCAGCTGCATTGTTAGTACAAGGGAACATCAAGCGGAGAACGTAATGAATTTGTCACCTCGTGGGGAAGTTAATACGACTCCAGCCCCGAGCCCTCCAATTGCTGGATCCATCAAAATGAATCGTCCAATAGGTGTGATCCAGCTTCTCTTCAGTGCTCAGAATAACTCCGTCCAATCATTGATGAAATCCACAAGCAATTGAGATTTGATCGCCGTTCGAGGCACATACTTTAACCCGTGCAGCCCAAGCTCTATAGCCCACTTAGCAATCCGGCCAGTCGCTTCCCTGTTCTGAATTATATCGCCCAAAGGAGCAGAGTCGACCATCGTGATCGGATGGCCTCGAAGTATTGCTTAAGCTTCCGGCTCGCCATAAAAACTTCAGATACTAGCTTTTGCCAATGCGGGTACCGTTGCTTGGATTCAATAAGCACCTCGCTAATATAGTAAACCGGCCGCTGAACCGGATATTCCTTGCCTGCCTCTTTGCGCTCTACCACAATAGCCATGCTGATTGCGCGAGCATTAGCCGCTACGTATAGTAATAATGGTTCTTTGTCGATTGGAGCTGCAAGAACGGGCGGATTGGCTAACTGCCACTTTAAGTCCTCCAACGCTTCATCGACGGCTGGACTCCAGACAAACTGATCTGTCTTTTTCAAAGATCTGGTACAAAGGGATGGCCTTCTCTCCGAGGCGGCTGATAAACCGGCTCTGCGCGGCAATCCGGCCTGCCAAACGCTGGACATCATTAATACACTTTGGTTTAGCCAGGGAGGTAATAGCCGTAATCTTCTCCGGATTAGCTTCAATTCCCCTGTTGGACACGACAAAACCCAATAACTTGCCTGCCGGAACACCAAAGACACATTTGGCCGGGTTGAGCATCATCTTGTAAACCCGCAGGTTGTCAAAGGTTTCCTTCAAATCGTCAATCAGTGTCTCCTCCCTTGACTTGACCACAATATCATCAACATAGGCGTGCACATTACGACCGATCTGTTTATGCGGGCAATTCTGTACACAACGTTGATAAGTTGCTTGGGCGCTCTTGAGCCCAAAAGGCGTAGATACATAGCAGAAGGCTCCAAAGGGAGTGGTAAACGCCGTCTTCTCCTGGTCCTTAACTGCCATCTTGATCTGATGATACCCAGAATATGCATCCAAAAGCTCAACGCTCACAACCCGCGGTGGCATCAATAATCTGGTCAATGCGGGGGAGGCAAAAGGATCTGCTGGACAAGCCTTGTTAAGATCTGTGTAATCCACACACATACGCCAAGTGCCGTTTTTCTTAAGAACCAGCACCGGATTAGCAAGCCACTCTGGATGGAAGACTTCAACGATAAAACCAGCTGCTAAGATCCTGGCCACATTCTCTCCAATGGCCTTGCGCCTTTCTTCGTTAAACCGGCGGAGAAACTGCTTCACCGGTTTGTACTTGGGATCAACATTAAGAGTGTGCTCAGCGAGTTGCCTCGGTACACCTGGCATGTCAAGACTTCCATGCAAAAATGTCCCGATTCTCACGGATGAACTTCGATGAGCGCCGCTTTCCTATTTCCGATCCAAGTTGGCACCGATGCTTTGAACTGCTTGGACGAATCGCCAGCACGAAGTCAACAAGCTTAGTCTCATTTGCCGATTTGAATTTCAGGTCCGGATCATGTTACGTAGTCGGCTTCTTCAAAGGGGTCATGTCCGCCGGATCAACGTTGTCCTTGTAATATTTCAACTCCTCCGTAGCGCAAACCGACTCTGCATAGGCCGCATCACCTTCCTCACATTCCTCACATTCCAAAGCGATCTTGCGGCTCCCATGAACCGTTATTGTCCCCTTGTGACCCGGCATCTTGAGCTGCAAATAGATATAACAAGGCCGTGCCATGAACTTGGCATAAGCCGGCCGCCCAAATAGGGCGTGATATGGGCTCCGGATTTTCACCACCTCAAATGTTAGTGTCTCCGATCGGGAATCGTGATCGTCCCCAAAAGCCACTTCGAGCTATCTTGCCGGCGGTATGCTGACTTGCCGGGCACCACACCATGGAACACCGTATTAGACGGTTTGAGATTTTTATCATCAGCCCCATGCGGCGGAATGTCTCATAGTACAGGATGTTAATCTGCTCCCTCCATCCATGAGCACTTTGGTGAACTTATAACCTCCCACCTGAGGGGCTACCACCAATGCCAGCTGGCCCGGATTGTCAACCCGAAGAGGGTGATCCTCCCTGCTCCTCACGATTGGCTGTTCCGACCAGCGTAAATAACGTGGTACGGCTGGTTCAACAGAATTCACCGCTCGCTTGTGAAGATTCCGGTCCCGCTTATCCAAGCTAGTTGTGAAAACGTGATATCGCCTTTGTTCAACTGTTTTGAGATGGCTCGATAACCCGGCTAACTGCTTCTTCTTTGGTGGTTGTAACCACCTTGGTTATTCGACTATTCTGATTGTTATGTCCGCCTGATTTCCACTGAAGCTCGAACCGAAGCTCCTCCATCGTGACTGGCCCATGGAAACCGGATCCCGAGCCACCACGGACCCATGATCATAATGGAAAGCATTAGAGTTTTGAACTCCTGCATAATGTAACAGTCCTTCCAAAGGTGGTTGGCGGCATCTCCTTCGTCACATGCTTTGGATAGGGCTGATTCAATAAATAATTTAAGCGATCCGGGTTAGGATTCGAGCCCCACCACGATTCGCCGCTTTACCTCTGCGTCGTGACCCTTGTCCTGCGCATTAGTATTAGCCACAAAGTCCATGCTACCATCCGCTTTACGTTTGCCTCCGTTCCCATGGCACATCGGTTTGTGTTGATGCCCCACAGGTGCTGTTCTTCTTTCCCCGCCTCGCTTCGTCATCCTCGATTCGGGGTCCTTGGTACTATCGTAATCATCATACTTCACTAAAGCACCCATGAGAGTTCCCATGTCATTACAAAATCGCTTCATACGCCCCCAACTTCAACTTTAAAGGCTTAAACCGGCAGTTGCCCTCCAGGGTTAAGATCGCAGAGTCAGCGTTGATCCGGTCTGACGAGTGTAAGATTTCCGAGACGCGGCGTACCCAATGGGTTGTTGATTCTCCTTCCTCCTGGACACAAGCCGCCAAGTCCACTATGGACATGGGCTGCTTACACGTATCTTTGAAATTCTGGATAAACCGGGTCCGCAACTGGGCCCATGAAATGATGGAATTGGGCGGCAAGCTCTTCAACCAAGTATGGGCCGTGCCTTCAAGCATCATGGTGAAGTACTTTGCACACGCGGCTTCATCCACATCCAGCATCTCCATGGCCATCTCATAGCTCTCTATCCATGCTTCTGGAGATAAATCGGCAGTGTAATTTGGCACCTTGCGCGTACAATTTAAATCTTTGGGCAAGCCCACTTTGCGTAACGCGGGAATTAAACAGGGCACCCCCAAACTAGAAGCGACCCCTGGCTCGACTGAGGTGGTGGGGCGAACCGGCGTAAGCTGACGCGCCTTGTTCTGGGCTGCTAACTCGGCCTCCCTTCGTACCCGGGCCCGGTCCACCACTTCCTGAGCATCACGAATACCGCCTGCCGGGCTATTGCCACGGGCCGCTTCACAGCGCCGGGCGTTGCTCGATACGGCCGGCTCATCCATACGCCTGCTGTAGCTCCGGCTTGGACAAGGTGTGGAATGAATTCGATCACGGCTGTATGAGTATGCCTCCTGCTGGATCAAAGTGGTCCGAAGAAGCTCCTTAATCCGGCGTGTTTCTATCGCCTGCAGAGAGTCTCCTTCGATCGGGATAGCCTCTAATCGTGAAGCGGCCGCGACAAGATTGTCCATAGGATTAGAATAATGGCCCGGAGGTGTCTGGACGGCGGAGGTACCACAGTTCTGCCGAGGGTTCCATCAGCGGGTTGGACCGGCGCCTGGTCCCGGTGCCTCAGCCGGTTTACCTCCGGTGCCACGGCGGATTACTCGTTCCAGCCTCCGGTGTGAAAGAGATTTTAAGCGTCGAAACCTGATGGCGGGCGTGACTGTACTTCCGCTTCAAGACCTCATGTGATGCGTTACGGTCAAGCATGAGTCTATAGGCTCAAGGCGTCCAAAGCGGCCCACTCTGCGACCATCCTGTCGTTCTCCGCTGCCAGGTCGGCTTTGGCCTGCGTGATCTGCTCTCTCACCTTTGCAACTTCTGCGTTGTGGGCATCTTGATCCGCCGGATTGGCCTCTGCCATAAGCACAGCTAGTGCGTCGAACAGGTCAGATAAAACTTGAGCCGGCGGGTGCACAGGACCTCCTGCCCCGGTTGCTGCCGCCGCTGATGGTCCGGAGAGCATCGCCGCCGCGGTCGAAGAGTGAAGCGCCGCTTGTGTATCGGCCATGAATATTCCAACCCGGTTGGGCTGATCGGAGGGGTCCGGAATACTGTCGCCATCGGAACAACCCCTCATCTGGTCGTCTTGCAATTGGTACAACGATTCGGTTTCTCCGGTCGAGGACTCGTCACCGGAATAGACGACGGTCTCTCTACCATATCCCGATCCGTCCTCATGGTCTCCTCCGTGGATGACCCCCACGAAGGCGCGCTTCACGGCCGGTTTAACCTGGGCAGTTCTCGTACGCTGAGCCGTCTCGACGAGGTCCGTGCAGATGTCCGGCTCAGGCCCTGGCTCACCAATCTTGCCGATGAAAACGTGTATGCCACCAAAGGGGACCCGGTACCCATACTCTATTGAGCCGGCCTCGAGGCCCCATCCTGCGTCGTCGATGTAGAGCTTGCCACGACGACTCTTGGTCATCCGGCCCACAACATAGCCTTCGAGTCCTTCAAGCTTGCCCTCCAAGATCATCAAACCATCGTGCGATCGCCCCACGGTGGGCGCCAACTGTCGTGGTTTTGTCACGACAGATGTCCTCGTGAAAGGACTTAGTCGTGGAGCCATCGCTACGGGTTAACTTGAAGGGGTTAAAGCGGACACAAAGACACAAGAGTTTATACTAGTTCGCCCCTTCGATGAAGGTAAAAGCCTACGTCTAGTTGTGATGGGATTGATGTGGTTTCGATGACTAGGGAGCAAATAAGCTTCGCCTAGGCCTCGAGTTGTTGTTGTTCTGTCTCTGAACCACCGCCGGTCGTCCCTTTATATACACAAAGTTGACGCCGGCCGGTCTGAGAGTCCCGAGCCGACCTATACAAAGTGTCCGGCTCGGTCTCTCTCCTTTCTAACTTATATTACAAGTTTACATAATCATGGCGGTTTACCACAACGGGCCATAATCCGCCTTTGGGCGTGGGCTTCCAAGCTTTACCAGTTGAACGCCATCTTCAAGACCTTCATGGGCTTCAGCACAGTCTAAGGTGAACCGGGCCCTCCTGGCCGGTTTATACTTAGTAGCTATATCCTCAACAACTGCGATGCCTTGGAAAGCATATTTCATAAGCCAGAACCAGACATGAGTCAGATGCTGAGCATGATGAAGCCACTGCCACACGATGCTGAATACCCTCAGCACTTCCTTGTTGATGACCTTGAATATCTGCCTCACACCATATATCACATCATCAGGCGAACTCTATGGCCAATCAAAGGGCATTCATCGTCCGCAAAGCTTGAAGGAGCAATGAAGACATTGGTCTTCTACATTCTCAATGGCATCAGCTTCAACACGCAAGATTTCTTCATCAGGCAATTGGCTGCATCTGGATCTGATCTGTTTGGTCTGAAGTTCTATGCTCCATGGGTCATGCGCCTCATCAAGATGCACTCTGCTATCAACTATCAACCCTCCGCCGCAATCATCTGATCTTTCTACCAGAGGTTGATATGTCCGCTAGCCATATACCCTGAGCCTGCCAAAACGCCACTAAGTCTTCAGAACGCAGATCACCACAGCTTCTCTCAACCTATGGAAGGCGTCCAAGCGGTATCTCGTCTCTATCCCCTGGCTGGGAACACGCGTCTGCCTCATCGTGCACGGACTGAAGCCACTGAGAGCACAATTGGCCAAAGGCCTCGGAAGCGCTCTCGAGTCCTCAATGATCGAGAACTTCTTGTGGCGCTGCATCAAAAGCAAGATAAGCATCACTCCTGGCTAAAGCGTCAAATGCAAAGCCTCTTGGTGGACGTCAATCGCATTCGTAACCTTGCGACCAAGAATGCTTTTGTCACTCACGAGACTTGTCGGCGATCATGGAAGAGTTTGACCCTGCTCAGTGCTGAAGCTGATCTTCAAGACGATGGCTTCACTGAACGTTTCAAGTTTGACTCCACTCCTCCACAGAATGCAGTCCTACGGCAAACTCCATCTCTTGAAGACTCTGACTATTCTTCCTCCGCGGCAACGGTCAATGCCAGAGTGATCGATGATGAAGCCGATGCTACTTCACCGCCCCCTACTTCTGCACGAATCGACACTGCGCCAAGCTCGTCTGCACCGCCAACCAACAACGACAACCCTGCTGCATCATCTTCTTCAGAAGAGGACGAGTAGATGCTCTATGTCTTCAAACCTTTTTGGTCCTTACTGACAAAAGGGGGAGAAGCATATGAGTTTGATAGTCTTCAAGAGGGTTCATAAGGGCGGTTGCACTATATTTTGCCTAGTGTTTACAACTCGTTTTGATACATTTGGTTCTTTGAGTTGTAACACTTAAACTCGATGGTCGCCTGCTACTTATTTGCTTTACTGCAGTGCGATGATAAATTCCGCATGTGTGATGATAACTTCCGCACTTAGATCATTCTCAGACGTCCATTTTTCATTATGCATGTCATTCTCTTAGCTATATCATTTCATGCATGATGAATTATCTTCATAAGTTGAAGAGGATCTCCACAAGTACAACCTGCCATGTGCATTTGCATTCCAAAGCAAACTACTTATATGCACATCTTCAGGGGGAGCCTTTGCCACTTATGAAGACAATTCCCTATCCTTTACAATTTCACATATTTTATCCCCGTTGAAAACTTCATCAGTTTGTCATCAATCACCAAAAGAGGGAGATTGTAAGTGCATCTAGTGCCACCCCTAGTTGATTTTGGAGTATTGACGACAAATGTGGTTGAGGGACTAATGCGTTTGTGAGAATTGCAGGATAACGCAGTAGTGTCCCTCATTGATTCGGGTTTACCTACCGGAGATGACCCCTAAAAATGTATGAAGACATTGAAGACAAATGGTGGTATGTGAAGATATCCACATTGAAGACTATGACATGAGAAGACATTGAGTGAAGACTATGGAGCGCGAAGACTGTGTTGTTTCATTGTTTCCTTTTCTTCTTTGTTGAGTCGTAGGAACCACCGTCTTTGTTAAGTGGGGTCAAGTGATCATAGTCGGAATGATCAAGTGATGCTCAACCCAAATCCTATGTCTTCGAGCGAAGACAATGAGAGCAAAACTTATCCAGAGCTGGATGAGTCAGCTTTGCTTGTAGCCCAAGTAAAGTTGCCATGTGTGTTTGAAATCGGACCGTTGGAACACATGTCGGGCCTTAGTGACCTGTGGTCATTTCGGACATAACAGGTCGGGTTGCCTAGTGGCTATAAATAGCCCACCCTACACCATAAATTGGTGGCTGCTCAGAGTTAGTGCCACGACTTTTTGTCGCTTGAGAGCAACCCACCTCGAAGCCTTTGAGAGAGAGAAATCCTTGCGAGGACAAAGCCCAAAACACCCAGAGCCAAAGAGTGTTAGGCACCACTGAAGTTTTCCTGTCTGTGTGACCTGAAGACTTATTACACTTGAGGACTGTGAATCCTCCAGCCGGTTAGGCGTCACGTTCTGAGCATCCAAGAGTCATTGTGGATTGCCGGTGAACATCGTTTGTGAAGGTTAGGAAGTCTACCTTGAAGACTTACCAGAGTGATTGGGCGAGGACTGTGTGTCCTTAGCTCAAGGGGAATAAGGTGAAGACGCGGTCTTCTGAGTTGAATCTCAGCCTCCCTAACCAGATGTACAGTTGTCACAACAACTGGAACTGGTCCAACAAATCCTGTGTCTTCAACTAGTGACTGGTTCTATCCCTTCCCTCCTTTACCCTAAGTTTGTCTTCGTGAAGTCGTTGCTTATATGTCTTATCTGTTTGACTTCACTGCTTGACTTCTTCTGTTGTTTGGCTTCATACTATCTTCCATCCTGATCCTTACTACATAGCTACTATTAGTCTTGTCCGTTCACATTATTACATACTTGACTATGGTTGCTTGTTGTAGTTAACGTCCGCTGCATATCAACTAGGTCATTTATGTTGTTTGTCTTCGAAACATCCGTGTTTTGAAGACTTTCATAAAAATCGCCTATTCACCCCCCCTCTAGTCGATAACTAGCAGTGGCTAAGACATCTGAACTCAGTGGCGCCGGGTAGAAAGAATCGGTAGGGCCGAGTTTGACTTTAGGTTTAGGTCATATGTGGATGTGAGAAAGTAGTGGAGGGTTTTGGAGCATATCACTAAGCACATGAAGCAAAAGGCTCATTAAGCAACACCTGATCCCTCCTTGATAGTATTGGCTTTTCCTATAGACTCAATGTGATCTTGGATCACTAAAATGTAAAATGTAGAGTCTTGAGCTTTTGAGCTTGAGCCAATCCTTTGTCCTTGATATTTTGAGGGATCCACTTTCATCATCCATGCCATGCCATTCATTGAGCTTTCTGAAATATTTGTCTTGGAATAGCATTAGCTCAATGCGCTATATGTTGTTATGAATTACCAAAACCACCTAGGGATAGTTGCACTTCAATCTCCCCCTTTTTGGTAATTGATGACAACATATAGATCAAAGCTTCGACAGATGAAAATAAAATTTGAAAAACATCGTCGCTTTGAGAAGTATGTGATAAGCAAGAGCTCCCCCTAAATTTGTGCATAGTAATATTTGCTTTGGACTGCAAATGCACAAGGAATTAGGCTCATGGGTTACTCTTCCATGTCACATACATCTTGGTGGAGCGCTCAAAATAACAAAGATTGAATACATGCACTCATCACCAAGCAAAGTGAATGATCATATAAGGATAAGTAAGATAATATCATAACGTGCATAAGTGTAGCTTATGATCAAACACATGATCATCAATGTCTCACAGGTAATCGCATAGTATCTCAACCAATAAAAAACAAATAACGTTCAACCAAAAAGACAAGAGAGAACAAAAGCAAATCTTTCTCTCTCTCTCGAAGCCTATGATCTATACATTTTTCTCCCCCTTTGGCAACAAGTTACCAAAAAGTTCCTAGAAAATGCATAGGACTATATCGTCTCTCGTGCTTGGTCTTCTGGTGGTGGTGGTGTCCGAGAACTCCAAGAACGAAGGCTTCAAATCGATGTAGAAGGAGCTAAAGGAGTTGGTGCTTTGGAGCTGGTGGTGCTTTGGAGCTGTAGCTGGAGCTGATGAAGTGACTCTGGTGTCTTGAACTGGCTCTGCAGCTGATCTCTGAGCTCGTGGCACTCTGGCAAATGCATCCGTCATTGTCCTGCCCTTCCTCTCCTGCATGTCGTCATGTAGCTGCTCCACAGCTGACTGAATCTCAGTTACTTTGACATCAAGATCATAGAATTATTGTTCCATGATTCTTTCCAGGCTCTCCTGGTTTTGAGTTAGGGTGGCCAACCCCTTCTCAATCCGTAGAGTTGATGCTATCAAGTAACCAAGTTGCTCCTGCTTGTTCTTCAGAAAGTATTCAGATGCCTCTGCTTGAGTTGGCATCTTGGCAGCCTTCTCTTTCCTTGCTTTCTCCTTCTTCTCTTGCGCTTGCACTGATGTTGGTTCATTTTCAGTCATGACAACTTGATTGTCCTCAAAGTCAGGATAGAGCACCATGTGTTCCTTATCCAACAGATACTTTCCTGTGCCCATCTTTGAGTTTATCAACTCCTGAATCGGTGGGGCATATCCACGGCTCTTCTTCTGATCTGCTGCAGTCCTCTTGATAGTTTCAACTATGAGGCTCATGACTTTGAATTTCTGAGGCACATCAAAAACGTGAACAAAGTTGATTGATTGCCCTTTGATCATGTTGTGGTCACCTGATTTGGGCAAAAGAGTGTGCCTTAGGATCCAGTTGATTGTAGGTAGCCCTGACAGAAGATAATGAACTGATCCAAACTTGAAGGACTCAAGTGCATCATCTGGGATTTCCTTGTACATGTGTGACATTGAGTTGTGACCCATCTTCTTCTTGGCATAAATGTCCAAGTCATCTTCATCTTCCTTTGGGGCATTGATCAGACTTGCCCAGTCCTCTATGGTTGGTCGATATCGTGTTCCTTCATACATCCACACTATCCTGCCATCTGGATAGAAATGTGCTGTGGAGTAGAATTGCATAATGAGCTCGTCATTCCAATTTGTGAGCTTCTGCCCAACAAAATCTGCAACTCCACAAGCACTGAAGCTGTCATATACTCCAGGATAGTGTTCTGCGTTCTCCTGAATATAGGTCCAGTCGACCCACCTCATATCACAAACTATGGGTAAGGGAGTTCCGGACTGGGGGGGGGGGTGTCCGGATAGCCGAACTATCGTCATCGGCCGGACTCCAAGACTATGAAGATACAATATTGAAGACTTCGTCCCGTGTCCGGATGGGACTTTCCTTGGCGTGGAAGGCAAGCTTGGCGATGCGGATATGTAGATCTCCTACCATTGTAATCGACTCTGTAACCCTAACCCTATCCGGTGTCTATATAAACCGGAGGGTTTTAGTCCATAGGACGAACAACAATCATACCATAGGCTAGCTTCTAGGGTTTAGCCTCTTTGATCTCGTGGTAGATCCACTCTTGTAACACACATCATCAATATTAATCTAGCGGGGCGTAGGGTTTTACCTCCATCAAGAGGGCCCGAACTGGGTAAAACATCGTGTCCCTTGTCTCTGTTACCATCCGCCTAGACGCAGATTCGGGACCCCCTACCCGAGATCCGCCGGTTTTGACACCGACATTGGTGCTTTCATTGAGAGTTCCTCCGTGTCGTCACCGATAGGCCCAATGGCTCCTTCGATCATCAACAACGACGCGGTCCAGTATGCAGACTTTTCTCCCCGGACAGATCTTCGTGTTCGGTGGCTTTGCACTGCGGGCCAATTCGCTTGGTCATCTGGAGCAGATCGAAAGCTACGCCCCTGGCCGTCAGGCCAGATTTGGAAGTTTAAACTATACAGACGGTATCCGCGGAGACTTGATCTTCGACGGATTCGAGCCGCAGCCAAGCATGCCGCACTGTCTCGATGGGCATGATCTAGCTCTGCCAGCCAACAGTGCCACGAGGCCGCACTGAGTCCGCTCCAGACCCTTAATCCGGGCGGATTCCCGATCGAGGACGAGTGGTTGGACACCGCCTCGGGGCTTTAATCTCTGGCGATCGAGCCGAACTCCATCCCTGTCGCTGCGAAGACCTCGACTCCGGTGCGGACTCCTCGCCGGACTTGAACCCTCCACGCCCTTGCCAATCGAATCCGATTGGGCGCCCGTTATGGAGTTCATGGCCGCGGATATCTTTCAGAACTCGCCCTTTGGCGACATCCTGAATTCACTAAAGTCTATCTCTTTATCCGGAAAGCCCTGGCCGGACCACGGTCAGGAAGGTTGGGATACGGACGATGAAGAAATTCAACGCCCACCCACCACCCACTTCGTAGCCACTGTCGAAAGCTTACACGACGTGCTCGATTTCGACTCAAGACATCGACGGTATGGACGACGATGTAGGAGACAACAATGAACCAGCACCTATAGGATGCTGGACAACCTCACCCCATGATGTATACATGGTGGATACACCTAAAGAAAAGGAAGACGAGGAGCAACGGGACGCTACGAAGGATAAATCCCTCGAAAAGCAGTCAAAACGGCAACGTAAACGCCAAACAAAGTCCCGCCTCAACAAAAACCCAGCCATAGAGCAGGGCGAACCGATGGACAATGAACAAGCTATCGAACAAACTGTCCCCAGCAAAGACAACAGTCCGGACGATCTCACACCGGACAAACCATCGGAGCAAAATGACCTCCAGAAAAGGCTCGTCGCCACTGCGCGTAGCCTGAAAAAGCAGAAGTGGAAGCTCAAAATAGCGGAAGATGCACTCAGGATTAGATGGAGCAAAGTATTCAGCACCGCAGATAAGTACGGCGACAGTCGCCGAACAAAGAGCTACCCGAAAAGGAAGCTACTGCCCGAATTCGACGAGGAGGCCTTAGAGCCCCCACAATTAAAAAGCAAGAAGGCCACCCGGTCGGATGGACGACCTCACGGCAAAAAGAGAGCGGTGAATGGCGCCGCACACAAACCAATATACGATCCGCATAAGGATTCACATCAAGAGGATGGCCCAGTTAGGTCCATCTATGGGCCAAGAAAGCAGGCTCGTCAAAGCAATGCAATACGCCAAAATTCAAGATCACGGCACACCCAAATATAGGGCGCCGCACACCCCTATGTTTCACCGATGAGGTGCTGGATCATGAATTTCGGTGAGTTCAAACCCGTAAACATAGAGGCATACGACGGAACAATGCACTCGAGTTGCGGATCGAGGATTACATCCTCCACATACACATGGCTAGAGGAGACGATCTCCACGCCATAAAATACTTACCCTTAAACTCAAAGGGCCAGCTCGACATTGGCTTAAAAGCCTCCCGAAAGTACCATTGGAAGCTGGGAGAGCTCGAGGATGCATTTCGGCAAAATTTCAGGGGACTTATGTCCGCCCTCCGGATCTGCACGATCTAAGTCACATAACTCAACAGCCCGGAGAGTCAGCCGGAAATTTCGAACAGGTTCCTTACTAAAAGAACCAAATAGTCGATCGTCCGGACGCCAAGCCTTAGCAGCTTTCAAACACAACGTCCGAGACGAATGGCTCGCCAGACACCTCGCCAAGAAAAGCCAAGAACAATGGCCGCATTAACAAGCCTCATGACCCGCTTTTGCGGGAGAGGACAGGCAGCTGGCTAGATGCAAGCACCAATGACCCGAGTACATCCAAATCAGGGATGGAAATGGGAAATCACGACGCAGAAAAGATCGTGACTGGAATAAGGAAAATGGCCCGAATAGTACGGCGGTCAACGCTGGATTCAAAAGCTCTCGGCCAAACAACAAAACACTGCCCTAAAGGATAATAAAGTGACGAGCTATCCAACCTAAACAAGATTACGGATAGACTGTGCCAAATACATGGTACCTCCGGAAGCTCGCAAACCATACCCACGAGATTGTTGGGTCTTCAAACAGTCCGTGATCAACGTCGAACACAAGTGGCTCGACACACCAAGTAAAGATGACGACGAGCACCACAAGCAGAACCCCGGAAAAAAAAACTTTCCCACAGGAGGTTAAAACAGTAAACTCACTTCACGTGATCAAAAGGAAAAACAAAGCGGCGCCCCCTAAAAAGCGCGCCGCACACTGGTTGTCAAAACCAATCACCTTCGACCATCAGGACTATTCCGATAATATCCGGAACGCAGGATGGACTACCTTGATATTGGATCCTATAATCGACGGATTCCAATTTACACATGTCCTCATGGATGGCGGCAGTGACATAAACCTAATATATCAGGACACAATCCGCAGGATGGGGATAAACCCAACCAAAATTCGCCGTAGCAACACCTCCTTTAAAGGAGTATCGCCGCCCATACGCCTCTGCACGGGCTCCATAATCGCTAGAAGTTGTGTTTGGTTCATCCGACAACTTCCGTCGCGAAAGGTTACTCTTCCATGTCGCCCCGTTTAAAAGTAGCCATCAAGCACTATTGGGACGCGAAGCTTTCGCCCACTTTAACGCAATACCGCATTATGCATCTCTAACACTTAAAATGCCCGGTCCACGCGGCATCATCTTGTTAAAGGAAGTATTAAGTGTTACTCGAGCATGGGAGAACGGGAGAATGCCTTGACAGCCCCACAGCTATCCGGCTCTGCTAGGCAAAGAACCTGAATTGGTCATTCAAACCCCGGACACGGCTAGATGAGTCCGGCGCCTACCAGCGGCATACCCCCATACGAGGGGCCACATGCATATATAACAAGAGACAATAAAGCTCAATTTTGTTCACTTCTTCGAACCGTACCCTATTCATTTAATATTAAGTACATCTTTCACACGCTCCTTCTTCTTTCAAACTAAGTTCCTCTCTTTTACAGATGAACAACGTGCTACACCCGTCCAGGATACGGCACAACGGAGACACAGGCGCAGACGTGCAGCAGGGACCCGTTGCAAGGATTCTTTTTAGATTAAGACCCTGCGTAAACCTTTTTTCACTGTCTCTTGTTGATATACATTCCCCCAGTTCCTTAAATATAACTGAGGAGGAGGCTGGTGCTTTGGCATTGGCCGCACTGTAATTTTTAGCATACCTGGACACAAAGGGCTTAGGGCCTTATTTTGCCCATTTTCATAAAGACCAAATACCTTAGGGAGTATTCGGCGTCTCGAGTTAGGCCTTATATGCATCAGCTCCGAATCATGTCTTTGGTCAAATGTTGGGTTGCCCGGCTCCTGTGTCTTGCTGCCTTACGTTCCGTTTTCTCGGCTAACGCGACACCAGGAGAACTACTGCGATTGTGCCCCGGTTCGGCCGGGCGAGCACCTCAGTGGAGAAAGCCGAAAACTGACTGTCATGATATAGCGAGAGACTGGTCAACCACTCGATGACTCACAGGAATGTTTAGAATTCCTCCGCATTAACGAAGGACCGGTTTTCGGTCGCACATACGCACCCGAATTCGGGAGAGTGCGGTGCCCTCAGGGGCTATCTAGTAGCCCCACCCTCGAACTCCTATGGCTAAGTGAAAGTGATAAAGCATTATAGTCCGGTTGCCTGGTTTGCTATGCTATCACCTCCTTAATAGGACCAAGACGTTGGATTAAGTGTGAAAAAGCGCTTTTTTGCAAACACCCCGCACTATGTGCGTGAAGGGGCTAAAGCCAAGGACTGCCATCTTTCAAAGGTTATATACACATATACATAAATGGCGCATACGAGAGTAGTTTACTACTTGAACGCACAAGTATAAAAAGCACTTATATTACATTGAAACATCGTTTTCACAAATCATACATGTCATTTAAACATAATATCCTTCGAGCAATCGCGTCTCTATTAAACGAGCGCCGCAGGACTTCTTCAAAGTAGTACTCGGCAGGTACTCGGCCTCTGTCCGAATCCTGGGATGCAACGTCAGTGGCCTTCATCTCTGCCCAGTATGTCTTGACACGGGCAAGAGCCATCCGCGCTCCCTCAATACATGCCGATCGCTTCATCGCGTCGATACGCGGCACCGCTCCAAGAAACCGCTGCACTAAACCAAAATAGCTCTTCTACCGGGTCCGTCCGGCCACAAGTGAGTCAAGACATGCTTCATGGCAAATCCGGACAATCGATTCAGCTCGGCCCATTCGGCCAACCCGATCGGTCAGCGTCGACGCCTCCGGACTATGGAATTGCGACCAATATAGCTCTTCCCTTCAGGCCCTTCTGGCCCCGAAAGTGCTCAACCGCGTCCACAACGCTCGCCGCCAAGTCCAGATAAGCATCCTCTGAACTCCACAACTTATCTAACTGAGCATACTTTGGATCCATATATTTCCTCCGCAGCAGAAACGGTTTTCCAACCGCAATTGCCCCAGCTTGACTCAGCTCCTCCTTGGCAGCTCTCAAGGCCGACTGGGCATTCTTGGATTCGGCGGCGGCCTTTTTTAGGCCCTCTTGTTCCGCTTGACGCTCTTTTTCAAGAACCTCGCAGCGATCGGTAGTATTCCTTTACTTTTTGGCCATATCGGCCATCTCCTCTTTGCTTCGGCAGTGAGCAGCCCTTTCGGCTTCTAGCTTTTCGCCGCCTTTAAAGCGCCGTGACATTACCTCTCGCTTGCTCTTTCGCTCGGGCGAAGTTCTACCTGCAGCTCCTCAACAGCAATGACACCATCTCAGATAAGCATACAAACAAGAAGACATGGGCGTCAAGCTCCCTTACCAGTGTGCGCATAGAAGTCGCATACCTTGTGACTCGTCAAACCGTTTATTAACCAATAGCGATGTCCGCATCCGCCTCATCAAGCTGCCGCTTTAGTTCGGCATATTCATCAGTCCGGTGGCCTCCGGACGCCCGGCCACCTGTTTAGGAGCGCGATATGTTAAAATCGAGATTTGATCCTCGGCACGTCGTCAATTTTGACAACATACCGAGTCTCGTGGGCTACTATCTATACATGGCGATTTTATATGCATAACTCGCTGAAGGTACAATATTTTTTGCGTACCTCAAACCCCGTCAGTAAGCTTCTGATGGCTTTGTGCAATCCGCTCTCTGCGGATGCAACTCTTTCAATCATCATACCCATTAGAGCACGGTGATCTTCTGAGATAGCCGCTCGCCCGAGAAGATCATTCAGCTCCTCCGACCGCACACCACTTGGCGCCGGATCTTCCGCCCCCGCCGGACTTGGGGGAACCCTCCGCGACGACACCTCCAGGTCGTCCGCTTCACATGAGGGTGCGACAGGTGGAGGCGTTTCGCTCTCCATCATCTCCGGAAGAAGATTCCCCGAAGACGAGCTCTGCTGAGAAGGGCTGAGGTCCGAACTACAAGGTACAATTTCGGTTATCTTCATAAATAAATACAGGGATGCTCCTTATTTACAAGACCCCTTCTTTCTACTTACGGCTCGCTGGAGGGCTGATCCCCTTGGGAACTAATGCGGCTGGGTTACTTCCTCACGGACTCTCTGCCGAAGATTCCCTTCCTTTCTTTGAGGCCTTGACCTTCGGATCTTCCTCAAGCGGTCCTCTTCTCTCCTCGGAAGGTGGGACTCTTAATCCCTCCTTCCTTGATAGCCTCCTTCGCAGAGGCGGTTGCTCCGCTCCTCCCTTCGCTCTTCTACAAAGGGCGCGACCTTCAACATCTTGGTCAACATGGGATCCGGCGTGGTCTCCGGGAGGAGCCGACACCTTATCAACTTTGCCTTGGCTATCCACTCCTGTTCAAGAAACGGCTCCTTTAAAGGGCATATATATAAAATAAATGAATGAACAGCTTGTCCGGTCTGGGACTACTTACTTGAGCATATGGGCAATTGCAGCTTAGTCCTGCGTCCTCGGTCAAGTCCGGACACTTCTCTTGTGATCCGAAGAACAATTTATACATCTCCACGGGCGTCGTGCCCATAAAATTTTGGAGAGCTCGTGGTCCCTCCGGATTGAATTCCCACAGGCGGAGGGGGCGACGTTTGCAGGACTGAAGGCGCCGGATCACCATGACCTGCGCCACTACAACCAGATTGATCCCTCTTTCCTGGAGATCTCGAATACAACCCTGCAGCAGGGGAACGTCCTTGGACAGCCCCCGGTCGAGCCCCTTATTGACCCATGACGCCTTGACCATGGTGGACCTGAGCGGAAGGCAGAGAGCACCGCCCATTTGGTGCCCCTGGGAGCGGTGATATAAAACCACTCCTGTTGCCACAAACCAAGCTCCTCTTGAAAAGAGCCCTCGGGCCACGGAGCATCAGCACATCTGCTTATGACGGCCCCTCCGCACTCTGCTTGCTGCCCCTTGATCGTCTTTGGCTCCACCTTGAAGGTTTTGAGCCACAATCCAAAGTGGGGGGTAATATGGAGGAAGGCCTCACATACAACAATGAATGACGAGATATGGAGGATGGACTCTGGATTCAAGTCATGGAAATCAAGCCCATAATAAAACATGAGCCCCGCACAAAGGGTTCCGTCGGGAAGCCTAAGCCCGAAGGAAGTGGGACACGAACACCACGTTCTCACCGGCTCAGAGTGGGAGTGACCTGCCACAGGCGAGGCAGCCTATGCGAGATCTCGCCGGTCGGATACTGGCGTCTCGCAGCTTTAGCACATCTTCTTACGTGATGGAGGAAGACATCCATCGGTCGTCTTTGGTTGGAGCCGGACATCGTCGAAAGTCCGAAGCGCTGAATCAAGCTTTGGGTGTTGGAACTCGAAGCGCGATGCGAACTCGATGGAGGGTGTAAAAAGAAGAGGGCCTTGGTCTCACTATAAAGAGGTTGAATACCAAGAGCCCACCCCATGGTCGATTAGGACTCGCCTTTGATAGAGAAGACAGGCCAACGGGCACGGTTGGGTTACCCACGTCTGTATTGATGAGAATCCCGGAATAAGGGGGCACGGTCTACGCTTTGATAAGACGTGCCAAGGAAACCGCCTCGCTAAACACGCTGAGGTGGAACAAAGAAAAAAGGATTCATATAAAGGCCTGGCCGTGGTGTGATGTCACGCCACGGAATACGTCAACAGATCTATGCAAAAATTATTCTCTCTACGGTGTTATGTGGAACTTGTTTTGCAGAT
This sequence comes from Aegilops bicornis, assembly GCA_021605145.1. Classification (NCBI taxonomy): domain Eukaryota; kingdom Viridiplantae; phylum Streptophyta; class Magnoliopsida; order Poales; family Poaceae; genus Aegilops; species Aegilops bicornis. The sequence continues at coordinate 113,347,665 of CM038672.1, forward strand.
CCGGACACTATCCTGGTGTTCACAATCTTCTATAAATTATTCGGAGGAAGAACCCGCCTTGCAATGCCTAAGACAATATGCGCGCCGGACTCGTCGTCATTGAAGCATGGTTCAGGGGCTACTGAGGGAGTTCCGGACTGGGGGGTGTCCGGATAGCCGAACTATCGTCATCGGCCGGACTCCAAGACTATGAAGATACAAGATTGAAGACTTCGTCCCGTGTCCGGATGGGACTTTCCTTGGCGTGGAAGGCAAGCTTGGCGATGCGGATATGTAGATCTCCTACCATTGTAACTGACTCTGTGTAACCCTAACCCTATCCGGTGTCTATATAAACCGGAGGGTTTTAGTCCATAGGGACTAACAACAATCATACCATAGGCTAGCTTCTAGGGTTTAGCCTCTTTGATCTCGTGGTAGATCCACTCTTGTAACACACATCATCAATATTAATCTAGCAGGACGTAGGGTTTTACCTCCATCAAGAGGGCCCGAACTTGGGTAAAACATCGTGTCCCTTGTCTCCTGTTACCATACGCCTAGACGCACAGTTCGGGACCCCCTACCCGAGATCCGCCGGTTTTGACACCGACAATGGGCTTCTTATCCAACAAGATAGTCTCGTAAAATCCTGCTGTTCCTTGGTGTGGAACCTGTAATCCACAGCAGTCCTTCTCCTGGTGGCATATGGATCTGACTCTCTTCATAGCCTCAACCCTTGATCTCTCCTGATCTTCATATTCTCAGCCACATGATGAGCATCATTGTGGTCTGGGATATTGGGTTTGAGCTTCCTTAGGACCTGCCCTTCTTCATCTTCCTCAAGATCAACCTCGTGCATTGGAGCCTTGTTCTTCTCGATTCTTTGGTATACTTCTGGTATTTCTCTTTGGTGCACTCTTGGGCTTAAGGGCAACTTTGGGCTTTGAAGTTGCAGCCCCTGACTTTATGGCATCACCCATTAGCTTTTGTGCCTTGGGTGCAGGCTCAGCAACCTCTTCTTCCATCATAGATGGTTTCCCAATCACTCTTCTTCCATCATAGATGGTTTCCCAATCACTCTGGCCATGGTCTTCTTGACCCTTTCCTTCCTTTTCTTTCCTTCAGCAGCAGCATGTTCTTTGGGTTGAGATTCCAAAGAAGCTTGAGTGGAGACTCTGGCTTTGGACATTGGTTGTCTACCTGCTGGCCTTTTGATCTCCATTCCAGGCTTAACTGCTGTTGAGCTGTACTCTCTCTTGAGCACTTTCTTCTTGGAACTGGCCTCATCCTCAGCTGCCACATAATCTTCATCCTCAGACTCTGAGGTCTTCTTCTTACTTGTCCTATGGCAGCCTTGGGCAAATTACTGGGAGTGCTTCTGCTCCCCTCATCTGAGCTGCTTGAGGGACTAGTGCCCTCACTTATTTGAATCTGCTCTTCTGACCTGTTCTGGCAGTCACTTTGGTCTGACATGTTGCACTGACTGACTGTTGTCCCTGTGAATAGTTATAGATGAGGTAGAGTGGATGAGCATCACAAAATGCAGAGATTTTTGCAAAAGAATGATTTCAAAAACTTAGTTTTAGTTTCCACAGAAAGCATTTCGGATCTACCGATTTTCAAACTCGGTGATACCAAGCAGTTTTGGAACCTAAACTAGTGAACTCGGTCAGACCGAGTCACAGCTCGCGGCACCGAGACTGCTAGGGTTTCACAAAGTTCTAAAATCGGTCACACCGATTTGTAATTCTCGGTCGCACCGAGACTTACTAGTGCAATGGCGTTAGCCAAATCGGTGGGACCGAGTTTTTCAACTCGGTGGGTCCGAGATGGTTTCAATGAAACCTAACCCTAAATTTTCGAATCATACCTATTCTAAGGATTGTTTTGACTGGATAGAAGTGTTTCAATCGTGGCAAGATGCATTACGAATTCAATGTGCTGAGAATTGGACGAGGATAGCACAGTGATCGAGTTCATACCCTAGTTCGGCGGTGAACTCGCTACGGCGGCAACGACGGAGGAGAATTCCGTTGATTTGCGGCGGAGACCAGCGACGTGGAGGCGGTCATGGCGAAGTCGATGATCCGTAGACCAAGTAGGCAGAGCGAGCTATGCGCGGGCGAGAAGTTTCGGAGAAATTTTTCCAAAATTTGCCCGTGTGATATATATAGCCCAACACTATCGGTGTGACCGAGTTGAACAACTCGGTGGCACCGAGATGCATAATCATAATATTACAACAACTCGGTGTGACCGAAAAGTTAAAATCGGTTGCACCGAGATTGAAAACCTAGATCGACTTAGTAATCTCGGTATGAACGAAATGGAGGAATCGGTTAGACCGAAAATCACAAAGAAGTTTTGGAAGTTTAAGTCTATGACGAATCGGGGACTCCGAGTGCTCCTCACACGTAGTGGTTCGAATCTGACTTGATCAAATTTTGTGATGTAGCATGAATAGAGTTTGAGACGAGAAAAGCATAGATAGCTAGAGAAGGTTCTTAGGCATTCTTGTCCATCCACTTGGCAAAAGAAAAGAAACCAATCAATCAAACAACAAGTGGATGTTCTCGAATGAGTAAAATATGCAACCAACATGCTCACACAATAAAATGACAAATGAAATATGTGGCAAAGCATGCACAACCAATTCTAGCATCTATCAAACAATTGGTGATGACTAGGTCATCTATATATGAGTATATTGACTTAGGAGTCAAATGAGAACATTTGATCATAGGTCATACTCATCGTTTAAGCTCAAGTGGGGTTACCACTTTTACATAAAGCATTTATGTGTTCACATCATTAGAGTTGCTTTGACTCAATTCTTAGAGTTAAGCTCCCCCTAGATGTGAGATCCCCCCCTAGAGGGATAAACTAACCTTGGGTTGTCGTTGAAGACTTCATGTAGGTGTTGAAGATGTGGATGCTCAATGTTGATGTAGATATTTTGAAGCAATCCTTGGAGTGAGTTGCACTTTCAATACCTACACGGGTTAGTCCCACAAGGAACAAACAAGAATATCCATAGACATGGAGTGATGCACACACAAAATGATGTCCATGAAAGCATTAGGTTACCTTGTCCCTTGCCTTAGCAACATGAGGATTTGTGACTCCTTGAACTAGTGCAAGATATGGAAGTTGATTGCACTTGTCCTTGCCATAATGATATGAGTGAAAAAATGTTGGCGGAGTCACCCTCAAGAACTCTCTAGTTCTTGTTCTTCGGGATCCACATCATGTTGATGGGAATCCTTGGTGTAGTAGTTGTGCTTGATGAACTAGAACTTGAAGTAGTCTTGGGAACCCACTTGACCAAGGCCTTAGGTGCTCCTTCAAATGCATCAATCTCCTCTTGAAGCTTGTCCTTGCCTTTGTTCTTGTGGTCTTGTGGTGGAAGATCATCTTGTGCTTGTGTTCCCTTGAAGGAAGTAGGATCATACTTCTCTTGTTGAGGAACAAACTTCCTCTTGGGGTATTGATCTTCTTCCCACTCAACTCCATTGGCATTGAACTTTCGTTCAAAACCAACACCTTGATTCTTCCGGTGCCTTCCTTGCTTGCGTACAATTTCCTCAAATTGCTTACTGTCGGCAAGGCTCTTGTACACACCTTTCTCTATAATTCCCTTCAATAAGCTGTTTTCTTGCTCAAGTGTAACTTGGCTAATAGAATAATTAGTGGAATCAAGAGAACTACTAGAAGCAACAATATTGGATTTAGCATTGTTATTGTTACTACTAGAAGAAGAATCCTTTTTGTTCTTGTTACTAGACTTGACTTGAGGCATGTAAGTAGATACGAGTAAATGCTTGGCAATGTAAGAAGAACTTTTCTTACGGAGATCATTATTGATCGCTTTTAGGAACTCATGCTCTTGCTCAAGATTGAGCTTTTCAAAGCGTAACTTCTCATGAGCCCTTAAAAGTTCTCGATGATCTTCGAAGATAGTTTAGTTCTTTAGTTAGACGCTCAATTTTGTCCTTATCATTGTCATTCGTTTCATCTTGATTAGCATGATTAATTGACGTTTTATCATAGTATTCATCACTAGAGTTGTCAACAAGTAAATCATCATCAGCTAGCAAGTCATCTTCATCACTATTAAAATCAACATACTCGGGGTGTGTTACCTTAGGACCTTTGGCCATGAAGCATCTTCCAATTCCTTCATTTGGTGATTCAAATATGTCGTAGGAGTTGGTTGACACAAGTGCTAAACCGGCAACACCTTCATATTGAGTGTATTCAGAGTCGGAGTGATAGCTTCTCTCGGAGTGATTGTCGGAGTCGGAGCCGGATACCCATTCACCAACATGAGCTTGATGTCTTTGTTTTGTGTAGCTCTTTGATGACTTGTCCTTCCTTTCCGAATCCTTGCTTCTCCGTGAGGGTCTTTGTTCATAACGATCATCTCTACTCCTTCTCTCTCTTGGTGGTGATTCTTCTCTTCTACTTCTTCTCTTGGGAGAATCTTCTCTTCTTTTGTAGGGTGCCGTACACTCATTGGAATAGTGTCCGGGTCTCCCACAATTGTAGCAGTTGAGCTCTCGACTAGAAGATCTTTTGTCATTGTAGGACCTTGACTTGGAGCTTCTTTCTTTGCTTCTACTCTTGTAGAATTTGTTGAAGTTCTTCACCATTAAGCTCAATTCTTCATTGAAGGTTTGTTTCTCACTTGATGATGTGGGGCTTCACATGAGGCTTTGTAAGCACCACTTGACTTGTTGTGAAGTTCCTCCTTATCCTTGAGTGACATCTCATGAGCAACAATTCTTCCAATGACTTCCGTTGGCTTGAGATCTTTGTAATTTGGCATCATTTGGATCAATGTGCACACGGTATCATATTTTCCATCCAATGCTCTTAGGATCTTCTTGATGATGAATCTGTCGGTCATCTCTTCACTTCCTAAGCCGGCAATCTCATTTGTGATAAGAGCAAGCCTAGAGTACATTTCAGTGACACCTTCACCATCCTTCATTTTGAACTTGCCAAGCTGACTTTGGAGCACATCGAACTTGGATTCCTTGATGGAGTCGGTACCTTCATGCATATCAATCAAAGTATCCTAAATTTCCTTTGCATTCTCAAGACGGCTGATTTTGTTGAATTCTTCGGGGCACAATCCGTTGAAGAGGATATCACAAGCTTGAGCGTTGTATTGCAACATCTTCAACTCTTCCGCACTAGCTTCACGGTTCGGTTCTCTCCCATCAAAGAATTCACCTTGCAAGCCAATACACACAATAGCCCAAACGGCGGGGTTATGTCCGAGAATATGCATTTTCATCTTATGCTTCCAACTAGCAAAATTAGTGCCATCAAAGTAAGGACCTCTACGGTGATAATTTCCCTCGCTAGACGCCATACTCTCCTAGGTTGTGAAACCAAGGCTATGACCACCAAAAGCTATGGAAATCAAAGCAAATAGAGACCAAAGCTCTGATACCACTTGTAGGACCTTGAAGTATGTCTAGAGGGGGGGTGATTAGACTACTTGACCAATTAAAAGCTATGCCTTTTCCCAATTTTAGACTTTGGCAGATTTTAGCTATCTTTGAACAATTCAAGCAATCATCACGCAATTCAAGCAAGCATGCAAAGAGTATATAGGCAGCAGAAAATAAAGCATGCAACTTGCAAGAATGTAAAGGGAAGGGTTTGGAGAATTCAAACGCAATTGGAGACACGGATGTTTTTGTCGTGGTTCCGATAGGTGGTGCTATCGTACATCCACGTTGATGGAGACTTCAACCCATGTAGGAGTAACGGTTGCTTGCGAGTCCACGGAGGGCTCCACCCACGAAGGGTCCACGAAGAAGCAACCTTGTCTATCCCACCATGGATGTCGCCCACGAAGGACTTGCCTCACTAGCGGTAGATCTTCACGAAGTGGGCGATCTCCTTGCCCTTACAAACTCCTTGGTTCAACTCCACAATCTTGTCGGAGGCTCCCAAGTGACACCTAGCCAATCTAGGAGACACCACTCTCAAGAAGTAACAAATGGTGTGTTGATGATGAACTCCTTGCTCTTGTGCTTCAAATGATAGTCTCCCCAACACTCAACTCTCTCTCGTAGGATTTGGATCTGGTGGAAAGAAGATTTGAGTGGAAAGCAACTTGGGGAAGGCTAGAGATCAAGATTCATATGGTTGGAATGGAATATCTTGGCCTCAACACATGAGTAGGTGGTTCTCTCTCGAACCGGTAAGTTGGAAGTGTAGGTTTGTTCTGATGGCTCTCTCCACGAATGAAGAGGAGGTGGAGGGTATATATAGCCTCCACACAAAATCTAACTGTTACACACAATTTACCAAACTCGGTGGGACCGAATCATAAAACTCGGTCAGACCGATTTAGTAAACCTAGTGACCGTTAGGGTTTTCGGTGGGACTGATAAGCAACTCGGTAGGACCGATATGGTTAGGGTTAGGGCATAACGTAATCTCGTTGAGACCGATTACACAAACTCGGTGAGACCGAATTTGGTAATTAGCTAACTAGAGAGTTGGTCAGGTAAACTCGGTGGGACCGATTTGCTCTTTCGGTGAGACCGAAAAGTTACAAAAGCGAAACAGAGAGTTTACATTGTAATCTCGGTGGGACCGCTCGCTCACTTTGGTTTGACCGAAACGTTACGAAGGGAAACAGAGAGATTACAATCCCATATCGGTGAGACCGAGATCCCTATCGGTGAGATCAATTTGCCTAGGGTTTGTGGCAGTGGCTAAGACATCTGAACTCAGTGGCGCTGGGTAGAAAGAATCGGTAGGGCCGAGTTTGACTTTAGGTTTAGGTCATATGTGGATGTGAGAAAGTAGTGGAGGGTTTTGGAGCATATCACTAAGCACATGAAGCAAAAGGCTCATTAAGCAACACCTGATCCCTCCTTGATAGTATTGGCTTTTCCTATAGACTCAATGTGATCTTGGATCACTAAAATGTAAAATGTAGAGTCTTGAGCTTTTGAGCTTGAGCCAATCCTTTGTTCTTGATATTTTGAGGGATCCACTTTCATCATCCATGCCATGCCATTCATTGAGCTTTCCTGAAATATTTGTCTTGGAATAGCATTAGCTCAATGAGCTATATGCTGTTATGAATTACCAAAACCACCTAGGGATAGTTGCACTTCAACGGCAAAGCATACCAATAGAGAATGCCAGATCCTCAAAGCAAAATGGCTGGCCGCATGCCGGAAACAATGAAGGGAGACTTCTGGTCAAGATATCCCCCCTCCATAACATATACGTACGGCCGCTTGCCCCAGACCACGCTAACCACAACAACTCAGTTGCAGTACCTAAGGACATAGCAAACCAGGGGCTCCACAAAACATAAAACCCCCGTAGGTGTGAAATCACCAACAACATCTCTTAAAAGATGCTGGGGGCAAAGGCCAAGTTCTTCTGGCCCATCACTCTAGACGGTTGTCTTCGGATCACCAAACAAATACTACGCCAAAGAATAAATCGTCGGCACCTTCCCACCATGCGGTAATTTGCCGTATGTTAGCGGGACGAACCACGTTGGCTGGATCCGGCGTGGTAAATCACTCAGGCCAACACCATGTGATGTAATCACACCTATGGGCAAGGACGAACCCCGCCCTTGGGGCGGATATCATACAGCTGCCGGAGTAGCGAGTCGATCATGCCTAGCAAGATTTTGATATAACAGATGACTATCCGGACACCAATTGAGGAGTCCGCGCTACCCACCGGTATGACGGCTGGGTTTACCAGGTCTGATCAGAGCCCTCGGACGAACCCCAAGCGGATGCTCGGCTACCTCCGAGTATTTGCCTTACAAACTAACTTTGACGCAGAACAGGATAGGTGACGTGGAATCAGCCAGGACACACAAGGAGCCTCCCCTAAAAGAAGGTAGTCCGGATTCACTTCTGATCCACTGACAAACTCCCTCCAGTCCGGCCGTCACAGGTTCCGCCAAAAAACACCTCTTTTCATAATCATACATCGTACTCATATGCATAGACATATCATTTTGCTACAATACGTAGACTTAAATAACACTTACCGGCCGTCGCTTTTCATCGACACCCCGTGTTACGCCCGATCACGCCAGGGGCTTCATAATACGACAATAAAGTCCGACCACCTTCTCGGTCGTCCGACACCCCGAACTTATAGCACTATATGCATCAGCTCTGAATCCTGTCTTGGGTCATTGGTTGGGTTTGCCCAGCTCCCTTGTTTTGGTACCTTACGTTCCGTTATATCGGCTAAGGTAGCGCGAGGAGAACTATCACGATTGTGTCCGGATCTGCCGGACGAGCACCTCGATGAAAGCTGAAAACCGATTGTCATGATACAAATGAGAGCTGTTCAGCTGTTCGAGAGGTTGTAAAATCCCTAAAGATTTATTCCGCACAACGCCATTATAAATGCTGAGTGCGACGGATCGGTCTTCTGATCAGGCGCCAATAGAGCCCCTAGTTCGGCCTTCCGAACACTAGGGGCTGCGCCGACCATACTCGAATTCCTATGGCTAAGTTAGAGTAATAAAGCCTTATAGTCCGATTGCCTGGTTCGTGGTGAGAAACGCCTCCGCAAAGGGACCCAACTATGGGATAAAGAGCGTTTATATCCGAACACCCCAAGTATTCTTTTTACGTAAAGCGTATACACGACCGCCAACTCTCAGGATTTACATACATTAAACAGCCGCACATGAAGAACATATGTTCAAACAAAACAGGCAATATATAAACGCCATAATCCCATATTACAAAAAAGTGGCACGAATGCACTCAGGGAAATATAATGTCTTTGGTACATTTATCCGCCGCAAGGCGGGCCCCCTTCAGTACACCTTCATAGTACAGTTCGGGCTTGCGATGATCCTTACCCTCTGGCGGCCCCTCAGTCATCAGCTTCTCCACGTCAAGCTTCCCCCGATGCACTTTTGCACGGGCGAATGCCATGCGCGCACCCTCTATGCAGACCGATCGCTTAATAGCATCAAGTCGAGGACAAGCGCCCGCAATCCGCTTCACGAGCCCGAAGTAACTTCTCGGAATTGGCTCCGCCAGCCACAACCGGACAATCAAGTCCTTCATGGCTAGTTCGGCCGCCTGGTGCAGTTTGACCAGCTGCTTCAGCTGATCGATAAAGGGCACCGGATAGTTCGATGCCAAATACTGCGACCAGAAATCCCTCCTCCGCAGACTTCTTTTCCTCGGTTTGGTAGAATTGGGTGGCATCTGATATGCTGCGAGGAAGATCCGCAACCGCCCCTGAAAAATAAAAATTCAGCTTGCCGCTTAGAATACTTCCCATCATCATGAATAAATGGCTAAGAATACAGAAGGCCTTACCAGCCGCAACTTTCCGGGCATCTTGAATGTCCCAGACAAAGACCTCGGGCTTCTTCCCGGGCATCTTCCACAGCTTGGAGCGCTTGGGCGAGTTCGGCTTCTTTCTCTATTACACTCTGCTCCAAGCCCTCGCTTTTCTTCACAGCCTCCTGGAGCTCCCGCTCAGCTGTGGCAACCTCGCCTCGTGTTTTTCACGGCGCCTGCTCAGCGACCTTCTTGTTGGCATCATCCACAGCCTTCTTCAGTGCCTCATATTCGGCACTCGCTCCTAGGGCATACGACACAAATACTTTTCAATAAGCACAATTAATTATTCGTGCCTAATACAAGACAATGTTTTATCATACCTTGTTTATCTTCTAATTGCTTCCTCACGCGGCCAAGTTCTTCCTCGGCCCGTTCCAGGCTCCGCTTCAGTTGGACACTTCAAGATTATGAGTGGTCGTCTTCTCTCAGACGCTCAGATTCAAACAAAGAGGTACATGTCATTAACATAAGTTCCCACTACAAGAGAGGATTTGATCCCCTGCCCGGCTCCCTCTCCTTTGCCCGACAGTGTATCAGGGGCTACTACTCATATAATGACGATTCCTCAAAGGTTCCTTGGGAAACATACCTCAAAGGCCTTTATAAGGCCAAGGCAGGACTCGTTCAGCCTGCTCTCGGCGGACTGAATCTTTTCAACCACCGCACCCATAAGGGTCCGATGTTCATCGATGATAGACGCATTCTTTAACGCCGTCGATAGATCACCGCTGGCAGCTCTGTCCGAGCAGAGGTTGCCGGGCGGAGTAGGCGAACCCCACCGCTGAAGGTGGCTGCTCGCCCGATCCGTGAGCCTTAGAGGTCTCCGGACCTTGTCCGTCAGGCCAAACCTAAGGTCGCCTCACGACGGCACACTCCGGGGCCATCGCTCCCGTGTGTCCGGCCCCAGGGATATGCCCCCCTGGTCCGAGCCCCATTGACATGACACCTCAATGTCGCGCCGGGTCTTTGGGGAAGGGGCCTTTGGAGGTGTCTCGCTCACCAAAGCGTCCGAGCTCAGCGAATCTTCGGATGAGGACTGGCCGGCGCGGGATCTCGCCAGACTATGCGAAATATGGCAACAGTTAAAACTATTATACCCGAAAGCAATCCCGGACGCATATGCATGTTCAGATCTTGTACACTTACGACTTCTCTGTGGGCCGGGCCTCGATCCCACTCGGACTGCTTCGGCAACCGTGGTGGATGCCTCCGAGGAGGAACCTTTTCTCCTTTTGGGCGATTCGGCCTGTGGACGAGGAAGCTACGTGCTTCTTCCCACCTCCAGAATGAGGCTCGCCCTCCTCTGCTTCTTCCTCTTCGTCTTCCGAAGAGGGAGCGTCGCTTGAGTCTTCGGAATTTGCGTCCGAAGCCCCGCGGTGATAGAGGCCACTCCGGGTCTTCTTGACCTTCTTGGAGGCCTCCTTCTTCGCGCCTCGTATGGCGCGGGGACCAAGATCTTCGTCGAGAAGAGGTCCGGCAGTTCCTCCGACAACGGGGCGAACAATGTATCCGCTCCACTTTCTTTATCCATCCCTGAGGTCATGATGAAATGCGATTAGGATGTCTCCCCCATGACATGCCAGCTGAAGCGTGAATAGACAGAGCTTGGCTGTGACTTACCGAGCTTGGAGAATGGGATAACTAATACCCACGGTCCTCGGTGGGGCCCGACCACGATTTGTCGGACTTAATGAGCACCTTCCAGATATCCTTGTGGGAGTAATCGTAAAGCTCCCGAAGGATTTGGTGCTTGGCAGGGTCGAACTCCCACAGAGTACAAGCTCGGCGCTAACAAGGGAGAACCAGGCGAACTAGCATCACCTGGACTACATCCACAAGTTTGACGTCCCTATCGACCACGCCCTGAAGGCACGTTTGGAGCAGTGACAGCTCATCGGACCAGTTCGGGCCCTTCTCGGGCCAGGATGTGAGCCGCAGCGGGGCTCCGGATCTGAACTCTGGAGCGGCCACCCACTTTTTGCCGCGTGGTTCGGTGATATAGAACCACTGCTGCTGCCACTCCTTGACGGAGTCGTTGAAAGCGCCCGACGGCCAAACGGCCTTGGGCATCTTGCTCACCATGGCGCCGCCGCACTCGGCGTGTTCGCCACTCACCACCTTGGGCTTCACATTAAAAATCTTTAGCCGCAGGCCGAAGTGAGGTGAAATCCGAAGAAAAGCCTCGCACACGACGATGAACGTCGAGATATTGAGGAAGGAGTTAGGGGAAAGATCATGAAAATCAATCCCGTAGTAATACATGACTCCGCGAACACATGGGTGCAGGGGAAACCCAAGCCCGCGGACAAAGTGAGGAAGGAACACGAATCTCTCGTGAGGTTCCGGAGTGGGGTCGACCTGTCCTGCCAGGGGGAGACGGTGGCTGATCTTCTGAGCCAGATACCCGGTGTCCCGGAGCTTCTTAATATCCTTCTCCCGGACAGTAGAGGCCATCCATCTGCCTCCTGCTCCGGATCCGGACATCTTTGGAAAGCCTCTCTTTGGTGGAAAAGGAGAGTGCTTGGGCGTTAGGGCTCGAAAAGAGGGGAATGAGCAAGCGGAAGGAGAAAGGCGTGGGTAAAGAGAAGGAGGCCTTGTCTCTTTATAGGGGCGGTAAGTGCCTTTTGCGCCTCCCCATTTGCCTGGTTGAGCCTGTTTGCCTCCTGCTCGCCGCGATTAGCGGTGCGGTTGGATTATCCATACCCGTATTGATGAGAATCCCGTGATAAGGGGGAGGCGTAGGATGAAGATGGTCTCTCTCAAACAACCCTGCAACCAAATACAAGAAATCTCTTGGTCCCCGACACACCCAATACAATGGAAAATTGTATAGGTGCACTAGTTCGGCAAAGAGATGGTGATAAAAGTGTAATATGGATGGTGGAAATATATTTTTATAATCTAGAAATAAAAAAACAGCAAGGTAGCAATTGGTAAAATGGAGCACATACGGTATTGCAATGCTTGAAAACAAGGTCTGTACTTTTGCTAGTGCAATCTCTCAACAATGCTAATATAATTGGATCATATAACCATCCCTCAAAGTGCGATGAAGAATCACTCCAAAGTTCCTATCTAGCGGAGAATATAAGAAGAAATTGTTTGTAGGGTGCGAAACCACCTCAAGCTATTCTTTCTGATCGATCTATTCAAGAGGTCATACTAAAATAACACCAAATAATTTCAGATTCATAATACTCAATCCAACACAAAGAACCTCAAAGAGTTCCCCAAGATTTCTACCAGAGAAACAAAGACAAGAACGTGCATCAACCCCTATGCATAGATTACCCCAATGTTACCTCGCGAATCCGCAAGTTGAGTGCCAAAACATATATCAAGTGAATCAATACGATACCCCATTGTCACCATGAGTATTAATATGCAAGACATATATCAAGTGCTCTCAAATCCATAAAAGTGTTCAACCCGAGAACAACGAAATCTCAAAGGGAAAACTCAATTCATCACAACAAGATAGAGAGGGGAAAACACCATATGATCCGACCATATTAACAAAGCCCGCGATACATCAAGATCGTGGCATCTCAAGAACACAAGAGATAGATAGATTAAACACATAGCTACTGGTACAAACCCTCAGCCCCGAGGGTGGACTACTCCCTCCTCATCGTGGTGGCCGCCGGGATGATGAAGATGGCCACCGGTGATGATTTCCCCCTCTGGCGGAGTGCCGGAACAGGTCTAAATTGGTTTTCAGTGGCTACAGAGGCTTGTGGCGACGGAACTTCTCATGTAGGGTTACCCCAAGGGTTTTTGGAATATTTGAGAATTTATAGGGCAAAGTGGGGGTGCGGAAGGCCACCGAGGTGGGCACAACCCACTGGCGCGCTTGGGCCCCAGGCGTCTTTGTGGTGGATAGTGCCCCCCTCGGGACACCCCCAGGTGCTTCTCTAGCCCACTGGATGTCTTCTGGTCTATAAAACATCCACAAAAAGTTTCGTGGTGTTTGGACTATGATTTCCTGCAATGTAAAAAACAAGCAAAAAACAACAACTGGCACTGGCACTGGGTCAATAGGTTAGTCCCAAAAAATGATATAAAGTTGCTATAAAATGATTGTAAAACATCCAAGAATGATAATATAACATCATGAATACTTAATAAATTATCAAAGCGTATATTCCAACTCCGAGATGCTTGCACCAGTCCATAGATGGATCGTTGGAGCTTGCACACTTTGTTAACACCTTCAGGATTGACAAAACCTTTTAGTTGCATCATATACAACTCTTCTTTAGGAAATCCATTAAGGAATGCAGTTTTGATGTCCATTTGCCAGATTTCATAATCATAAAATGCGGCAATTGCTAACATGATTCGGACAGACTTAAGCATCGCTACGGGTGAGAAAGTCTCATCGTAGTCAACTCCTTCAACTTGTCGAAAACCTTTCACGACAAGTCAAGCTTTGTAGACAGTAACATTACCATCAACGTCAGTCTTCTTATTGAAGATACATTTATTCTCTATGGCTCGCCAATCATCGGGCAAGTCAACCAAAGTCCACACATTGTTCTCATACATGGACCCTATCTCACATTTCATGGCCTCAAGTCATTTACTCCGAATCTAGGCTCATCATAGATTCTTCATAGTTCATAGGTTTGTCATGGTCTAGTAACATGACTTCCAGAACAGGATTACCGTACCATTCTGGTGTGGAACGTGCTCTGGTTGACCTACAAGGTTCGGTAGTAACTTGATTTGAAGTTTCATGATCATCATCATTAGCTTCCTCTCTAGTTGGTGTAGGCATCATGGGAACGGTTTTCTGTGATGAGCTACTTTCCAATTCGGGAGAAAGTACAATTACCTTATCAAGTTCTACTTTCCTCCCACTCAATTCTTTCGAGAGAAACTCCTTCTCTAGAAAGTTTCCATTCTTGGCAACAAAGATCTTGCCTTCGGATTTGTGGTAGAAGGTGTACCCAATTGTTTCCTTAGGGTATCCTATGGAGACGCACTTCTCCGATTTGGGTTCAAGCTTATCAGGCTGAAGCCTTTTGAAATAAGTGTCGCAACCCCAAACTTTAAGAAACGACAGCATAGGTTTCTTGCCAAACCACAATTCATATGGTGTCATCTCAACGGATTTATACGGTGGTCTATCTAACGTGAATGCAGTTGTCTCTAATTCATAACCCCAAAACGATAGTGGCAATCGGTAAGAGACATCATAGATGGCACCATATCTAATAAAGTACGGTTACGACGTTCGGACACACCATTACGCTGTGGTGTTCCAGGTGGCGTGAGTTGCGAAACTATTCCACATTGTTTTAAGTGAAGGCCAAACTCGTAACTCAAATATTCGCCTCCGCGCTCAGATCGTAGAAACTTTATTTTCTTGTTACGATGATTCTCCACTTCACCATGAAATTCTTTGAACTTTTCAAGTGTTTCAGACTTGTGTTTCATCAAGTAGATATACCCATATCTGCTCAAATCATCTGTGAAGGTCAGAAAATAACGATACCCGCAGCGAGCTTCAACACTCATTGGACCGCATACATCGGTATGTATTATTTCCAGTAAGTCATTAGGTTGCTCCATTGTTCCGAAGAACGGAGTATTAGTCATCTTGCCCATGAGGCATTGTTCGCAAGTATCAAATGATTCATAATCAAGTGATTCCAAAAGTCCATCTGCATGGAGTTTCTTTATCCGTTTTACACCAATATGACCTAAACGGCAGTCCACAGCGATCACATCGACCTTGCAACCATTCCCGACGCGCATCGTCACCTCGTCCTTAGCCAATCTTCGTTTAATCTGTAGCCCCTGTTTCGAGTTACAAATATGAGCAACCAAACCAATTGAGGGAGTCCTGGATTAGGGGGTATCCGGACAGCCGGACTGTGTACAATGTCCGTACTATTGAAGCGTGAAGATGCAAGACTCAAGACTTCGGCCCATGTCCGGATGGGACTTTCCTTGACGTGGAAGGCAAGCTTGGCGATCCGGATATTATATTTCCTTCCTTGTAACCGACTCCATGTAAACCCTAGCCCTCTCCGGTGCCTATATAAACCGGAGAGGTTGGTCCTTAGAAGGCCGATCATAATTACATTCATACCATCATAGGCTAGCTCTTAGGGTTTAGCCTCTACGATCTCGTGGTAGATCTACTCTTGTACTACCCATATCATCAATATTAATCAAGCAGGAAGTAGGGTTTTACCTCCATCGAGAGGGCCCGAACCTGGGTGAACACCTGTGTCCCTTGCTTCCTGTTACCATCAGCCTTGACGCACAGATTGGGACCCCCTACCCGAGATCCGTCGGTTTTGACACCGACACCAGAATCAAATACCCAGGCGCTACTACAAGCATTAGTAAGGTACGCATCAATAACATGTAGATCACATATACCTTTGTTCACTTTGCCATCCTTCTTATCCGCCAAATACTTGGGGCAGTTCCGCTTCCAGTGACCAGTCCCTTTGTAGTAGAAGCACTCAGTTTCAGGCTTAGGTCCTGACTTGGGCTTCTTCCCGGGAGTGGCAACTTGCTTGCCATTCTTCTTAAAGTTCCCCTTCTTTCCTTTGCCCTGTTTCTTGAAACTAGTGGTCTTGTTAACCATCAACACTTGCTGCTCCTTCTTGATTTCTACCTCCGCAGCTTTGAGCATAGCGAAGAGCTCGGAAATTGTCTTATCCATCCCTTGCATATTATAGTTCATTACGAAGCCTTTGTAGCTTGGTGGCAGTGATTGGAGAACTCTGTCAATAACACTATCATCTGGAAGATTAACTCCCAGCTGAGTCAAGTGATTATGATACCCCAGGCATTTTGAGTATGTGTTCACTGACAAAGCTATTCTCCTCCATCTTGCAGCTATAGAACTTGTTGGAGACTTCATATCTCACAACTCGAGCATTTGCTTGAAATATTAACTTCAACTCCTGGAACATCTCATATGGTCCATGACGTCCAAAATGTCTCCGAAGTCCCGATTCTAAGCCGTAAAGCATGGCACACTGAACTATCGAGTAGTCATCAGATCGAGCTTGCCAGATATTCATAACATCAAGATCTGCTCTGCAGCAGCGTTTCACCCAAAGAGTGCATCAAGGACATAATTCTTACAGGCAGCAATGAGGATAATCCTCAAGTTACGGATCCAGTCCGTGTAGTTGCTACCATCATCTTTCAACTTAGCTTTCTCTAGGAACGCATTAAAAATCAAGGGAACGGTCGCACGGGCCATTGATCTACAACATATATATGCAAAAACTATCAGGACTAAGTTCATGATAAATTAAGTTCAATTAATCATATTACTTAAGAACTCCCACTTAGATTGACATCCCTCAAGTCATCTAAATGATACATGATCCAAATCAACTAAACCATGTCCGATCATCAACAGAGATGAAGTAGTCATCAATGGTGAACATCTCTATGTTGATCATATCTACTATATGATTCACGTTCGACCTTTTGGTCTCCAGTGTTCCGAGGCCATGCCTGTACATGCTAGGCTCGTCAAGATTAACCCGAGTATTCCGCATGTGAAAAACTGTCTTGCACCCGTTGTATGTGAACGTAGAGCCTATCACACCCGATCCTCACGTGGTGTCTCAGCACGACGAACTGTCGCAACGGTGCATACTTAGGGAGAACACTTATACCTTGAAATTTTAGTAAGGGATCATCTTATAATGCTACCGCCGTACTAAGCAAAATTAGATGCATAAAAGATAAACATGACATGCAATCAAAATATGTGACATGATATGACCATCATCATCTTGTGCTTTTGATCTCCATCTCCAGAGCATCATCATGATCTCCATTGTCACCGGCTCAACACCTTGATGTCCATCGTAGCATCGTGGTCGTCTCGCCAACTATTGCTTCTACAATTATCACTAACACATAGTGCTAAAATAAAGCAATTACATGGCAATTGCATTTCATACAATAAAGAGACAACCATAAGGCTCCTGCCGGTTGCCGATAAATTTACAAAACATGATCATCTCATACAACAACATATATCACATCATGTCTTGAGCATATCACATCACAACATGCCCTGCAAAAACAAGTTAGACGTCCTCTACTTTGTTGTTGCAAGTTTTACGTGGCTGCTATGGGCTTCTAGCAAGAACCGTTCTTACTTACGCACAAAAAACTACATGGTGTTTCGTCAAGTTTGTTGTTTTAACCTTCTTCAAGGACCGACTGTAGTCAAATTAGATTCAACTAAAGTAGGAGAAACAGACACCCACCAGGCACCTTTATGTAAAACTAGTTGCATGTCTGTCGGTGGAACTGGTCTCATGTACGTGGACATGCAAGGTTGGCCTGGACCGCTTCATCACACAATACCGCTGAATCAAAATAAGACGTTGGTGGTAAGCAGTATGATTATCACCGCCCACAACTCTTTGTGTTCTACTCGTGCATATCATCTACGCATAGACCTGGCTCATGATGCCACTGTTGGGAAACGTAGCATGCAGTTTCAAAAAAATTCCTATGCTCACGCAAGATCTATCTTGGAGATGCATAGCAACGAGAGGGGGAGAGTGTGTCTATGTACCCTCGTAGACCGAAAGCGGAAGCGTTTGACAACGCGGTTGATGTAGTCGAACTTCTTCTAACTCCGACCGATCAAGTACCGAACGTACGATACCTCTGAGTTCTACACACGTTCAACATGATGACGTCCCTTGCCTTCTTGATCCAGCAAGGTCTCGATGAAGTAGATGAGTTCCGTCAACACGACGACGTGGTGACGGTGATGGTGAAGTGATCCGTGCAGGGCTTCGCCTAAGCACCGCGAGATATGACCGAGGGTGTAAATTGTGGAGGGGGCACCGCACACGGCTAGGCAATTGTCTGTTGTGTGCTAGGCGCCCCCTCCTCATATATATAGGTGGGAGGGAGGGAGGAGCAGCCATATGAGGCGCCCAAGTAGGAGGAATCCTAGTTGGAGTCCCTCCCAAGCCGCACGCCCCCTGCCATATATAACCGAGGGGGGAGGAAAGAGGAGGGGAGAGGGAAGGAAGTAGGAATGCTAATCCACACTTTCCTTGCCCCGCCCCTCTTTCCTTCTCCTCCTCATAGGGATGGCCTCTATAGGGGCGCACCAGGGCTGATGAGTTCCCTCACTTGGCCCATGATACGTCTCCAACGTATCTATAATTTTTGATTGTTCCATGCTGTTTATTTATCAATCTTGGATGTTTTATAATCATTTATAGTCATTTTTATCATTTTTGGTACTAACCTATTGACATAGTGCCAAGTGCCAGTTGCTGTTTTTCCCATGTTTTTACATCGCAGGAAATCAATATCAAACGAAGTCCAAATGCCACGAAACTCCACGATGATTTTTTATGGGCCAGAAGGAAGGCAATGGGCCCTGGTTGCACCTGGGAGGTGCCCCGAGGGGGGCACAACCCACCAGGGCGCGCCAGGAGGCCCAGGCGCACCCTGGTGGGTTGTGCCCACCTCGGGTGCCCCCCGGACCGCCTCTTTGCTCTATAAATACCCCAAAAATTCCACAACCTAAAAGCATCAACGAAATATTCATCCAGCCGCCGCAAGAGTCCAGAACCACCAGATCCAATCTAGACACCATCACGGAGGGGTTCACCACTTCCATTGGTGCCTCTCCGATGATGCATGAGTAGTTCTTTGTGGACCTTCGGGTCCGTAGTTTGTAGCTAGATGGCTTTCTCTCTCTCGCCGAATTCTCAATACAATGGTCTCTTGGAGATCCATATGATGTAACTCTTTTGCAGTGTGTTTGTTGGGATCTGATGAACTTCGAGTTTATGATCAGTCATATTTTTTTATATCCATGAAAGTTATTTGAGTTTCTTTGATCTCTTATATGCATGATATCTTATAGCCTCATATTTCTTCTCTGATATTTGGGTTTTGTTTCACCAACTTGATCTATTTATCTTGCAATGGGAAGAGGTGCCCGGTAGTGGGTTCGATCATACGGTGCTTGATCCCAGTGACAGAAAGGGAACCGACACGTATGTATCGTTGCTACTAAGGATAAAAAGACGAGATCTATACGTACCGCCATATAGATAAACGGATCTTGTCTATATCATGTCATCGTTCTTATTGCATTACTCCATTTTTCCATGAACTTAATACACTAGATGCATGCTGGATAGCGGTCGATGTGTGGAGTAATAGTAGTAGATGCAGGCATGAGTCGGTCTACTAATCTTGGACGTGATGCCTATGTAATGATCATTGCCTGGATATCATCATGAGTATTTGAAGTTCTATCAATTGCCCAACAGTAATTTGTTTACCCACCATTTGCTATCTTTCTCGAGAGAAGCCACTAGTGAAACCTACGGCCTCCGGGTCTTCTTTCTCATATATTTGCTTTGATATCTATTTTATTTGCTCTTTTTATTCAGATCTATTAAACCAAAAATACTTTGCTGCACTTTATTTTATTTACGATCTATTATTTAAATCTATTACAACTTTCTCCGGTCATCACGCAATTTCTGGTGCAGTACCCCGAAAGGGATTGACAACCCCTTTAACACATCAGGTTGCGAGGTGTTGTTATTTGTGTGCAGGGGCTGTTTACGTTGTGTTGCTTGGTTCTCCTACTGGTTCGATAACCTTGGTTTCATTTCTGAGGGAAATACCTACCACCGCTGTGCTGCATCATCCCTTCCTCTTTGGGGAAATACCGACGTAGCTTCAAGAGACATCAGCCCATAAGGCCCATATCTTTGCCGGGGGTGCCCGAAGCTCCTTTCCGGTGACCCGATAAGTACCCGGTACCCTCTGGAACACTTCCGGTGTCCGAATACCATCATCATATATATCAATCTTTACCTCTTGGCCATTTCGAGACTCCTCGTCATGTCCGCGATCTCATCCAAGACTCCGAACAACATTCGGTCACCAAATCACATAACTCATATAATATTATATCGTCAACGAACGTTAAGCGTGCGGACCCTACGGGTTTGAGAATGACGTAGACATGACTGAGACACCTCTCCGGTCAATAACCAATAGTGGAACCTGGATGCTCATATTGGCTCCTACATATTCTACGAAGATCTTTATTAGTCAAACCGTTATGACAACATACGTTATTCCCTTTGTCATCGGTATGTTACTTGCCCGAGATTCGATCGTCGGTATCCACATACCTAGTTCAATCTCGTTACCGACAAGTCTCTTTACTCGTTTCGTAATACACCATCTTGTAACTAACTTCATTAGTCACTTTTCTTGCAAGGCTTCTTATGATGTGCATTACCGAGAGGGCCCAGAGATACCTCTCCGATACTCGGAGTGACAAATCCTAATCTCGATCTATGCCAACCCAACAAACACCTTCGGGGATACCTGTAGAGCATCTTTATAATCACTCAGCTAGGCTGTGACGCTTGATAGCACACAAGGCATTCCTCTGGTATCCGGGAGTTGCATAATCTCATAGTCGAAGGAATATGTATTTGACATGAAGAAAGCAATAGCAATAAAACTGAACGATCATTATGCTAAGCTAAGGATGGGTCTTGTCCATCACATCATTCTCCTAATGATGTGATCCTGTTATCAAATGACAACTCATGTCCATGGTTAGGAAGCCTTGACCATGTTTGATCAATGAGCTAGTCAAGTAGAGGCTCACTAGGGACATAGTGTTTGTCTATGTATTCACACATGTATTTAGGTTTCCGATCAATACAATTCTAGCATGAATAAGAAACCTTTATCATGAATAAGGAAATAAAATAATAACTTTGTTATTGCCTCTAGGGCATATTTCCTTCAACCCGTACAACCTACATTCTAACTATATCAGCTAGTCTGCTAGGTCAGGTTCCCATAACTTACTTGGTAAGACAGATCTCATATGACTCACGGTTAGACATGGAAACTTCTTACTTAGAACTCGTAGAATCCCATTGAACATGGGTGACAGTCTCAACTAGCAAACTTTCAAAGACCCAATCAAAGCCAATCGCCTAGATGATTCATTTATTAAGTTGTTATTAAATAGTCATCCAAATATAGTAACCTGACAACTAGTGTGGTCCCAACTCCATTGCTTCATAGCAAGCTAAGCATTGTCTACATGATGGTATAATGGTTACAAGGAACAGGGTAAAGAACATGTGGTTAATCTACTAGGTATCCTATCAACAACAATATGATAAGTATTTCCTTATATACACTCCTATTGAAAAGTTCTACGTGAACAACCTCCCACGCCCGCTCGCATGCTACATCAGATGATGCCAACGTGCCAAGGTACTGCGCCCAAATTTGGATGTGTAATCCTATATCCCATCCTATATTATATATAGCTAAAAGAGTGATCCTCACTATTTGTAATGTTCTCAACATTCATGCTTTCACATCATCAAAATTGTTGTGGTCATTAGATTTACTAGCTTGATTCACTAGCATCCGTTCGATCTATGCATGAGAATCCTCTACCATGCAACATGCATTAGTGGATTCTAAGTAGGTTTTAGATCAGTATTGCATTTAAATTGTGAGGTGCACTACAATCCACTACAATTTTTTCCTAGCCATGCAACCATGCCACATCAACAAGCCATGTATGTAAGTTATGAGTTATACTCCATGCAACGCTGCCACCTCATTATTTCATGCATGTAAGTCATTGGTTATTATTATTTGCATTAGATTTTGTGTTCTCCTAGAGATGGTATGTGTGTTGGGCACTTGGGGCATACCTGTATGGCTATATAGTTGACCTTCACTTGTTTATTAGAAACAACACTCTTTTCCTCTATTGCTAAATATCTACAACCTACTATATTTCTTCTATCTATGCAACCATGTTACGTCAGCAAGCTATGCATATAAGTTACAAGTTTTTATTTTTTGCATTAGTATATCCATTGGCACTGCCATGCCACATCATTAGTTCATGCATGTAAGTCACATGTTAATCTTTTTGCACTAAACATTGTGCTCTCATAGACACGGTATATGTGTTGGGCACTTTGAGCATACCCACATAGGTGATCCTTCACTCTTTTTAGAAATGTCACTCTCCTAACTGCAATCCAATCTTTATTCTCCTTTATACATTGTTTTGTTATATGCTTCATATTTTCTTAATCTTTTTGACGGGTAAATCAAGAATACTGTTACATCTTAATTTCATTAGTTTTAGTTATTTTTTTTTGAAACGTAGGCAAAAGCTTTGCCTCATATCATTAATAAAGAAGGAGAGCCAAACAAAGTTCAGCGAGGTCCATTACACCTCAACAAATGGAAAATAGAAAGCCTACTCCCGCGGCATCAAAGCGCACAAATTTTTCGCCCGCGCAAGGCCCCAATTCCTTGCCTCCCGCTTGATGTTGTCTACTAGTAAAGTAGGCATAGCCGACTTACTACGAAAAACTCGAGCGTTTCGCTCGTTCCTGATACGTCTCCAACGTATCTATAATTTTTGATTGCTCCATGCTATATTATCTACTGTTTTGGACCATATTGGGCTTTATTTTCCACTTTTATATTATTTTTGGGACTAACCTATTAACCGGAGGCCCAGCCCAGAATTGCTGCTTTTTGCCTATTTTAGTGTTTCGAAGAAACGGAATATCAAACGGAGTCCAAACGGAATGAAACCTTCGGAAATTTGATTTTCTCACCGAGCATGATCCAGGAGACTTGGACCCCACGTCAAGAAAGAAAGGAGGTGGCCACGAGGGTGGAGGGTGCGCCCCTGCCTCGTGGCCCCCCCTTTGCTCCACCAACGTACTCCTTCCTCCTATATATACCTAGGTACCCCCAAACGATCAGATACGGAGCCAAAAACCTAATTCCACCGCCGCAACTTTCAGTATCCACGAGATCCCATCTTGGGGCCTGTTCCGGAGCTCCGCCGGAAGGGGAATCCACAATGGAGGGCTTCTAAATCATCATAGCCTCTCCGATAATTGTTTTGAGATACGAAGATGGTGATATTAGAGTCATGCTAGTTGAGTAGTTGTGAATTTGAGGAATACTTGTGTTAAAGTTTGTGATTCCGGTAGCATGCACGTATGGTGAACCGTTATGTGATGAAGTCGGAGCATGATTTATTTATTGATTGTCTTCCTTATGAGTGGCGGTCGGGGACGAGCGATCATCTTTTCCTACCAATCTATCCCCCTAGGAGCATGCGCGTAATACTTTGATTTGATAACTTGTAGATTTTTGCAATAAGTATATGAGTTCTTCATGACTAATATTGAGTCCATGGATTATACGCACTTTTCTCATCCTTCCACCATTGCTAGCCTCTCTAATACCGCGCACTTTTCGCCGGTATCATACACCCACCATATACCTTCCTCAAAACAGCCACCATACCTACCTATCATGGCATTTCCATAGCCATTCGAGATATATTGCCATGCAACTTTCCACCGCTCATTTATTATGACACGCTTCATCATTGTCATATTGCTAGCATGATCATGTAGTGGACATCGTATTTGTGGCAAAGCCACCGTTCATAATTCTTTCATACATGTCACTCTTGATTCATTGCATATCCGGGTACACCGCCAGAGGCATTCATATAGAGTCATATTTTGTTCTAAGTATCGAGTTGTAATTGTTGAGTTGTAAGAAAAATAAAAGTGTGATGATCATCATTTTTAGAGCATTGTCCCAAGTGAGGAAAGGATGATGGAGACTATGATTACCCACAAGTCGGGATGAGACTCCGGACGAAAAAAAAGAGGCCATAAAAAAGAGAAAAGGCCCAAATAAAGAAAAAAATGAGAGAAACAGAGAGAAGGGACAATGTTACTATCCTTTTACCACACTTGTGCTTCAAAGTAGCACCATGATCTTCATGATAGAGAGTCTCTCATTTTGTCACTTTCATATACTAGTGGGAATTTTTCATTATAGAACTTGGCTTGTATATTCCAATGATGGGCTTCCTCAAAATGCCCTAGGTCTTCGTGAGCAAGCGAGTTGGATGCACACCCACTTAGTTTTTTTTGTTGAGCTAGGTCTTCGGGGTTGTGCATGATTTAAATACTTTGTGTGGTGAAGATAGAGCATAGCCAGACTATATGATTTTGTAGGGATAACTTTCTTTGGCCATGTTATTTTGAGAAGACATAATTGCTTTGTTAGTATGCTTGAAGTATTATTATTTTTATGTCAATATGAACTTTTGTCTTGAATCTTTCGGATCTGAATATTCATACCACAATTAAGAAGAATTACATTGAAATTATGCCAAGTAGCACTCCGCATCAAAAATTCTTTTCTTTATCATTTACCTACTCGAGGACGAGCAAGAATTAAGCTTGGGGATGCCTGATACGTCTCCAACGTATCTATAAATTTTGATTGCTCCATGCTATATTATCTACTGTTTTGGACCATATTGGGCTTTATTTTCCACTTTTATATTATTTTTGGGACTAACCTATTAACCGGAGGCCCAACACAGAATTGCTATTTTTTTGCCTATTTCAGTATTTCGAAGAAACGGAATATCAAACGGAGACCAAATGGAATGAAACCTTCAGGAACGTGATTTTCTCACCGAACATGATACAGGAGACTTGGACCCCACGTCAAGAAAGAAAGGAGGTGGACACGATGGTGGAGGGCGCGCCCCTGCCTCGTGGGCCCCCCTTTGCTCCACCGACGTACTCCTTCCTCCTATATATACCTACGTACCCCCAAACGATCAGATACAGAGCCAAAAACCTAATTCCACCACCGCAACTTTCTGTATCCACGAGATCCCATCTTAGGGCCTGTTCCGGAGCTCCGCCGGAAGGGGAATCCACCACGGAGGGCTTCTACATCATCATAGCCTCTCCGATGAAGTGTGAGTAGTTTACCTCAGACCTTCGGGTCCATAGTTAGTAGCTAGATGGCTTCTTCTCTCTTTTTGGATCTCAATACAATGTTCTCCCCTCTCTCGTGGAGATCTATTCGATGTAATCTTCTTTTTGCGGTGTGTTTGTTGAGACCGATGAATTGTGGGTTTATGATGAAGATTATCTATGAACAATATTTGAATCTTCTCTGAATTCTTTTATGTATGATTGGTTATCTTTGCAACTCTCTTTGAATTATCAGTTTCGTTTGGCCTACTAGATTGGTTTTTCTTGCAATGGGAGAAGTGCTTAGCTTTGGGTTCAATCTTGCGGTGTCCTTTCCCAGTGACATTAGGGGCAGCAAGGCACGTTTTGTATTGTTGCCATCGAGGATAACAAGATGGGGTTTCTATCATATTGCATGAATTTATCCCTCTACATCATGTCATCTTGCTTAAGGCGTTACTCTGTTTTCTTGAACTTAATACTCTAGATGCATGCTGGATAGCGGTCGATGAGTGGAGTAATAGTAGTAGATGCAAAGGAGTCGTTCTACTTGTCTCGGACGTGATGCCTATATACATGATCGTACCTAGATATTCTCATAACTATGCTCAATTCTGTCAATTGCTCAACAGTAATTTGTTCACCCGCCGTCAAATACTTATGCTCTTGAGAGAAGCCACTAGTGAAATCTATGGCCCCCGGTTCTATCTTTATCATATTAATCTCCCAACACTTTATTATTGCTTTTGCTTTTTTACTTTGCTTTTATTTTACTTTGCATCTTTATACCAAAAATACCAAATATATTATCTATCATCTCTATCAGATCTCACTCTCGTAAGTGACCGTGAAGGGATTGACAACCCCTAATCGCGTTGGTTGCGTGGAGCTATTTGTTTTGTGTAGGTACGAGGGACTCGCGCGTAGCCTCCTACTGGATTGATACATTGGTTCTCAAAAACTGAGGGAAATACATACTCTACTCTGCTGCATCACCCTTTCCTCTTCAAGGAAATCCAACACAGTGCTCAAGAGGTAGCAGGAAGATTTCTGGCTCCGTTGCCGGGGAGTCTACGCAAAAGTCAACATACCAAGTACCCATTACAATCCCTTATCTCTCGCATTACATTATTTGCCTTTTGCCTCTCATTTTCCTCTCCCCACTTCACCCTTGCCGTTTTATTCACCCTCTCTTTTCCGTTTGCCTTTTTCTCGCTTGCCCTTTTGTTTGCTCGTGTGTTGGATTGCTTGTTTTCACGATGGCTCAAGATAGTACCAAATTGTGTGACTTTACCAATACCAACAATAATGATTTCGTTAGCACTCCGATTGCTCCTCTTACCAACACTGAATCTTGTGAAATCAATACTGCTTTGTTGAATCTTGTTATGAAAGATCAATTCATGGCCTTCCTAGTGAAGATGCCGCTACTCATCTAAATAGCTTCGTTGATTTGTGTGATATGCAAAAGAAGAAAGATGTTGATAATGATATTGTTAAATTGAAGGTATTTCCTTTTTCGCTTAGAGATCGTGCTAAAGCTTGGTTTTTGTCTTTGCCTAAAAATAGTATTGATTCTTGGAACAAGTGCAAAGATGCTTTTATCTCTAAATATTTTCCTCCCGCTAAGATCATCTCTCTCAGAAATGATATTATGAATTTTAAGCAACTTGATCATGAACATGTTGCACAAGCTTGGGAGAGAATGAAATTAATGATATGTAATTGCCCTACTCATGGTTTGAACTTGTGGATGATTATACAAAAAATTTATGCCGGATTGAATTTTACTTCTAGAAATCTTTTAGATTCAGCCGCGGGAGGCACTTTTATGGAAATCACTTTAGGAGATGCTACTAAACTCCTAGATAATATTATGGTTAATTACTCTCAATGGCACACTGAAAGATCTACTAATAAAAAGTGCATGCGATAGAAGAAATTAATGTTTTGAGTGGAAAGATGGATGAACTTATGAAATTATTTGCTACTAAGAGTGTTTCTTCTGATCGTAATGATATGCCTTTTTCTACTTTGATTGAGAATAATAATGAATCTATGGATGTGAATTTTGTTGGTAGGAATAATTTTGGTAACAACGCGTATAGAGGAAACTTTAATCCTAGGCCTTATCCTAGTAATTCCTCTAATAATTATGGAAATTCCTACAACAACTCTTATGGAAATTTTAATAAGATGCCCTCTGAATTTGAGACTAGTGTTAAAGAGTTTATGAATTCGCAAAAGAATTGAAATGCTTTGCTTGAGGAGAAATTACTTAAAGTTGATGAATTGGCTAGGAACATTGATAGAATTTCTCTTGATGTTGATTCTTTAAAGCTTATATCTATTCCTCCTAAGCATGATATCAATGAGTCTCTCAAAGCCATGAGAATTTCCATTGATGAGTGCAAGGAAAGAACCGCTAGGATGCGTACTCTGAAAGATGCCTTTATTAAAGCGTGTTCTTCCAATTTCCATGAAAATAAAGATGAAGATCTAAAAGTTATTGATGTGTCCCCTATTAAATCTTTGTTTTGCAATATGAATCTTGATAATGATGGGACTGAATATGATCCACCTTTACCTAGAAGGCGTTCCAAAACTTCAGAGTTTTTAGACTATCATGCTAAAATTGATAAAAGTGGGATTGAAGAAAGCAAAACCCTAGATGTTGCTAAACCCACTATTTTGGATTTCAAGGAATTTAATTATGAAAGTTGCTCTTTAATTGATTGTATTTTCTTGTTGCAATCCGTGCTAAATTCTCCTCATGCTTATAGTCAAAATAAAGCGTTTACTAAACATATCGTTGATGCCTTGATGCAATCTTATGAAGAAAAACTTGAGTTGGAAGTTTCTATCCCTAGAAAACTTTATGATGAGTGGGAACCAACTATTAAAATGAAGATTAAGGATCATGAATTTTATGCTTTATGTGATTTGGGTGCTAGTGTTTCCACTATTCCCAAAACTTTATGTGATTTGCTAGATTTCCGTGATTTTGACGATTGCTCTCTAAACTTGCATCTTGCGGATTTCACTATTAAGAAACCTACGGGAAGAATTAATGATGTTCTTATTGTTGCAAATAGGAATTATGTGCCCGTAGATTTTATCGTTCTTGATATAGATTGCAATCCTTCTTGTCCTATTATTCTTGGTAGACCTTTCCTTAGAACGATTGGTGCAATTATTGATATGAAGGAAGGGAATATTATATTCCAATTTCCATTAAAGAAAGGCATGGAACACTTACCTAGGAAGAAAATAAAATTACCATATGAATCTATCATGAGAGCCACTTATGGATTGCCTACCAAAGATGGCAATACCTAGATCTATCATTGCTTTTATGCCTAGCTAGGGGCGTTAAACGATGGCGCTTGTTGGGAGGCAACCCAATTTTATTTTTAGTTTTTTTGCTTTTGCTTCTGTTTAGGAATAAATAATCCATCTACCTTCTTTTTAGATGTGGTTTTATGTTTTAATTAGTGTTTGTGCCAAGTTAAACCTATAGGATCTTCTTGGATGATAGTTATTTGATCTTGCTGTAATTTCCAGAAACTTTCGGTTCACGAAAACAATTGTTAAAAATCACCAGAACGTGATAAAATAGTGATTCCAATTGATGCTGATCAATAAATAAATTTCCTAGGTCTTAATACTTTTTCTGAATTTTTGGGGTTCCAGAAGTTTGCATTAGTTACATATTACTACAGACTGTCCTGTTTTTCACAGATTCTGTTTTTCGTGTGTTGTTTGCTTCTTTTGATGAATCTATGGCTAGTAAAATAGTTTATAAACCATAGAGAAGTTGGAATAAAGTAGGTGTAAAACCAATATAAATAAATAATGAGTTCATTACAGTATCTTGAAGTGGTCTTTTGTTTTCTTTCGCTAAAGGAGCTCACGAGATTTCTGTTGAGTTTTGTGTTGTGAAGTTTTCAAGTTTTAGGTGAAATCTTTTGATGGATTCTGGAACAAGGAGTGGCAAGAGCCTAAGCTTGGGGATGCCCATGGCACCCCCAAGATAATCCAAGGACACCAAAAAGTCAAAGCTTGGGGATGCCCCCAGAAGGCATTCCCTCTTTCGTCTACTTCCATCGGTAACTTTACTTGGAGCTATATTTTTATTCACCACATGATATGTGTTTTGCTTGCAGAATCTTGTATGATTTGAGTCTTTGCTTTTTAGTTTACCACAATCATCCTTGTTGTACACACCTTTTTGAGAGAGCCATTCATGAATTGGAATTTGTTAGAATACTCTATGTGCTTCACTTATATCTTTTGAGCTATATAGTTTTGCTCTAGTGCTTCACTTATATCTTTTAGAGCACGGTGGTGGATTTGTTTTATAGAAACTATTGATCTCTCATGCTTCACTTAGATTATTTTGAGAGTCTTAAATGGCATGGTAATTTGCTTAATAATAATAATATGCTTGGTATTCAAGATTTGTAAAACTTTCTTTTGAGTGCGTTGAATACTAAGAAAAGTTTGATGCTTGATAATTGTTTTGAGATACGAAGATGGTGATATTAGAGTCATGCTAGTTGAGTAGTTGTGAATTTGAGGAATACTTGTGTTAAAGTTTGTGATTCCGTAGCATGCACGTATGGTGAACCGTTATGTGATGAAGTCGGAGCATGATTTATTTATTGATTGTCTTCCTTATGAGTGGCGGTCGGGAATGAGCGATCATCTTTTCCTACCAATCTATCCCCCTAGGAGCATGCGCGTAATACTTTGATTTGATAACTTGTAGATTTTTGCAATAAGTATATGAGTTCTTCATGACTAATATTGAGTCCATGGATTATACGCACTTTTCTCATCCTTCCACCATTGCTAGCCTCTCTAATACCGCGACTTTTCGCCGGTATCATACACCCACCATATACCTTCCTCAAAACAGCCACCATACCTACCTATCATGGCATTTCCATAGCCATTCCGAGATATATTGCCATGCAACTTTCCACCGTTCTGTTTATTATGGCACGCTTCATCATTGTCATATTGCTAGCATGATCATGTAGTGGACATCGTATTTGTGGCAAAGCCACCGTTCATAATTCTTTCATACATGTCACTCTTGATTCATTGCATATCCCGGTACACCGCCGGCGGCATTCATATAGAGTAATATTTTGTTCGAAGTATCGAATTGTAATTGTTGAGTTGTAAGAAAATAAAAGTGTGATGATCATCATTTTTAGAGCATTGTCCCAGTGAGGAAAGGATGATGGAGACTATGATTCCCCCACAAGTCGGGATGAGACTCCGGACGAAAAAAAATAGGCCATAAAAAGGAGAAAAGGCCCAAACAAAAAAAAATGAGAGAAAAAGAGAGAAGGGACAATGTTACTATCCTTTTACCACACTTGTGCTTCAAAGTAGCACCATGATCTTCATGATAGAGAGTCTCTCATTTTGTCACTTTCATATACTAGTGGGAATTTTTAATTATAGAACTTGGCTTGTATATTCCAATGATGGGCTTCCTCAAAATGCCCTAGGTCTTCGTGAGCAAGCGAGTTGGATGCACACCCACTTAGTTTTTTTTGTTGAGCTAGGTCTTCGGGGTTGTGCATGATTTAAATACTTTGTGTGGTGAAGATAGAGCATAGCCGGACTATATGATTTTGTAGGGATAACTTTCTTTGGCCATGTTATTTTGAGAAGACATAATTGCTTTGTTAGTATGCTTGAAGTATTATTATTTTTATGTCAATATGAACTTTTGTCTTGAATCTTTCGGATCTGAATATTCATACCACAATTAAGAAGAATTACATTGAAATTATGCCAAGTAGCACTCCGCATCAAAAATTCTTTTCTTTATCATTTACCTACTCGAGGACGAGCAAGAATTAAGCTTGGGGATGCCTGATACGTCTCCAACGTATCTATAATTTTTGATTGCTCCATGCTATATTATCTACTGTTTTGGACCATATTGGGCTTTATTTTCCACTTTTATATTATTTTTGGGACTAACCTATTAACCGGAGGCCCAACACAGAATTGCTATTTTTTTTGCCTATTTCAGTATTTCGAAGAAACGGAATATCAAACGGAGACCAAATGGAATGAAACCTTCAGGAACGTGATTTTCTCACCGAACATGATACAGGAGACTTGGACCCCACGTCAAGAAAGAAAGGAGGTGGACACGATGGTGGAGGGCGCGCCCCTGCCTCGTGGGCCCCCTTTGCTCCACCGACGCATTCTTCCTCCTATATATACCTCGTACCCCCAAACGATCGACATCTGAGCCAAAACCTAATTCCACCACCGCAACTTTCTCAGATCCACGAGATCCCATCTTAGGGCCTGTTCGGAGCTCATGGGAAGGGGAATCCACCACGGAGGGCTTCTACATCATCATAGCCTCTCCGAAGAAGTGTGAGTAGTTTACCTCAGACCTTCGGGTCCATAGTTAGTAGCTAGATGGCTTCTTCTCTCTTTTTCGATCTCAATACAATGTTCTCCCCCTCTCTCATGGAGATCTATTCGATGTAATCTTCTTTTTGCGGTGTGTTTGTTGAGACCGATGAATTGTGGGTTTATGATCAAGATTATCTATGAACAATATTTGAATCTTCTCTGAATTCTTTTATGTATGATTGGTTATCTTTGCAAGTCTCTCGAATTATCAGTTTGGTTTGGCCTACTAGATTGGTTTTTCTTGCAATGGGAGAAGTGCTTAGCTTTGGGTTCAATCTTGCGGTGTCCTTTCCAAAGGATGAGGGGCAGCAAGGCACGTATTGTATTGTTGCCATCGAGGATAACAAGATGGTTTTTTTTTATCATATTGCATGAATTTATCCTTCTACATCATGTCATCATTCTTATTGCATTACTCCGTTTCTCCATGAACTTAATACACTAGATGCATGCTGGATAGCGGTCGGTGAGTGGAGTAATAGTAGTAGATGCAGGCAGGAGTCGGTCTACTTGTCTCGGACGTGATGCCTATATACATGATCATACCTAGATATTCTCATAACTATGCTCAATTCTGTCAATTGCTCAATAGTAATTCGTTCACCCACCGTAAAATACTTATGCTCTTGAGAGAAGCCACTAGTGAAATCTATGGCCCCCGGGTCTATCTTTATCATATTAATCTCCCAACAACACTTTATTATTGCTTTTGCTTTTTACTTTGCTTTTATTTTACTTTGCATCTTTATACCAAAAATACCAAATATATTATCTATCAGATCTCATTGTCGTAAGTGACCGTGAAGGGATTGACAACCCCTAATCGCGTTGGTTGCATGGAGCTATTTGTTTTGTGTAGGTAAGAGGGACTCGCGCATAGCCTCCTACTGGATTGATACCTTGGTTCTAAAAAACTGAGGGAAATACTTACTCTACTCTGCTGCATCATCCTTTCCTCTTCAAGGAAATCCAACACAGTGCTGAAGAGGTAACAGATCCATATCTCCCATGGGACGAGCATGAGAAGTGATGAAATGGCCTTCCTCCTATGTCCACGCGTAAGAACCGTCACCGTCCACCTGCCTTGGACCGTGTGAATTCTTCCCCAGTCTGCAATTGTAAGTGCATCTAGTGCCACCCCTAGTTGGTTTTGGAGTATTGACGACAAACTTGGTTAAGGGACTAATGTGTTTGTGAGAATTGCAGGATAACACAGGTAGTAGTCCCACATTGATTCGCTTTACCTACCCGAGATGACCCCTAAAAATGTGTGAAGACATTGAAGACAATGGTGGTATGTGAAGACATTCACAACAAAGATTATGACTTGAGAAGGCATTCACGTGAAGACGATGGAGTGCGAAGACATAGTTGTTTCGTAGTTTCCTTTCTTCTTTGTTGAGTCATAGGAACACCGTACTGTTAAGTGGGGTCCAAGTGAACAAAGTCAGAGTGACCGAAGTGATGCTCAACCAAATCCTATGTCTTCGAGCAAAGACAATGAGAGCAAATCTTATCCAGAGCTGGATGAGTCAGCTTTACTTGTATCCCAAGTCAAGCTGTCGCGTGTGTTTGAAATCTGACCCTTGGACACGTGTCAGTTCCTTAGTGACCCAGGGTCATTTCGGACAAATCAGGTCGGGTTGCCTCCTGGCTATAAATAGCCCACCCCCTACACCATATATTGGTGGCTGCTTGGCTTTTGTCGTTTGAGAGCAACCCACCTCCTAAGCTTTTGAGAGAGAGATCCTTGCGAGGACAGAGCCCAAAACACCCAGAGCCAAAGAGTGTTAGGCATCACTGAAGTCTTTCTGTCCACTTGATCTGAAGACTTGTTACACTTGAGGACTATGAATCCTCCAGCCGGTTAGGCGTCGCGTTCTGAGCGTCCAAGAGTCATTGTGGATTGCCGGTGAACGAAGTCTGTGAAGGTTTGGAAGTCTACCTTGAAGACTTAACAGAGTGATTGGCCGAGGACTAATTGTTCTTTGCTCAAGGGGAATAAGGTGAAGACGCGGTCTTCTGAGTTAAATCTCAGCCTCCCTAACCAGACGTACAGTTGTCACAGCAACTGGAACTGGTCCAACGAATCCTTGTCCTCACCAAGCAACTGGTTCTATCTCTTACCTTTATTTACTTATAGTTTGTCTTCGTGAAGTCATTTCCTGCTTGCATGATCTGATTGACTTCACTGTGTGAAGACTATTTTTGTTTGGCTTCATACTATCTTCCATCCTGATCCATACTACCTAGCTGCTAATAGTCTTCGTGCTTTCACTTCATTGCTTACTTGACTATGACTTGTCTAGTGTAGTCTACCTTCCGCTGCATATCAATAGGTTCATTTCTACTATTTGTCTTCAAAGCCCCCGTGTTTTGAAGACTTTCATAAAGATCGCCAATTCACCCCCCCTCTAGTCGATTACTAGCACTTTCAATTGGTATCAGAGCAAGGTTCTCCCTTGTTCTGTGTGATTCGGTTTAACCACCTGGAGTTTTAGCTATGTCGACTGCAGGGATAATCAAAGTCTCCGCTGTGTGCCCTGTCTTTGATGGCACTGATTACCCCTATTGGAAGAATAAGATGCGTATGCATCATGAAGCCATTGATGTTGACCTCTGGTATGTCATCAAGAATGGCGTTCCCAAGGTCGGTGAAGGTGTCATCCCTGCTGATGTCAAGAGGTTCATTCTACTGGACTCGACTGCCAAGAACATCATCTGTGGTCATCTGACCAAAGGACAGTATGGTCGTGTGAGTGCTCTGGAAATCGCGGTTAGTCGGGACTGGCTCTCCGAGGTCAACGAAAGCGTCTCAACCCAGAGAGACTCAAGGATCAGTGTTCTTTGCAACCTCTTCAACCGCTTCAAGAGAAATGACAATGAGAATGTCCATCTCACATTTGATCGCCTCACTAATATCATAAATGAGCTTCACGCACTCGGCGCCACTGAGATCACCAAGCACGAAATCGTCAAGACGCTTTTGAGATCGCTTGACAACTCATTCGACACCCTGGCCCTGATGATTCAAGAACGCCCTGACTTCAAGACTCTCGATCCGTCTGACATACTTGAGAGGCTCAACACACATGAGTTCCAGTTATCTGAGAAAAGAGATATCTATGGTTCCAACTATGGCTGAACTCGCGCTTTGAAGGCAAAGATTGTTTCCTCATCTGAAGAAGAATCTGACTGATGTTCCGAGGATCCTGAAGACATTGGAAAGGAGCTTGCTATGCTTATGAAGAAGTTCTAGAAGTTCGCCAAGAAGAAAGGCTTTGGAAAGTCTTCAAGATCCAGCTCTAGAAATGATGAAGCTTCCACTCGTGATCACAAGAAGAGAACATGCCACAAGTGGAAGAAACCTGGTCACTACATCTCTGAGTGTCCACAGTGGGACAATGAGACCAAGAAGAAGAAGAAGAGCAAGGAATATGATTCTGATGACAAGAAGAAGAAGAAGAAATCCTCAAAGTCTTCTTCAAAGTCTTTGTCAAAGTCTTCATCACACAAGAAGAGCTCATTTGGCAAGGCTCGTGCTTTTGTTGGCAAGGAGATGGATTCAAAGGAGGAGTCTGCTTCTGAGGAGGCAGAGGTGGAGTCTGAGGAGGAGTCCGATTCAGGCGTTGCGAGCCTGGCTCTAGCTACTGCCTATGTTGCCAAGTCCATCTTCAACACTGAAGACAATGGCCCCGCCAACAACGTTGATGCTAATGGTGAGGATGACTCTGCTCCCTCCTACTGCTTCATGGCACGTGGTGCCAAGGTAAACTCACGCGATGCTTACTTTCAAACATCAAGTGAAGATGACTCTGAATGTGAATCTAAACCTAACTACAAAACACTTGCTAAAATTGCAACTGAACAACAAACTGCTATGGGACATATTCAAAAGTTGTTAGACAAAAGTGATGACCTGTTGGACGCGAAAATGACCCGATCTCAGTCCTTAATTGAAGACATAAAAAATCTTCATGTTAAGTACGAGGAACTTGAAAGTCGTCATGAAACGCTCTCAGCAACTCATGAAAAGCTTTCCTACAATTATCTTCAAAGGAAGCAAGAACTTGAGAACTTGAGAGCGGCTCATGAAGATCTTCAAAAGGAGAACGAGTCACTTCGCGCTCAACAGATCAGTTCCGCTCAGGAAGGATTTGAACCACCATGTCTAAAATGTCTTGAGCGTGATAACGCTGTCTCTATTGCTGAATGTTCTACTGCTGCTCCTGTTGCAATATCTTCAACTGCTGATGTGGTAACTAACCCTTCTGCTGAGGATACCACTGCTATTGCTGATGAGAATGCCAGGTTGAAAACATTGCTTGAGACAGGAATGTACGAAAGTCTCAAAGGGCATCAGACACTATGTGATGTCCTCAAAAAGCAGATTCTGAACCGAAACCCTAGGAAAGAGGGTGTTGGGTTCGAGAGGAAAATGAATGTTGATGGTTCTTACTGGAAGCCTGAGCAGTACCCCAAAACCACATGGGTTGCTGCAAAGGGACCTTCAGTGGATCCATCTACCTTATCTGGCTTCACTTGTGCTAATCCGATTATCATTGATGAATCCTTTGATGCAAACTATAAATTGTTTAAGAATCAGAATGGTGAAGTGTTTGCCAGGTATATTGGTACTAACTGCAGGAATGGACCACCTATGAAGAAGATCTGGGTGCCCAAAAGTTGTCTTGAGAATCTTCTTGTGAATGTCATCATGACACCACCTGAGAAGAAGACAAACCCCAGAACAAAGGCTTCATATGGTCCTAAGGCTTCATACAGACAGAGGACTCACCAGAGTCACCCTAACGCCAATGTTTTGCAGGGAAATCATACTCAGACTTATGAATATGAGCGTTTTTCATCAAACCACTATGTTCATAAAACTAAGAACTTTTCTGCTTATTCATATGAGTATTATTCACCTCCTGCAAGGCTATTTGTTAGGGCTCCAAAGTCGAAGTTCTCAGATGCTGCACTTAGACTCATTGCTTCTAAGCCACCCCTGAAGATGTGGGTGGCTAAGAAAAATTAACTCTCTTTTGCAGGGAAAGGTCTCCGGCCGGAAATCAAAGGCGTCTGATGCATATGCTGGGGACCTGAAACATCTTGTGGGGCGCAAGATAAAATGCCCAAATGGTCTTACTATGTATTTTGTTCCAGGATTCCTTAACAATCATCCTGGTTATCCTAACCAAGATCTGAACTTTCATAATCCACTTGTTCGTCAAATGTTTATGCTTCACAATACCCTTGGTGAAGCCTATCCCCCAAACTGCATTGTAGGGTATGACACCAAAGGCTTCAGAATGGATTATGGACAGTGGATGCACTAACCACATGACTGGTGATCGAAGTATTCTGATGGATTCAACCCTACGTCCATCTGAGAAGAGTCACATCACATTTGCTGACACTGGTAAAAGCAAGGTATTGGGCCTAGGTAGAGTTGCAATCTCAAAGGATCGGCACATGGATAAAGTGATGCTTGTTGAATCCCTTGGTTTCAACTTAATATCAATCTCAATGCTTTGTGACTTGAACATGATTATGATATTTGGAAAATATCGTTGTCTTGTGCTTATGGAATCTGACAAATCTCTAGTCTTTGAAGGGTATCGAAAAGATGATCTGTACATGGTAGATTTCTCAGCAGGACCACAGTTGGCCGTATGTCTTCTAGCAAAAGCTTCAGAGTGCTGGCTCTGGCATCGGAGGCTAGGGCATGCTGGCATGAGGAACTTGTACACACTCGCGAAGAAGAAACATGTCGTTGGCATCGAGGGCGTCAAGTTCAAGAAGGATCATCTGTGTGGTGCCTGCGAAGCTGGAAAGATGACTAGGGCCAAGCATCCCTCGAAGACAATCATGACGACGACTCGTCCCTTCGAGCTGCTTCACATGGACTTATTTGGCCCTACTTGTTGGGGAACATAGTAATTTCAAAAAATTTCTTACGCACACACAAGATCATGGTGATGCATAGCAACGAGAGGGGAGAGTGTTGTCCACGTACCCTCGTAAACCGAAAGCGGAAGCGTTAGCACAACGCGGTTGATGTAGTCATACGTCTTCACGGTCAGACCGATCCAAGTACCGAACGTACGGCACCTCCGAGTTCAGCACACGTTCAGCTCGATGACGTCCTGCGAACTCTGATCCAGCAGAGCTTCGCAGGAGAGTTCCGTCAGCACGATGGCGTGATGACGTTGATGATGTTGCTACCGACGCAGGGCTTCACCTAAGCACCGCTACGATATGACCGAGGTGGAATATGGTGGAGGGGGGCACCGCACACGGCTGGAATAGATCAATAGATCAACTTGTGTGTCTAGAGGTGCCCCCTGCCCCCGTATATAAAGCAGAAAGGGGGGAGGCGGCCGGCCAGGAGGAGGGCGCGCCAAGGGGGGAGTCCTACTCCCGATGGGAGTAGGACTCCTCATTTTCCTTGTTGGGGTAGGAGAGGGAATGTAGGGAGAGAGAAGGAGAAGGAAAAAAGGGGACGCCGCCCCCCTCCTTGTCCAATTCGGACTAGAGGGGGAAGGGGCGCGCGGTTGTCCTGGACGCCCCTCCTCTTCTCCCACTAAGGCCCATGAGGCCCAATTAACTCCGGGGGTCCAGAACCCCCAGACTGTTTTCTCCGAAACCACTCGGAACACTTCTGATGTTCGAATATAGTCGTCCAATATATCGATATTTACGTCTCGACCATTTCGAGACTCCTCGTTATGTCTGTGATCATATCCGGGACTCCGAACTACCTTCGGTACATCAAAACACAAAAACTCATAATATCGATCGACACCAAACTTTAAGTGTGCGGACCCTACAGGTTCGAGAATTATGTAGACATGACCGAGACACATCTCTGGTCAATAACCAATAGCAGAACCTGGATGCTCATATTGGCTCCTACATATTATACTGTCGGATTTTGGGTTCCGGCAGACCCTTGAGGTTCGAACACTGGGGTGCGCTCGGAGATCTTTCCCTTACCAGCTCATGGGTCGATAGTTTGCAAGGGATCTAAACTAGGAAGGAGAACACACAAGGGACACGAGGTTTATACTAGTTCGGGCTTCCATTGCGGTGTAATACCTTACTCTAGTTTGTGGTGTGGTGGATTGCCTCAGGGGGCTGATGATGAACAATACAAAGGAAGAACAGCCTCGCGAGGGGCGTTCTTGGGCTGGTGCGATGAACTGCTTGGGTGGGTTCGATCGCCTCTCTCTCTCTCTCTCTCTAGGGGGTTCAACTTGTTTCGAGTCTGCTCCTTCCCTTTGTGGTGGCTAGTCCTATTTATAGAGGGAGGCCCTGGGCCTCTTCCCAAATAATGAGCGGGAAGGGCGCCAACAATTGGCCATTTTGAAGGGGAACATCTAGTACACTTATCCTGACTAAAGTTGGTCTTTGGCTGCCAAAGACTCTGACGGTGACGCCGTCCTGGGCTCCACGATGACCTCCATCCTGCCATTCTACTAGTCTTGGTCTCGTTGCACCGAAGCGGTAACCTTTGCATGATGCCTTGGCCTGTGCTTGCCTCCTTTGCACCAAAGGGGAAATGAGGACACTGCGCGGGCTGGCGCCCGCCTGGCCATGATCGTCATGGCTTGCGTCACGGGGCACCCTCGGGAGCTACCCTGCCTTGATCTCTCCGCCTCCTCGCGAGCCTGCCTGACGAGGTTGTTCCTAAGGGAGGTTCCTGTCGTCTGCCCCACGAGGCTCGGCCCCTCGCGAGGGTCTTGAGCTTGAGCTGATGAAGCTGGGCCGTGCTGGGCCCCCACTTGAGCCACGCCGTAGGCTGCAGGCAGGCAAGTTTGGGGACCCCCTGTTCCCAGAACGCCGATAGTAGCCCCCGGGCCCGAGGCGCGCCTGGACTTGGCTTAGCAGAGAAGCGAAGGGGCAAGTACGAAGCGCCGTGGGCCCCAACAGCCTGCGGCCTTGGGCGCCGCGTGGTGATCGGTTGGCCGTGGGCGTCTCCACTTCCCCACGATGCCTTGGCAACCACATGACTTGACAAGTCCCTGCATGCAGAAATGGGTCATGATTACCTGTGATCGTGGAGGCTGAGGGTTGGCCTCCTCCGGCTATAAGTACGGAACGGCGCAAGCCCTTCCAGTCCATCCCCTCTTGCTACCCCTTTCTCCCCATGGCTCCGTCGAAGAGGTTCTCGGCCGCGGAGAAAGGGAATGCTCGCCAGGTTGGGCCTGACTCTCCCCCGGCCAAGCGCGGTCGAGGCCGTCCGCGCAAGCTTCCCGTGGCTCCCGTAGCGGCTTCCCGTGGCCGTGGAGGTGATCTCCTGCGCGGCGATGGGCGCCAAGTCGTTGATGGGGGGCGTGTCGCGGCTGCGCGCCCCCCTAGGCCATGCTTCCACTCGGCGGAGGTGCTGCCGGAGTTTGTTGTGTGGTCGGTGGAGCCGACCAGCACCTGGCTCCAGCTCCCCCACTTCCTTTTAGGTGAACTTCCGCCCGGCGCCCGGCGGCTCTCGCTTCAGTGACGGTTGTTGCAGCCGGGACTCCTGGCTTCGCTAGAGGTCTCCGCGCCGAGTGTGGCCTGACCCATGGTAGCAACGCGTTTGCCCACAGCGTGGCTTCTAAGCCGGCGGTGCACCCTGCACTTCAAGTTCGACGGCGATGCCACCCTCTACGTGAGGGTGTTCGGAGAAGACGGTCGCCGCGCCGGGTGCTGCCCCGAAGACGATGACCGCGGCCGTGGACCCAGCCTCGACAATGATCGGGATGAAGATGACAGTGCGCGCGTGGTCGGCGGTGCTCGGGGCTCGTCGAGCTTCGGCGGCTCTCCTTCGGACAGCAGCTCCTCCAGCGGTAGCCGCGACCAGCCCCCATGCCGTCGCGCCCTCCTGGAGGGAGGTAGCGGGTCAGCCCGCCGTCACGCCCCGGTGAAGTGTGAGAGGGAGTCTGCCTGAGCTCCGGAGGCAGTACGAGCCTTCGTCGCGAATTGGTGCCGAGCGAGTCGTGCCTATTTTGTTTTTTCTCCTTTTCCTGCGCAAAGAGACAGTGGAGTAGGGCCCCGCGGGGGCGTGCTGAACTGCTGCTGTTAATTATCGTGTTGTTTCCGCTGTTTCTGTGCTATGCTTTTATGCCGCATGCCCGCGCGTAGAAATTACTTAGCTCGGGGGAACCTATCGCGGTCTTCGCTTCCCGAGTCCGAGGCCTCGTCGAACGCTTCATGTCCTGCAAGGATTAGTCAGGAGGGGTAACTTCCGGCCTCGGTTGTGGAGGCGACCGACCCAGGTCCTGTGTTTGCGTCGCGATGCCCGTGGGGTTCGGACTGGGAGGGGTGCTCTCGTAGTGGATCCGGATAGGAAAGCCTCGACAATAAGGGCAGAAAACGCTTGCGAGGGTGCCCGCGCTGCTCCCTCGCGAGACTTGTGCGAGAGAAATCGTGGCAGAAGAGCGAAAAAGACAAAGAGTCACAAACCAAAGAAGGCAACAACTTCAATGAAACTTCAAATAGGAATGAACAAGCCAACTGCAGAAAGCAAATGAAAAAGCCGCGTCCGACACCTAATCTAGTCTTCGACGTCTTCTCACCAACGCGGACCTAAGTGCTGCCACTAGGCGTGGGAGGGAGCCCCAGGCTCGAGGCCGGGCGCCCTGAGACTCCGGGCGTGTACAGCCCCAACTCATTATTACATGAGAGTGTCACAGGCGGCGAGCTTCACGGGCATTGGACTTCTTCACAGCTCGGGCCTTTCTCGTGAAAAAGCGATCTTCACAGGCGTTTGCCTTCTTCACGAGCTCCAGGCCTTTCTCGGGAAAATAAGCTTCACAGGCGTTTGCCTTCTTCACAGGCTCCGGGCCTTTCTCGGGAAAATAAGCTTCACAGGTGTTTGCCTTCTTCACAGGCTCCGGGCCTTTCTCGGGAAAATAAGCTTCACAGGCGTTTGCCTTCTTCACAGGCTCCGGGCCTTTCTTCAAGGGTAGAACTTTCGGAGATGCTGGATGTTCCACGCGTTCGGGATGGGCACCCCCTCCCGGGTCCCCAAGCGCGCGGAGCCGGGCCTGGAAACATGAACAACTTTGAATGGGCCCTCCCACATGGGAGAGATCTTATGCAACCCTTCCCTGGAGAGGACCCGTCTGGGCACGAGGTCCCCTACCTCCAGAGTCCTGGGGCGGATGTTGCGGCAGTGGTATCGCCGCAGCGCCTGTTGATACCTTGCCGCTCGCAGCGCGGCCCCTCGACAATGTTCCTCCGCCAGCATGAGATCCATCCCCCGCATGGCGTCCTGCTGCGCCTCGTCGAACGCCAGGACCCGTGTGGAGCGACGCCTGACCTCGTGAGGGAGGAAGGCTTCTGCTCCATAGACGAGGAAGAATGGGGTCTCGCCAGTCAGCTTGGCCGCGGTCGAGCGGATGGACCACAGCACAGACTGGAGCTCATCGTGCCAGCCCCTGCCGCAGGCCTACAGCTTCTTCTTGAAGGTCCTGGTTTTGAGGCCCTTTAGGACCTCCGCATTGGCTCGCTCGGCCTAGCCGTTGCTCCGAGGGTGCGCCACCGAGGCGTAGCATATCTGCGTTCCAAGGTTAGCACAGTACATTTTGAAGAGATTACTGGTGAACTGCAAACCGTTGTCGGTAATGATGCGGTTAGGCACCCCAAACCGGCTCACGAGGCCCCTGATGAACTTGACCATGGAGCCTGCTGGGATGGTGTGGCAGCTTCCACCTCATCCCACTTGGTGAATTTGTCCACAGCGACGTAGAGGTAGCGATAGCCCCTGGCTATAAGTGCATCTAGTGCCCCTTAGTGATTTTGGTGTATTGAAGACTTATAGGTTAAGGGACTAATGTGTTTATGAGTGTACACAGGTCTATAAGTCTATGAGGAGTTTGATATTCTGAGAGAAAGTCGACCCTAAAAATGAAGTTCTTCGACTGAAGACTTTGGTATTCTGAAGACTTTCTGAAGACTTTGAAAGTGAAGAAATTGGTGTGACCTTGAAGACTTAGTATTCATTTGAGGAACATGAAGCGTGAAGACTTTTGTTTTCGTAGTTTCAATTTCTCTTTCTTGAATCACAGAAACACCGTCTTTGTTAAAGGGGTCGAGGAAATACTAAGGAAAAATTTCCATGTGATGCTCAACTCAAAATCCTACACCTACCAATCCCTTCGAGTGAAGCCTTTGGAAATCTCATACAGTTCAGTCAATTTCTTCAAAGGATGTGAGACGAAGTTCTTCCGGTCTCGAGGAATTTGTTCTAACCGAGGATTTAGGAATTCGCCAAAGGTGGATTGCCTACAGTGAGGAACATGATAGCCCCGAGGAATTTGAGAGTCAAATTTCCGATCGTTCTTTGTCTTCTTGACTTTCCCAAAATATCTTATCTACCTAACGGTCATATCATTGAAGGGCATTTATGTCTTATCATGTCGGGCTGCTCCCTAGGCTATAAATAGCCGCCCCTACAACCACTAGCTGGTTGGCTTGCTCCGAGAGAACTTGACACTTGTCATTTGAGAGCAACCCATCCTCTGAGGACTTTGAGCGAAAATCATCGAGTGAGGAAAAATCCAAAAACCAACCCCTACAAACCCAAAGTGATTGAGCATCACTGAAGAGATTGATCCTGCGTGGATCCAACGCTTGTTACCTTTGAAGACTGTGCTTCTTCCAGACGGTTAGGCGTCATGGTCTAGAGCATCCAAGAAGAATTGTGGATCACCGGTGACCAAGTCTGTGAAGGTTTGGAAGTCGCCTCAAGACTTACCACGAGTGATTGGACGAGGTCTGTGTGACCTTAGTTCAAGGATAATACGGTGAGGACTTGGTGTCCCGAGCTGCGTGCTCAATGATCGGGTTTTCGGACCGTGTGTCCTCGAGTTTAAATACTCGGCCCGCTCCAACCGTATCGCATAACTGAGACAGCAGTTGGAACTGGTCTACCAAATCATTGTCTTCACCAACCTTACTTGTTCTATTTCCTCAACTCTTTCATTTCCTCATAACTGTGTTGAGTGTTTGTTCATATCTGTGTTTGAAGACTTTGACTGAAGACTTTCTCAATTTCCTCAGTTCAATTTCTTCATTCAGTTTATCTTCACCTTGTGTTATCATGTGTTTACGCTTTCTGTACTCTGTGATTGTCTTCATTTCATCATGATGACCATGCCCGCATTCTGTTATGCTTACTTCTGAGTACTTATTCCGCTGCAAGTAGTTCTTCGCTTAGGAATTTCCTCGTGACAAATTCCTCGATGAAGATTTCATAAAATCGCCTTTTCACCCCTCTAGTCGATATAACGCACTTTCAATTGGTATCAGAGCAAGGTACTCCCTTGTTCTGTGTGATTTTGGTTTAACCACCTGGAGTTTTAATTATGTCGACCGCAGGTATGATCAAGGTCTCAGCTGGGTGTCCTACCTTTGATGGTACGGACTACCCCTACTGGAAAAACAAGATGCGAATGCATGTTGAGGCAATTGACAACAATCTCTGGTATGTTGTGGAAAATGGTGTTCCCTCTGTCTCACCCTCACTAAACTCTGCCGATGTGAAGAGATTCAAGCAACTCGATTCTCAAGCGAAGAATATCATATGTGGCCATCTG
Source organism: Aegilops bicornis (assembly GCA_021605145.1). NCBI lineage: Eukaryota > Viridiplantae > Streptophyta > Magnoliopsida > Poales > Poaceae > Aegilops > Aegilops bicornis. The sequence continues at coordinate 113,391,927 of CM038672.1, forward strand.
AGCAAAGGACAGTATGGAAGAGTGAGTGCTTTGGAAACTGCTAAGCTCATCTGGGACAGCTGTCCAAAGTAAATGAAGGAGTCTCAACTCAGCGTGACTCTCGAGTTGATGTTCTTCGCAATCTCTTCAACCGCTTCAAAAGACTCGACAATGAAAATGTTCAACAAACCTTCGATCGCCTCACTGACATCTCAAATGAGCTTCAAGCGCTTGGTGCCACTGACATCACCGACCATGAGGTGGTGAAGAAATTGTTGAGATCGCTTGATTCCTCATTTCATACTCTGGCACTAATGATACAAGAACGTGCAGACTACAAGTCACTTGATCCAGCTGATATCCTCGAGAGGCTAAATACTCATGAGTTCCAGCTTGCTGAAAAGAGAGATCTCTATGGTTCTAGCTATGGAAAATCACGTGCCACAAGGCCAAGGTCAGGTCTCAATCGATTGTGAAGACTCGTAGTAGCCTTGGTGACCTCAAGAATTGAGCGAGGAGCTAGCACCGCTCGTGAAGAAGTTCCGTAAGTTCTCAAGACGTGGTCGCTTTGGAAAATCCTCAAGGAGCAGTGATTCCTCATCCAAAGGACTATAAGATAAGACTATGCCACAAATGCAAGAAACCTGGTCACTACATTCAAGATTGTCCTCGGTGGGAAAAGGAATTAAAGAAGAAGAAATACAAGGATTACAGTTACGATGATGCCAAGAAGAAGAAGAAATCGTCAACCTCTACATCATCAAAATCCTCAAAGTCTTCATCTCCCAAGAAGAGCAGCTCCCAGAAGGCTCGGGCATTCATTGGCAAGGAAATGGACTCTGAAGCTGAATCTGAGGACCATGAGGAAGAGGAGGCATCTGAGGAGTCCGAGTCGGGTGTGGCGAGTCTGGCTCTCGCTCGCATTCGTCAAGAAGTCCATCTTCAACTCAAGAAACCGACCTCACCAACAAAGATGATGAAGATAGTGATGACTACGCTCCCACCTATTGCTTCATGGCAAAGGGTGCCAAGGTACTCAAATATACCTCCTCCTGAATCTAGTGAAAATGAATCGATGAAGATCTCAAGCCCAGCTACTCTAAACTTGCTAAGATTGTCAGGAACAACAAAGGGCTTTTGAAAAGGTTCAAAACATGCTAGATAAAAGTGATGATATGTTGGGTGAAGAAATGGATCGCACTAAAGCCTCGATCGAAAATCTTCGTAAACTTCAGCCTAGGTTTGACAGCCTTCAAGGTCATCATAACACTCTCTTGTCTCGATCATGAGAAACTCTCTTATGAATTTCTTCAAAGAAAGCAAGATCTTGAGAAGCTAAGAGTGAGTTATGAAGATCTTCGTAAGGAGCGCGATTCATTACTTGCTCAACAAATCAAGCTGCTCAGAAGAATTTGTTCCTCCCTCGCTTAAAGTGCATTGAACGTGAATCTCCTAATTCTTCACCAATGTTCAAATGCTTCAACTGTTACAAATTCTTCACCTGCCTCTGCTATCACTAATTCCTCATCCGAGGACATTGCTAGTATCACCGACGATGCAGTGGTTGAAGGAATTGTACATGACAGCATGTACAAAAGCCTCAAAGGGCATCGACTCTTTGTGATGTGCTTAAAAAGTAGATCCTCAACAGGAACCCTAGGAAAGAGGGTATTGCCTTTGAGAGGAAACTCAATGCTGATGGAACATATTGGAAGCCTTAGCAGTACCCCAAAACCTCATGGGTTGCTGCAAAGGGACCTCCAGTTGATACATCTAACTTATTTGGCTTTACATGTGAATCTCCTCATTCTTCTGATGAGTCATTTGACTCCAACTATAAACTGTTCAAAAATCGTAATGGTGAAGTATTTGCTAGATATGTTGGCACTAACTGCAGGAACGGTTCCCCTATGAAGAAAATCTGGGTTCCCAAGAAGTGCCTTGAAAGTCTTCAGGTGAATGTCCTCATGACACCACCTGTGAAGAATAGGAACCCCAGGTCAAAATATTCATATGTACCAAATTCTTCATATGGATCCAAGTCCTCACACGGACCAAAGTCCTCATATGATTATCATCATGCTAACAACTCTGTTTCGCAGGGTAGAGCTAAGGGCTATGAATATGTGCATTATTCTTCAAACCAATATGTTCATAAGTCCTCTAAGAATTTCTCTGCTTATTCATATGCTTACCCTAACCTCTCTTATGTGAAACAAAATGGATTGGCCTCTATGCCACCATTCTCATATGGAGCTTGCAGAGTGATGAACTCTTTGCCACCCCTTCAGATGTGGGTGGTGAAGAAAAAGAACTAATTTCCTCTACAGGGTCAGGTCTCCAGACGTGCTTTAACGTCTGAAGAATTTGCTGGGGACCTGACAACATTGCCTGAAAGGACGCAGGCTAATCATGAAGAAATGAACTTTCATTTCACACGTCCTCATACTGCTATATCTGCTTTATCGCTTGATGAAATTCATCTGATGAAATTGATATCATATTCATCACTGATGAAGTATATGAGATCGTAAGTTGCACTAATTCATCTGCAGGATGATCAACCCAAAGCAAATGAGTGGGTCCTCGATAGTGGATGTAGTGACCCGACCTCAGACGGTCAAGCCTCTGTGTATCCGTGCCATCCCTGGATCAGTATGCTGGCACACACAGACATCAATGTATATATCAAAGTGCAATCACATGTATAAATAACGTAAAACTGATATATACCTCATAAGTCTCAGCGGAAACAAGTAATCGGGTGTGGAGTCCCATCAACGCCATCGGTAGGTTGAGTGTAGACCGTAACCCTGCACTGCATTTTACTCGTTTGAAGAAAGTATCTGCAACATGATACGTTGCAGCCGTGTAGGTCAAGACATTGAATGTACCGCAAGATCACAACATGAGAAAAACAGATGATAAAACTATACTATATGCAATATGGCTTTGTGGCTCGTGTCTCGAGTTTTGTTTTGCATAAAAGCTGGTTTTATTTCCCTACATCAAAGGAATAACGGAGTCTGTACTATGGAGTTTTCTATCATGACATGGTTCCGCCAACCGATGTCTCATAGCCCAAATCATCATAAGTTGCCCACAATTAAGTTATCAGTCCGGTGTTGAGAGTTCCGAGATAGATCCAAGTCCAGATGCTCAAATTGTCCGTGAATCGGGACACGGCTAATCGATTAGGTTTTAACCCTCTGCAGAGGTTTGTACACTTTACCCGCAAGATTCGATCCCTCTTTTACGTTCTCGCACTTCGTGGTGTTTGAGAACAAGACGACCAAACATGGTCTTCCGAAGAGTTCCTCGACCACCGTCCGGTGCTCATCCAATCCTACCGTAGTTCTACATCCGCTAGCACCGTCCCAGCCAGAGTCACAACTAAGGTCAACCAAGCGAGCCCATAGTGACTTGCGGTTGCACAGTAAGCTTCCGGGCATGAAGTATTCTTCCGTCTCTTTGAGTCCTGGGTGAAGCTTTCCGCAAGATGTCATGGCGCTTCTCCATGCATCCCGCCATCCACTAGTTTCTCCAGGTGCCCACAACCATCCTTCACCCAAGAGTGTGTATTGAATTCTTGTCTCGAGTCTTGAAGTCTTGAGGCGTTGAAGATGCAGTCCTTGCAGATGCCATCATGGATTTGTCGTCATTGACGTAGAGTCGTCCATTCTCACACCACTCACGAGCACTCATACCAAACCTCGTCTACTATAGCGTAGCACAAAAATAAATAACGTCCCGGGCTTGGTAACAGGGTGATGGGTTCCTACCTCATGCATACTACTCAACTACAAGAATTCAATATCACTACTGGAGGGTTGTTGCAAAGATGTCACTAAACGCAATAAAACATAGGTATGAAAGCATGGTCAAAGTGAACTTGCAGTATTACTTGATGAAGATAACAACGTCGGAAAATGACTTGGTAGAACTAATCGTCACTCCGTTAAAAATCTATATAGTCAAACATAGCATTCACATAAGCAAACATCCTAGCAAACAATTTTAGCACTCGAAATAACAATCAAAACAACAAAGAAAATCGATAATAAAACTCAAACAAAATCAAAAGAAACTTCAAATAAAACTACAAAGAAAAACTACTAACGAAGATCTATGACTTTGCTACAAACATCTAATATAGTTTTGCCCGACGTAAAAACTTAACAACAATTAAAACACTAAACTAATAAATTAACAGAAAATAAAATGTAAAATAACTAATTTAACAGAAAGTATTTTCATAAAACTTTATTTGCAAAAAGAAAAAAAAGGCTTTCATAAAACTCTAACTATGACCTATACAAGTTTTCATACAAAACTAACAAAATAAATTTTTAAAATAAGAATAAAACTGTCTATAGTCCAATAACAGAAACGAAACTAAATTTGTCAAAAGTGATAGAAAGAAATAGTTTAAAAACAATTAAAACTATAAAGAAAAGGTTAAAACAAAAGTAGAACTAAAACAGTACTGTTTTGCCTAAAAATCTAATTTAAAATAAATTAAAATAAATAACTATATGCTACTAGATAAACCAAACAATAACAAAACAGTAGCAAAAAGAATCAATCAAAAATATTTTATAAAACTCAAGATCCGGCCAAAATAGTGATTTGAACAAATTTCATCAAACTAAAATTTACACTACTAAAATTTGAAAACTAAGTACACAAACAGAAACTTCCACAAATTTGTGACACAATGCAAAAAGAATCACTCAATTTGGATATAAAACATAAAAATTATAAGTAATCTCAAATTGAAACTATTTCTGTTTTTAAAACAGAAACGAAAAAAAACATCGGGCGCTAGCTACGTGGCCTACTGCTACCGGGCCAGGGAGGTGGGCGATCCGAACTATCTAGCGCTCGGTTGTAAAATAAGAAAAACGCGTACGGGCTAAAACAGAAAGACCGATCGGCTAAACCGACTAGACCTGAACCGATCTAAACCGTAATAATAACCGTAACAAACCGGAACTACACCAATCTAATTAAAAAAACGTAACCGTTCGTTAGATCTAATCTACGCTGTCAATAACAGATCGGACGGTGGAGGTTGCTTACAGCGGTGAGGCGACTCCGGCGAGGTCGTCGTCGGCGGTGACGGCTCGGACATCGGTGGCGGTGGCGCTCCGGTCGTCGATGATGAAGATGGAGGGGTCGGGGCGATGTAATGGGCGACGACGAGTCCAACGGTGGGCGTGGGGTCGGAGGAGATGGTCGGAGGCGGTCGACGGCGAGCTCGAGGCGGTGGATGGCGTCGGTGATCAACGGCGATGGAGATTCGGTGGTTTTGAGACTCAGGCGAGTTGTTGGGAAGGTGTAGTCGATGGAGGGGATCACGATGGTGGTGGCGGCAGGTCTCGGGGAGGTCGGAGGCGGGCTCTAGGGCATCAATGGTGCGACGGCGGTGCTCGGCTCCAGCGAGAGATTACGGGCGAGGCAAAGGGTTTCGGCGAGGGGAAAGGATGGGAACGGGTCGAGGGGAGGAGTATATATAGGGGGAAGAGACTTGGAGCAGGGGGTGAGTCGGGGAGAGGATCCCGCGATCTCCGGGATACGGCGGCGGCGGCGCGATCCTGCTGCGGCGCTTGCGTGCGGAGGAGGAAGAAGATGGTGGGGTCCGCTGTCAGCGGGTGCGGGAGCGAGGGGGAGTGCGGGCGATCGACCCGAAGGGGTTTCGGGCGTGGGCGCCATTCTTTGGGCCAGGCCACCGTGGGCAGTGGGAGAGAGAGATGGGCCTCGGGCGTCTTGGCGGCAGACTCTTGGCTTCGGCTCATTCTTGGGCCGCGTCGGGTGGCTGGCTGGGCCGCGTCTGCCTGGTTAGCTCGGGGGTTTCATTCATTTATTTATTTTTGAAAATCACAGATAGAGAGAACTAAATATAGAGAAAACTATATTATTTTTATATACGACATATATCTATCAATAAAATCAGAAAATAAATAAATCCTACACCGTGTACATTTTTCCAGAGGAAAAATCCAAACTTAAGGAAAACATTTTTTTTATATATAAATTCCAAATAAACTCCAATTTGAATTCAAAAACTTTTGGCATTAATTTCTCCTGATGTTTTTTTTGGAGTGTCATGTTAGCTCCTCTCATACTTTTAAACAAGTATTTGTCAGGGGTATATGAAATAAATTTCGAATGCCAAGTTGAATCCAAATTCAAGTAAAATTCAAATGTCTCTGAAATTTCCAAATGCCACTCAATTTCACACAATCAGTCACACAACAATCAAACAAACAATCGTAAATATTTATTTAATATAACATTCCAAAATTTAGAATTTTGGGATGTTACAAACCTACCACACTTAAAATGAATCTCGTCCTCGAGATTCGAAGAGGCTAGCAAGAAAGGTTAGGGTTTGGGGGTTTTCTAGCAAATCCATCAATCGGAATAGTCTAGTGTGCTACCACACTTAAAAAGCAGGGTTATGGTTCCAACAGATCTTATGTACTCTATCCTTAGTGTGAACACTATCGGTCTTCTCACATCTTTGGAGTAACTCCTACACGGGCTCTTCTAGTAGGGCATAACCTTTTCCTCAAACTCGTGTCCTTTCATCCTGGTGAGGTTCTTTTGAGACTGGTCTTCTTAGCGACAGTGTCTGCCGCCAATACTAAACAACTATCGAGATCTCATGGTGGTCAATAATCTATGGTTTGTCCTGCAGAAAGCGGTGCAGGCTGAATCTCACCGTATAACCTACGATTGGCAACGGTTGCCTGTACATGGATCAATCATCCTACCATTCTAAGGTTTAAACAAAGTTTTGACATCGTCGTCTCTCTAATATGGTTAAGTCACTCAGATTTACCAATCCAAATAGTATGTGCGAATGATACGAGTAAGTCGGTATGGTGATCAATCCATTCCGCACCCAGATCATTACCCTGTATAAGGTTTAGCGAATCTCGTATTTCTAACACTCGGGCATCCTCACAAGCGTTGCAGAATTTCTCTTCTCAACGAACTTAGTTCGGATAATTCCATTGATTCTGCAAGCTGAACAAAACATCTATCGTTACTTCACCACTCTCAAGTTTTTGCGTAACCTCCTACAAAACATCTGCTGATCAAATCATAGCTTGTTCCAATATTTCTTCTTCCCAGGAATTCTTGATCCTTATTAATTTCCTGGGCCTGTGTGTTATGGGCCCACTTCAATACTTGCACAACTTGAACTCATTGTGGGAGTTAAAATTTTTCCATATTCCAACATTACACCTCCATTTAAATCCAATAATACTTCATTCCTTCATATCCAACACACCGAAAACAAAACTCCTCGGCGGGATACATTCTTCATTTCCATAGATCTGGTGTTCTCATAGGGTACTACCACCCTTAAAGTGCAATGCACAATTTCATCCATAGACCATATTTCTCATATCCTCGAAAATGGTCAAAATCTTTGTTCATAGAGTAACAACTCAAAAAAAAATCCACGTATGAAATCATGACACATTAACTTTATTGATTTCATGAATTCATTACAATATCCAAGACTTTCATTACATAAATTCAACTCCATATCCTTATGGAAACAATTGCTTCCTACTACACTTATTACAAATATCAAAATTCCAACTACTCAGCTCCAGCTTTCATCTTGTCGGGACATTTAGTAGCATAATGTCCTGCTTCCTTGCAGAGAAAACAAATGACTTCTGACATGTCTCGGGGCTTCTTTGTGATTATGTAGGCTCCTTGGGTTATAGGCTTCTTTTCTGGACATTTACTAGCGTAATGACCTAAATCCTTGCACCTGTAACAAGTGATGTGACTCAGGTCCTTCTCTGCAGAAATTAGGTTGTTCTGGGGATGCCTTCGCTTTCTCTTCCTAGATTTCTCCGTAATGACCAGAGCTTCTATTTCCTGAGGGTCAAACTTCACTTCTGCTGTCGGGAAGTCTCTGAGATCCTCTTTGCTTTCCTTCGTGCAATACACTGATAAATGTCCTTCTTCCCCACATGAATAGCAGACTTGGGCGAAAAATCTGTTTAGGCCTTCACCATCAGGGTCTTCAATAACTTCCTTCATCACAGATTCTTCTAAATTTCCCCTGAAGGCTTCTTTCTGTTGCTTGGTAATTTCTTGTACCTTGGGGTAAAAGTGACATTGAGCAGGGTAGTGCGTGGTTCCTTCACAAAGGAAACAAGTAACCTGCCCAGTCGGGCATTCTTCCTCTGGGTGATTTTCCTCACAATAAGGGCATCCATCCTTGTGCTCTTCATTGGTGTATCCTATTTCTCCGCAAATCTTGCAGGCACAAGGTTTCTTCTTCGGGTTATCATAGTGCTTCCGAATAAGGCGTGATCTCAACAGGGTCTTTTTGAATTCCTCCCAAGTTCTTGCTCCATTACGTCCTTGTATGGCTTGATGCATTTTCCACCAGATTGCAGCACTCTCGGTAAAATGCTGAAGAGCATATGGAACCTCATACTTCCTTGCAATCCAATTTTTCTTGAGTTGATTCTCCATGTTTTGAATCCATAGCTCTGCCTCCAACTGAGTCATCGGTCCAGAGAATACCAGTCCTTCTTCATTCATCATCTATTGGCTCCAAGGGTTTTAGGGTGAGATAAGAGAGAGCTGGATAGAGAGAGATACACACAATACAAACAATAGTTTTGAAGAAACGAGTTTTATTTTGGGGCTGTCCGAAAACATCAAACAAATGACAGCTCACAAATCATCACATCTAACGTAGGTGTATAACAGGGGTTTGGTCTCTAAAGGTCAAATAATTCTTCAAGAACTTCAAATTCTTCAAGTCTTCAGAGTCTTCAATTGTTGCAGCTGCAATTCTTCCAACGCATGGTGAAATCCTGTTTACTCTGAAATGGCCATCGGTTGTCCGATATCTTTAATTCTTGGAGTGACTTGATTGATCTTCCGTGTGGTCAAAAGGAAAGGTGTATATTCTAACTATTTGAGGTCGAGGGACTACTTGATAAAATCGGAAAGACGAGAAGTAAAGGATCCTTTTGAAAATAAAGTTTTAGAGATATTCTATCCTAGGGCTTTCCGGTTTCTAGGGTCACGTCCCTACGATCAACATGTGCTCGATACCATATCTATAGCGACCCGACCTCGGGACGGTCAAGCCTACGTGTATCCGTGCCATCCACGGATCAAGTATCCGCACACACAAGACATCAATGTATATATCAAAGTGCAATCACATGTATAAATAATGTAAAACAGATATATACCTCATAAGTCTCGTGAAACAAGTAATCGGGTGTGGAGTCCCATCAACGCCATCGGTAGGTTGAGTGTAGACCGTAACCTGCATCTGCACTCTTACTCGTCGGAAGAAATTATCTTCAACATGATACGTTGCAGCCCGTGTAGGTCGATTACATTGAATGTACCGCAAGATCACAACATGAGAAAACAGATGATAAAACTATACTATATGCAATATGGCTTTGTGGCTCTGTGTCTGAGTTTTGTTTTGCATAAAAGCTGGTTTTATTTCCCTACATCAAAGGAATAACTGGAGTCTGTACTATGGAGTTTTCTATCATGACATGGTTCCGCCAACCGATGTCTCATAGCCCAAATCATCATAAGTTGCCCACGATTAAGTTATCAGTCCGGTGTTGAGAGTTCCGAGATAGATCCAAGTCCGGATGCTCAAATTGTCCGTAATCGGGACACGGCTAATCGATTAGGTTTTAACCCTCTGCAGAGGTTTGTACACTTTACCCGCAAGATTCGATCCCTCTTTTTACATTCTCGCACTTCAGGGTGTTTAAGAACAAGACGACCGAAACATGGTCTTCCGAAGAGTTCCTCTGACCACTGTCCGGTGCTCATCCAATCCTACCATAGTTCTACATCTGCTAGCACCGTCCCAGCCAGAGTCACAACTAAGGTCAACCAAGCCGAGCCCATAGTGACTTGCGGTTGCACAGTAAGCTTCCGGGCATGAAGTATTCTTACATCTCTTTGAGTCTGGGTGAAGCTTTCCGCAAGATGTCATGGCGCTTCTCCATGCATCCCGGCCATCCACTGGTTTCTCCAGGTGCCCGTCAACCATCCTTCACCCAAGATCTTGTGTATTGAATTCTTGTCTCGAGTATTGAAGTCTTGAGGCCTTGAAGATGCAGTCCTTGCAGATGCCATCATGGATTTGTCGTCATTGACGTAGAGTCGTCCATTCTCACACCACTCACGAGCACTCATACCAAACCTCGTCTACTATAGCGTAGCACAAAAATAAATAACGTCCCGGGCTTGGTAATAGGGTGATGGATTCCTACCTCATGCATACTACTCAACTACAAGAATTCAATATCACTACTGGAGGGTTGTTGCAAAGATGTCACTAAATGCAATAAAACATAGGTATGAAAGCATGGTCAAAGTGAACTTGCACGGTATTACTTGATGAAGATAACAACGCTGTCGAGAAAATGACTTGGTAGAACTAATCGTCACTCCGTTAAAAATCTATATAGTCAAACATAGCATTCACATAAGCAAACATCCTAGCAAACAATTTTAGCACTCAAATAACAATCAAAACAACAAAGAAAATCGATAATAAAACTCAAACAAAATCAAAAGAAACTTCAAATAAAACTACAAAGAAAAACTACTAACGAAGATCTATGACTTTGCTACAAACATCTAATATAGTTTTGCCGTAAGTAAAAACTTAACAACAATTAAAACACTAAACTAATAAATTAACAGAAAATAAAATGTAAAATAACTAATCTAACAGAAAGTATTTTTCATAAAAATTTATTTGCAAAAAAAAGGCTTTCATAAAACTCTAACTATGACCTATACAAGTTTTCATACAAAACTAACAAAATAAATTTTTAAAATAAGAATAAAATTGTTTACAGTTCAATAACAGAAAGCGAAACTAAATTTGTCAAAAGTGATAGAAATAAATAGTTTAAAAACAATTAAAACTATAAAGAAAACGTTAAAACAAAAGTAGAACTAAAACATTACTGTTTTGCAAAAAACTCTAATTTAAAATAAATTAAAATAAATAACTATATGCTACTAGATAAACCAAACAATAACAAAACAGTAGCAAAAAGAATCAATCAAAAATATTTTATAAAACTCAAGATACGGCCAAAATAGCGATTTGAACAAATTTCATCAAACTAAAATTTACACTACTCAAATTTTAAAACTAAGTACACAAACAGAAACTTCCACAAATTTGTGACACAATGCAAAAAGAATCACTCAATTTGGATATAAAACATAAAAATTATAAGTAATCTCAATTTGAAACTGTTTCTGTTTTTAAAACAGAAACGAAAAAAAAAACATCGGGCGCTAGCTACGTGGCCTACTGCTACCGGGCTAGGGAGGTGGGCGATCTGAACTATCTAGCGCTCGGTTGTAAAATAACAAAAACGCGTACGGGCTAAAACAGAAAGACCGATCGGCTAAACCGACTAGACCTGAACCGATCTAAACCGTAATAATAACCGTAACAAACCGGAACTACACCAATGCAATTAAAAAAACGTAACCGTTCGTTAGATCTAATCTACGTTGCCAATAACAGATCAGACGGTGGAGGTTGCTTACAGCGGTGAGGCGACTCCGGCGAGGTCGTCGTCGGCGGTGATGGCTCGGACATCGGTGGCAGTGGCGCTCCGGTCGTCGATGATGAAGATGGAGGGGTCGGGGCGATGTAGCGGGCGACGACGAGTCCAACGGTGGTCATGCGGTCGGAGGATATGGTCGGAGGCGGTCGACGGCGAGCTCGAGGCGGCGGATGGCGTCGGTGATCAACGGCGATGGCGATTCGGTGGTTTTGAGGCTCAGGCGAGTTGTTGGGAAGGTTTAATCGATGGAGGGGATCACGATGGTGGTGGCGGCAGGTCTCGGGGAGGCCGGAGGCGGGCTCTAGGGCATCAATGGTGCGGCGGCGGTGCTCGGCTCCGGCGAGAGATTACGGGCGAGGCAAAGGGTTTCGGCGAGGGGAAAGGATGGGAACGGGTCGAGGGGAGGAGTATATATAGGGGGAAGAGACTTGGAGCAGGGGGTGAGTCGGGGAGAGGATCCCGCGATCTCCGGATACGGCGGCGTCGGCGCGATCCTGCTGTGGCGCTTGCATGCGGAGGAGGAAGAAGATGGTGGGGTCCATTGTCGGGTGCGAGGGGAGTCTTGAGCGATCGATCCGAAGGGGTTTCGGGCGTGGGCGCCTTGCTGTTGGGCCAGCTGGGCCGTGGGCCGGTGGGAGAGAGATGGGCCTCGGGCGTCTGTGGCAGACTCTTGACTCGGCTCGGCTCTTTGGGCCGCGTCGGGTGGCTGGCTGGGCCGCGTCGGCCTGGCTAGCTCGGGGGTTTCATTTATTTATTTATTTTTGAAAATCACGGAGAGAGAAAACTAAATATAGAGAAAACTATATTATTTTTATATACGACATATATCTATCAATAAAATCGGAAAAAAAAAATCCTACACCGTGTACATTTTTCCAGAGGAAAAATCCAAACTTAAGGAAAACATTTTTTTATATATAAATTCCAAATAAACTCCAATTTGAATTCAAAAACTTTTGGCATTAATTTCTCCTGACTTTTTTTTGGAGTGTCATGTTAGCTCCTCTCATACTTTTAAACAAGTATTTGTCAGGGGTATATGAAATAAATTTCGAATGCCAAGTTGAATCCAAATTCAAGTAAAATTCAAATGTCTCTGAAATTTCCAAATGCCACTCAATTTCACACAATCAGTCACACAACAATCAAACAAACAATCGTAAATATTTATTTAATATAACATTCCAAAATTTAGAATTTTGGGATGTTACAGTGGACGTACAAATCACATGACTGGTGACAAGAACCTATTGATGGATGCTCCCTTATCACCGTCACATCTGAAGCATATCATCTTTGCTGACAAAGGCAAAAGTCAGGTATTGGGTCTTGTTAAGGTTGCGATCTCTAAGGACATTCACATGGACAAAGTCATGCTTGTTAAGTCCTTAGGATACAACCTCATGTTAGTCTCAATGCTTTGTGATCTTGATATGGTTGTTGTCTTTGGCAAGTATCGTTGTGTTGTGATTATGGAAGCTGACAATTCCAAAGTCTTCGAAGGCTTTAGGAGAGGAGACTTGTATATTGTTGATTTCTCTACAGGACCACAACCAGCCGTGTGTCTACTTGCAAAAGCTTCGTATAGGCTGGCTATGGCATCGACGACTTGGTCACGCAGGCATGAGGAATTTACTGCACGCTTGCGAAGAAGAAGCATGTCATTGGCATTGAGAATGTCAAATTCCTCAAGGATCACTTGTGTGGAGCCTGTGAAGCTGGAAAAATGACCAAGGCCAAACATCCAAATAAGACTATCATGACCACTACTCGTCCATTCAATTGCTTCACATGGACCTCTTTGGTCCTAATCATTACTCAGCAGTCACTAATGATGCATCTCTATATGGCTTTGTTATTGTTGATGATTACTCTCGTTACACATGGGTACACATTGTTACTTACAAACATGAAGTGCAGGAAGTCTTCAAACGATTTTCCTCGAGGGCTTCAACCAACTTTGGTGTGAAGATCAAGCACATCAGGAGTGACAATGGGACTGAGTTCAAGAATTCTAGTCTTGATGACTATCTTGATGAACTTGGTATTACTCATGAGTTATCTGCTCCCTATACTCCTCAGCAAAATGGCGTCGTGGAGCGCAAGAACAGAACTCTTGTTGAGATGGCTCGCACTATGCTTGATGAATACAAAACGGCTCGTCGTTTTTGGATTGATGCAATTGATACCGCGTGCCACATCATCAACAGACTATATCTTCACAAATTCTTCAAGAAGACTGCCTATGAACTCCTCACTGACAAGAAACCCGATGTGAGTTACTTCAAAGTCTTCGATGCTAAATGTTGGATTAGAGATCCTCATCACAATGCTAAATTTGCACCGAAAGCACATGAAGGTTTTATGCTTGGTTATGGAAAGGACTCGCACACCTACAGAGTCTTCAACAATGTTCTTTACAAGATTGTTGAAACTGTAGATGTGCGGTTCGATGAAACTAATGGCTCGCAAAGAGAGCACCTACCTTCTGTGATAGATGAACCAACGCCTGATGAATCTATCAAGTTCAAGGCAACTGAGGATGTAATTCCTACTGAAGAATCTGCTGAAGAATTCATTCCTGAATGCGAAGAACGTCGAGCTGATGCACCTGAAGATAATCTTTGAAGAAAATGGTCTTTCAAGAAAATGCTGATCAAATTCCTCGACGACAACCAGCTCATCCTCGTGTTGCAAAAGAAGTGCAAGTTGAAAATATCATTGATGACATTGAAGCACCAGGTCCTCTCACACGCTCAAAAGCTTCACATTTATCTAACTTTTGTGGGCACTATGCTTTTGTCTCTATCACAGAGCCCACTAAGGTAGATGAAGCATTTCTGGAGCCTGAGTGGATTCAGGCCATGCAAGAAGAATTACATCAGTTCGAGCTCAACAATGTTTGGGAACTGGTCAAACATCCAGATCCTCGCAAGCAAAATATCATTGGAACAAAGTGGATCTACCGCAACAAGCAAGATGAAAATGGCCTTGTGGTGAGGAATAAGTCATGACTTGTAGCTCAAGGCTACACACAGGTTGAAGGAATTGATTTCGATGAAACTTTTGCACCTGTTGCTAGACTTGAGGCTATTCGCATATTGCTTGCTTATGCTAACCATCATAATATCACTTTATATCAAATGGATGTGAAAAGTGCATTCCTCAATGGTAAGCTTGAGGAAGAAGTATATGTTGCTCAACCCCTGTGTTTTGAAGATCCAAAGAATCCCGACAAAGTCTTCAGACTCAACAAGGCCCTCTATGGCCTCAAACAGGCCCCAGGCGTGGTATGATACATTGAAGGAATTCTTTGTGAAGAATGGCTTCACACCGGTTCACTCGACCCTACTCTCTTTACTAAATCTTATGATGGTGAACTGTTTGTGTGCCAAATATATGTTGATGATATTATCTTTGGCTGTCTTGACCAACGTTATAGTGATGAATTTGCCTATATGATGAGTGAAGAATATCAAATGTCTATGATGGGAGAGTTGAAATTCTTCTTAGGTCTTCAAATTCACAACAGCGCAATGGCATATTCATATCTCAGAGAAATACCTCAAAGATGTTCGAGGAAATTCGGCATGCAAGATTGCAAAGGAGTCAAAATTCCTATGCCCACAAATGGCCACCTATGCATCGATGAAAATGGTATTGACTTGATCACAAGGTATACCGCTCCATGATTGGTTCTTTATTGTACTTATGTGCATCTAGGCCAGATATAATGCTTAGTGTTTGCATGTGTGCGGATTTCAAGCTACACCAAAGGAATCACACCATAAGGCTGTGAAGCATATTCTTCGATATCTAGCTCACACACCAACACTAGGATTATGGTACCCCAAGGGCTCTACGTTTGATCTCATTGGATATTCTGACTCTGACTATGCTGGTGATCGTGTGGACCGCAAGTCAACATCTGGTACTTGTCATTTCCTCGGACGATCTTTAGTCTGTTGGTCCTCGAATAAACAGAACTGTGTATCACTGTCTACTACGGAAGCTGAGTACATTGCTGCTGGCTCTTCTTTGTGCTCAATTGCTGTGGATGAAGCAAACTCTCAAGGACTACGGCATCAACGTGAAGAATGTGCCTCTCATCTGTGACAATGAGAGTGCCATCAAGATTGCTCACAACCCAGCTTCAGCACTCGAAGACAAAGCACATTCAGATTCGTCATCATTTTCTTCGTGATCATGTGTTGAAGGCGACATCTCCATCGAGCATGTGAAGACTCAAGAACAGCTAGCCGATATCTTCACAAAGCCCTTGGATGAGAAGAGATTTAGCAAGTTGCGGTGTGAGCTAAATATCTTAGAATCTTTGAATGTTCTTTGAAAAGGACACACATCCTGACACTTATGCAAAATTGATGACTTAGATGTACAACACATGAAGAAATGTTTTTCTTCCATCAATGAAGAATAACACTCTAAGTGTGAAGAAATTAATGAAGAATTTGATTCTCAGAACCCTACGACAATTATGCAGCGGTGTCTGAAACCATCATTCTTATACGGTGGGTCATGCCACCACCAAAGTTGAAAATCTTCAATTTGAGTTTTTCCTCAGTTTTGAAATTCTTCAGTTTTTAAAATTCTTCAACTTTGCAAAATCTTCACTGTTTCCGCTAAGTGAATGTGATCGGACCCTTCCCCCTCTATGCTATACTCAACCCAATCTATTCACAAATTCTTCATGTGTGTTCTATTTGAAACTCGTTCAAAATCTTCACTGTGTCCTTGTTAGCTGAAGAAATTGCGAACGAAACTTTTAACTTATCTTATCCAAATTTTCGGCTTTGCCGCTCAATCCGTTCCGCTACCTACGTTAGACTTATCAATTCACCCACGATCTAACAGGATCTCCACTTTTCAGTACGTGGGTGACACATGTCAAGCGAATGAGAAGGGTCGAGCACGTTATTCAAAATCTTGAGCGAACAGTTTTTCACCGTGGCTATATATACCCCCTCTCCCCTTCCTCACTTCCTTTACTCCGCTCGACCGCTCTCTCTCTCTCTCGCTCGAGCTTCTCAAACCCTAGCGCCGCCGCTACTCCATCGTCGCCGGTGAGGAAGAGCTTCACTGCCTCGACCTCGTCGCCGTCGTACTCGCGCCGACCGCGGAAATCTTCACTCCGCCCGTCAGTAGCTGTCTTCCTCCGCCGAGTTAGGGCGTGGGAGATCTGAATCGACAAACTTCTAATCTACACTTCTCGGTTAAATGCGTGTTCTTGATTCGGGTAATTAAAAGCTACTTTTATTACTCGCTTTGATTCTCAAACCTTCCTGAAAATCTTCAAATGTGTTTATTCTTCAAATCTTCACACATATGAACACCTCAAACGAAATACATTCTTGATTCGTTTCTCTAAGCAATGATTTTTCTTCAAGATTCCTCAGTTGTGTGGATCCTCGATCTATACAACTCTGGAACCTAAGACAAAGATCACTTAGTGAAAATTCTTCAAGGCTCCTCTGGTCAAATTCCTCAAACTAGTTCCTTTTTGAAAAACCTTCTGAGAACGCATATGACCTCTCAAAATTCCTCGCAACAATACTCTGTTCATAGGTACTCATGTCCACTGCTGAATCACTAGGTTCTCATCAACTTAACTCATTTGCAGCGTTCCTCAAAGAAAAGTTGCATACTTCTTCAGCGAATTCGATTGTTCAAATTCCTCAACTGAAGAATATGGCAGAAGGAAAGAAGCCACAGAAAGGAGGAAAGAGGCCTGAGGTCATGAAGGCTTTTGAAATACCTGAGGACATATACGCTGACTATTGCACACCTGATGAAGCCAAGTTTGGCAAGGAAAACAAAAATCAGCGCAAGGTGCGCATTCAGAGGATTGAAAGGAGATGGGCAAGGGAATGGAGGGAGTACAAGTATGTTACTCCAAAGTACACGAAGAAATTCGCACTGAATCCTCCATTCCCAAGAGCTCCATTGGCACTGCCAAGAAGTCGACCCCACCAGCATCAAGCGTGGTGAGGACTTTCTGAAGAATGGGCCAAGCGCCAAGCCAAGTTGGCGAGACAAGCCAAAGATGCACGTGAGGAAATTCAATGAAGACTACGCTCTGCTGCTGCCACCTGAGGCCCTGTTCAGCCCAGAAAATCAATGGCAAAGAAGCCAAGACAAGACAAGTGCTTCACCAACAGTGCCCTCATGGCCAAAATCCTCAGCAATGCCCTCACGGCAAGAATCTTCAATGCCCTCACGGCCAGTTCCTCATGCTGCTCCTGCTCCTCCCAAATCCTCAGCCCCTCCTCCAAAGTCCTCAGCAGCTCCTCCAAAGTCCTCAGCACCTGTGCATCTGGCCATGTGTCAAAGGACTGCAGGCATCTCTATTGCCTCTGGTGTCTCAGCAAGTTCCTCAGCTGCACCAAATTCTTCATCAGACCCCACTCTGCTGAAGAAAAAGGCAACTGCTGGACGAGGTCCTCGGCCAAGTCCGAAGAAGCATGTTGCCTTCCAAGTGCCATCTGATGATGAAGCTGATGATGATGAACTTGCAAAAATCATCAGAGACCGACAAGAAAGGGCCGCTAGAGCCAAAGGCACACCTGTGCCACTGCTTTTGGATCCTAGGGCGATCCTTGAATACATTGATCTATGGCACAAGGATCCGTGAGACACCTATGCCTGATTTTCATTTGACTCTGGACAAAGTCAGATGCTGACCCATTTAATCTCTGAAGAGAAATGGAAATTTGAGAAGGCAAGGCAGATCAAGAAGGCTCAGTTCAGGAAAGAGAAGTTCCTTAGGAAAAACGTTGTCAGAATGACAACTGAGGAACTCCTAAAGATCCAGTCTGAAATCAAAGCCCTCAGTGATAACTTTGATGCCTATTATAGTGATTGGCAAGGAGCCAAAGTCAGATTTGTCAATCTGACAAAGAAGTTCACAAATGTTGCAGCCCCATCGCAACAAGAAATTCCTTAGGCTAGAGCCTCTGCTCAGCCTGCTGAAGAACGTGCCAGCACCGCTGATGATTTTCATCCTGCTGAAGACAATGCTAGTTCTAGGGCTGATGACTCCATTCCAGCCGCTGAAGAAATTGCCAGGGCATCCACTAGTGGTGCGCCTGAAGAAACTGAAGAAGTAAGGGCAATCAGCATCGATTGCGCTGAGGAAATTCAACCAGATTCCTCGGCTCCTCCTGCGCCTACACCAACTCCAATCCTTCCATCTGCATCAGATGTGAAGAAGACCAAGGCTGCAGAGCGAGCTGCAGTGAAGAAAAGGAAAGCATCAGCTGCGTCAAATTCTTCGGCCCCGAAGAAGATGAAGCCAATGACCAGCTCATTTGAAAATCCAATTGATGCTGTTCCGATTTCCTCCATGCCATCAAAGGACCTTGTTCCTTTTGGTGAAGAATATGAGATCCCAAGCGGATCTGATGAAGAAAATCATTATGCTGCTTCATCAGAACAGATTGATGAAGAAATTGAAGTGGATGCAATCCCTTCAACACCAATCATTTCCTTGCCTATGCCACAGTTCACAGCTAAAGAGGCTGGTGTTGAGGAAATTGAAGACGAAGACGTGGATATTGGATGCACCACGCCTGTGATGAATGATAACTTTTGGGAAAGTCAGCATCCCAATTCTCCACTCTTCACCCCAATCCAACAAATTCCTCAGTCCCCTGCACCAACGGTTCAAATGGGCTCTAAAGAAACTCATCCCACCTCATCCGTGCATGAAGAAATTCCAGCCACTAGTCTTTGAAGAACCTCTTCTTCTTGATCCTATGAACACGCAGACCGCACATGAAGAGGAACCGTAAAATCCTCACCTGAAGAACCTGAGATTGCGATTCCTGAGGCAGTGATGCAACTCACTGACACTCCACTGCCAAAGCCAAAGAATCCATTCTCAACGAAGCAAAAGTTCAAGGCTGAAGATTTCTTCGGCGAGCATGTATTCTTCACTGACTACAACCCATATGACTCTGCTCGCATAAGGAAGAGGCATTTCTGGACTGCTAGTCAAGCCAACTTCTATTCCTCTGTGCTATTCAACAAAGACAAAGTCTTCGATCATGCACATATTCCTCACGTGGACATGGAATCTCTGCCAGGCTTGAGCCGGTCCTCGGTGTTCTTCACGATCTTTGGATTGCTGAATTTCTGCATTGACATCTGTGATTGGAATGAAGAACTCATTCTTCAATTCTATGCGACCGCACATCACCGGAGATTACGAAGATGTGAACTCATGGGTCTTGGATGGATGATGTAAAATACTCACTACAAGGCACCATCAACTGAATTGCTTCGTGCCCTCCCACTCAGTCCTGCCCTAGATGGTGCTCGTTGCATCTACAACGAACCTGAGCTTTCAAATCATTACATGCAAGTGCTAATGAAGCCTTTGAAGCCAAGGCAGGCACCACGAACCAAATTCTTCGTCAAGGAATTACTATATGTGCCTCGGACTGTCTATCGCATTCTGACGAAGACAATGAGTCCTATCAAAGGCCACGACTCAAATGATGAAGAAGTCGTTGGCATCATGAAGAATATACTTTTCAATATCATTCATGGCGTTCCCGTCAACTTCCATGATTTCTTCATGAGGACTCTGGCAAACATTGCTATGTCACCTTTTGAGCTGAAGCCTTATGCACCATAGATTATGAGGTTCATTAGGACAAGGTCTTCACTCAATTACAAGGCTGATACTCTGAACCACTGCAGCTACTTGCCTCCAATTGAAGTCCTCAAACGAACATTTTCCTCAGCTGATGACAAAGGCAAGGCAACTGCTGTGATAGATGAAGGCATTCGTCCATTGGTGGTCAATTTCGCAAGGCTGCATCCTACTCCACCAATGATGACTCTGCCACACATGACTCTGCCGCCAATACCTCAGCCAAGCAAAATCCTCAAGCCACAACACCGTGGTGATGGTGATCGTGAGTTACTCCTCAGTCTTCATCAGAAGGTTGATCGCAATCATAAATGGGTCAAGCGTCAGTTTGGTTCAATTCTTCACAACATGTTCTCAACACACAATGCAGTGAAGAAAAACCAATACTACCTCCATGAAACCTTCAACTGCATTCAGGCTGTTCTATCTCATCTCTCTACAGCAGAAGATCTGAAGAACATGGGTCTCAAGGAATAATTTGACTGGTCTGCACCTCCATCGAAGAAATTCAAGAAGGTCAAGGTTCCTTCCTTGGTGGCCAGCTCCTATTCTTCATCGCGCGACACTGATGAAAATGAAGACTTGGACGACACTGCGGCAGGCCCTACTACGACAACCGACCCCGACAAGACTGGCGTTCCTCCATCAACTTGAAATTCTTCAGGGGCGTTAGTCCTCAGTTTCGATCATTTTGGTCATTTGATGAAAAAGGGGGAGAAATTTGAGTTAGTCTTCAAGCGGGTCTATTATATGGGTGTTTTTTTTTTGCTAAGTTACAACTCTCGTTCTTCTGAAACTTTTATTGGATCCAGTTGTAATCTTAAACCCGATGGTGCTCTGATACTTTTGATGTGTTCCTCTGCATGCTTATTCCTCGTTATATGTTAATACACGCATGCTGAATTACATCAGTCACCATATTTCATCATGCATTTCAAATTCTTCATATTATATGTCAAATGCGTGTATGAATTACAAGATATAGGGGGAGATCTTCATGATTCAACTCTTCAAATGTACAATGCCTCAAAAGCAAATTCCTCACTATGCACATCTTCAGGGGGAGCTCTTCTATATCTTGCAATCAAATTCCTCAATATCAGTATTTACACTTCATATATTTATCCACGTTGAAAACTTAACCTATATTGTCATCAATCACCAAAAAGGGGAAGATTGTAAGTGCATCTAGTGCCCCTTAGTGATTTTGGTGTATTGAAGACTTATAGGTTAAGGGACTAATGTGTTTATGAGTGTACACAGGTCTATAAGTCTATGAGGAGTTTGATATTTACAGAGAAAGTCGACCCTTAAAATGAAGTTCTTCGATGAAGACTTTGGTATTCAAGACTTTCTGAAGACTTTGAAAGTGAAGAAATTGGTGTGACCTTGAAGACTTAGTATTCATTTGAGGAACATGAAGCGTGAAGACTTTTGTTTTCGTAGTTTCAATTTCTCTTTCTTGAATCACAGGAAACACCGTACTGTTAAAGGGGGTCGAGGAAATACTAAGGAAAAATTTCCATGTGATGCTCAACTCAAAATCCTACACCTACCAATCCCTTCGAGTGAAGCCTTTGGAAATCTCATACAGTTCAGTCAATTTCTTGATGTGAGACGAAGTTCTTCCGTCTCTGAGGAATTTGTTCTAACCGAGGATTTAGGAATTCGCCAAAGTGTGGATTGCCTACAGTGAGGAACATGATAGCCCCGAGGAATTTGAGAGTCAAATTTCCGATCGTTCTTTGTCTTCTTGGCATGACTTTCCCAAAATATCTTATCTACCTAACGGTCATATCATTGAAGGGCATTTATGTCTTATCATGTCGGGCTGCTCCCTAGGCTATAAATAGCCGCCCCCTACAACCACTAGCTGGTTGGCTTGCTCCGAGAGAACTTGACACTTGTCATTTGAGAGCAACCCATCCTCTGAGGACTTTGAGCGAAAATCATCGAGTGAGGAAAATCCAAAACCAACCCCTACAAACCCAAAGTGATTGAGCATCATCAAGAGATTGATCTGCGTGGATCCAACGCTTGTTACCTTTGAAGGCGTGCTTCTTCAGACGGTTAGGCGTCATGGTCTAGAGCATCCAAGAAGAATTGTGGATCGCCGAACGACCAAGTCTGTGAAGGTTTGGAAGTCGCTGAAGACTTACCACGAGTGATTGGACGAGGTCTGTGTGACCTTAGTTCAAGGATAATCTGGTGAGGACTTGGTGTCCTGAGCTGCGTGCTTTCGGCCGATCTGGGTTTCGGGACTGTGTGTCCTCGAGTTTAAATACTCGGCCGCTCCAACAGACGCATACAACCGAGGGCAAAGCTTGGAACTGGTCTACCAAATCATTGTCTTCACCAACCTTACTTGTTCTATTTCCTCAACTCTTTCATTTCCTCATAAGCATGTTGAGTGTTTGTTCATATCTGTGTTTGAAGACTTTGGTGAAGACTTCCTCAATTTCCTCAGTTCAATTTCTTGATCGGTTTATCTTCACCTTGTGTTATCCTGTGTTTACGCTTCTGTACCACTGTGATTGTCTTCATTTCATCATGTTGACCATGCCCGCATTCATTATGCTTACTTCTGAGTACTTATTCCGCTGCAAGTAGTTCTTCGCTTAGGAATTTCCTCACCAGCAAATTCCTCAGTGAAGATTTCATAAAAATCGCCTATTCACCCCCCCTCTAGTCGATAGAACGCACTTTCACTGGCGCCCGAGGGAACGGGCCCAGAATGTCCAGCCCCCAAACTGCGAATGGCCATGAGAGGGGTATAGTTTGCAGACCTCCCGCCGGCTGATGGATCTGCTTGGCATGAAATTGGCAGGCCTCGCAAGCCTTTACCAGCTCAACCGCGTCAGCCGAAGGCCAGGGCCAAGAGAACCTGGCCATGAACGCCTTGCCAACGAGGGTTCACGATGATGAGTGGTGCCCACAGTCTCCGCCGTGTATGTCCTCCAACAATTCCTTCCCCTGCTCTATGGGAATGCAGCGTAGGGACACGTCATTCGGCCGCCTCCACTAAAGCTCTCCATCCCTGATACAGTAGGCCGTGGCTTGCCGCGCCGCACGCTTCGCCTCCTCCTCCTTCTCCAGCAGGGTCTCCTGTATCAAGTAGCTCTTAAGCTCCTTGATCCAGCACCCCTGCTGAGGTTCCAACGCCAGGAGCAGGCGTGCCCCTGAGGCCGGGCCGCAGGCGGGGGCTCCCGAGGCAGGCGGCTAGGGGAGCTCCTCCCGAGGTTGCGCCGCGCTTGATAGTGACGGTGCCGCTGAGGGCCTGAAGAGTCACTCCTCGAAGACGCCAGGCTCCTGAGGCAGCCGCCTGGACGCTCTCTTGGCGATGTCGTCCGCCTCTTGATTGGTGCCGCGTGGCACATGCTGCAGCTCCATTCCCGTAACTGTTTCTCCATCCTACGAACCTCCGCGAGGTAGGCTTCCATGTGCTCGTCCTTCGGCTCGTATATCTTGTTGGAGAAGTTGATGAGGAGCTGTGAATCGCCCTTGATGATGAGGCGCTTTACCCCCAAAGCGATTGCGGCTCTCAGGCCGGCTATCATGCCCTCATATTCTGCTATGTTGTTGGAGACCTTTTCCCCATGCTGGAAACAGAGCTGCACGGTGTAGTAGAGCTTGTCGTGAGTAGGGGATACGAGCACTGCGCCGGCCCCCGCGCCATGTCGGGAGAATGCCCTGTCGAAGTACATGACCTAGCCGTCCGGTGCCTCGCTCCCCGTTGAAAGCGATCGGTCTTCGCCTGCCTCGAGGCCAGGTGCCTCCGTCCATTCTGCCATGAAATCTTCCAATGCGGCTCCCTTGATGACTCTGGTTGTGCTGAACTCTAGCTGAAATGCTTGCAGTTCGATGTTCCACTAGGCGACTCTCCCAGCTGAGTTGGGGCTCCTGAGCACCCTCTCCAGAGGGTATGCTGAGTCGACCTTGATGGGATGACATTGGAATTAGTGCCTCAGTTTGCGTGAGGCTACCAATAGCGCGTGGAGGAGTTTTTGGGGCATGGGGTACCACGCCTCGCATCCCGCAAAGACCGTCTTGACGGAAGTACACCGGGTGCTCGACGGGAGTAGGAGTGCTGACGAGGCCCGTGCCCTCCGGAGGGTCTGACACCTCCTGAGTCGACGGAGCCCCCAGCGCATGGCTGCCTGGCACAGCCTCTTCGGCTCTAGGGGCATATTCCTGTTGAGGCTGGTCTTCGTCTGCCGGGGCCGTGACCTTCGCGAGGCCTTCTTGGTCTTGCGCTGCCACGGCCGGGGCCGTGGCCGGGCGCGGTGCAGCCTTGATCTGGCGCTCTTCTCGAACCGCCACTAGGGCTGCACTGGCGGAGTAGGGTGTGGCGGCGAGGTAGATCACCAAGGGCTCAAGTGGGCGTGGCGCGACCATCACAGGAGGGCTGGTAAGGTACCTCTTGAGTTCTTGGAATGCCTTGTCGGCCTCTTCAGTCCATTCAAAGGGGCCCTTCTTCTTCATCAGCTTGAAGAATGGCAGTGCTCGCTCTCCCAGCTTGGAGATGAAACATCCTAGCGCGGTCACGCGCCCGGTGAGTTTCTGCATTTCTGTGAGGGTCTTTGGCGGGCTCATGTCTTCGACTGCCTTGACCTTTCCTGGGTTAGCCTCGATGCCTCTATGGGACACGAGGAAACCCAAGAGCTTGCCCGAGGGGACTCCAAATACGCACTTCTCCGGGTTGAGCCGCAGGTCCACTTTATCGAGGCTCACGAAGGTTTCTTCCAAGTCCTGTATCAGGGTTTTCGCCTCCCGAGACTTGACCACAATGTCATCGACGTATGCCTCAGCATTCCTCCCGAGCTGTCGACCCAAGGCGATGTGCATCAGCCGCTGAAAGGTCGCGCCTGCATTGCGCAACCCAAACGACATGCAGGTATAGCAGTACACTCCGCACGGGGTCAGGAAAGCCATCTTTTCCACGTCTTCTACCACCATCTTGATCTGGTGATAGCCTGAGAAGGCATCCAGGAAGCACAACAGGTCACACTCAGCGGTGGAATCGACGATCTGATCAATGCGAGGAAGCGGAAATGGATCCTGTGGGCAGGCCTTGTTGAGGTTGGTGAAGTCAACACACATACGCTCCTTTCCCCCTTTCTTTGGCACGACAACTGGGTTGGCCAGCCAATCCGGGTAGCGGACCTCGCGAATAACCCCTGCTGCCTCTAGCTTGTGGGTCTCCTGGACGATAAAAGCTTGTTTCTTTGTGGACTGTCGCCTTGCCTTCTGCTTCACGGGGCGCACGTTGGGGCACACGTTGAGGTGATGCTCAATCACACCCCTCGGGACCCCCGCCAACTGATCAGGTCCCCATGCGAACACCTTCTTGTTTTTGCGTAGGAACTTTACTAAGGCCTCCTCCTGCTCGGGTTCGAGGTTCGCGCCTATGGTGAAGGTGGCGTCAGTGGACCTATCCTCGCTGACTGGTACCTACTTGGTTTCCGCCTTGTTTTGAGTGAATAGCCGCTTCTTCTTTGATGGCGCAGCCCCCTTGGGCTCGGGAGCGTCAACGCCGGCGGGCCGTGCCGCTGCAGCCGCTTTGAAAACATGCTCGAGCGCCTGCAGTGCCTCTCCAGTGTTTCCCGACACGGTAAGGACGCCGCTGCTCCCGGGCATCTTCATGAGGTTGTACACCGGGTGAGTTGTTGCCATGAACCTGGCCAAGGCCGGGTAGCCGAGGATGGCGTTGTAGGGGAGGCCGATGGGGGCGATGTCGAAGTCAATCAGCTCCGTGCGGAAGTTGTCGCGGGTGCCGAAGGTCACCGGGAGGCGAATTTATCCCAAGGAGGCGGTGGAACCGGTCCCGACTCCGGAAAAAGGCCTGCTGGGCTGGAGCCGCTCTGGTGGCACATGGAGGAGGCTGAAGGCCTCCACAGAGAGCACATTGAGGCCGGCTCCGCCGTCGATGAGGGTCTTGCTGACCGCCACTTCGCAGATGGTGGGGGTGCACAGCATCGAGAGCACACCCGATCTGGCGGGGTTGGATGGGTGATCGTCCGAGTTGAAGACCAGATCGGCCTCGGGCGCCACCCAGCCCGGCGGGGCTCCCTGGCGCTTGGAGGCGGCGGCGATCTGGCGGGTGAACGGCTTGACGTGGCGGTTCCAAGGTGGCTCCAGTGAGCCGCCCAGGAGAGCTGCGATGACCGGGGGCGCCGGCCCGGCACGAGGGGGGAGGTAGAGGTCGCGCAGCTCCCCTTAACAGGTCTGCTGCTTGCTCCCCACCGGGCCATTGGCGGTGTTGGCGGCAGGCGACGGGGAACGACGGGGGCGTCCGCCGACGGGAGCCGTCTGGGTGACTCGAGCGGCGCGAGCAGCCCGGCGCTCGGCGCGAGCTCGGCGAGCGTCAGCCATGGACACGACGGGAGATCACACGCGACCAGCGGAAGAAAGATTCCGGCGCACCCCTACCTGGCGCGCCAAATGTCGGATTTCGGGTTCCGGCAGACCCTTGAGGTTCGAACACTAGGGTGCGCACGGAGATCTTTCCCTTACTAGCTCATGCGTCGATAGTTTGCAAGGGATCTAAACTAGGAAGGAGAACACACAAGGGACACGAGGTTTATACTAGTTCGGGCCACCATTGTGGTGTAATACCCTACTCTAGTTTTTGGTGTGGTGGATTGCCTCAGGGGGCTGATGATGAACAATACAAAGGAAGAACAGCCTCACGAGGGGCGTTCTTGGGCTGGTGCGATGAACTGCTCGGGTGAGTTCGATCGCCTCTCTCTCTCTCTCTCTCTCTCTCTCTCTCTCTAGGGGGTTCGACTTGTTTCGAGTCTGCTCCTTCCCTTTGTGGTGGCTAGTCCTATTTATAGAGGGAGGCCCTGGGCCTCTTCCCAAATAATGAGCGGGAAGGGCGCCAACAATTGGCCATTTTGAAGGGGAACATCTAGTACACTTGTCCTGACTAAAGTTGGTCTTCGGCTGCCAAAGACTCTGACGGTGACGCTGTCCTGGGCTCCACGATGACCTCCATCCTGCCATTCTGCTGGTCTTGGTCCTGTTGCACCGAAGCGGTAACCTTTGCCTGATGCCTTGGCCTGTGCTTGCCTCCTTTGCACCAAAGGGGAAATGAGGACACTGCGCGGGCTGGCGCCCGCCTGGCCTTGATCGTCATGGCTTGCGTCATGGGGCACCCTCGGGAGGTACCCTGCCTTGATCTCTCCGCCTCCCCACGAGCCTGCCTGACGAGGCTGTTCCTCAGGGAGGTTCCTGTCGTCCGCCCCGCGAGGCTCGGCCCCTCGCGAGGGTCTTGAGCTTGAGCTGATGAAGCTGTGTCGTGCTGCGCCCCCACTTGAGCCACGCCGCAGGCCGCAGGCAGGCAAGTCTGGGGACCCCCGTTCCCAGAACGCCGACATATACGAAGATCTTTATCGGTCAAACCGCATAACAACATACGTTGTTCCCTTTGTCATCGATATGTTACTTGCCCGAGATTCGATCGTCGGTATCTCAATACCTAGTTCAATCTTGTTACTGGCAAGTCTCTTTACTCGTTTTGTAATGCATCATCCAGCAACTAACTCATTAGCCACATTGCTTGCAAGGCTTATAGTGATGTGCATTACCGAGAGGGCCCAGAGATACCTCTCCGACAATCAGAGTGACAAATCCTAATCTCGAAATACGCCAACTCAACAAGTACATTTGGAGACACCTGTAGAGCACCTTTATAATCACCCAGTTATGTTGTGACGTTTGGTAGCACACAAAGTGTTCCTCCGGTAAACGGGTGTTGCATAATCTCATAGTCATAGGAACATGTTTAAGTCATGAAAAAAGCAATATCAACATACTAAAGGATCAAGTGCTAAGCTAACGGGATGGGTCAAGTCAATCACATCATTCTCCTAATGATGTGACCCCGTTAATTAAATGACAACTCATGTCCATGGCTAGGAAACTCAGCCATCTTCGATTAACGAGCTAGTCAAGTAGAGGCATACTAGTGACACTATGTTTGTCTATGTATTCACACATGTATTATGTTTCCGGTTAATACAATTCTAGCATGAATAATAAACATTTATCATGGTATGAGGAAATAAATAATAACTTTATTATTGCCTCTAGGGCATATTTCCTTCAGTCTCCCACTTGCACTAGAGTCAATAATCTAGATTACACACCAATGATTCTAGCACCCATGGAGTTTTGGTGTTGATCATGTTTTGCTCGTGGAAGAGGCTTAGTCAACGGGTCTGCAACATTCAGATCCGTATGTATCTTGCAAATCTCTATGTCTCCCACCTGGACTTGGTCCCGGGTGGAATTGAAGCATCTCTTGATGTGCTTGGTCCTCTTGTGAAATCTGGATTCCTTTGCCAAGGCAATTGCACCAGTATTGTTACAAAAGATTTTCATTGGACCCGATGCACTAGTTATGACACCTAGATCGGATATGAACTCCTTCATCCAGACTCCTTCATTTGCTGCTTCCGAAGCAGCTATGTACTCTGCTTCACACGTAGATTCCGCCAGGACACTTTTTTTAGAAGTGCACCAACTGATAGCTCCACCGTTCAATGTAAACACGTATCCGGTTTGCGATTTAGAATCGTCCGGATCAGTGTCAAAGCTTGCATCGACGTAACCATTTACGACTAGCTCTTTGTCACCTCCATAAACGAGAAACATATCCTTAGTCCTTTTCAGGTATTTCAGGATGTTCTTGATCGCTGTCCAGTGATCCACTCCTGGATTACTTTGGTACCTCCCTAATAGCAAGACACACATACGGTCTGGTACACAACATTGCATACATGATAGACCCTATGGCTGAAGCATAGGGAGCATCTTTCATTTTCTCTCTATCTTCTGCAGTGGTCGAGCATTGAGTCTGACTCAACTTCACACCTTGTAACACAGGCAAGAACCCTTTCTTTGCTTGATCCATTTTCAACTTCTTCAAAACTTTGTCAAGGTATGTGCTTTGTGAAAGTTCTATCAAGCATCTTGATCTATCACTATAGATCTTGATGCCTAATATGTAAGCAGCTTCACCAAGGTCTTTCATTGAAAAACTCTTATTCAAGCACTACAAAAAAAAGACAAATCTGTGACATTTTGGGCCATACGGATTTTTTTCTGTCATACATATGACACTTCTATGACGATAATTGTGACAAAACCCGGTAACATCATAGATGTGGTGGGCTCCTACTTCTATGACAAAAAATCATGGCAGAAAATGGGCTTTTCGTCCTGGGCGGGCCGGAGACGCAGCTGCATGACATTCTTTGGGCCGTCAATGACGGAAAAAACCGTGGTAGAAGCGAGGGGGAGGAAAATATCGGGGAGTTCCCGGTTACGGTGGGAGGTCGGGGGCCGAGCGATGCGCGTTTCTCTCGTACATGTACGCACGTGTGTGCGAGGCGTTGGCTCTAACTGAACCCGAGCGATTGCACTGCAAGCTACGCGTTACTGAACCCGAGCGATCGATCAATGGCTGTTAACTAAACCCGATGGAGCGATTCGCCGCTCTTCGCTGCTAATCAAGCCGATTGATTGGATGAGCGATGGCGTTGCGAAGTGGGTTGGATGAGCGGTGAGCGGTGGCATTGCCTCTGGATGAACAGGACCCGTGGTCCGGAGGGCTGGATGAGCGATGAAGCGGTGGAGGGTGCTCGTGGAGGGTGGTTGAACAATGGCCGGTGGAGTAGCGCGCGGTGGAGGCTGGATGAACAGGAGCCCGTGGAGGCTGGAGGAGGTCGACGGTGGAGATGAACAATATCCCGTGGAGTCCCGTTTTGCGGTATGCCACACCCCTCCCAATGAAAAGGACCCCCGTTTCGACCGTAGTGCTCCAACACAAGTCTGTTTCGTCCATTTTGCGGTACGCCACACCCCTCCCGATCAACAGGACCCCCGTTTCGACCGTAGGAGGTCCGTTTCGTCCGTTTTGCGGTACGCCACACCCCTCCCGATCAACAGGACCCCCGTTTGACCATAGGAGGTCCGCTTCCTCTGCTTTTGGCGATGCGCCACACCTCCCGATCAACGGGACCCGTTCGAACGTGGGAGGACTGTTTCCTCCGTTCTTGATACGCCAGCCTCGTCTCCATCGCCTGTTCCGTCCAAGCCGGTTGGCTCCCACGCGTTCCGTTGCCTCCCGATGAACACGACGCATTCCGTTGCCTCCCCATGAACACGACGCATTCCGTTGCCTCCCCATGAACACGACGACGACGCTGTTTCTCCGTTCCGACCCAGCCATGTACACGAGCCCTGGCCGTACGTATGCGCGAGTAGGCGTTCGAGACCCCGCCCGTATGTACACATACGTGGTCGTATTTTCTTTCTTGCACCCCGGCCACTGTATGTATGTGTACATGCTACGTGCGCGCCTCTACTACGACATGTGCGCGCCTCTACTACGACCAGTATGTACGTACATGTCCGCGACCAGAATGACAACGTTACGTACGCTTCGACCAGGTGGGTCCCGACTGTCAGGCACTTCCTTGCGTGTGAAGATGTAGCTGATAGGTCCCGAGCTGGCGGCGAATCGTTTTGCCGGACGCACTTCCTTGCGTGCGAAGATGTAGCTGGTGGGTCTCGGCGGTCGGTAGAATCGTTTTGTTTTTTTTTTGCCCGGACGCACTTCCTTGCGTGCAAAGGTGTAGCTGGTGGGTCCCAGCAGTCAGGGGGGAAACTTTTTTCACGAAATACGGTGGCCCGTCCGGTGGGTCCCCGCTGTCAGGTGGAGGAATAATTATTTTACGCGTAATAAGGAGGCACTACCTTGCTGCGGCCGTGGACCCAGCTGTCAGCGTCTCAATGCACAGTACTCTTCCGATGGAAATCGGTCGTTGACCACATTGACCACGCCGCGCCGAGAGCACCACGGCGGTGGACGACGGCGAGGCCTAGGAAGGGGACGACACGAAGCGAGGAAGACTTCGGCGGTTGTTTCCCACGCGGAGGGGAGTCTGTTGTCTGAGGTTTCTTGGTTACGTCTGCCGTCGCGGAGAATAACAACAGTGTGGGTGAGTAGAGGGATGGCTAGGCCAGCGATGGGGAATGCGGTGGGCGGTGAGGCTCTTGTGGCAGAAACCGGCCCGGGGAGGAGGGAGCGAGCAGTCCACCGGCAGCTTGTTTGAGTGGCTAGAGTAGGAAGAGCAGAGATTGAAGAAGCACGACGGCCGTTGGATGGACATCCAACAGTCATTGCTTGTGCGTCAACCTTTTTTTAGGAAAGCCTCAAATCTGTGGAAAACAACATACAACCCATCTTCCATTATTTCTAATAATTTACAGCCCATTTGCTAATTATTAAGGTTTTTTTTGGAGCCCATATTCTTTTTGTTAGCATTACAGCCCATATTGGGGCCACTGTTAAAAAATTATACGAAATTTTGCATATTTCGGTGCGGTCCGAACTGTTTTTAATCCCGAAATTTCGACTCACATTCAAACTGATTTAAAAAATAAATGTATATCAATATAAAATCCAACAAATTCACCACGTATAAAAATTAATGTAATTTAAAATCTTGAAATGAAAAAAAAGATATTTGAATTTAATTGCCGGTTTGATGTGTTTTAAAAATGTACAGCCAATTTCTCATTTCCGATGGGCCATTTTCTCGGCCAGCCGAATGAAAGCTCTCCTCGTCTTGAAAGATTTGCAGCCCAACAGGCCTGACAAAGCGACTTACTTGGCAAATCACAAAAAAAACTGGGCTGTGGCCGTGGACCTAGCTATCAGCCTCTCCACGTACAGTACTCTTCCGATGGAAGTCGTTCCTTGACCATGTTGACCATGCCGCGCGGAGAGCACCACGGCGGTGGACGACGACGAGGACTAGGAAGGGGACGACGCAGAGCCGGGGAAGACGCGGCAGTGGAAGCCCGCGTGGAGAGGAGTACGAGGGTTCACTGGTTCGGCTGCAGTGTGAGGCTGCCGTCGCCGCAGGGCCTGGCCAGCGGTGGGAATAGTAGGGGGCGGTGAGGCCTCTGCGGCAGCAGAGCCGGCCACGGGAGGCAGGAGCATGCGACACGACCGACGCTGCTTTGGGCGGCTGGAGCAAGAAGACCAGAGGTTGAAGAAGCACTACAGTCGTTGGATGGACATCGTACGGTCATTGGAGCTAGAATCGCTCATATTGACTAAGTTGGCAAAGCCCTTCGTCCCCGTCAACTTAGTAGGCCCACAAGTCATCCTCCCACCAAGGTGGGTCCCATCTAGCCGGGGGAGTATTCATTTTTTTTGTGCGTAATAAGGAGGCACTTCCGGTGGGTCCGAGCTGACAGTGGGGAACGTTTTTCACGAAATCGGTGGCCCGTCCGGTGGGTCCCATCGGTCGGGAAAGCGATTTTTCGCCAAAATCTTGGTGGCCCGTCCGGTGGGTCTCCGCTGTCGGTGGAGGAATAATTATTTTCCGCATAATAAGGAGGCACTTCCTTGCGGCTGCCGTGGACCCGGTATCGGCCTCTCCACGTCTGATGCTCTTCCAATGGAAGTCGGTCGTTGACCACATTGACCACGCTTGGCGAGAGCACCACGGCGGTGGGCGGCGGCGAGGCCTAGGAAGGGGCGACACGGAGCCGGGAAGACGCGGCGGTGGATGCCCACGCGGAGAGTCACGAGCATTCACCGGGTTCGACTGTGGTGTGAGGCTGCCGTCGCCGCTTGAGAATAACGGGGGTGTGGGTGAGTGGAGGGATGGCACGGCCGATGGTGGGAGTAGTATGGGGCGGTGAGGCCTCTGCGGTAGCACACCCGGCCACAGGAGGAAGGAGCGGCGGCACGACCGAGGCTGCTTTGGTAATTTGGAGCAAGAAGACCAGAGGTTGAAGAAGCACTATGGCCATTGGATGGACATCATGCGGTCCTTGGAGTATTGACTAAGTTGACAAAGCCCTCCGGCCCGTCAACTTAGTAGGCCCACAAGTCAGCCGCAGCAATATGGTGGGTCCCAGCTAGCGAGGAGTATTCATTTTTTGGGCGTAATAAGGAGGCACTTCCTTGCGTGCAAAGATATAGCTGGTGGGTCCGACATCGTGAGGGGAACGTTTTTCGCGAAATCTGAGAGGCCCTTCCTGTGGGTCCTAGGCTGTCGGTGGAGGAATCATTATTTTGCGCCTAATAAGGAGGCATTTCCTTGCGTGCGACCGTGGACCCAGGTATCGGCCTCTCCACGTCTGATCCACTTCCGATGGATGTCGGTCGTTGACCACGTTGACCAGGCCACGCCGAGAGCACCGAGGCGGTGGACGGCGGCGAGGCCTAGGAAGGAACGACACGGGCGGGGAATACTGGCAGCTTGTTTCCCGCAGCGGAGAATGCGAGGTTTACTCGTTAAATCTGCCGTCACGGAGAATAACAGCATGTGTGGGTGAGTAGAGGATGGCTAGGCCAGCGATGGGACTACGGTGGGGTTATGCGGCTGCTTGCCGCAGATAGCCCGGCAGCGGGAGGAGGGAGCAGCAGTCCCTGCCGCTTGTTTGAGCGGCTGGAGCATGAAGAGCAGAGATTGAAGAAGCACGACAGCCGTTTTATGGACATCCAACAGTCACGGCTCTCGTGTGTTCACTAAGTTGACAGGGCGTTGCATGTGCATCAACCTTTTTTTATGAAAGCATATGCGTCAACCTATAGTAGGCACACAAGTCAGCCTCAAACCTGTGGAAAACAACATACAACCCATCTGCCATTATTTCTAATAATGTACAGCCCATTTGCTAATTCTTAAGAATTTTTTTGGAGCCCATCTTATTTTTGTTAGCATTACACCCCATATTGTGGTCACGGTTAAAAAGTATACGAAATTTTTCATATTTTGGTGCGGTCAACTGTTTTTAATCCAGAAATATCCATTCACATTCAAACTATTTATATAAATATAAAATCCAAATAATTGTCCACGCATAAAATCAATGGAATTTAAGATCTTGTAATAAAAAAATGAAAGTAATTCCCGGTTTGATGTGTTTTAAAAATGTACTGCCCATTTCTGGGCAAACCGAATGAAACTCTCCTCGTCTTGAAAGATTTGCAGCCCAGCAGGGCCGATAAAGCAAGTAGGCCTTGTTTGGTATTTCTTTAAAAAATTAGAACTGTGCTAGCCATTTTCAGCAAGAAAAAAACACAACTGGGCTCATGATGTGGTAAACATAAATAAAACCCGTGCTAGACGGGCCACAGCCCCCGCACAACCCCATTGTTACCCTGATCCGTCGCTAAAACTAGTATAAATAACAACTGCTTGTTCCTCAAAAAAAATTGCGCGACTTGCTGGGTCCCTGGTGTCAACCGCTCGTAGTGTAATTCTCTCGTTTATTGACTACGTTGACAATGGCGTGAGCCCCAGATGTCCAACCATTAGGAGGAACCATATTTTTGGGCTTGTACTATAGAGGCACTTGCTTGCGTACTGCCATGACGCTGGTGGGTCCCTACTGTCATCCTCTCCACGTACAGTCATCTCCTTGTTCCTCTCGGTTGTTGACGACATTGACAACGCAAGAGGACGGCGCACCGCGCACGGCAAGCGAACCAAGGCCGCAAGGCGGAGGATGACGGCAAGGCCTCGGACAGAATGAACAGGAGCCGTTGAACATGCGTCGGTCCAGTCGCAGGCGGAGGGGAGTATGAGGGTTGACTGGTTCAGGTGCGGGTGCGTGTTGGGGCTGACGTCGCCAGAGAATAACAGGATGTGTGGGGGAATAGAGGGAGGGACTGGCCAACGTTGGAGGGTACATACGGTAGGGTGGCGGAGGCGTAGCCAGCCATGGGAGGCGGGAGCAGGCGGAGCCGACGGGGTGGTTTGGTTTGGGCGGCTGGAGGAAGAAGAAGACAAGAGATAGAAGATACATGACAGATGTTGGATGGCAATCCAACGGCTGGTAGGCAGAATCGTTTGTTGACTGGCTAGTAAGTCGACACCACCTTGGATAGGCTATTTCCTCGCGGGTCCCAACTGTCAGAATCCAAATCTGTCACGGTCATGCAGCCTTTCCTATGAAAATTTACAGCCCATTTGATGTGCTAGTTCGAAATAAGTTTGTGGGTGCTGGTGGGGGCTAATCACTTGGCTTTTGTAATGCACAGTGAGCTCAAGCAGCCGGCCAGAGTGATGTTATTTCCCTTGGTTGGGATTTGTTACAACATTTCACTCTAAATTAAACGGATGGCAAGCCATTTGCCTTGTTTCAAAGAAAATATGGCGATCCTGACCCGAGTTGAAAAGGGCAGGAACATCTAACTCCAGCTTACAAAGCTGTACAAAAGCACGGGGTTAATTGTTCATCGTGTTTACAAAAAAACCCCATTGAAAAGGGCAACAACATCTAACTCCAGCACTGTTTTCGGCAGTCACAGTCAAATGGATAGGTCAGGTCCATAGAATGAACATCCTGGGTCGTAAAATTTGCTGGATTATGACCACAATACGTTGTAAATAGAAGCCCGACACGTTCAGAAGCTCTTTTGCCCACCTGAAACTCCTTTTTTTGCTCTTCGACATACCCATCTGTCAAAACCATGCTGCTGATAAACTTAAGCCTGATGGACAATAGTAACCACGCATTCAGCAGGAAGAATGTTACAAATCTTGTGTTTGCACGGTTGGCTACATATCATTCTAGCGTTATTGTCTTCAATCGAATCTCATGAGAAGTGAGAAAATCTTGATGCTTACGAATCCACCGATTGGTTATAACTTTCTTACCCCGTCCCGTTGCCTAAATATACATGAAGATTGAAAACAGTTAAGGTCTAAAAGAAGAGTGTCGAAAGAGCAACATTTGAGCGGTTAATTCTAGCACACTATATGCGGGCTTCCAATGTGCGTGAAATTATCACCTTTATATACAACTTCTCCAGACATGGAAAGCATTGCGGCAAGCCAATAATCTTGTTCAGATCAAAACTATTCATTTGGATATATAAGATCTTGATAGAATCCAGCACCATTGATAGGCCATCCATGGAGAAACTCTTCATTGAGCATAGAACATAATATTAGTACAAAATGTGTACTCCAAGATGATATATAAATTATGCGCAGAAATTTAAAATGCAGCTTATGGTTACAAGTGTAGATGATAATATAAAGTACCTGAAGAACTGTGGAGCCAAACACCATATTCAAATGAGCACAGAGATCATGTATTACACCCAAGGTCTCCAGTTTAAGTGCAGAGAGGACAATTATTTGCAATGGTGAATAACTAGAATCAAGGATCAACCTTTGAAGTGAAGGGGCATCTTGGATGATGAGCTGCCTTCCGTCAAAAGAAATTCCAATTCTTACAAGGTTAGGCGACTTTATTTGGAGACAACCGATTCTAATCTGTGAAAACAAGCACCAAGCACTCCAGCGCGCAGTAACTGGAGTGGATGATCTTGTGCAATGAGGCCTCCGATATATGAACCCGCACAAGTGAAAGTTTCTTGAGAAATGGGAGTCGAAGGTTTAGTACCAGTTATGCAGTAGGTAGCCTGTTATAAAGGTGGTGGTGTGGAGAGAGGAGGAAAACCGCGAGATGGACATCGGTGCTGAGGGCACAAGTTCATGGCGTTCGGTATGTGGTATGTGATTTCAAGGGGAATAGTAGAACTCAAGCATCTGTAGTTCTATGAATTGAGGATTTCAGTTAAAGGCGTCCACCATGCAGGCATGGTGTGCTTGCTCGAGTAGCATGACGGGATGCAGAGGCTTTGAATGGAGCCACAGTGGGAGGAGATGATGGCTCGGGATTTCAAAATCATTGAAGAGAGATAGCCGACGGCAGTCGAGATTAAAGGCACGGCGCCATAGAGGGCGCCACCGAATTGAGAGGACTTGGGTGCGGCAGCAATCCTTGGTGGGGAGAAGCGAGATGATCTCCCCAAGGGCCGGCGTCCGGGAGATCGTGATCACGGTCCACCCGAGATTCTCTGAGTTCTGGGATCCGGTGGGGCGGGGTTGCCGCTTCTCCCAGCTGCAAGTGGGATCTACAACAGCGTCACCGCTGGCGGAGCCTCATCTTCTTGGCTGGGGTAGCCGACTCCATTTTCCTCGAGGGCGCCAAGGTCGCTCACGGATTTGAGCAGAGTAACGAATGACGAGCCTAGTTGTAGTCTTGGCGAAGAAGAAGGGGAGTTGGGGTTTTCTGTAGGAGTGAGGAAGAAGGGGAGCTGGGGTTTTCTGTAGGAGTGAGGTGAGGAATTTGGGGTACGTGCAGTGGGCGGTGACGTGAGGTGGGTGGGAGCGAGGAGGAAGAAGAGCACCCTGTGTTATTTGGGGGGGCGATGTCTTTGGGTGTGGGTAGCGCCTCTCATTCGATAAATATATGGGCTTTTGAATTGATTTTACTATTTACTAGTGTGGATGGGCTGTTTTGTCTTGGGCCTAGAGAAACAATTACTACTAGTACAAAGGAGACACTCTCTGACTACCCGTAAAAACAATTACTACTAGTACAATGGAGACACTCTACCGCTTGGCTCCTCCTAGGTCATTGAAACGTCTCCCTCTCTTGAATGCCGTTATACTTTTGTTCACCGACATGCGGGCCATGCAAGCCAAGGGCCCAAATGCCATCCACCAAATTAGAAGGCAGTATGCAGGGGGAGAGTCACCCCGGTCGTAGCGCGGCAGTAACGAGCCGTCGTATCACAAAACCCCACCTCCCCGTCGTCTAAGTTTGACGGACGAAACAACCATCATTTCACTCTTCGCTGAATCTCCTTCTCCCTCACCATCTTCAAGAAAGGCAACACTCGCATCTGCCACTGTTCTTCTCTCCGAACGAAGGGAAGGTAAGCGGATCCGTGATGTTGGTATATTTTCG
This sequence comes from Aegilops bicornis, assembly GCA_021605145.1. Classification (NCBI taxonomy): domain Eukaryota; kingdom Viridiplantae; phylum Streptophyta; class Magnoliopsida; order Poales; family Poaceae; genus Aegilops; species Aegilops bicornis. The sequence goes on from CM038672.1 coordinate 113,430,009, forward strand.
CTCGAGAGAAAAAAGAACTTTTGCAAAGCGATAACCGATCCTCACTCTCTTTTTGTTTCATTGTCATTGCGATTGTGTTTTCCTTTCGGTGGTATCCTAGTATTCGTCGGTTTCATGATGGACCTAGGAGAACCAGTAAAAGATCTGCCGATATTGGAGAAGACGTGGGAGGCTGATCCCCACGAGACAGAGAGCTCCAAGAAGATGGAGGCAACCACCGAGCTGACCCCAGATACGCTCACGGCCACTACTGAGATGGTCAATGCCCCGTTTGAGGTTACAGACCCCGTGGCACTGCAGGAGCAGTTTTCCCCCTTCGAGGATGTGTCCCCACGAGCTGCCCAAGGTGACTTCCTTCTTTGCCGATCTCGATTGTGGTTTTCATCTAAGTATGTGGTGATTTTTTACAAAAGGAAGTATGTGGTGATTAATAGTGCAAAATTTTATTAGCTTTGATGCCATGCTATACATAGTGGTTTAAATAACTTGTGTTTCTTATCTTTGAAAAGTAATTCAGAATTTGTTTCTGTTTCAATTAGAGCCCTGATGCAGACAAAGATTGTGTGGTTGTACATGTCACTCGCTATGAGGCGGACGACCTGAATATAGGCACTGGGAAAACATAGTTCTTAGGATGTTGGATCCTGGAAGCCATTTGCTGTTATACCAATGAAGAGTTGTATTCCAGCCTCACTGTTGTCAGGCGTGTTGTCGAGTGTCTTGAAGCACAAGAAGTTCAAAGCTACTTCTTCGTTTGTGAGGCATACTGTTCTTGTCAAGCTTACGCAGGAAGATGATGTGGCATGCCTCCACAAACAAGTTTATCAGTGGCAAGGCCACAAGGTTGTCTTCATGAAGGTTCACAGGATTGAGCTGCTGCGGGACGTCCTCGATGATGTTCATGGCAAGGTCCGTCTTGTGTCCAGCCCAAATTAGATCAAGGCATGAAATAGTTGCCCCAACTAGTGTTTAATAGTATTTTGCATTGTGTCTAATTATCCGAACCTTTCCTGTTATCGACCCCTCTGGGGCTAGTACTATGTTTGAATCCGTCTATGGGAACTGCTGCTACTTTTGGGTGCAAGTGAATCATGTGAGAACCATCGTAATTGTTGCCGAAACAGATGCGTCCTCACTAGTTTTTTCATGAATATGGCATGGTAAGACATAAGTTGTCACGGTTTATCATGCGAGTAGTGTGTGTTTTGATGAAATAGAGCACTCGTTCGAGAACCGTGCGTCAACGTATACATAATACTTGTAAACACTATTGGCGCTACCCCACTTGTAAGCAGTTGTGCAAAACATGGCACATTGGCTCAGCTCGCTTCAACACTAGGCTATCGACCAGCTAACAATCAACAATCCGCTGTCTGACATATAAGCAACTATGTATCTTGTTATAGTGATTCATGCAGTTAATTGAGGCCACAATGTAATAAATTCCAAATGTTCACACGCTAGTCCAGTGCTCATGTGGAACACTCACATTAAACTCGTCTTCATAAAAAACTTGAAAAGCATAAGTTAAACAATTTTATACATCTCAATGATTCATAGAACATAACAAACATATACTAGTTCACAGCAAAAGACAAAGTTGTGAGAAGGTTTACAAATCAGGAAAAAACAAGCAAAAGGCTTCTCTGAGCAAAGGGCCTCCCGACAGGCTTAAATTTCCTGGAGTTCACTCTGGTTTTTTCTTGTTGCCACCATTCAGGGTTAGGTTCTCTCATTCCAGAATAACCAGTTATAATTGTGGTCTCAGCTGGAATGCTGAACTGAACCATGCAAAGGTCTTGACCAGCTGAAATGCTTGTGCATTCCACTAAATTTAAGCACCGCTATTTGCAGAAATAAGCAGACCACAATGCCTCTTGTCCGCGCACCTGTCCAAAAAACTGCCATGCAGCCGTGCCAGCTAGTCCTCGGTCCATGGATGAACTGGTAGAAAGTCCATTCCGGACTAGGATGCAGTTGTTTTCGCTCATCCATGCACTGTAATCAGGAAGTAAAACATACGAATCAGCTTCTTTTAGATTGCGTTGGTCATTCTACCTTAGTTACTACCAATGTAGGGATACCTTGAAGACGGGAGGTTAGACGACGGCAACGAGGGATAGCCATCTCATTTTGCAGCTTGTACTAAAACCGAGGTGTGTGCTTTTGATTCTTGCGGATAGAAACGATACGTAAGATGTACATCCTGAAATGATATGGAGACATACATCCCTATTTGCGCAAATACGAAATACGGTTATTTAAACAGTGACAGATATTACTACTTTCCCCTGTTTCCTCTTAGAACCAAGTCCTAGATTCATGCTACAGCTTTGCCACTTTCTTCCCTGTTTGAACCAATGCTTTGAGTCGACTGTATGAACTAGCTTTACTTCTAATAATAGTAGAAATCTAGGTGGCTTTGGAACAGCGGACGGAAGTAGAAAAGGATCCACACGAAGGGAGCTGGGGTAGTAGAGCAAGGCAGGTTTCGAAGGAATATATACCCGAGGGTCGTCGCCATGTGGCAAAGACGGTTGTTGGTGTCAAAACCGGCGGATCTCGGGTAGGGGGTCCCGATCTGTGCGTCAAGGCTGATGGTAACAAGAAGTAAGGGACACAGGTGTTTACCCAGGTTCGGGCCCTCTCGATGGAGGTAAAACCCTACTTCCTGCTTGATTAATATTGATGATATGGGTAGTACAAGAGTAGATCTACCACGAGATTGTAGAGGCTAAACCCTAAGAGCTAGCCTATGATGGCATGATTGTGATTGTGATCGGCCTTCTAAGGACCAACCTCTCCGGTTTATATAGGCACCGGAGAGGGCTAGGGTTTACATGGAGTCGGTTACAAGGAAGGAAATATAATATCCGGATCGCCAAGCTTGCCTTCCACGCCAAGGAAAGTCCCATCCGGACACAGGCCAAAGTCTTGAGTCTTGTATCTTCATGCTTCGATAGTCCGGACGTTGTACACAGTCCGGCTGTCCGGATACCCCCTAATCTAGGACTCCTTCAGTAGCCCCTGAACCAGGCTTCAATGACAACGAGTCCGGCGCGCAGTCTTGTCTTCGGCATTGCAGGGCGGGTTCCTTCTCCGAATACTCCAAAGTAATTATCGAATACTCAAACCGTGTCCGGATCCACAAGATGATCTTCGTATGCCACCGTAGAGAGAATGATGTTTCACAAATGCAATCTGCTGACAACTTTTTAGGCAACGTGACGTGTCACTACGGTCAGGTCATTATTCGAACCGTCTTTCCACAACCAGCCACAACGCATATTGCGAGGCAGTTTCCTTGACACGTCTTGTCAAAGCAGAGATCGTGCCCCCTCGTTACGGGATTCTCATCAATACCGGTACGGGTAATCCCACCACATCATTAATCGTGGTGCTTGGGAAGCAAGCGATTCCCAACGGGCAAGTGGGGAGGCGCACCACTTTCGTCGCCTCTATAAAGGGATAAGATTTCCTCATTTTTACCCACGCCTCCTTCGTTCTCTGCCCACTCTTGCCTCCTCGAGCTCCAGCACCCAAGCCCAAGTCTCCTCCGCACAGCTAGACATGTCCGGAGCAGGAGGCAAGTGGGTGGCTTCCACCGTCGAGGAGAAGCACATCACAGATCTTCGGGCGGCCGTATACCTGGCCGCAGACATAGCGCTCCGGCTACCGAACGCTGGGCAGGTCATTCCGACCCCAGGACCCCATGAGAGGGTCGTGTTCATCGCCCACTTCGTTCGTGGACTGGGATTTCCACTCCATCTCTTTGTCCGCGGGCTCATGTTCTACTATGGGCTAGATTTCCATGATCTAGCCCCGAATTTCGTCCTCAACATCTAGGCGTTCATAAATGCGTTTGCGAGGCTTTCCTCCGCATCCGGCCTCACTTCGGCCTGTGGCTGCAAATCTTCTGCGTGAAGCCGAAGATTGTACGCGGCCAACAAGCGGAGTGCGGAGGGGCCATGGTGGGCAAGATGCCTAACGTCACCTGGCTGGACGGCTCCTTTGCGGAGACCATAAAAGGATGGCAATCGGGGTGGTTCTACATCATCGAGCCGCGCGGCGCCAACTGGGCGGCGGCCCCCGAGTTCCGCTCCGGAATCCCCATGCGGCTCACCTCCTGGGAAAAGAAGGGCCTATCCTGGGGCGATTCCACGGAGCTGGCCGGACTCAAGGAATGCATCAAAAGCATGAAGGACAAGAACATCAAGCTTGTCAATGTGATCCAGGTCATGCTCGTTCACCGGATCCTGCCCTGCCAAAGGCGGGCGGTAAATCTGTGGGAGTTCGTCCCGGCGAACACCGACGCTCCGGAAGCTCTACGGCATGACGCACAAAGGCGCATGGAAAGTGTTGTTCAAGGCCTTCGAAGTACCTCCTCCCACATCCGAGGACCGCGGACTTCATGCAGCGGGGCCCCCGAATCCGGTGAGTTTTGGGACCACCACCGGGTTTAGTTTTTTCCCAATACATTCATGGGGTAGTTTTAAGTATTTATATATATTTGCCTCGGGATTATGTGAAGACCACGGAGCAGATTGACTGTCCGGCTCCATTGCCGGAAGATCCAGCGGATGCTCTCCTGATGGAGATGGTAGTCCCGGCACCGTACAAGGTGCCGGAGAGGAAGGACGAGAAGAAGGCCCCGGGGACCAGGAAGGGTCTCCAGCGTAAGGTTGCGTCTGAAGCCTCGTCCGAAGAGGACGAGGCGGACTCCTCCCACGAAGGGGAGGAGGAAGAAGAAGACGCCCCATCTGAGAAGGATGAGGGGCCCGGCGAAGCGGGCCAGGGGCCCGGAAAAGGCCATCGGTGCAAGACCGTTATTCCTCTGTCGTCTGATGACGACGAGACACATTCCTCTCGCGGAGGCGGGGGGAATCAAGAATAAATTCCACCTCCCTGCAATAGGGGGAGAAGAGGAAAACCGCCCCGGAGGGGGAGGATGGGGCGTCCAAGAAGGGGAAGGTAACCCTTCCGGACTATTCCACCACGGCCGCTTACAGCGAGGAGGGGTGGCTGCCCCGGGGGAAGCCCCCGGTGAGATCGTAAGTACCCACATCCTATCATGGTTTTACTTCATAGTTTTTGTACTTATAGTGCCGAACATATATGCAGTCCGGCCAGGGCTCACCCCGAGGAATCCTCCTCCGGGTCCCTGAGCGATTCGGCAATAAATTCGCTCCCGACGGCCACTACCCCTCCACACGCGGATGACACAGAGGTGTTGTCCCGAAGGCTCTCAGAGCAGGGGGAGGTGACTCTGGAGACGCCCCACGGCGGGATTCCAGATGTCGGGCATGCGGGGTTCAAGATCCCCGCGGATCGCGTCGACAAGAGCCGCAACAAGGCGGACTCCCGACCGAACACTGCCTCGGAACCTCCAACGGTTCCGGACTTGGGCAGGCAGCCCCTCGTTAGGGAGGGCGAGCCGCCCGTGCCAAGGACTTCCGTTGCATCAATGGCGCCGGATAGTCTGGTGGAAGCGCTTCGAGGCGCTTCCATGGAAGAGGAGCACCATACTCTCATGAGTGTGGTGATTCAAAAGGTCGTGTCCGCCAAAAGCGGACTAACCGAAGCCTGCACAAGCCTCCTGGCGGGCTTGAGGTAAGTAATAAAAATGTATAAAATTACCACCCGATAGGTAGTAGCCCCTGATACTTTGTTTGGTGTTCGGAGAGAAAAGCCAAACGGAGGGTCAATTATAATCCGCAGGAGTCTAATAATAAGTATTGTTGTGAATAAGCAGTGCTGTGCTGCTTGCTGCTACTTGCATCTTGCCGAGGTTGTCGAACTAAAACGGCACCTGGAGCAGGCGCAGGGAGAGCTCGTCCTCACCAAGAGGCAGCTCAAAGAGAACAAGGGTAAGTAATTCCCGCTCTTATGCGTTTAAGGATAGGTGGGATTGATGAGTCTAACACCTAAGTGTCGTGACCGTGTAACAGGGGCCACCGCCGAATTGGCGTCCCTGAAGAAGGCGCTGTCCGAGGCCGAAAACAAGGCGGCCTCGGAGTGTAAGGAGCGCGAAAAGCAAAGTGCTAGAGTGGGAGAGGTATAGCAGGAGCTCCAGGATCTCGGCAAGAAGTGCGAGTCCGTGGAGCATGAGCTGAAGGCGAAGGAGGCCGAGCTTGCGAAGGCCCTTGTGAATTTGAAAGATGCCAGGGCTGAAGCCGAGAAAGCACAGCAGGAGATCCAGGAGGCCAAAAAGATAGCAGCGCATAAGAAATTCATTATGCAAAGCAAACATGTGGAGGAGGCGTTTCTTTTACTTACTCGAATACGGAGCTCTCCAGGGGCATTTGCAGATCTGCCACGCAGCGTCTCAGACGCTGCAGAGTTCTACCGTGCCCAAGAGGGGAGCTCAATGGAGAAGTTGTTCTGGTCCCAGTATGCTGGGGCCGATCATCCGATGCCTTTGAGCGACCAACTGAAGCAGTTGATCGAACTCCACAGAGCGGCCGAACTGGCTATGAAGGACTTCATAGTACGGATGTGGCCTGGTGAGCTCCTGCCCAGTAGCTACTTTGGCCTGATCAAGCGGATGGTGGATGCCTGCCCGCGGCTTGAAGTGATCAAGCGATCTGTTTGCATCGAAGGTGCCCCCCGAGCTCTTGCCCACGTCAAGGTGCATTGGGGCAAGCTGGATGCGGAGAAGATGGTCAAGGATGGGCCGCCGGAGGGTAAAACGCATCGCCATCCTGAAATGTACTACGATAGTGTGATGAAGGGTGCTCGCCTCGTTGCCAATGAGTGTACCAAGGACGCCATATTTGAATGAATTCACTTCTGCCATGTGTGTAATTAAAGACGAAGTTACTTGCGCTATGTAGCGCTTTTGTTATTTAAAATATTACCTTATGTGCGGCTGTTTATAAAATCCTGAAAGTAGGCCAGTCGTCGGCTTCTGCCCCCACGTGACTAGCGCTAGGGTGTTCGTGGAAAACCCGGACACTCTTTACCCAAATGTTTGGTCCCTTAAGGAGGTGTCAGACGCAACGAACAAGGCAATTGGACTATGCGGCTTTATAACTTTCACTTAGCCATAGAAGTCTACAATTTTAAATTTCGGCGAAGCCCCTACAATCCAGAAGGCCGAATTGGGGCGCTATACACGCCTAGATCAGACAAAGCCGATTTATCGCCTAAAGCGGAAAATCTTTAAGGATTTTAAAACATCTCGAACAACGACCAGCTCTCGCCACATCATGCCGGTCAGTTTCGGCTTTCTCATCGAGGTGCTCGTCCGGAAGAACCGGGACACAATCACAGAGTTCTCCCTGCGCTACCTTAGCCGATATAACGGAACGTAAGGCACCAAAACAAGGGAGCTGGGCTATCCCAACTGTAGACCCAAGACATGATTCGGAGCTGATGCATATAGTGCTATAAGTTCGGGGTGCCGCACTGTTGAAAGTGTTCGGACTTTAGTTGCCATATAGCAGGGCGCCATAAGAAGCCCCTGGCAAACCGACTGCACCAAGGTGTACGGATGCAAAAATAAAAGATGCTCAAATAAGAAAAATAAGCTGACGCTATATATAATCTCCCATTGACGAAAAATACGTTTAAGCGTACATTTACAATGGGTGCATTAAGCAGAGATAAAATAGGACTATTTGACATGTCCTATCCAGGGGCAGGCTGTGTTCAGGTAGATAAAGCAGGTATAATGATCGTAAATAGATTCCACCAGGTATTTCCTTCTGTGCACAACGTCTATTGCCTCCGTGGATGTCTCTTCCCTATAAGTCCGGCAATTCAGCTCTTTTGAGGATGCTGCACCAACGCGGTGTCCTGAAAGGTAAGAGGGAAAGAGTATGAAAGTATTTGGCGGTTACCCGCACTATTGATCGAAGTCGTTGATGCGCCTCCGCCTATGCCCATGGTATTTTAAGTGCGTAATTGTGTGCACATGGCACGAATGCTGCTTTGATGGGGCTTAAGCGGAGGCCGGACTGCTAGTCGCGCTCTTGGCGTGCCTGATGATCCTGTTGCGGGGTGCTCCGGACTCGCTTGACTGTGTTCGTAGTTGTTGTCGCCGGATTGGTTTGTTGGAGAAGTCCACATTGTACTTCCACCGCAAGGGCTGCAGTATGTTCTTCTGTTCGTAGGGAGCGGTCCATATTTCCGTTCACCGTTATGACCCCACGCGGTCCTGGCATCTTGAGCTTGAGATATGCGTAGTGTGGTACTGCATTGAATCTAGCGAATGCGGTTCGTCCGAGCAGTGCATGGTAACCATTGCGGACGATATCAAAGATTAACTCTTCGCTTCAGAAGTTATCCGGAGATCCAAAGACCACTTCCAATGTTATAGAGCCTGTACAGCGGGCCTCTACTCCAGGAATTACACCTTTAAAGGTGGTTATAGTGGGCTTGATCCTTGAAGGGTCAATGCCCATTTTGCGCACTGTCTCCTGGTAAAGTATGTTCAGGCTGCTGCCACTGTCCATAAGGACGCGCGTGAGGTGGAATCCGTCAATGATTGGGTCTAGGACCAATGCGGCTGAGCCACCGTGACGGATGCTAGTAGGGTGATCCCTACGATCGAAAGTGATCGGACAAGCTGACCATGGGTTGAATTTGGGGGCGACTGGCTCCATCGCATAGACGTCCCTTAGTGCCCGCTTTCTTTCCCGCTTGGGGATGTGCGTGGCGTAGATCATGTTGATCGTTTTCACCTAGGGGGGAAATTTCTTCTGTCCCCCCGTGTTCGGACATCGGGGCTCCTCGTCGTTATCGCTGTGCAGCCCCTTGTCCTTGTCTTCGGCGTTTATCTTGCCGGACTTTTTGAATACCCAGCAATCTCTATTGGTGTGGTTGGCTGTCTTGTCCGGGGTGCCATGAATTTGGCATGAGCGCTCCAGTATGCGGTCCAGACTGGACGGTCCCTGATTATTTCTTTTGAACGGCTTCTTCCGCTGACCGGGCTTGGACCCACTGAATCCGGCGTTGACTGTCGTGTCTTCAGTGATGCCGCGTTGTTTCGTCGCTTATGTCTATTACGCCGTGGCTTGCCATTATTGTCGCGGCCATCCGAATTGCCAGACTGTGGCGTAGTGCTGCTGCGAGCCAACCAACTATCCTCGCCCATGCAAAAGCGGGTCATTAATGTTGTGAGAGCTGCCATGGACTTGGGTTTTTCCTGGCCGAGGTGCTGAGTGATCCATTCGTCACGGATATTATGCTTGAAAGCCGCTAGGGCTTCAGCATCCGGACAGTCAACTATTTGGTTCTTTTTGGTTAGGAACCGAGTCCAGAATTTCCTGGCTGACTCTCCGGGCTGTTGAGTGATGTGGCTCAAGTCATCGACGTCAGGTGGTCGCACATATGTGCCCTGGAAGTTGTCGAGGAATGCATCCTCCAGGTTTTCCCAACTGCCAATGGAATTTGCTGGCAGGCTGTTTAGCCAGTGCCGGGCTGGTCCTTTGAGCTTAAGTGGAAGATACTTGATGGCGTGTAGATCGTCTCCGCGGGCCATGTGAATGTGGAGAAGGAAATCTTCGATCCATACTGCGGGGTCTGTTTTGCCATCATATGATTCGATGTTTACGGGTTTAAACCCTTCTGGGAATTCATGATCCATTACTTCATCAGTGAAGCAGAGGGGGTGCGTGGCGCCTCTGTGCCGGGCTATGTGGCTACGCAGGTCAAATTGCTCTAGATGGCTATATTCGGCCCGGCCGGACTTGTTGAAGGTGTGTTCGGCGTGACGGTCCTCGTCGCCTACCGAGGCGCGCCCCCGCGATCCGTAGATCGATCTTGGCTGTCCTGTTTTGTTGCCCGGGGTCGTAGTATGTTGGCGTGGGGGTATTGGCCGGTATGCAGACTGGTATGCCATTTTATCCCGGCCACGAGGTGGCCGGTCAGCCGTATGGTGCTCGAGTCCGTATTCCTCGGCTGCCAGGACTTCCGTCCATCTATCTGTGAGCAGATCTTGATCAGCTTGGAGTTGCTGTTGTTTCTTTTTCAGGCTCCTCGCAGTGGCTATAAGCCGACGCTTGAAGCGCTCCTGCTCTACGGGATCCTCAGGCACGCCGAACTCGTCGTCGCCGAGGCTAATCTCGTCTTCGAAGGGGGGCATGTAGCTGTTCTCCTTTGGGTATTCGTCCGTCGCCTGTTCTTCTAGGTTGACCTACTCATCCTCCTGTTCGGCCTGCTCGAAGGCGGGCTGATCAGGGTTGTATTCTTCTTCGGCACCATTCGGATTGTTTTCGTCTCCTGGGCCGGTGTTGGTGTGGCGGGGCTTGGAGTGGCGCCGACGGCGTCCATTCTTTGCTTTTTTCCCCGAGGTTTTATCCTCCATTGCCTCATCGCCATTTGTTTCCTTTGGAGTGTCCACCATGTATATATCATAAGAAGAGGTGGCTGTCCACCGCCCAGTGTGCGGTGGTTCATGTTCTTCTCTGCATCGTCAGTCCATACCGTCGATGTCTTCGAGTCGGGTTCAGTACCTCGGTTAAGTCATCAACTGTGGCAATGAAGTGGGTGGTGGGTGGGCAAAGAATTCCTTCATCGCCTGCTTCCCACTCGAGCCGGACGTAGTTCGGCCAAGAGCCTCCTGACAAAGAGAGGGATTTTAATGAGTTGAGAATGTCGCCGAAGGGCGAGTGCTGGAAGATATCTGCAGCAGTGAACTCCATTACCGGAGCCCAACCTGGCTCGACTGGATCGGGAGTGTGCGGACCGGAACCAACGTCCGGATACGAATCCGGGGGTCCGGATTCACAGGCCACTACAGGGGTAAGGCCCGTGTTCGGCTCTACCGCCGATGAGTGCACGACCGGCGGGGCGGGGTTCATCCCTCCGTCCTTAGACGGCACGGCCTGCTCCGGATCTAGGTCCGGAGATACTACGGGGGCGATACCCCGAGCTTCGTCCGATGGCAGGTCTAAGCCGTGCTCGTCGCGACTGTCCGGTGCTCCTGGCATAGGCCCAAATCCATCGAAGATCAAGTCTCCGCGGATGTCCGCCGTGTATTTCAGGTTTCCGAACGACTGGTGGCTGTGGGCGAGCTGCCGATCTGCTCCGGATGGCTGCGAAGTTGGCCCCAAAGACGAAGCCGCCGAACACGAAGATCTGTCCGGGGAGGAAAGTCTCGCCCTGGACAGCGTCGTTGATGATGATCGAAGGAGCCATCGAGCCTGACGGTGATGACACAGAGGAACTCTCAATGAAAGCACCAATGTCGGTGTCAAAACCGGCGGATCTCGGGTAGGGGGTCCCGATCTGTGCGTCAAGGCTGATGGTAACAAGAAGTAAGGGACACAGGTGTTTACCTAGGTTCGGGCCCTCTCGATGGAGGTAAAACCCTACTTCCTGCTTGATTAATATTGATGATATGGGTAGTACAAGAGTAGATCTACCACGAGATAGTAGAGGCTAAACCCTAAGAGCTAGCCTATGATGGTATGATTGTGATTGTGATCGGCCTTCTAAGGACCAACCTCTCCGGTTTATATAGGCACCGGAGAGGGCTAGGGTTTACATGGAGTCGGTTACAAGGAAGGAAATATAATATCCGGATCGCCAAGCTTGCCTTCCACGCCAAGGAAAGTCCCATCCGGACATGGGCCGAAGTCTTGAGTCTTGTATCTTCACACTTCGATAGTTCGGACGTTGTACACAGTCCGGCTGTCCGGATACCCCCTAATCCAGGACCCCCTCAACAGCGTCGGGAGGCCGCATCTTGGCCACAATACCGCAGGGAAGAAGAAGGGGTCAGAGGCCCTCCCGAGCCGGCGCTCTCTCGGAGAGAACGGCACGGCCGCTGATCTTGACGCGCGGGCAGCCGTTGGTCTCCTCCCTCACCGCCGACGACAGCGTGAACGATGCACCTACACCCCTGCCCCGGTCGAGCTTGTCTGGCCGGATTTGTGACCAGTCGTGAGCTAAGAGAGAGTGTGGACACCTATGTCTTGCTTAGATCTGGAGAGCATGAGAGAGTGAACAAGAGGAACCCTAGTAAAGCAAGCGCTAAGGCTCCTGCTTTTATATATAGTGGAGTGATTTTGTTGTACCAGCTTCAAAAAAATGCGCTCCTACATGTACCCGCGAGTGGGTGTGAGAGAACTAGTGCGTGCGTGCACCGCTTCTCTTCGCGAGAGTACAATATGCTATGCCCAAAGAACGTTCGCCGCAAGAGTAATAGTATAAGTGTGTGACGTGTGAGCTAAAATAAAATGTGCGCGCCGTCTTTTGTTTTTTAGAAGTTCTGAGGGTAGGGTGTGAAGAGCACATATGTGCGTGACTTCTACCTGCAGATAGACGGTGGGTGCGATGTGCGAGTCTGCGAGAGGACTCAGGAGAATCGTGACCCGTGAGGGTGCGTGTGCGTGAGAGAGAGGGGGCACGTATCAATGCAATGCATGTGTCCATAAATCATTATCCGACAAACGTTCGCCACAAGCCTTTTCCTGACGAACGCCGTAAGAACCGTTAGATCGGCATCCGACAGTGTCAGTTTTGCCATGTCATTTAATAGAACAGCCACTCCTCCTACACACAAATCTTCCACGTGAGTGTTAGCAACTGTCGCATGCTCCCTCCATTCCGAAATGCAGTGCATATAGGATATAGCTTTATTGAAAATTCGAACCTCGCAAACTTTTACCGAGTTTTCGTGTACCAAATTGCACATGTAGAATACCCTGTATATATCATTTCATTCATCTTCTAGAGGTAACTATAAAGATGGGTGAGGAGTCTACAAAGAAAGACCATCGTATCACCCGCAGCAATTTCAAGCATCCTTTAGTGTCGAGGAATATCATAGGAACTCTATATGATATGATTTTTATAGGATTTTTCCTTTAGAGCCAATTGGTTCATAGGAATAGATTCATATACTCCACATTTCAAAGGAAATAAACATGATATCATTTCTATAGCTTTAGAGCCACTTGGTTCATATGAATGGATTCCTATACTCCCTTAATTTCAAATCCCTCCTCATAGGAATTGAGATACATGTCATCTCTAGATTCAATAGAAAAGTTCCTATGATGTGAACCAAATGACATCTCTTTTCCAATCCCTTCTCATAGGAATTGAGATGCTCCATGTCATCTCTTTACCTACAACTTCCATGTATACATCTTCTATTCTTAAATAGATAGTACAACCCACTAGTAGTTTTTTTCCAAAACATGCAACTATGGCACAAGAACTATATAGTGTGCCAATAACTTTGAAAGATGGTCGCTGGATGAAGCTAACCCGACAAAGGCGTAGATAGGCAAATCCGAGCACCACTGGCCGTTGGATATCATCAACATTCCACCATATCTGCCACATGTACAATTTAGAAGACTCCATGGTTGAACTTAAGCATAATGCACAAACCTCAAAACACAAGCACTTCTCCTTTGTTCTAGAATCTTCTGTATCCTAATTGATTATTTTTTTCTAAATGAATTGCCATTATTTGTTTTTTACTTTATGATTTACAATGCACAACCCCATGAATCTTAACATTTTTATAAAACTAATTGATTTTGAATGAGATGAACTATAAGAACTAAAAGAACATCTACATCATGCATATATGACTCAAAGCTTTACATGCTATATTGTGTATTTATTCATAATTTGGTTTCGAAACCTCATGCGTTCAATACATGTGTACCTTACTAGTTTTGAGTAGAGTAGCAAATTTCACGCGGCCCCGGGTATATCAAAATGCAGAGCCCATGCATCATTGCCTTTCGGTCGAACCTACGTCCACAATTTTTCGTACATACTATATCTCCACTAGTCCCCGAACCCAAAATGCTGCCTCGTTCCCGTAAAACCAAGCGGCCCACACATATTTAAGGCGTCGACTCGAACCCGTTTACTACGACGTGGCCCTCAAGACGCCGTAGTACTCCTACAAACCCTATCGCCGCACTCATCATCGGTTTTCTTCAAGAGGACGAGGGAGAAGCCGATTTGTAGTGGAGGCGCTTTAAAAAAAGGATCTGTAGTGGAGACCCCTACCCTAGGGTGCCCTAGGTAGCTGTTGCACGCATCATTGTTTTCTCTTTTCTTTATGCCCTTGCGCCCTAGATTGAAATGATGGTTGCTTCGTTCGTCCAGCACTCCAGCTTAATGCGGGAAAGGTGGGGCTTTGTGATTTGACCCCTCATCGCTCATTTTCTACTATCAAGGGCGCTTCGACCGGGGTGCCTCCAATTCCAACCGCTGCTCCGAACTGTAATTTGGTGCATTGCACGTGGAACAAGATGGTGGATGAGCCACATGTCGGCCAAAGGGGTCCTGTTAAGTGTGTCGCCATTTTCGTGCGGATCGACCGCTTGAGTTGCTACGCAACACGACAGGAGCAGCCTACCACTTGGTTTTGCTCCTTGGAGAATCCCGACTATATTGATCTAAAAAGATACCTGCTGAACTACCCTCTCCGTCTCAGTTTTTTTATTTTTAGGCGTCTCGGTTTATAGGGCCTGGACGTAGTTCTATGTCACAAAAAGTATATCATTGGATTCTTAAGCGGATGTAGTTATATTTAAAAGTCGAGGGCGGGGCTTTTCCTGCGCAGTAGGCGGCGGGGCAGTTCCGCCTAGTCGGTTCGACGGAGACGCGAGAAGACGAGGGAGTAGGCTGCTGCAAACATAGGGTTGTGTGATTTGACAAATGAGTTCTTTGGACAGGTGAGGCCCCATGATTTGACTTGCCATTATCATTTTAATCACAAGCGCCATGACCCCGTGAGTCTCCCGATTCCTGACCACCTCCATGTGCCTCTCCCAGTGCTCCACCATGTAGTAGAGGCTGGCTCTTGCATGAGAGCCCACTTCTCCACTTTTTCCTTGCCTCTCTTTCCTCCACATATGCAAAAATGCCATGTAGTAAAGCGCACTATTGTACTTACCGATGCATGTACAAGTTCATGGAAATTTAGTGGTCATTCATGCATTCGCTCTAATTAATGCCTCGGTAAACATAACTTCTTGAGAAAAACGAGCGTACTAATTACTTGTGCAAACTACGAAATTAATTCGACCACTCACCCTCTACCTTGGTTGGAGAGATTTTGAAATTGAGCCATAAACTGGAAAGGAGGGAGTAGTAACTTTTGTCTCGATTACTATTTGTGGCCTTGTATAGATGCAAATTGTATTTTTTTATAGTGTGTATAAGTAAATGGAGGGAGTACTAAACAAAGTATACGTAGTAGGGACGATGAGTAAACGGAGGGAGTAGTAAAATTTTCTCCTCGTGCTGCGAGCCACCGTGCGCGTGGGCGAGGGAGCGGGCGTAAAGGCGTACAATAGTAGTAGTAGTAGTAGTAGTAGTAGTAGTAGTAGTAGTAGTAGTAGTAGTAGTAGTAGTAGTAGTAGTAGTAGTAGTAGTAGTAGTACTCGTAAGCAAGCTTCACCTCATCCTGCGAGCCACCGCGCCCGTGGGTGGGGGAGACGGCGATTAAGCAAGCTTCTCCTCGTTTTCTTGAGTTGACGGGACACATCAAATGTACTCCAGTGTATAGAGCCTTGCCTCTAAGGTAGGCCCCACATGGTTTGCCTCTTTTTTTAATTTAACATAACGCGTCAAGTCGCAATTTGTTTGTTCACCCGTGGTAGACGTCCTCCCTCCACCAAGTGGACAACCAGTACACGTGCCAAATTACCACGTGGGCTGCCTTTTTCGTACAAAAATGAGCTCCACCATGTACTCGCACGGGTGTGGTTCGGAAAGAGACGGGAGTACGTGCGCCGTGCGTGCACCTCTTCTCTTCGTGCACGTCCCCCACCTACATGGGTGTGTGTGAGAGAGATACGTACAAACCTAGACATAATGCGCCGTCCATCCCCATGCCTCCGCCCAACCGACCACCACCACCACCACGCCCCCACTCCTCCTCACCTTATCTCTCATCTTTCTCCCTCCATTTTTATATACAAGGGCCACTATCAAAATTACAATTTGCAGATATACAAGGCCACCGACACTAATCGATGCAATATTAATGGTGTTTGCCTCGTGGTACTAGCAAAGGAGGACATTAATTATCCCTTGCATGCATGCGGGAGTTTGTAATGCATCTTGATGTTCCGTGCAATGCACGGGCATCTTGCTAGTCCATGAAAACAACACATGGCAAAATTCCACGGCGAACGAGGGATTTGAATCTGTTGGGAGGGGCTGTTTGGATCTTGCCCGGGGTAGCGATAATATTGGCGACCCTTTTGTCCACCGGTGCCTTTGCCACCGATGAACGAGGAATGGCTCGGGTGCTCATGTTGTCATGCATCCTCCAGCGTGCATGTTGGAGACGAGCTCGCATGAGCTGTGTTTTTTGTCCCACAACACCGCTCGAGCCACCCGCAGACCGACCGGCGACCCGCAAATTACGCCATCCAACCGTAGCCGCACACATTATAACATCAACTCAACCAACCGGACGAAATTGACGCAAACACGTAGACAAACTGATATTTCATATAAACAACGATTTAAAATCATATAAAATACCAGATTTTCATACAAACATGACGGATTTCATTACATTCAAATGAACTACGCGGTGCTAGTTCTAGACAAGCACAGTATATAATACCTGGCCTAAATGCTCGCCTACGATCAATTTGTGTTCCTCATGTCCGGCAAAGACGATCACCGGACTGCCTGGGAGCCCCGGAGGTATATGCTTCAGCAAAGGATGGCTCGCTTCCCCATCGCCTAACCGATATCATTGGTTGGTGCCATAAGATGATGGTGGCCGCACCGGTTCGAGTTCATCACCGCCACTACTTCGCCATGGCCGGCACCGCTCGAGTTCATCCTAACATTGACCTCTTACATGGAGCCCATGCGGGTCGACGAAGGTCCTCGCAACAAAAGCATCCGGCAAGACACCTGCCAGGTATGCGCTAAGCGTCGCCTCCGCGGTGGCCTTCATGGGACCCAAGCGGCGGCAGCCTCCCATGTTCTACTTCTCCTCGATGATGGCGGCGGACGCGAAGGCGCTGGCCACCGACTCGTCGCTCTCCGCGCACCCGGCTTCTGTCGCTGCTTGCATGGCGCGGTCGCCGGCATGGGAGTCTCGGCCACAGAAACGGGAGACGTGGTACGAGGCGGCGTGGACGGCAGCAACGATGCCCGTGCGCCGCTCCTCGTCGAGCTGGCCTGGAGCGGCGAGTTGCTGAACCGCGCGCCGGTTTGAGGCAGCAACTGGCTCCGTCGGGCGAGGGGAGGGAGGTGGATCAGCGAGCTGCATAGCTCGTATCTGGCGGGTTACCCAGCCGGCTTGGATGTGGAATAACTACTCTTCGTAAGCCATTGTAAGAGTGGACAAAATGGTGGAGGAGATAGGGGAGCGGCGGAGGTGTGCGATTCTTGGCCGGCGTTTGGCCTCGTTTAAATAGGAGATTAAATAGACGGCGGACGGGACGAGCTCGGCCGGCGTTGCGTTTAACGATGGCCCGGTCATGAACGGACGTGTGTCCAGAGTGGGTTTCTTGGCTTCCACACGGGCGGGTTTCATGGAGGTGTTTGAATGCGGCACGGAGGCGTGTTCAGCCGGGCGTGCCGCAAGTGGCGCCCTCGACTCTGACCTAGGACACCTCGTCGTTCTTCCACTGACGTGTGGGCTCTTTGGGTGCATGGCATGCATATTAGTGGCCCAACACAGGCAACGCACAGCAGAGGAACCTTTGGTGGGCCAGGGCGGTCAGAAGCGGGCATTTCATAAACCGATGATTGTTCATTGAGTGTGACGTCATCTTTTTCATGTAGATAAGCCTACTATATTGATAGCCCGTTCGATACGTTGTGATTAATAAAGACCGCTGCAAACATCAATGTTCTGCTTATCACAGATAAGATTGATTAATACCCGTAACAATCCATGTCCTTAACAAAGGGTGCATGCACGTATAGGTTGAGCGTGTGTCTTGCGTCGTGTGTTGTGTGCATGCAGGCGTGCGAGTGTTGCGTGCGTGCAAGGGTACATTTCAGTGTTGCATGCATGGGTGCGTACGTGCGTGTGTTCGTGAGTGCATGTGTACGTGTCAGTGTTGCACGCCAGCATGCGTGCATGTGTACGTTATGTGTACGTGTCAATGTTGCACGCCTACATGCGTGCGTGTCTTGCGTGCGTGCATGTGTACGTGCGGGGTGAGGCTACACGTCAGTCGACTGACTTTTTCATCTCTGGTCATTAGATTTTCCAGCCGTTGGATACGAAATCAAGGGCCTCCAGTTTATCATCAAACGCCGCCCTGAGCCGCCAGCCACCACCGGCCGAACCGCCAGGCCCGCCCTCCCCGAAACCACTCCCCACCGTCGGTCCGCCACCGCACCGGCTATCCCTCTAGCCCCCCACGCCGAGCTTTTTCTCTGGGGATCCCCACCCCATCGCCCAATGAACGCCCCCCCAACCGCCGGTGACTGCCAACCAGAGGTCTCACGACTTCAAATACCCACCGACCACTAATTTATTACCATTTCTGTCCTTCATATACGCGCTGACGGGTGGGCCCTATGGTAATGTGCGCTGCTGAATGTGGACCGTTTGACTGGTCAATTGATTGTGTTATCAACAAATTATGGAGCTGTATGGTGAGCCAAAGGACCGTATGATCACCCTAAAATGTACTCCTATTTTATTAACACAGATGCACTCAAACTACCATTTCTTTCTTTCATATACGGGCTGACAGGTGGGTCCCACGATTCTGGCGCCCGATGGTGCAACACTAGTTGCGCCCACGTGGAAACGCTTGACTGGTCAATTGATTGTGTCATCAACATAATACGGAGTTGTACGGGTGAGCCAAAGGACCGTATAATCATGACATGTATTTGTTTAACACGGTACAGACGCAAGGGCTCATATATACGCGCAAGCACTCACCGCTATAAGCGCACACACGCAAACCCTACCCCTATGAGCACCTTCGAGAGAGTGGGCCAGCATATATGATCTTGAGATTTTACGAAGTCACCATAGGTGCCTCGTAGTCGAGTGGAACGTCTCCTCCCACTGAACGTACATCGCCGGAAAATACTGAAATTAACACAAAATAAATGCGAGTACCGGGACTTTAACCTTGGTGGGCTCGAGAAACCACTGTCCTCTAACAATCCAACCACATGTTGGTTAGCACGACAAAATGTATGTGGTGACCGTGATGAGCTTATTCTGAAGTCCACTGACCATATCGTGCTTTCGCTTCAAATACAATGACCGTAAGTGTCGTCAACAAAATACGGAGCACGCATCAAATGCAAAGTCCGTCAGTGTCATCAACAAAATGTGGACACGTATTGTGAGCTATATACCGTTGTACTATTGTATATGCTTATTTTCTTAGTGTCCCATTGCGTGTGTGGTGTGGTGGGCACATCATTTCTAGTTGTGGTGGGTCAACATCAAGACTCATCGGTCGGTTTCATCCTGCGCCACATATAGGTTGGACCGAGACGTGTTATATGAAGACCCATGTGGACTCGGCGTACAACACGAAGCTACCAGAGTCGCGGAGGACTCTATCCCCACTGGTGATAAGCCGACTATATATGATTTGTAACCCTAGGCCCTTAGTATGTTATACAAGCTTGGGGCTAGTTAAATCGATAGCATACACACACGCACAATGCACGGTATTCACGTGTACTTTGTACACACCCCTATCACTAATATACATTACCGGGAGTAGGCTCTTTCTTCAACCGCAAGGGTCCGATCCAAACTAGGTAAAACTTTGCCTCAGACACCATCCAGCCTAACAACCAGGATATCCTATCAATGACGATATGATGAAATCATATCTGCCAACTACTAAGAGAGAGGTGTGTTGGGGGGAGGGGGGCAATGTGTGCGAGAGAGGCCTAAAGATAATGTGCGGGCGGGAGACATGTAGGCACATATATGTGCGTATAGAGGGCTAGTAGAGACCGTGCATGTGTATATATGCATGTGAGAGAAATTGTGTTTTCCAACTGAGATTAGTGAAAAGAGTGGTACATAGTAGTCAGAAAGAGAAAGAGAGAGAGAGAGAGAGAGAAACAGAGAGAGCATGTGCGTGAGACACCCCGACACCCTGAGAGAGATTGTGAGCATGTGTGAAAGAGAAATGCCGATGCATATAAAGTGTGTGCACTTATGCGTTAGATAGAGAGATATATAGCAGCGTGCGTGAGAATGGGGCGAAGCATAGTGCATCTACGTTTAAAAGGCGGTTCTACGCATTAAATTAAAATATAAATGGCATTATTATTTTTGGATGACATCATGAATTTTGCAAATTGCGTATGGACGAAAATCAGTCTATCAGACACCCATACTCTATTGAATTCTAGCATGTGCATGTGTTTATTTCATATTATCGATCCATAGAGTGAGAGCGGTTTGAAATACAGGCTATGGATGCTTTTGCAATTCATATATAAACATTAATTAGTGAACTCCATGTTGTTAGTGTGAAGCACATTATACATTTGTCACTTGCATGGATACATTCCAAATTGCTAGCTACGAAATAGAATACATGTCGAATTCAACATAAAGGGGGTTTCGAAGATTTGAATTCATAGGAAGTGCATTCATCTATTTGAACCCGAGATAATGGCATTTGTAAATCAGATGTAAAAGGGGGCATCAATCTTTGTTGTGAGTTTGAACATGATATATATATGCATACGCATATCTAACTTTTCTTTTTTTGCAACCAAGGAGATTATATCTGGAACCATGCATGAACTGAGGTAAGTTGCATATTTTTTAATATATACTCGTGTACAATGTATATTCAAATGTACCCCCTCCATTCCAAAATAACCATAGCTTTAGGATTTTCAAGAGTAAAGATTTGTGAAGTTTGACAAATCCTGAAAGTTCAATTCAAGAGAACCGAAAACGTTAATGCTTCTGCTCCCAAATATTGAACGAAGCGCCAAATAGGCCTCTGGTCACCCGAAACCGCGCGAGACTAATGTTTTGGTGGTAGGAAATTACTGTTCTAACTCTGGCCCGTGTAGCCTATCGGCCCGATGTCCAAAGGTCTAAACCGGGGTAGGTTTGTAACTTCACCAAGACGCCGGTCTCAACCGCCTCCGAGAAGCATTCATACGCCGTGGGCGCCTAAACACCCATGCACTCGGCCGAAATCTATCCTGCCCACATTTGGGACACCTGACATGACTGTCCTACCCCCAACCCGCAATATGTCCGAAATTTTAGATGGGGGCAAAGTTTGTAACTTTTCCCAAATTTCAAGCAAGCGCGTCTCAAACCGAACATTGTTCCCCCTTAGTTCCCCGCCTCCCGCGCGAAAACGCCCTCTCCACCATCCACGAAACCCCAGCCTCCTCCGTCGGTCCGTCCTCCAGCCCATAGCGGCCAATCCACCGCCGCCCTCCTCCATCACGCCAGAGCCGGTACCCCGATGTCGTCGTCCAACGCAACCGCAACCGCAACGCCCTCAAGGACTTAGCAAGCCGAGGCAGAGCTGCCTCCATGACGCCGACGCCGACGCGTGCGCCGTATCGTAACCACTCGACCACGCCGTCCTGCGCCTCATTATGCGGCTCCATCGTCAGAATCGCCCACCGCACCGGAGTTGTTCCCTTCTGCTGTCGTTCGCCGCCTCGGATCTGCTTCCCCTGCCCGACAGATGGCCACCACACCACACTCAACAACTTTGCCATGGGTTCGTCCAAGGCTGCACCGTCCTCCACAACTTCGGTTTCCGCGAACAACAAGAAGATCGTCGGAAAAACAGAAGGAGGACACAGCACTGCCAGCAGAAAGAGGTACTCCTCTTCCCTTAATCGTGCAAATCTTACGTCTCCGCTCACACCGTATTCATCCCACGAAAGTTTCCTCCCTTATGAGCGCTTCCCTTATGAGCGCTTCTTACTGCATCTTCTTCGTGATACTAAATGCACAAGGTTTCCTCCCTTTTACTATTTCACCTTTGCTGGAGGTCAGTAGCTCGCCTGGATTTCAATTCAGGGTCAGTCGAACCGCAACTAAAAGAAGCAGCACCCGCTTAGGCGCGCGGAGCACCTAGTCCGCCTGTTCCCCGGGGAAGTGGCGCATCGGTGTCTATCATAGGGGTGTGGGGTGCAGGAACTGCTTGCGCCCGATCTGGAGGTCGGCAGGGCTTGAATGGATGGCCGGGGGGCGGTGCCAAGCACGGCGGTGCGGTGATGTCGAGGGGAGGGCACAGGAAGGGGAGGAATACTGGGCCGGTGGTCGCTGGCGTTTCGAGGAAGATCGTCAACACTGACTGGCTGGAGGTAGATGAAGGCGATCTGCCCGTTCTTTGTACATCGGACGGTGCAGAAAAAATGGACTGGCCTATTTGCTTTTCAATGATTGTTATTTTCATAGAATCTTGTAGTAATTTAGTGTGCCATGCATGTTGTAGAGCTATCATATGTCTCCGTCATTTATTTCTCACCGACCTGCTATCTCGCTACCTTTACACTGTACTAATTGTGCACACACTTCACCCATACTCACACTATTGTTTTTTATGCATGGGTATTTCAGACTGCACACGGTGTTGATGAATGCGTAAAAGAAAAGACAGAAGTCGCTCGGTGTAATTTGAAGACAAGCACTAAGCGTTTGGTAGCTCTAATGGGTGCAGTGTTAGCGATTGGAGATAGTAAACGTAGCTCTGCTTGATGGTCTCAATTGCCACACACAACCATCCTGTGTGCTTGCTTTAACTTCATTTGTCAAATGTGGTTGCATGTTGCATATGGTGTCTAGCTTGTATTGCTTCCAATTTGGTTAAATTGCATCTGCCATTTTACACATTATACCTTTGATAATGACATGCCTTCCTATTTTTGATACATACTACATATGTCTATTAACCATGTTCGTACATCAAACTAATGCTCTTTTGTATCCCTCGTCAATCACTTATGATGAGACAACACCGGGTGGAGTTCTTGTGAGACGCCCTACAAGTTTAAAGAGTGCAGTGTCATCCTCCCCACATGATTCTCAAGAAACAGCAAGCCTAAATGAAGATAGTCAACATAGCTCTCTAGTTGATCACCGCAATTCCCCCACACCACCATCGCAGGTGCTTGCCCTTACTTGGCAGTGTGATATGTGGTTGCATGTTGCATATGGTGTCTACCTTGTAATGCTTCTAATTAGGGTAAATTGCATCTGCTTAGTTAACACATTATACCTGTGAATATGATATGCCTTCCTGTTTTTGGTACATACTACGTCTTTCTAACCATGTTCTTACATCAAACTACTTTTCTTGTGTATCCCTCATCAATGCTACTAATTTGTTAAATTGCATCTCCTTAGCTTACACATTATACATGTGAATATGACACGCCTTCCTGTTTTTGGTACATACCACATCTGCCTATCACACGATGTTCTTACATCAAACTACTGTTCTTGTGTATCCTGCGTCTATCGCTTATGATGAGACAACACGCTGCGTGGGTTAATATGAGATGCAATACTCTTATAAAGAATGCAGTTTCATCCTCTCCACATGATTCTCAAGAAACAGCAAGCCTAAATGAAGACATTGAATGTAGCTCTATACCTGAAGACCGCACTTCCCCTACACCACCATCACAGGTGCTTGCTCTAACTTCGCAGTGTGATATGTGGTTGCATGTTGCATACGGTGTCTAGCTTGTAATGCTTCTAATTAGGGTAAATTGCATCTGCTTAGTTTACACACTATACCTATGAATATGACATGCCTTCCTATTTTTGGTACACACTACATCTATGTGTTAACCTTGTTCTTACATGAAACTACCTCTCTTCTGTATCCTGCATCAATCACTTATGATGAGTCACCTTTATTCGTTGCATATTGCATATTATTTCTAGCCTGTTGCCTTGTATTGTTCTAATTTGGTCAAATACATTTGTTAGGGCACCCTTTTAATTTGGCAGAGTGATATTGGTTTCATCTTTCATATGGTTTCTAGCTTGCATCGATTCTAACAAGTTCAAGCACCTTGTGCTTAGTTTACATTTTATACATCATACATGTCAATATGTCACGCCGTCCTGTTTTTCATACATATTCCATCCTATCATGCGGCTGCCTTACATGAAAGTAGTGTTCAAATGATCATGCATCAATGAGTTCTGAAGAGCAAATTTTATTCCTTTTTCTTTTGGATTTGACTTGACAAGGCAAAATCAAGAAAGAGGAAGGAAAAGAGTAAGGAAGGCGATGATGGTGGTCCTCTGCAGCAACGTAAACGGAGCATCTCAGACCGATTCTCCTTGTACCGATAGTGCATTACAAGGTCCAAGTCTCCGCTCCCCTACTCCACCATCCAAGGTGCTTGCTCTAACTTGGCAAAGCAGGATATCTGGTTGCATGTTGCATATGGTGTCTAGCTCAGATTGCTCCTAATTAGTGTAAACTGCATCTGCTTAGCTTACACATGATACATGTGAATATGACACGCTTTCCTGTTTTTGGTACATACTATATATGTCTATCACACCATGTTCTTACATGAAACTACTCTTCTTCTGTATCCTGCATCAGTCACTTATGATGGGACACCTTTAAGTTGGCAGTGTGATATTGATTGCACCTTCCATATGGTGTCTTGCAGTGTTTCTAATTTGTTGAAGTGCCTTCTGCTTAGTTACCACATCATAGGTGTGAATATGTCAAGCCGTCCATTTTTTCGTACATATTCCATCCTCGTATCATGACTTTGCCTTTCATCGAGTAGTGTTCACAAGATCATGCATGAATGAGTTCTCAAGAGCGAATGATATTCCTTTTTCTTGTCGGTATGACCTCACAATGCAAAATCAATAAAGCTGAAGGAAATTGGCAAGGCATTGGATGATGGTGGTCCTTCCGAGCAACTGAAACGGAGGTTCTCTACAGATTCTACTCCGCCATCCTCCCAACAAGATTCGCAAGACAACACAAGGCTGATAGTTAACGTAGCTGTGTAGATGATGAGCACATCTCCCCTACTCCACCATCACAGGTGCTTGCTCTAACTTGGCACTATTATATGTGGTTGCATGTTGCGTATGATGTCTAGCTTGTATTGCTTCTAACTTTGTTGAATTGCATCTGCTTACTTTACACATAATGCCTGTGAATATGACATGTGTTCCTGTTTCTACATCAGACTACTATTCTTGCAAATCTCGCATCAGTCACTTATGATAAGGCACCTTTAAGTCGCCACTGTGATATTGGTTGTTTCTTGCATATGAATTCTAGCATGTACTGCTTCTAATTTGTTGAAACGCCATACAGTTTGAACTTGGCAGAGTGATCTTGGTTGCATCTTTCATATGGTGTCTAGCTTGCAGTGCTTCTAATTTGTTGAAATGCCTTCTGCTTAGTTGCCACATCTAGGTGTGAATATGTCACACCATCCTGTTTATCATACATATTCCATCCTCGCATCATGTGTTTGCCTTTCATCCGAGTAGTCAGTATCATGCATGAATGAGTTCTGAAGAGCGAATTTATTCCTTTTTCTTATCAGTTTGACTTCACAATGCAAAATCATTACAGCTGAAGGAAATTAGTCCAAGAAGGATGATGGTGGTCCTTCTGAACAACTCAAACAGGGGTCTCTACAGATTCTACTCCGCCATCCTCCCAACAAGATTCGCAAGACAACACAAGGCCAGTCAACGTAGCTGTGTAGATGATGAGCACATCTCCCCTACTCCACCATCACAGGTGCTTGCTCTAACTTGACACTATTATATGTGGTTGCATGTTGCGTATGATGTCTAGCTTGTATTGCTTATAACTTGAATTGCATCTACTTACTTTACACATAATGCATGTGAATATGACACGTGTTCCTGTTTCTAGAACATACGTGTACATGATGAGCACATCTCCCCTACTCCACCATCACAGGTGCTTGCTCTTACTTGGAACTGTTATACGTGGTTGTGTTTTCCGTATGATGTCTAGTTTGTATTGCTTCGATTATGTTGAATTGCATCTGCGTAGCTTACAACTTATACCTGCAACGATCACTTACCCATAAGACACATTTAACTTGGGACTGTGATGTAGGTTGCATCTTGCATTGTCTTCTAGCTTGTACCGCTTCTAATTTCTTGAAATGGCACTTACGATGAGACACTTTTTACCGATAGAGTGATATTGGTTGCATGTTCATATGGTGCCTAGCTTTCATTTCTTCTAATTTTGTTGAAATGCCTTCCGCTTCTTGTTTTTTCATACATATTCCATCCTCCTATAAATGCGTGTGAATATGAAACGATGTATTTTTTGTATATATTCCATCCTCCTATCCTGCGCTTGCCTTACATCAAAGTAGTGTTAAATACGTATCATGCATCAACCAGTTATGCAGAGCTAATTTTATTCATCTTCTTGTGGTTTTGACTTCATAAGGCAGTATCAGAAAATAGGAAAGAAAAGAGTAAGTTAGGGGATGTTGGTGGTCGTCCGCACTGACGCAAACAGAGACTCTCTAGATTTGCCCTCGCTATCGCTAATGAAGTTGAAGTCCCAAGTCTACATGATGAGTTCATCTCCCGTACTCCACCATCGCAGGTGCTTGCTCTAAGTTGACAGTGTGATAATTGGTTTCATGTTGCATATGTTGTCTAGCTTGTATTTCTTCTATTTTGATTAAATTACACCTGCTGAGTTTATACATTATACATGTGCATATGACATGGCTTTCTGTGTCTAGAATACACTACATCTATCTATCATACCATGTTCTTATATCAAAGTACTGCTGTTGTGTATCCCGCATCAGTCACTCATGATTGGACGCTTTTAACATGGCAGTTTGATAGTGGTTGCATCTTGCATTGATTTCTTTGTTGTACTGCTTCTAATTTTTCGAATTGCCACTTATGACAAGACACTTTTAACTTGGCAAAGTAATATTGGTTGCCTCTTTCATATGGTGTCTAGCTTGCATTACTTCTATTTTCTTGAAAATCCTTCTTCTTAGTTTGCACATCGTAGCTGTGAATATGTCATGTCGTCTTGTTTTTCTTACATATTCCATCCTCATACGGTTGTCTTACATCAAAGTATAGCTTGTCTGTATCATGCATCAATGAGTTCTCAAGAGTGATTTTATTCTTTTGTGTTGTGGGTACAGCTTGACATGGCAAAGTCGAAAAAGAGCAAGGAAAATAATATAGTAGGGAGTCTTTGTTACTGCGTCGGGTGAAAGCGGAAAAGGTTACGCCGTCGAGATTCTGGTACTTATAGTGCGAGAGAAGGTCCAAGTCCACCGGCTAAATCTACAAACACGGTATCACCTGCTCCACCCGGTGCAGCATCCCTTCAACTGCATTTCAAAGATCTCAACGAGTTACTCGTTCGTTTGCTCCGAATCGCCGGTTCCCAAGCTGCCTTCATACCTAATACTACTTCCGAAGCTGCTAGCGACACAACAGGACTTGGCAAGATCAGATGAACCTCATGAGCATCAACACCAAGGCGGTACTGACCGAGTCAAGTTGCGCTTGCATGCTCCTTTATATGTACTCCCACGGTTTGATGTACACTAACACTTTCCATATTCGTTGTTGAACTAGCACCACGGCGCCAAGCGAAACAGACATCATGGATAATGCTTGACAGATTAACAAAATCTAAAGGAGGAAGAATGGAGATCCATTTTGAGGCAGGTTTAAAAAGGCCACGTGATGCTACAGAGTCAGCCAAGTTAGTATCAGAGGCAGCCGTTGCCGTTAGGTGTCATGCACGTATCCTCCCAACGTGGATCCAAAGACAGAATGAGAAAGACAATACCCGGTTAACACCTTCCTTGACCATTTATCCGTAAGTAATGTTATTCATCGCTATTAGTAATATTGTCTTGCTCATCCCATACTTTCTAGCTTCCTCCTAATAAGACTCACATTCTTTTTCAACAGATGAGGTTCAAGTTGGATCTGAAAGATGATGCAACTAAACAAGCATGCACTCATGTTTTTCATGCTGCTCTGCTGACGATGTCGGTACCACCTTAGAAAATCTCACTTTTAAGGCAAGGCTAACAATGAAATCGCCCAAACATCTCCAAAGGAATATATTACAGATGAAGACTGGACAACCCTCGTTAAACCGGTGCGATCCAAAGTATCGTAGGCTATATGTATTTGATCGTACCACATATTGAACTTGTATTTATGTATGTGCCTTACAAGTGTATCTTCTTCTAGGCTAACTGTTTGAAGAACAAAACCAACCGTTCTAAAGTGAAATTCCAACAGACAACAGGATCTCGTAGCTATATTGCACATTGCAAGGCTTTTGTAAATAGCTGCTACTTCCTTCTTTTTTGTGCCATATTATCGTATCTATATTGACTTGTTCCAAATCTGAGAGGAAAGCCCGTGCAGACCAAAAGAACTCGAACCGAATGCGGTGCAAATCTTCAAGGATTGCCACACCGGCAAGATGAAGGGCATGAGCACACCAGTTCAAGCCGCTGTTGTAAGTCCTTACTCCTCCTGCCTTGAACCTGATTGGTACTGTGATGTGTTCATTTAACTACTTTGGGTTTGCAGCCAATGTCGATTACTCTGTTCACTTTTATACACAGTTTTCTTAACGTATCATTTCACCTTACATGGTTTAAAAGAGATGAAGGATATTCTTTTGGTCGTGATCTGTAATCTAGTTGTTATGTTCACGTGCGCACACAATGATAAAATAGGCTGTTTGTTTTATATATGTTTGCCCATGATATGAATGATGTCATACTATGTTCATCCTACTTTAAACCATGTCTCTTTATCCTTAGATGTCAATGAATGTGAGGAAATAGACAATACAAAGGCATGCTACATGGACATATGTTGCGAAAGTGTTTTTATTATGTAGGTGGCACTACATTACATGCTAATGTATTACATTAGTTCACCAATATAAGTTTTGTATAAAGGTTTAACCTACTTTGTTTGTTTTTGTCTGATTAGTAAGTTATCCGTACACTAATCTACAAGTTCAAACTTTCGTGAAGCTATGGAACAAATGATTGGACAGCCACAACCACCGAAGGTGACGAGGCTACTATAGGCACAATGTCACCTCTTGCTGCGATGCGTCAAGATCTCTCCACTAACAAAGTGCAAAAAGCACCTTCCTGCGTAATTACGGGTTGGTTGTCAAGGTAACCTCGTCCAAATCGCCTCTTGAACAAAATCTTCCTTCTAGGCAGTGATATATCGTGCTCTAGACACAAGTCCAGTCCCTAATGGGCGTTGTTTGGAAACAAGAATAGTGGTTGAGAAATGTCGTCAAGATATGAATGGTTTTGAAACCGGACTATCGGACATTAAACCGTTGTTCAAGAGCAATGGCGGAAAAAGGTGGAGATCGTGTTGCTCCATCAGATTCTCTGACTGAAACATTAGCACTCGTGTCAAATGATATGTGCTTCTATACATCTGATGGTGCTTTTATCTGGAAGGACTGTAAACTTTATGCCAACAGGCCTTTTGTTGTATGGTTGGAATTTATTTTGTTGTGATACAACATTTATGATGCTGCCCCAGGGTGCAGTAATTACGACGCTATTTTGTATAGTGTAGGTTTATCTTAGTAATGTATTCGGCCGAAAGCTTGGCAGGAGCCCAACACGCCAACATTCGTCGGGCCCATTCCAATTGGGCTAAAAACGATTACGGGCCAAAATTGACATGTAGCCCACTAAAAATATCTGGGCCTAAATCGGCATAAGCTTTCATATTTTTCTGGTAGGCATGTGCCCATAGTGGGCCTTTAACAGGCCTAAACATATTTTGGGCCCTCAGTAAAAATAGGCCGTTTACAGGTGTAAATATCTTGAGCCCATAAAAAACATGGGCCTTTAATAGACCGAAAGTGAGATTGGGCCCTGATTGTGCCAAATAACCCCTTTGGACTTAGCAGGCCGAAATGGTGGCCCATTTACGACGCGGATCTTTGTGAGCGAAATTCGGACGGGCCGTAAATCTGCGCCGACCTAATACACGGTCCTTTAACAGTAGGAACTTCGGTCGGGCTAGATTATCGTCATTTTTATATGGGGCGTTAATGGGCCCGATATGACGTTGGGCCACATATGGCCCATGGTTTACGTCCGGCGTTAACAGGCCGAAAATGACAACAGGAAGAACGTGGCCCAAATCTATAGTGGGCCTCTAACAGGCCGAAAGTTTTGATGGCCTGTAAATGGGCCCAAATGAAGCCGGACCTTTAACAGGCCGGAAATACACCGGGCCGTGATTCGGCCCAATTACTTAGCGGATTGTTAATGGGCTAAGTGACCATGGGCGCGTTGATGGCAAGTTTAGGACAGGCCGTTGACGGGCCGATTTGTGAAGAATGTTGGGCATTTAGTCGGGCCGCCCATTATGGTCTGCGAGAATCTTGTGGGCCTTTAGCCGGGCGGCCCATTGTGGTCCATAAAATCTTGTGGGCCTTTAGTCGGGCCGCCCATTATGGTCTGCAAAATCTTGTGGGCCTTTAGTCGGGCTGACCCATTGTGGTCCGCTAAATTTTGTGGGCCTTTAGTCGGGCTGGCCCATTATGGTCCGCTAAATCTTATGGGCCTTCGGTTGGGCCGGCCCATTTAAACTTTGTGGGCCAATTTTGGGCCGGTCCACGTGTCAACATATCATAGGCCCATCTCGACCGTTGGATGACTGACAACTGTGCCAACGCGGAGCTGACGGTGGATCCGTCAGCGAATGAGAATTTTACACGTGGAAAATCGGCATTGGTCGTGGCTGTTAACGGGTTATCGGATCCAAAATCCGACCTGATAGCTTAACGGCGTTCCGTTATGGTGGATGCCACGTGTCGGTCACCCTTGACGAAAGCACTTTTGTGACGCGGGATTTATCGTCATGGAAGTGGACACTTCCGTGATGATAATTTTGGTAATGTCATGGAACACTTCTCTGACAAAGACAGTGTATGACTATTTTGATTCTGTCATAAATTTGTCATGGATGTACATGCATGACAAAAAACGCGACCTACTGTGACAAACACGTATCATCACGGAAGTGTATTTTTTTGTAGTGAAGTATCCTTTTATGCTATCCAGAAATTCTATATCATTTCCAATCAGTAATATGTCATCCACATATAATATCAAAAATGCTACAGAGCTCCCACTCACTTTCTTGTAACTACAGGCTTCTCCAAAAGTCTGTATAAAACCATATGCTTTGATCACACTATCAAAACGTTTATTCCAACTCTTAGAGGCTTGCACCAGTCCATAAATGGATCACTGGAGCTTGCACACTTTGTTAGTTCCCTTTGGATCGACAAAACCTTCCGGTTGCATCATATACAACTCTTCTTCCAGAAACCCATTCAGGAATGCAGTTTTGACATCCATTTGCCAAATTTCATAATCATAAAATACGGCAATTGCTAACATGATTCGGACAGACTTAAGCATTGCTAGGGTGAGAAAGTCTCATCGTAGTCAACTCCTTGAACTTGTCGAAAACCTTTTGCAACAAGTCGAGCTTTGTAGACTGTAACATTACCGTCAGCGTCGGTCTTCTTCTTGAAGATCCATTTATTCTCTATGGCTTGCCGATCATTGGGCAAGTCAACCAAAGTCCACACTTTGTTCTCATACATGGATCCCATCTCAGATTTCATGGCCTCAAGCCATTTTGCGGAATCTGGGCTCACCATCGCTTCTTCATAGTTCGTAGGTTCGCCTTGGTCAAGTAAATGACCTCCAGAATAGGATTACCGTACCACTCTGGTGCGGATCTTATTTTGGTTGACCTACGAGGTTCAGTAGTAACTTGATCTGAAGTTTCATGATCAATATCATTAGCTTCCTCACTAATTGGTGTAGGTGTCACGAGAACCGGTTTACGTGATGAACTTCTTTCGATGAAGGGAGCAGTGCAGTTACCTCATCAAGTTCTACTTTCCTCCCACTCACTTCTTTCGAGAGAAACTCCTTCTCTAGAAAGGATCCATTCTTAACAACGAATGTCTTGCCTTCGGATCTGTGATAGAAGGTGTACCCAACAGTTCCTTTGGGTATCCTATGAAGACACATTTCTCCGATTTGGGTTCGAGCTTATCAGGTTGAAGCTTTTTCACATAAGCATCGCAGCCCCAAACTTTAAGAAATGACAACTTTGGTTTCTTGCCAAACCACAGTTCATAAGGCGTCATCTCAACGGATTTTGATGGTGCCCTATTTAACGTGAATGCAACTGTCTCTAAAGCATAACCCCAAAACGATAGCGGTAAATCAGTAAGAGACATCATAGATCGCACCATATCTAGTAAAGTACGATTACGATGTTCAAATACACCATTACGATGTGGTGTTCCGGGTGGCGTGAGTTGCGAAACTATTCCGCATTGTTTCAAATGTAGACCAAACTCGTAACTCAAATATTCTCCTCCACGATCAGATTGTAGAAACTTTATTTTCTTGTTACGATGATTTTCCACTTCACTCTGAAATTCTTTGAACTTTTCAAATGTTTCGGACTTATGTTTCATTAAGTAGATATACCCATATCTACTCAAATCATCTGTGAAGGTGAGAAAATAATGATACACGCCACGAGCCTCAACATTCATCGGACCACATACATCAGTATGTATGATCTCGAACAAATCTGTTGCTCGCTCCATTGTTCCGGAGAACGGCGTTTTAGTCATCTTGCCCATAAGGCATGGTTCGCAAGTACCAAGTGATTCATAATCAAGTGATTCAAAAAGTCCATCAGTATGGAGTTTCTTCATGCGCTTTACACTAATATGACCCAAACAACAGTGCCACAAATAAGTTGCACTATCATTATCAACTCTGCATCTTTTGGCATCAACATTATGAATATGTGTATCACTACTATCGAGATTCAACAAAAATAGACCACTCTTCAAGGGTGCATGACCATAAAAGATATTACTCATACAAATAGAACAACCATTATTCTCAGATTTAAATGAATAACCGTCTCGCATCAAACAAGATCCATATATAATGTTCGTGCTCAACGCTGGCACCAAATAACAATTATTTAGGTCTAAAACTAATCCCGAAGGTAGATGTAGAGGTAGCATGCCGACGGCGATCACATCCACTTTGGAACCATTTCCCACGCACATCGTCACCTCGTCCTTAGCCCGTCTTTGCTTAATCTGGAGTCCACATTTGAGTTGCAAATATTAGCAATGTAACCCGATCAAATACCAGTGCTCTGCGAGCTCTAGTAAGGTACACATCAATAGCATGTATATCACATATACCTTTGTTCACCTTGCCATCCTTCTTATCCGCCAAATACTTGGGGCAGTTCCGCTTCAAGTGACCGATGCGCTTGCAGAGAAGCACTCCGATCTCGTGCTTAGGTCGAGACTTGGGTTTCTTCTCTTGAGCAGCAACTTGTTTGTCGTTCTTCTTGAAGTTCCCCTTCTTCTTCCCTTTACCCTTTTCCTTGAAACTGGTGGTCTTGTTGACCATCAACACTTGATGCTCCTTCTTGATTTCTACCTCCGCAGCCTTTAGCATTGCGAAGAGCTCGGGAATTGTCTTATCCATCCCTTGCATATGATAGTTCATCACGAAGCTCTTGTACCTTGGTGGCAGTGATTGAAGAATTATGTCAATGACACTATCATCCGGAAGATTAACTCCCAGTTGAATCAAGTGATTGTTATACCCAAACATTTTGAGTATACGTTCACTGGGAGAACTATTCTCCGCCATCTTGCAGCTGTAGAACTTATTGGAGACTTCATATCTCTCAATCCGGGCATTTGCTTGAAATATTAACTTCAACTCATGGAACATCTCATATGCTCCATGACGTTCAAAACGTCGTTGAAGTCCCGGTTCTAAGCCATAAAGCATCGCACACCGAACTATTGAGTAGTCATCAGCTTTGCTTTCGCGAGACGTTCTTAACATCGTCGATTATAGCCTGCGGCAGGCACGGCACCCGGCCGGTGCTTCGGGGACAATGCTTCATGCAGCAATGAGGATAATCCTCAAATTCTGGACTCGGTCCGTAATTGCTACCATCATCTTTCAACTTTGCTTTCTCAAGGAACGCATTAAAATTCAATGGAACAACAGCACGGTCCATCTATCTAAAATCAACATAGACAAGCAAAATACTATCAGGTACTAAGTTCATGATAAATTTAAGTTCAATTAATCATATTACTTAAGAACTCCCACTTAGATAGACATCCCTCTAATCATCTAAGTGATCATGTGATCCAAATCAACTAAACCATGTCCGATCATCACGTGAGATGGAGTAGTTTTCAATGATGAACATCACTATGTTGATCATATCTACTATATGATTCACGCTCGACCTTTCGGTCTCAGTGTTTCGAGGCCATATCTGCATATGCTAGGCTCGTCAAGTTTAACCCGAGTATTCTGCGTGTGCAAAATTGGCTTGCACCCGTTGTAGACGGAACGTAGAGCTTATCACACCCAATCATCACGTGGTGTCTCGGCACGACGAACTTTGGCAACGGTGCATACCCAGGGAGAACACTTTTATCTTGAAATTTAGTGAGAGATCATCTTATAATGCTACCGTCAATCAAAGAAAAATAAGATGCATAAAAGATAAACATCACATGCAATCAATATAAGTGATATGATATGGCCATCATCGTCTTGTGCTTGTGATCTCCATCTCCGAAGCACCGTCATGGTCACCATCGTCACCGGTGCGACACCTTGATCTCCATCGTAGCATCGTTGTTCTCTCGCCATATTTTTCTTCTACGACTATCGCTACCGCTTAGTGATAAAGTAAATCAATTACAGGGCGATTGCATTGCATACAATAAAGCGACAACCATATGGCTCCTGCCAGTTGCCGATAACTCGGTTACAAAACATGATCATCTCATATAATAAAATATAGCATCATGCCTTGACCATATCACATCACAACATGCCCTGCAAAAACAAGTTAGACGTCCTCTACTTTGTTGTTGCAAGTTTTACGTGGCTGCTATGGGCTGAGCAAGAACCGTTCTTACCTATGCATCAAAACCACAACGATAGTTTGTCAAGTTAGTGATGTTTTAACCTTCTCAAGGACCGGGCGTAGCCACACTCGGTTCAACTAAAGTTGGAGAAAACTGACACCCGCCAGCTACCTATGTGCAAAGCACGTCAGAGAACCGGTCTCGGCGTAAGCGCATACCGTAATGTCGGTCCGGGCCGCTTCATCCAACAATACCGCCGAACCAAAGTATGACATGCTGGTAAGAAGTATGACTTGTATCGCCCACAACTCACTTGTGTTCTACTCGTGCATATAACATCTACGCATAAAACCAGGTTCTGATACCACTGTTGGGGAACGTAGTAATTTCAAAAAAATTCTTACGCACACACAGGATCATGGTGATGCATAGCAATAGAGGGGAGAGTGTCCACGCACTCGTGAGACCAGCGAAGCGTTAGCACAACGCGGTTGATGTAGTCGTAAGTCTTCACGATTCGACCGATCCAAGTACCGAACGTACGACACCTCCGAGTTCAGCACACGTTCTGCCCGATGACGTCCCGCAAACTTCAATCCAGCAGAGCTTCACGGGAGAGTTCCGTAAGCATGACGGCATGATGACGGTGATGATGTTGCTACCGATGCAGGGCTTCGCCTAAGCACCGCTACGATATGACCGAGGTGGAATATGGTGGAGGGGGGCACCGCACACGGCTGGAATAGATCAATAGATCAACTTGTGTGTCTAGAGGTGCCCCCCTGCCCCCGTATATAAAGGAGCAAGGGGGGAGGCGGCCGGCCAGGAGGAGGGCGCGTCAAGGGGGGAGTCCTACTCCCGGTGGGAGTAGGACTCCTCCTTTTCCTTGTTGGAGTAGGAGAGGGAAGGAAGGGAGAGAGAAGGAGAAGGAAAAAGAAGGGTGCCGCCCCCCTCCTTGTCCAATACGGACTAGAGGGGTAGGGGGCGCGCGACTGCCCTGGCCACCCCTCCTCTTCTCCCACTAAGGCCCATGAGGCCCAATTAACTCCCCGGAGGGTTCCGGTAACCCCCCGGTACTCCGGTTTTTCTCCGAAACCACTCGGAACACTTCTGGTGTCCGAATATAGTCGTCCAATATATCGATCTTTACGTATCGACCATTTCGAGACTCCTCATCATATCCGTGATCATATCCGGGACTACGAACTACCTTCGGTACATCAAAACACAAAAACTCATAATACCGATCGTCACCAAACTTTAAGCGTGCGGACCCTATGGGTTCGAGAACTATGTAGACATGACCGAGACACGTCTCCGGTCAATAACCAATAGCGGAACCTGGATGCTCATATTGGCTCCTACATATTCTACAAAGATCTTTATCGGTCAAACCGCATAACAACATACGTTGTTCCCTTTGTCATCGGTATGTTACTTGCCCGAGATTCGATCGTCGGTATCTCAATACCTAGTTCAATCTCGTTACCGGCAATTCTCTTTACTCGTTCTGTAATGCATCATCCTACAACTAACTCATAAGCCACATTGCTTGCAAGGCTTATAGTGATGTGCATTACCGAGAGGGCCCAGAGATACCTCTCCAACAATCGGAGTGACAAATCCTAATCTCGAAATACGCCAACTCAACAAGTACCTTTGGAGACACCTGTAGAGCACCTTTGTAATCAACCCAGTTACGTTGTGAAGTTTGGTAGCACACAAAGTGTTCCTCCGGTAAACGGGAGTTGCATAATCTCATAGTCATAGGAACATGTGTAAGTCATGAAGAAAGCAATAGCAACATACTAAACGATCAAGTGCTAAGCTAACGGAATGGGTCCAGTCAATCACATCATTCTCCTAATGATGTGATCCCATTAATCAAATGATAACTCATGTCCATGGCTAGGAAACTCAACCATCTTCGATTAACGAGCTAGTCAAGTAGAGGCATACTAGTGACACTATGTTTGTCTATGTATTCACACATGTATTATGTTTCTGGTTAATACAATTCTATCATGAATAATAAACATTTATCATGATATGAGGAAATAAATAATAACTTTATTATTGCCTCTAGGGCATATTTCCTTCACTACTCACTACTCTACCCTTACTACCACTGCTTGCCTCTATGGCTTCGTCATTGTTGATGATTACTCTAGATATACATGGGTGCATATAATTATCTACAAGAATGAAGTGCAGGATGTCTTCAGACGATTCACCAATCGTGCCATGACGAACTATGGCATCAAGATCAAGCGCATCAGAAGTGACAATGGCACAGAGTTCAAGAACACCGGCCTCGACACTTCTCTTGATACGTTGGGCATCACTCATGAGTTCCCAGGTCCATACACACCTCAGCAGAATGGCATCATGGAGCGCAAGAACCCTCATTGAGATGGCTCGGATGATGCTTGATGAGTACAAGACTCCAAGGAAATTCTGTCCTGAAGCAATTGATACTGCATGCCACATCATCAACCGTGTTTATCTTCACAAGCTTCTAAAGACGACATCCTATGAGCTCCTAACTGGTAGGAAGCCAAATGTCAGTTACTTCAGAGTATTTGGTGCTAGGTGCTGGATCAAGGATCCACATCACACTTCAAAATTTGCACCAAAAGCACATGAAGGTTTTATGCTTGGCTACGGAAAGGATTCGCACTCCTCTGAGTCTTCAACCTCTTTCACTATAAAGTGGTTGAAAGCGTGGATGTCTTGATTTGATGAGACTAACGGCTCGCAAAGAGAGCACCTGCCAAATGTGCTATATGAAGTCTCACCTAGTGAATCGATCAAGCTTATGGGTACTGGAGAAATCATACCTTTAGAGGCACAGGCTGAAGACGAAATCATCATTTCTTCACCTAATCAACCTGAAGACACTGCTTAGCCTGAAGCCAATGCTGAAGACGAAGACAATGATCAGCAAGGGCAAAGTCTTCGTACAGTTCATCCTCGTGTTGCAAATGAAGTACAGATTGAGAGGATAATTGATAGCATCAATGCACCTGGTCCACTCACTCGCTCAAGAGCAACACAGCTAGCAAATTTCTATGGGCACTTTGCATTTGTCTCTATATCTGAACCCAAGAAAGTTGCTGAAGCCTTCATGGAACCTGAATGGATTCAAGCTATGCAAGAAGAGCTTCAACAGTTCAAGCTGAACAATGTGTGGGAATTGGTTAAGCGTCCTGGTACTCGCAAGCACAATATCATAGGCACTAAATGGATTTATCGCAACAAACAAGATGAGCATGGTCAAGTTGTTAGAAACAAGGCTCGTCTCGTTGCTCAAGGATACACTCAAGTTGAAGGGATTGACTTTGATGAAACATTTGCTCCGGTGGCTAGGCTTGAAGCCATTCGCATACCGCTAGCCTATGCCAACCATCACAACATCCTCCTGTACCAAATGGATGTGAAGAGTGTTTTTCTCAATGGCAAGATTGAAGAAGAAGTGTATGTTGCACAACCACCTGGCTTTGAAGATCCAAAACATCCTGACATGGTATACAAGCTCAACAAGGCACTATATGGCCTCAAACAAGCCCCTCGCGCTTGGTACGACACACTCAAAGACTTCCTGAAGAGCAAAGGCTTCAAACCTGGTTCCATGGATCCCACTCTCTTCACGAAGACATACGATGGTGAACTGTTTGTATGCCAGATCTATGTGGATGACATTATCTTCTACGACTGACAAGAGATACAGTGATGAATTTGGACACATGATGCAAGAGCAATATCAGATGTCCATGATGGGTGAGCTGAAATTCTTCCTCGGTCTTCAAATCCGTCAGCAGAGCAACGACATCTTCATATCACAAGAGAAATACCTCAAAGATTGCATGAAGAAGTTTGGAATGCAAGACTGCAAAGGGTACACGACGCCAATGCCAACCAAAGGTCAATTGGGTCCCGACGACAATGGTAAAGAGTTCGATCAAAAGGTATACCATTCCATGATTGGTTCTTTACTCTATCTATGTGCATCTATGCTAGATATAATGCTTAGCGTTTGCATGTGTGCCCGATTCCAAGCGGCACCAAAGGAATCACATCACTTAGTAGTGAAGTGAATTCTTCGATATTTGGCTTACACCCCAACACTAGGATTATGGTATCCAAAGGGCTCAGAGTTTGATCTAGTTGGATTCTCAGATGCTGATTATGCTGGTGACAAGGTTGATTGCAAGTCCACATCAGGCACATGTCATTTTCTTGGGCGATCTCTTGTCTGTTGGTCTTCAAAGAAGCAGAACGGTGTATCCCTCTCCACTGCTGAATCTGAATACATTGCTGATGGATCTTGATGCACTCAGCTTCTATGGATGAAGCAAACTCTCAAGGACTATGGCATCCATCTGAAGCAAGTGCCACTTTACTGCGACAATGAAAGCGCCATCAAGATTGCCAACAACCCTGTTCAGCACTCGAAGATAAAGCACATTCAGACCCGTCATCACTTTCTCAGAGATCGTGTCATGAAGGAAGATATTGATATCATTCACGTCAACACTGAAGAGCAATTGGCAGATATCTTCACAAAGCCCTTGGATGAGAAAAGGTTTTGCAAGTTGCGGTGTGAGCTAAATATCTTAGAATCCTCGAACGTCCTGTAATTGGACACACATCCTAACGCTTACACATGTTGATGACTTAGATGTGCAACACACGAAGTAACGTATATCTTCAATCAATGAAGACATACACTCTAAGTGTGAATACATTAACGCGGAATTTGACTACAGAGCGCCACGACAATTTTGCGCCGCGTCTGGGTCTAATACTTCCTATACGGTGGGTAATGCCACCACCAAATTCTTTTGATGTTTCAATTGGCGTCACAATTTCTTAGTCTTCGCATTCGATTTGTCTTCAACATTGATTTATCTTCACGTTTATCTTCACAATGTTGATTTGGTCTTATGCTGATATATACATATATTCGTGTTCTGTCCTTTACAGCATTCACTTATGGCTATGTCTTCATACTTGACTTTTTATTGATCTAAGTGAATGTGATCGGACCCTAACCC
Source organism: Aegilops bicornis (assembly GCA_021605145.1). Classification (NCBI taxonomy): domain Eukaryota; kingdom Viridiplantae; phylum Streptophyta; class Magnoliopsida; order Poales; family Poaceae; genus Aegilops; species Aegilops bicornis. The sequence goes on from CM038672.1 coordinate 113,470,024, forward strand.
CTTCTATGCTTCTACCTCAAATTCTGTCTATCCAAATCATATGCATTCTATTGAAACATGTCGATTGTCTTCTCTGAATCCTTGTCAGCAGAAGACAAAGAGACAAAAGTTTAAATCTGTTTTTAATGCTATATCCTTATTGCCTGAATACCGGAGAAGCCGGAACGACCACCCGACAATCCAGGCGTGCGTGGGAACATGGAACAACTTCCAATAAGTTCCATGCATGCCACGTGTCCTTCAGATGTGAACCGCCAGGGGCACCTGCGTAATTACGTTGTGCTGTCCCTTTCCTTATAAATATACACTCACCGCGGTAATTATCTCTTCTTCCACCTCGCCACCTCGCACAAACCCTAGCGCCTCCGCTAGCTTGTGTCGACGCCGGAGATGAAGCGCTTTGCTGCCGCAACTTCTTCGACGCCGTCCTCATGCCGGTCGCGGACCTCGTCCTCTCCGCCGCCGCCGTAGGTGTCTTCGGCCGCCAACTTAGGGCGCGGGAGATTGAACTGCTCGACCTCTCTATCCACCTCGTCTAGCAGTTCGTCAAGCGATAATTAAAACTTACTTTTTACTGCCTTTTTGATCCGTCAAATCCATCCACTTCAACCAAAAGTGGTTTCTTCACTTCCAAATCTGGATCCGTCTTTATCTGCATCTCATATCATGCTAAGTATATTCACTTATGCTTCATAACTAGTTATATTCCTCACTTGTACATATTCATGGATTTGTACAAATCTGGAACCAACTGTCTTCAAATAAGTGAATGCCTTCGCACTATGAGGTCAATGTCTTTAAACTGATTTATCTTCAAAATCTTCTAAGAATGCATATGACCTCTTCCCCTTCCCTCGCACCTCTAATGATGTCACAGGTACATGTCCGTGGGGGAATCCCTTGGTTCTCATAGTCTGCATTCATTTGCAGAGTTCTTACAGCGTCATATTCACTCACCTGAAAGAATCTCTTGTCTGACCAGCAAAAGGAAGCCATTCACTGTCTTAAAGCCGTTCAGTCTGAATATAATGGCAACAGAGAAATCAGCTACAAAGGGTGGCAGGCAGCGCCGTGGAGATACTGCTAAGGATTTACCTCCTAATCTATTTGAAATGTACAAGACAGATCCTGAGGAAAGCTATGGCCAGCGCAAGACCCGAATCCAATGTATTAGAACATATTGGGCGGAAGAATGGTTCAAGTACAGATTTGTGACTGCTGAATATGCTGAAAAGAACGCTACCAAGCATCCATGGGGAGATATTCTATACAGAAATCTTCAGCCCAAGTCCAAGTCTGAAGCCATTCCTCAAGGCTTCTACCCATGCATGGTCCGAGGACCGAAGCCAGAGAATGCCGACCCATTATCTACATTATGGTGTCGCGAAGACAATCTTTTCAAGTGCAACTATCAGTTTGCAAAAGAGTCAGCTGTGAAGAACAAGAAAGATCTTGGACTCAACTTCAGTGCTGGTCTTCTGCAGTTTGTAACAGACAAAGAGCACTGGAATGAAGAGCTTCTGCTGCAGTTCTATGCTACACTTCACATTCGTGGCTACAACAGGGATCCGAAGACATGGATCCTTGAGTGGATGACAGGAGATGTACATCATGAAGCCAAAGCTCAAGACATCATTGAGCTTACTTCCCTGCCCACTCCAGGTGAATTGTATGAGCCTGGTTGTCAACTTCACAATAATGAACTGCAGAGTATCTTTCAGAGGCCGGAACCCAATATGAGTCAGATGCTCAGTATGATGAAGCCATTTCCTCAAGATGTTGAATATCCCAAGGAATTCTTCGTCAAAGACCTCGAGTACTTGCCCCGCACAGTTTATCACATTCTGAGGCGTACTCTATGGCCAGTCAAGGGATATTCTTCTGAAGCCAAACTTGAAGGAACCATGAAGACTTTGGTATCCTATATTGTCAATGGCATCAGATTCAATACCTAGGATTTCTTCATCAGAAAACTTGCTGCATCTGGGATTGATCTATTTGGCTTGAAGTTTTATGCTCCATGGGTGATGCGCCTGATCAAACTCCATTCTTCTGTTGACTATCATCCCTCGGCGCGCAACCATCTTGTTTTTCTGCCTGAGGTTGGTCTGTCCGTTGAAGCCATCTACCCTGATCCTGCCAAGTAGGCTCTATATCTTCATAATGTTGATCATCAAAGCTTCACGCAACCAATAGAAGGAACTCTTGTTCCAAATGCTGCAACTCCTGCTTATCCTCTGGCTGGCAATATGTGTGCGCCACATCGTGCCAACACTGATGCCACTGCTAGTACAATCGCCCAAAGGCCTCGGAAGCGTTCTCGTGTACTCAATGACCGAGAGCTTCTTGTGGCCTTACATCAGAAGCAGGATAAGCACCATGTCTGGCTAAAGCGTCAGATGTAGAGTATCTTGGTGAACGTCAATCACATCAGAAACTTGGCCACCAAGAACTCGTTCGTTGCCCATGAAGCCTGTCGGCGGTCTTGGAAGAGTCTCACACTACTATGCCCTGAAGAGGATCTTCGCGAAGATGGCTTCACATAGGGCTTTAAATTTGATTCCAGACCTCCACGCAATGCAAGCTGGCGCCGCACTCCATCTCTTGAAGATTCTAAGCGTTCATCTCCGGCTGCAACTGTTGTTGCGAGAGTCGTCGATGAAGAAGACGACGCCACTTCACCAACCATGGCTGCACTGCATCTCGACACTGCACCAGGCCCCTCTGCACCACCGAACTCCTGCGTCGACCCTGCACCTTCATCTACTCCTGATGGGAACGAGTAGATACTCTATGTCTTCAAACCTTTTTGGTCATTACTGACAAAAGGGGGAGAAGCATATGAGTTGATAGTCTTCAAGCGGGTCCTTATGGGTGGTTGCACTAATTTTTTGCCAAGTGTTTACAACTCTCGTCTTTTGATACATTTGGTTCTTTGGGTTGTAATACTTAAACTCAATGCTCGTCTGCTACTTTTTCTGCTACTCTGTGATGCGATGATAAATTCCGCATGAAGCCATTCCGCAGATGTCCATTTTTCATTATGCATGTCATTATCTTCGTTATATCTTTATTTGCATGATGAATTGTCTTCATAAGTTGAAGAGGATCTCCACAAAGTAAAACCTGCCATGTGCATTTGCATTCAAAAGCAAACTACTTATATGGACATCTTCAGGGGGAGCGTTTTGCTGCTTATGAAGACAATGCCTTAACCCATAAACTTTCACATACTTTTATCCCCGTTGAAAACTTCAACCAGTTTGTCATAGGGGGAGATTGTAAGTGCATCTAGTGCCACCCCTAGTTGGTTTTGGAGTATTGACGACAAACTTGGTTGAGGGACTAATGTGTTTGTGAGAATTGTAGGATAACACAGGTAGTAGTCCCACATTAATTCGGTTTACCTACCAGAGATGACCCCTAAAAATGTGTGAAGGCATTGAAGACAATGGTGGTCTGTGAAGACATTCACAACGAAGATTATGACTTGAGAAGACATTCACGTGAAGACTATGGAGTGCGAAGACATAGTTGTTTCGTAGTTTCCTTTCTTCTTTGTTGAGTCATAGGAACCACTCTACTGTTAAGTAGGGTCCAAGTGAACAAAGTCAGAATGACTGAAGTGATGCTCAACCAAATCCTATGTCTTCGGGCGAAGACAATGAGAGCAAATCTTATCCAGAGATGGATGAGTCAGCTTTACTTGTAGCCCAAGTCAAGCTGCCCGTGTGTTTGAAATCTGACCGTTGGACACGTGTCAGTTCCTTAGTGACCCAGGGTCATTTCAGACAAATCAGGTCGGGTTGCCTCCTAGCTATAAATAGCCCACCCCATACACCATAAATTGGTGGCTGCTCAGAGTTAGTGCACGGCTTTTGTCGTTTAAGAGAAACCCACCTCCTAAGCTTTTGAGTGAGAGATCCTTGTGAGGACAAAGCCCAAAACGCCCAGAGCCAAAGAGTGTTAGGCATCACTGAAGTCTTTTTGTCTGCGTGATCTGAAGACTTGTTACACTTGAGGACTGTGAATCCTCCAGCCGGTTAGGCGTCGCGTTCTGAGCATCCAAGAGTCATTGTGGATTGCCGGTGAACGAAGTCTGTGAAGGTTTGGAAGTCTACCTTGAAGACTTACCAGAGTGATTGGGCAAGGACTAAGTGTTCTTAGCTCAAGGGGAATAAGGTGAAGACGCGGTCTTCTGAGTTAAATCTCAGCCTCCCTAACCAGACGTACAGTTGCCACAGCAACTGGAACTGGTCCAACAAATCCTTGTCCTCACCAAGTAACTGGTTCTATCTCTTACCTCTCTTTACTTACAGTTTGTCTTCGTGAAGTCATTGTCTGCTTGCATGATCTGATTGACTTCACTGTGTGAAGACTGTTGTTGTTTGGCTTCATACTATCTTCCATCCTGATCCATACTACCTAGCTGCTAATAGTCTTCGTGCTTTCACTTCATTGCTTACTTGACTATGGCTTGTCTATTGTAGTCTACCTTCCGCTGCATACCAATAGGTTCATTTCTACTGTTTGTCTTCAAAGCCCCCGTGTTTTGAAGACTTTCATAAAAATCGCCTATTCACCCTCCCCCCCCCCCCCCTCTAGTCGATTACTAGCACTTTCAGCAATGTTTAGTTCAGGCACATCGAGCCAAGCTTTGACAGTCGTCTAGGTTCTGAGGGAAAACCTACATTGGAAGAGAATGTGCGCCGAAGACTCGGGCTCTCTCTTACAAAGTTGGCACAAACCGCAGTTTGTCCATCCTCGCTTTTGCAAGCGGTCGACCGTCCACACCTTATTTTTAATGACGAGCCACGCAAAAAATTTGCACTTCAGCGGTGCCTAGTTTCTCCATACAACAGGAACCATAGTGGTGGGAATTGTCTCCTCAAATTGCGCGTTGTATGCAGAGGTCGCCGAGTAGGCTCGGCTGGTTGTGAGGTTCCATGAAATATCGTCATGTACATGCTCCTCCAAATAGATGGGGTCAAGAAGAGCCCACAGAGTAGAACTGATGCAAATGATTGATCGAGAGGCCCTCGGAAATGTTGATCCTGGTAACCCAAGCGAGGTCAAGGAGGGTGTCATGCACATTGGTGTTTTTCCTCTTGGAGAGTTGAAATATCAAGGGAGCAATATCCTTTGGTTTTTTCCCATTCGGCCATGGAGAATGCTAGAACTTGGCCAAGCGGCCATTCCCAACGGCAATGGTTGTGGACGCATAGAAGAGATCCATATCAGTGTTGTCACAAGGGTTACCCAAATGCACCCATGCCCTGTTGGGCTCTTTCCATTCGTACCATGCCCATCTCAAGCGCAGAGCCCTCGCAAATTTGCGGATATCGAGTACACCTAATCCTCCCAATCGTTTTGGCCTGCAAACTAAAACCCAACTAACTTTGCATTGTCCGCCTGAGACTTTGTCCGCCCAAAGGAAAGCTCTCTCAATTTTGTGTAGCACCTAATTATGCATTTCTTTGAATTAAGATCGCCGCGTCAACCGCACGGGTATCATCTAGTTAGACAGAGAGATGATGTACCCAGGTGCACCCAGCAGCTCTGCCCCTTCCATCCTTGCATTGCATGGTGTGCGGGTTGCTACCAAGAGACATTTCTGTGAAATGTGAATAAACACTTTACCGATTTGGCATGAGAACGGTAATCTCGATGGCAGGAAGCATGGTATAATAATAGTTTCAGTTTGATACGTCAAATATTCCAGCTTTGTTATGACAAAGGCAAATACTAGGTAAATAATGGCAAGCAAGAGACCTCATCCCCACTATGAGAAGTACAAACTATGGCTTTACAAAGATGGGACCAAATAGGTGTGATTCTCAGACTGCAAGCGTCGCTCCGTCAGAAACCACGCTGGTTGATCCAACGGGGCAAAAATCCTAGCTGAAAGCCTCATTTTTTAAGTGCATTCATCCTGTCTCTCAGGTAATACAGCTTAGCTCTCCTGACTTTCTTCCTGTCCAAGATCTTCATTTCTTTGATGTTTGGTGAGTAACTGAATGGAAAAGAGAAAGCCGCATCAGAAATATAATCCAAGCAAATACTTGATAGCTAATTAGGAGAAAGACATGTGGCCATTCAAACAACAATAAACTTAAAAAATCATAAATAATGGGAAGCTCGGGGCAAGCTCAAATCAATCTAGTTAGTACTCCCTCTGTTAAAAAATATAAGATCTTTGGATATTTCAATATGGGCTACATACGGACAGAAATGAGTGAACAAACACACTAAAATGAGTCTATATACGTCCGAATAAGAAAAAGTTGGAAAATATTATAATAGTGGACGGAGGGAGTATAATATATGCTGGCAAAGATGCAGGGGTTATATGTAATCATATGTCAATATCTTTCAAGTTTAATTCTAGTTCTAAAAATTAAAAGTTGAATAGATACATATAACTGCAGAACAACAAAGATCCTGCGAATCCAAAGCAAGAAACATATAAACTGCTACTGGTAGCATTCTTTGAATGTATTTGTTTCCACAGAAAATGCAAAACAAACAAACAAAAGGCCACAAGGTCAGAACCATTGGGATTTGAACATAACCGGATGACGTGTTTATGGAACTACAACCTCCACTTCGAACAGGAAGCTAAAAGGGCACAAGCAGTCATGTCAATCATTCCACAAAATAGCCAAAGGGATCATATGTGCCTACTTGGTACCAGAAGCTAGCTGTGCCCATCTCATCATTAACTTACTTCAGGGTCATTACCTAAGTATGTACCATAGCATGGTTCAGAATATAGTATGCATGGATTTACAACAAATGGAAGGACCAGATGAATCTAGTTTGATTGTTCTCATCGGCGAATGAGAAACTAGAGGAACATAAGGAAGTCAGCTGTTGGTTATCTAGCCTAAACAGGAGACAGGGGATGGGAGAGTGATAATATAAAACTAGCAAATGCGGGAGATGGGAAAGAATGAAAAAAAAAAACTACTCCCTCCGTTCACAAATACAAGATGTTCCAACTTTTTTTCTGAATCGGATGTATATAGACACGTTTTAGTGTGTTTGTTCACTCATTTCAGTCCTTATGTAGTCCATATTGAAATATCCAAAACATCTTATATTTGTGAACGGAGGGAGTAGCAAATAGGGGAGAGTCCTCCCACAAGTTAGCCCTTGGGCCTCTCCCCCAACATCAGCAATACCAGCATGACAAAAACTTTACTACCTGAGCAGTGAGCACAGTTTTCTCAGTTCTGCAAACACCGAACTACATTTATCCGGGGATATTGTTAGGTATTTTCTTTTTGAGAGAAAGGATACTGTAAGGTTACTCACAAACAAGGGACAAGAACTCCCTGTCTGATATCATAACGGATAGGGAGAAGTAGCCCACTAAGAACATGATGTTCAGTGGTTGTTGAAGTGTTGCCAGATTTGAATTAAGGATGTCACAGAATCAAGAGGTACTTCAATCTCAGCATGATATGTTCCAAGACAAAGCAGTATAAATATTTCAAAATAAATAAATAAAAATGGAGTAGAAGAGCACATGTTTGGTTTGACTTACAGTGGAAAGACGGACTCGACTCCCACACCAGCTACTAATCTACGCAATCTGAAGGTTGTATTTATACCAGCATTGCGCCTTGCTATCACAATCCCTTTCAATGTAGACTCTCGCCGTTTGTTCTCAGGAACTTGCTGTTTATTCACAGGATCAGTACCAGAAATGTATCCGGAGAGCGCTAAAGCAGCAACGTGAAATGCTATACCAATCTCATCTGAATGATGCATCCAGGCTGCACATCAGGAATCTCCCTCTCCGTGCGGACCTTTTCAACCGCCTCTTTGTTCAAGATCTGCAAAACCAAACAAAGAACATGACAAGCAGTTTTATGCTTTTGTGGCAACATTACTGCTACTGGATGTTATACATAGTAGTTCCTGCAAGTACCACTAAGCCTTACGTTCATAATGTGCCTTGCAGTCTTGTCGGGCCTCTTGAACTTGATGCGTGGGGGGTGCTCAACCGCAGGGGAGCTGGAATCGTCCTCGTCCGAGGCGACCTCAGCAGTTCCCACCGTCGACAAACCCCTCGTCATGAGAACTTTTGCGCAGAAACCAGAGGAGGCAGGAACACCATCACGGGAAATGAACCGATTCTGCACGCAAAGAAATTGATCCAGACGACATGACCTGGACGAATTCGAAGAAACACACAAAAGAGGACCAGAATCCTACCCCAGTTGGAGGAGTGAACCCACAAGGCCTGAGGTGTTTGATGGCCGAGGATGGCGGCTGAGTGGCTACAGGAGCAGCAAACTCCAGGAGCCTCGCCGCAGCCCCGCGGTTTCCGGCTCGGCAGACATTCCGGAGCAAAGATTGCATCCTGAGGCCCGTACGCTGCGAAGAAATTGCACAGTAAACCAGGGGCGGATCCAGTATAGGGCATGAGTCGTAATTTTTGCGAGAAATCGAAGTTTAGCGGGCATAATACTGCTATGCATGTAACTGGATCAGATCCGGATACAAATATCTGACATCAGGGTTCGGGTAGTTCGGTTACTAACAGCGGGAAAGGAAAAAAGGAGGGAAGGGCGTACCAGGTGGTTGGATGCTCGTCGCCGGCGAAGGGGCAAGACGAAGAGGGCGGCGCCGCCAGGAAAGAGAGGGAGAGAGAGGTGAACGGGAGGGGAAGTGTGAACGAGCAGAGTGCAGACTTACGTCAGGAGATGGGCCAGCCCAGGCCCAGCGGGAAACAGCGACCCAGCTCGGGGCAGGAATTGGCCCGTTTCTCTATTTTCCATTCTTTCTTTTCCCTGCAATTTTGATGATTATTAGTTTATTGTATTTATTTACATATTTCCGAAAAAATTGTAACGAATGCATGTACTTTTATTACCTAAGACGGTAATTGAACATACACATTATGTGTTTTAAGAAAAAAACTATCCACCCAATAAAGCAATATTGGATTCCATGTTTGAAAGGAATAACGCAGCATCTTAAATAAAAGCATCAAAAAATATATGTGATTTGTTTCATAAAATATGAAGGTAATAAATGTATCTTCATCCTCATCATGAGAAAAATGTTCGAGCTTCATGAAAAACTTGTTCTAGCCTTACAAGAAAAATGATCCAGCTTCACTAGAAAATGTTCCATCTTAATGTACCTTTTTCCATGTTTTTTTGAAAATTAAATAACTAAAATATAGCATCTATAATAATTTATGTTTTAAAATAAAAATACTCAAACTATATCTTTATATTATTATACTATTATTTTTTGAAAGATCCAGGACCTGCTGGCATTGCATTGATTTAGTAGAGGGAGTGGTTACAAAGTTTGATCAAGTGATCGGGTGAATCACACAAAAATATTCTCCTAGCTTGGTACTCTCGCGCCCCTTTGGACCCGAGATCTAGCTATGCTATGCTAATTCCTCACTACCATGGCCCCAAAGGGGTACTCAAAGCATTTTACTCCAGCTAACTGCCAAAGCTTCATGTTGTATTTGATCTTTGCGAGCACCTCTGGCATCGACGCGATCTTGTGCCTGAAAGTGCAAGAGTTTCTCTCCTGCCAGATTTCCCACACAATGAGGATCACCAGGGACATGCAAAATAACGTTGCTAGAAATTTTAGTGACATGTGGTTCTACCCTATCTACAAGTGTCCAAGTGCGAAGCGACAAATGTTAGGAGGAGATGTTTATGGCTTAATTACACTCCTGTTTTCCTAATGAACACAGTGTATCGTGATTTTATCCCTGATTAAGTAAGCAATAAAGCTTTTTTAACTCGCAAAAAGAAGTGTCCAACTCAAACTGGTACCTTATCTACAAACAGCATGACTTAAAACTAACAGTAAGTTAACTCATGACACATATTTAACACGGGCTTGTCAGTAGGAATTTTATTTTTGCAAGATCCAGACTTGCTGGCTTTTCATTAGCTTAGCAGGGGAGAGTTACAAAAGTTGTGATCAAATGATCAAGAAAGAGATGATGTTTCTCAGAGGAGTAGGAGGAGGGAGCACGCAGGAACCCTCCTACTCACCATTATCGAACAAAAACAAGGCCTATCCTCACGTTACTTCCCCAAAAGGGGGCGCTATGGCATGGGCTCCGGCGAGTCTCCATTGCTCGATATCTCTTCGGCAGGCTTCTATCATGCTAAGCACATTCGGTGCCTTTCCTCTGAATGTACAGTTGTTTCTCTCCAGCCAGATGTGCCAGGCGATCATGGGCGCCATTGTCTTGACTCCTCTTTTCTCCCTTGGCGCCGCGGAGTTGAAGATTTTGGTGACAGCGTCGGTTGTTGTTTGCTTGAACTCCAGGAGGCCGGTGAGAGTGCCGCGCAGCCCTCCCAGGTGGCTGCTCTTGACCAAACTTCCCGCGAGGTGTTGCACTCCCATATGAGGTGAAAAGAAGACTCGAGGTTGCGGCAACATAGCTGGCAGAAATAAGGATTTTCCCATCCCCTACGTTGTAGGCGATCATTGCACCAGAGCCGGTTGTGGTGGAGTAACCAGAGAAAGAATTTGATCTTCCCAGGAGCCCAGATCTTCCACACCAATCTTTTCATGGTCGATGTTGGTTGCGAAGGGAATTGGGAGTTGTACGTTGACCTCGCTGTGTAATGGCGTCCGGCTTTCCATGCGATCTCGTCTTCAATTCCTTCCTGCAACACCAGGTTTGCGTCTTTGATGCGGCGCTGCAACCACATGGCCTGGGGGACAATCTCCAAGTTGTTGCCGTGCCCGAGGTCCATGATCCATCTGTCTTTTGCGTGACAAGGCCGCCCACCGTGCGGTTCTTCCCTGGTTGAGCGCTGAACAGTGCAGGTAGACTTGTGCCGTAGCGGTTGCTCGCCGAGCCAGGAGCAGTGCCAGAAGAGGGCTCTGTTGCCGTTCCCCACCGTCACCGTCGTCATCGAGGCGAAGAGTGCTCTATCCTTGTCGTCACAAGGCGTCCCCATGCCTGCCGATGGTCTGGCCGGGTCTGTCCATGCCAGCCATAGCCATCGGAGACGCAGTGCACGCGCGAACCGCTCCATGTTGGGGATGCCGAGACCGCCGTGGTGGACTGGGGACGTGACTAGCCGCCAGTTTACTTTGCATCTACCGCCGATGGCCTCTTCATCGTGCGCCCACAGGAACCGCCGACGTGCCTTGTCGACGTCCTTGTAGAATCTTTTCGGGATGCGCAGAGCCAACATGGCGAAGGCGGGCAGCGCGGACAAAACGCACCGGACCAGCACGCGGCGACCCGCGATCGGTAGGAGACGGCCTTTCCAAGCCGCGAGCCTTGCGCGGATGCGATCGAGAAGATATTGGATGTGCATGAGCCGGAGCCTGCCGATGCAGAGCGGAATACCTAGGTATCTGATCGGGAAGCCTACTGTAGTGCCGCCGAAATTTTGAACGACATCTATGAGGTCTATACTACCGCAGTTGAGGGTTGTCGCTGACGATTTTTGGGGGTTGCTGCGCAGTCTCGTCGCCTCTCCAAACCCGTCTAGGAGTTGCATGATGGTATCTATCTCCTGGCTCACCGGATTGGCAAAGAAGATCGCGTCGTCAGCGTATAGTGTGACGCGCAGGCGTCCTACACCGGTCGGTGATACGACTCCGACGTATCTGTAATTTTTGATTGTTCCATGTTATTATATTATCTGTTCTGGATGTTTAATGGGCTTTATTATACACTTTTATATTATTTTTGGGACTAACCTATCAACCAAAGGCCCAGTGCAAAATGCTATTTTTTATTTTGCCTATTTCAGTGTTTCGCAGAAAAGGAATATCAAACGGAATCCAAACGGAATGAAACCTTCGAGAGAGTTATTTTTAGAACAAACGTGATCCAGGAGACTCGGAGTGGATGTCAAGGAAGCAACGAGGCGGCCAAGAGGCAGGGAGGTGCGCCCCCATCCTCGTGGGCCCCTCGTGGCTCCACCGACCTGCTTCTTTCGCCAATATATACTCATATACCCCGAAAACATCCAAGAGCGCCACGACACCCTATTTCCACCGCCGCAACCTTCTGTACCCGTGAGATCCCATCTTGGGGCCTTTTCCGGCGCTCCGCCGGAGGGGGAACCGATCATGGAGGGCTTCTACATCAACACCACAGCCTCTCCGATGATGTGTGAGTAGTTTACCACATACCTTCGGGTCCATAGTTATTAGCTAGATGGCTTCTTCTCTCTCTTTTGATCTCAATACAAAGTTCTCCTCGATTCTCTTGGAGATCTATTCGATGTAATTATTTTTTCGGTGTGTTTGTCGAGATCCGATGAATTGTGGGTTTATGATCAAGATTATCTATGAACAATATTTGGTTCTTCTCTGAATTCTTATATGTATGATTTGATATCTTTGCAAGTCTGTTCGAATTATCAGTTTGGTTTTGCCTACTAGATTGATCTTTCTTGCAATGGGAGAAGTGCTTAGCTTTGGGTTCAATCTTGCGGTGTCCTTTCCCGATGTGGCGAGGGCAGCAAGGCACGTATTGTATTGTTGCCATCGAGGATAAAAAGATGGGGTTTATATCATATTGCTTGAGTTTATCCCTCTACATCATGTCATCTTGCCTAATGCGTTACTCTGTTCTTATGAACTTAATACTCTAGATGCATCTTTGGATAGCGGCCAATGTGTGGAGTAATAGTAGTAGATGCAGAATCGTTTCGGTCTACTTGACACGGACGTGATGCCTATATACATGATCATGCCTAGATATTCTCATAACTATGCGCTTTTTCTATCAATATCTCGACAATAATTTGTTCACCCACCGTAGATTATGCTATCTTGAGAGAAGCCACTAGTGAAACCTATGGCCCCTGGTCCGTCATATAAGTTTCCGATCTATTTTACTTTGCAATCTTTACTTTCCAATCTATATGATAAAAATACCAAAAATATTTATCTTATTATCTCTATCAGATCTCACTTTTGCAAGTGGCCGTGAAGGGATTGACAACCCCTTCATCGCGTTGGTTGCAAGGTTCTTATTTGTTTGAGTAGGTACGAGGCAATTTGCGTGTATCCTCCTACTGGATTGATACCTTGGTTCTCAAAAACCGAGGGAAATACTTACGCTACTTTGCTGCATCACCCTTTCCTCTTCAAGGGAAAACCAACACATGCTCAAGAGGTAGCAAGAAGGATTTCTGGCGCCGTTGTCGGGGAGGTTTACGCCAAGTCAATTCAAGATTTGATCTCCCGCCAACGTGCGGATTTCTGGCGCCGTTGCCAGGGAGATCTACGCACAAGTCAAGATATACCAAGTAGCCATCACAAAATCTTATCCCTCGCATTACATTATATGACATTTGCCTCTCGTTTTCCTCTCCCCCACTTCACCTTAGCCATTTTATTCGCCCTCTTTTTTCGTTCATCTCTTTTCGCTTGCCTCTTGTGTGTCCGTGTGCTAGATCGTTTGTTTCATCGTCATGTCTAGTCCTTCTATCATTGTTAGTACTCCCGATCATGAAGTTCCTAATTTTCAACAGAGGAAGGTAGAAAATCTAAAAGACGCTTGGTACAGAATTTGCAATGCTCAGAATAGATCCACCAGGAAGCAATCTACTTCCGTTCTTCTTCACAATTTTTATGTAGGCATCACTCCGTGGAATAGATATATTCTTGATACCATTACCGGAGGGAATTTCTTGGGTAGCCATACTTTTGATTCTTATAATGCTATGATGGATTTGTTTGGCTCACCACTGATACGTCCATTTTGGATCATGCTTTTATATCAATATTTATTGCATTATGGGCTGTTATTACACATTATGTCACAATACTTATGCCTATTCTCTCTTATTTTACAAGGTTTACATAAGGAGGGAGAATGCCTGGAATTGGAATTTGGAAAAGGAGCAAATATTAGAGACCTATTCGCACAACTCCAAAAGTCCTGAAACTCCACGAAAGTCATTTTGGGAAATAATAAAAATATCCAGTGGAAGAAGTTCACGGAAGGGGCCCCACAGCCCACGAGGGTGGGCGCGCCCTACCCCCTGGGCGCGCCCCCTACCTCGTGGGCCCCCTGGTGGCCCTCCGATGCCCATCTTCTGCTATATGAGGTCTTTCGTCGAGGAAAAAAATCATAAGCAACCTTTCGGGACGAAACTCCACCGCCATGAGGCGGAACCTTGGCGGAACCAATCTAGGGCTATGGCAGAGCTATTCTGCCGGGGACACTTCCCTCCGGGAGGGGGAAATCATCGTCATCATCATCACCAACGCTCCTCTCATCGGGAGAGGGCAATCTCCATCAACATCTTCACCAGCACCATCTCCTCTCAAAACCCTAGTTCATCTCTTGTATCCAATTCTTGTCTCCAAGTTCGGGATTGGTACTAGTAGCACTACAAAAAAATGCACTTCCGTGATGAAATGTGTTTGTCACAGTAGGTCGCGTTTTTTGTCATGCATGTACATCCATGATGATTTTATGACAGAATCAAGATAGTCATACTGTCTTTGTCGTAGAAGTGTTCCATGACATTACCAAAATTATCATCAAGGAAGTGTCCACTTCCATGACGATAAATCGCGTCCTGCGAAGTGCTTTTCGTCAAGGGTGACCGACACGTGGCATCCAAGTAGCGAACGCCGTTAAGCTATCGGGTCGGGTTTTGGATCCGATAACCCTTTATGACCCGACCAATGGGAAATTTCCACGTCTAAAATTCTTATTGGCGGACGAAACACGTGTCGGCTCGTCGATGGGTCGAGATAGGCGCCTATGATATGTCGACACGTGCCACGGCCTACCATCGCCCATTTAGCTTACAAAGCGGCCCGTTTGACTTGGTCAAAGTTAACGGCCGCCCATGAAAAGCCTGTTAACGGTCTCTTCGCAAATAGCCCATTTTACGGCCCGTTAACTCATGGCCCGTTAGGCCCTAAAGGAAATCGGCCCAACAATGTCATGTGGGCCGTCGAATATAACACCAGCCCATTTCACTTTCGGCCCATGTATGGCCCACGACGTCTTTCGGCCCATATGAGGCCTTCGTATCTTTCGGCCCTTTACAGGCCCACGGTGACTCTAGCCCATAATGAACAATAATTTTCTTTGTACCCGTTAACGTCCCGTGATTTACATGGGCCGTTTCCAGCCCGTGTTAGCTTTCGGCCTATTGACGGCCCATACGTTCTCGGGCTCCTTTTCGGCCCTCGGTTACTTCCGGCCCGTTACTGGCCTATTCCCATAATGGGCCAAATTCGGCCCATGGCAAGAGTCGGCCCGTTACTGGCATGTTCCCCAAATGGGCCAAATTCGGCCCATGGCAAGAGTCGGCCGTTCTTGGCACGTTAACCCGCTGCGCCGTTTCCGACTGTCCTATATTACGGCCCATTAACGACCCGTTATGCTCCGTGAAATTAAGCCTTTGCGATCCCTACGGCTGTTAACGGCCCGTTACCGTGTTGGGCCGATACCAATTACGCTCGATTACGGCCCATGTAGACCCATTTATCCGACGGCCCGAGGCCCATCGATTACAGGCCCATTTATCGATGGCCCGAGGCCCACTGATTATATGCCCATTTATCGATGACCCGTAGGAGACCCATGGATCCTACGGCCCATATATGGCCCATGGTAGTTGCGGCCACTAGCAAACCAGGGAAAAAGAAGACTAGGAAATAAATAAGGCCGAAAATAACGCTAGGCTATTAAGGCGATTGCCTGAATTACATCCACTCGGCATCAAAGATCGCCACCGGTGCAAATATAGGAACACCCTACACTATACAAAAATGGCTTCTTTGTTTTCTTCAACCGGTGGCTGCATGTTAAGAATAAATTTTGTATCGCACCAAAACAAATTACAACTATATAACAAAAGGAAGGTTGGCATAAAACTTAAGAGTCTAGCAGATAAATGCACCACCAGAAGTTCAGAAGCTCAGTTCATTTGACCTAACAGTTACGTTTTCATGTTGTATTGCCGATGGAGCACCATAACCCTCGCCTTCATTTCTCCTAGGCTCCTGAACAACATAGCAAATGCCTGATAGTCTGGTTTCAAAACCATGCATATCTTGACGACATTGAGCAATGTTTCTCCTTGTTTCACAAAGGGCCTCTGTCAGGGAATGGACTTGTATGCGGAGCGCAGATACAACATTGCTTTGAGCTTGCATATCTTGATCATGAGGCGGTTTGGACGATATTGCCTTAACAACCAACCCGATTACGCAGAACGTGCTTTTGGCAATCGTTAGTGGTGTGTATCTTGACCCACCGCAGAAGAGCCGACATTGCGGTTATAGTTGCCTCGCCACCTTCGTAAGGTGGCGGTTCCACCATTTTTCCATAGCTCATTTGAAAAGTTGAGGTTTTACGTTAGTAGTACCGAGCAGAAAGATGTTAAGGAGGCAGCAAAACCAAACAAAATAGCTTTGGTCTATATACGTAACTTATTACGGTGAACCCATGTAAAATATCGGTTGTATTTTATTGCAAAGTACATAATAAAACCAGGTTCCAAACATATGACCATGTACCATCGCTAATGTATTGTCTATTTCTTCACATTGTATTGAGGGCTAAGGATAAAGAGACGAAGTTTATAATACGGTAAGCATAGTATGACATCATTCATATCACAAAACAACCGAGAAACGAGACAA
Organism: Aegilops bicornis; assembly: GCA_021605145.1. Lineage (NCBI taxonomy): Eukaryota > Viridiplantae > Streptophyta > Magnoliopsida > Poales > Poaceae > Aegilops > Aegilops bicornis. Next base: position 113,486,668 of record CM038672.1, read on the forward strand.
AGCGAGGCAATTGTAACGTTGTGTGGGCAAGTCCAGCACGGAACTAGATTATGGGTCAAGATCAAAGGAACATCACTCCTCTCTTTTAAACCTTGTAAGGTGCAATGATACGCTAAGACAATTGTGATACGCTAAGACAATTGTGTATAAAACTGAAAAGAGTAATAGACATTGGCTGCAAACCATGCAGTTCAAGGCACAAGTTAGAGTAAGTAGTAGTTAAAAGACATGAGGATTAAGGACTTACAACAGCGGCTTTGACTGGTGTAGTCATGCCCTTCTTCTTCTTTGGTGTGACAGTCCTTGAAGATTTCCACAACATTTGGTTCGGTACTTTTTGGTCCTTGCGGGCTTTCCTCGCATTTTGAACAAGTCAATATAGATCCGATAATATGGTGCAATGAAAAGAGTGAAACAAAGAACTAATTACAAGAGCCTCGCGATTGTGCAATATAGCTATGAGATCCTATAAATGCATTGGAATTTCACTTTAAATGCGGTTGGCCTTGTTCTTTGAACAGTTCACCTACAAGAAGATAGATTTGTGTGACACATGCGTAAATAGGACTTCAACATGTGATCGATCACATATATATAATGTACACGATACTTGGATCGCACGGTGTTTAACAAGGCCCCTCCGGTCTTCATCCGATATATTTTGCCTTTGGAGATGTTTGGGAAAGTTCACTGTTAGCCTTGCCTTCAAAGTGAGTTTTCCTCAAGTTATCTTGATCTTGTCATGAAAGCGGACTTGAAAACATGGGTGCAAGCTTGTCTGGTTGCATCATCTTGGCTATCCAACTTGAACCTCATATGTTGAAAATTATGGGACAGAGCTAGACGATATTACTAGTTTCCATACATAACCATACTTACAGATAAATGGTCGAGGAAGGTGTTGAACTGGGTTTCGTCTTTATCATTCCTATACTGAATCCATGTTGGGAGGATACGTACATGACACCTAACGACAACCGCTGCCTCTGATACTAACTTGGCTGGCTCTGTAGCATCACGTGGCATTTTTAAACCTGCCTCAAAAGGATCTCCATTCTTCCTCCTCTAGATTTAGTTAACATATCGAGCATTATTCCTGATGTTTGTTTCCTCTTGCGCCTAGGTGCTAGTCCAATAACGAACATAGGAAGTGTTAGTGTACATCAAAGCGTGAGACTACATATAAAGAAGCATGGGCGTAACTTGACTCTAGCAACTACCTTCTTGCTGTTGAAGCTCACAAGGTTCATCTGATATTGCCAACTCGTCTTGTGTCAAGAGTGCTTGGGAAGTAGTGTCGGTGGCAAGGGAGCTTGGGAGCGTCTTTGCTAGCTCGGTTGGCCTTGCAGTATGTCGTGCATTTGGTAATCTTGTGGTAGGTGTTGCAAGAACTATGGTTGTCTCTGCTTGTTTGGTGGCAGCTATTTGTTTACATTTGGCTTTTTGCAGCTCGTGTAGCATGGGATGCCGTGTTTGTAGAATTTTCCATTGGACTTTGACCTCCTATTGCACCATCAGTACCAGCAGAATCTGCAGGATTCATCCGCTTCTCATTCCACGCCATTATGTGTTTCTTCCTCTTTCTGTGCCATGTTAAGTCAAGCCGACAAGAAAAGCGAATAACAATTTAGTTCTTGAGAACAAATTGATCTTGATGCATTTAACCGAACTTTGATGTTAGACAACCACATGATAGGAGGGCGTAATATGTATGAAAAACAGGACGGAAGAGATAACGAGAACTATGATGTGTAAACTAAGAAGAAGACATTTCACCAAATTAGAAGCAATGCAATGGAAGGTAGACACCATATGAAGGATGCTACAAATATCGCTACGCCAAGTTAACGGTGTCTCGTCATAAATGGCGTTTAAACAAATGTGAAGCGATACAAGAAATAAATCATATGCAAGATGCAAACAACATCACACTACCATGTTAGAGGTCTCTCGTCATTAGTGCCATTGCATATTCACAGCATTGCATATTCACAACTTATGATGTGTAAACTAAGGAGAAGGCATTTCAACAAATTAGAAGCAATGAAAGCTAGACACCACATGAAAGATGCAACGAATATCACTCTACCAAGTTAAAACTATCTCGTCATAAGTGCCATTTCAACAAATTAGTAGTACAAGCTAGAAAAGAATGTGAGATGTAACCTATATCACACTCACGAAATCAAAGCGTGACTTATGATAAGTGATTGTTGCGAGTTACACAACAAGTAGTAATTTGATGTAAGAACATGGTGTGATAGATGATATTGTATGTTCTAGAAAGCGATGTAACACGTGTCTTATTCAAGTATAATGTCTAAAGTAAGCGGATGGAATTCAACAAAATTAGAAGCAATACAAGCTAGACATCACACATAACATGCAACCACATATAACGATTGCCAAGTTAGAGGGAGCACCGGTGATGCTGCACTAGGGGAGACGTGCTCATCATAAACACAGCTTTGTTGAGTGTCTATGCATGTGTTGTCTTGGAAATCATCTTGGGGGTGTGGAGGAGTAGAAGCTGTAGAGGCCCTTCGTTCGAAGGAGCACCTTTATCCGCTGCCTTGCTAACTTCCTTCCGCTTTATTGATTTTGAATTGTCAAGTAAAACCGACAAGAAAAAGCAATAAAATTCTCTCTTCGAGAACTCATTCATGCATGATCTTGACAATCACTACTTTGATGTAAGGCAAACACATGATACCGAGGATGGAATATGTCTGAAAACAGGGGCGGAATGGCATGTTCACAACTGTTTGTGTAAACTAAGCGAAACCATTCCAGCAAATAAGAAGCAATGCAAGCTACACACCACATGAAAGATGCAACCAATATGACTCTGCCAAGTTAAAAGCGTCCCATCATAAATGGAATTTCAACAAATTAGAAGCAGCGCATGCTATAAATCATATGAAAGATGCAACTAATATCACACTGCATATACTAAAGGTGTCTCGTCATGTTGATTGATGCGGGATACAAAAAAACAATAGTTTTATGTAAGGACATGCTTAATGGACAGATGTACTATGTACTAAATACAGGAAGGCATGTCACATTAACAGGTATAATGTACTATAAGCTAAGCAGACTAGCACATACAGTTTAACCAGATTGGAAGAATTACAATCTAGACACCATATGCAACATGCAACCACATATCACGCTGCCAAGTTAGAGCAAGCACTGCGATGCTAGTGTAGAAATCTTTGTAATCAACTACTGAGCTCGTTCACTATCTTCATCTAGCATTTACATTTCTTGAGAATCATGTCGGGAGGTGTGCTGCATTCTTTAAATGAGTAGTCCCCTTGCCTGCCTGCCTCGTCATAAGTGATTGATGAGGATACACAAGAACATTAGTTTGATGTAAGAACATGGTTAATACACAGCTGTACTAGTATGTACCAAAAGCGAAAGGCATGTCATATTCAAAGGTATAATGTGTAAGCTAAGCGGATGCAATTTAACCAAATTGGAAGCAATACAAGCTAGACATCCTGCTGGAGTGGTGAGCATGATCATCTAGGACACGAGAGCACGGTGGGAGGCGGGCTGCTTCGCCACCATCGCAACTTTTTAGTTGGCTTCAGGTTATGCCTATCTTTGCGGGCTTGTCACTTTGGCTCGGCGATGCTACGACTAGCTATTTATCTTCCGGTGCTCCCGGGATGGTGGTTCATGTAAAAATATCTTTCCTTATCTTGATAAAGACTGACTTGACCTTTGAATACAAGCTAGACACCATATGCAACATGCAACCACATATGGCACCGTGAAGTTAAAGCAAGCACACAGGATGGTGGTTCACGGCGGCGAGATCATCAACTCGAGCTATGTTCCCCGTCTCCATCTGCTGACACTACACCCTTTAAAGTCTTGAAACGTGTCGTGCCTAGCCGCGTACCACGCTGGAGCGACTTCTCTCTTCTCTTTTCTACTTCTGTGAAGGCAGGGTCTGAAATACCCTTGCATAAAAACACAATAGTGAGAGTATGGGTGAAGTGTGTGCAGAAGTAGTGCACTGTAAAAGTAGCAGATAGCAGGTGGCTAAAAAATAAATGACAGGAGACATATGATAGCTTTACAATGTTGCATGGCAAACAAAATTAGATTCTACTCCATATGATTTTGTAATATATGAGGACATGAAATGCAGGTACTCCTCCAGCACACCACCACATGTGGTCCTATCAAGATAACAGTCGACTAAAAATAAATAGGCCAGTCATTTTTTAATGAACCGTCCGATCTATAAGGAACGGGCAGATGGCCTTCGTCTACCTCCCGCCAGTCACTATTGACGATCTTTCTCGAACCGCCAGCGACCACCGGCCCAGACCCCTGCCTCCGCCGCCCCGCCCTCCCCTCGACCTCACACCACCGCCGTGCTTGGCAGCGCCCCTAGGCCATCCCTTTAATCCTGGCCGACCTCCAGATCGGGCGCCAGTAGCTCTAGGCCGCACACGCCCCTAAGATAAACACCAAGGCGCTGCTTCCTCGGTGTAATAGTCGTACTAGCGCCTGTTACGCCGAGGAATGCTTCCATTAATTGGGAATCAAGCGGCGTAAATTGAAATACGAGGCGGCGGACCTCTAGCTAAGGTGAAATAGTATATGAGGAGAAACCTTGTGCATCGCTAGTTACTAGGAACATCTAGTATCAAGAAGAAGCGGTCAACTAGTGTCTTATGTGGGATGAATACCGTGCAAGTAGAGGCGTAAGATTTGCACGAATAAGGGAAGAGGAGTACCTTCTTCGGTTGCCGGTGTGGTCACCTCCACATGTCGCGCCGATCTTCTTCTTTTACCGGGAAACCGATGTTACGGAGGGTGCAGGCTTGGGCGAACCCATGGCCAAATTGTTGATTGTGTTGCCGCAGCCGTATGTCGGCGGAGGAAGTAGGTCGGCGGCGAAGGGCGGCGTGGCAGGAACAACTCGGTGCGGTGGAGGGTGGCGAAGTTGGGCGGCAGCGGTGAGGTGCGAGGACGGCGTGGTTGAACGGCTAGAATGCAGACGGCTCGGCCTCGGCTTCAACTACTAGCCATGGAGGCGTTGCGGTTGAGGTTGCGGTGGGCGGCGGCGTCGGTATCGGCTCGGCGTGATGGAGGAGGGCAGCGGTTGATGGGTGGGATGGGGTGGCGGACGGAGGGCCGGGGTTTCAGCGGATGGTGGAGAGGTAGTTTTGGCGCCCACGAGTGCAGATGGGGAATCGGATGGGTGGGGGAACCATGTTTGATGCAGGGGCGCTTGTTTTTGGCTTTTTGAGCAGAAGATGGGGCGCTTGTTTGAAATTTGGGGAAAGTACAAACTTTGCCCCCCTCTTAAATTCGGACCCTCTGCGGGTCGGGGTAGGATGGTAATCCTAGGTGTCCCAAATAGTGGGCGGGAGGCGATTTGACGGCGTGCATGTGTGCTTAAGCGGCCATTGTGTATGAATGTTTTTCGGAGGCGGTTGCGTGGCGTCTAGATGAAGCTACAAACCTACCCGGTTTAGACCTTTGGACGTCTGGCGGTAGGTTTCACGGGTCGGAGTTATTAGAAAAGTAATTTCCTTGTACTACCAAACATTGGTCTCACGCGGTTTGAGCGAGTAGAGGCTCTTTTGGCGCTTCGTTCGAAATTTTGAAACACAACATTCACGTTTAGAGTACTCTTGAACTATGAGGATTGACCTAAATAGACAACGTTATATTTGACCTTGTATGTTTGAAAACCTCATTAAATTATCCGCTTGTTTTTGAAATTTTGACACTTGAAAATCCCATAACTACGATTATTTGGAATGGAGGAGCTAAATTTGAATCTATTTTGTACACGACTACATATGCTATTATGTACAAAATCAGAGCAAAGATTGGTGCCCCCATAATTTAGGTATGGTTTACAAATGCCATGATATCAAATTCAAATAATTGAATGGACTTCATGTTGAATTGATTTTTAAACCACCTTAAGTTGAATTCAAATGTATGCTAGTTCATATGTAGCTATTTATAATGTCCATTGTGTAACTTTTGTATGTATAATGTGCTTTACACACACAACATGAACTATACTCACATTTATATTCGATTGCTAAAGGAATGCATTGTCTGGAGTTCAAAATACTAACTATGTGGATCAATTGTGTCGAATAATAACATAGACATGCTCAAATTCGATAGAATCTAGATGTCCGATGGATCAATGACCGCTCCTTACGCTAATTGCAAATATCATGATCCCATCCTAATATTTGGATACAATTTATATCTTTAATCAATGTGTAGAGCAGTCTTTTTACGTGTAGTTTCACTCTCCATCGGTGGTCTCTCACACATGCTCACACACTCTTCCGAGGTGTCTTTCTACACATGCTCTAGATATAACCCTCCCTCCCTCTCGTAACCATTTACAATTGTTTTCACTAACCTTTATCACAAGCACTCTTCCTCTACTTAAACATACACACGCACAATCCTCATCGACCCTTTCTATATACATGGACCTGCCTCGTGTCTCATGTACGCACATTATCTTTCGCTTTGTCTCTCACGCATTGTTTCACACCTCTCTTCCTAATCGGCAGTATGATTCTAGCGAGAGCATTACATAGGATGCCCCTTAAAGTTAGGTTGGATGAATAGTAATATCGAGATAAAGGGGTTACCTTAGTCCGAGAACCTAGGGTTACAAATCCTAGACGGCTTTGTCGATTGGACACAGAGTCCTTCACAATTCTGCTATCTTTGTCTTGTACGACTAGTCATCCATGGGTCTTCCTAAATGTGTCATGGGCTGACCAATGTGGCGCAGGACGGAACCGAATGAAGGGCCTCACCTCGATCCACCGGACCTCACGCGGTGACACACCCTCTGCCCCCACGTCTCGTTATCTTCTCACACCCACACATACCAACACAAACACCACACACACAGAAAATTTCTCCTGGTGCCTCTATTCCCTCCCCCCTTGCATATACACACTCAAGGGAATGGAATCTCTTGTCGTGATGTCATATTCGTCTCTCTCTCTAGACCACTCTCATTTCTCGTGCTATCTCTCCCACGCCCCCCCCCCCCGTCGGCCCCTCTATCCATGCCTCTCTCGAATACGTAATACACACACATACCTCTCTAGGCCCCGCCAAATGCATCAACTACACATTCACACATGTTACATCACGTACCCCATTGATCTAAAGAGCCCTCTCTTCACGTTTATTTCGCATACAACATTCCTTTTGAATAAAGTGTGGCCAAAAATTATTTTAGAGTTTCTACATATATATAACATTACAAAGTTATATGGAGAATCTGACGCTAATTTGCATTGCATGGTGCTCTGCAATGATATTTATTCCATACTTGTGAATTTGTATATTTTTATATTATATACAAAGTTAGTCGTAATAAAGAGAAGCGAAGAGCATCTCTCTCTCCATCGCATACACCCCCACATGCGCCCCTTTCACATATGCACACAAAACTATCTCCGGGTCCTCTAAAAGTAAGCCCCTAGAAAATTCACGTGTGTTTCATCTTTCTCTCGCGATATATGCAATAACGATCATTGTATTTGAAGCGAAAAGCACGATACATACATTGGACTTCATAATCCACTCATTACGGTCACCGTTTACGTTTAGTGGTTATTATCTGATCACGGGCTCACCGTACAACTCTGTATTTGCTCATGACATGACTAGTTGACCGATTAAACGCTCCACGTGGCACCTCTAGTGTTGCATCACATTATCTCACTACCATCGTGCCCACACGTCGACTTGTATCTACTCTATATCTACACTCTTATAAAATACAAAAATACACTCTTATAAAAAGCGAGTTGGTGATGATGGTGTACTGCCATCCTGCAATATAGGCCGTCCGATTTATATCGGCGGATAGGAAAGAAACTATGACAATTTTGCAAAAAGTACCCACACACCTCTCCACATTTGCAAATAAGGCCTTCCCTCGTTCATCCTTTTCTCTCACAAGACAAACTAGTCATACAAATGCATCTTGATGTTACGTGCAACGCACGAGCATCTTGCTAGTAAGAATGAAAACAAGCGACAAAAAAATATTTTGATGGTGGTTGAAGTCATGACCCAGGCACAGCCGGACAAGGTGGCCTTGTATTGGTATCTTTGAGCCGTCTATTTTAACACACATGAGCTGGTGTGGTGATTATACACACACGCACGCATGCACACGAACTGCATCCACGCAAAACTCACACAAACACATGCACCCACGCACGCACGCAACACTTACATGTACACACGCAGCCACGCACGCATGCAGCACTCACACGCACACACGCACACATGCATGCACACACCAGTACACTACACGACCAACACACACTCTCACGCTCAAGTGCTCAACCTACACGTGCATGCACACACATCAGGCCCTGACAGACACATACACAACCAGGTGATTCCCGCGCACGGGTTGGAGCCTTGTCGCGCTTGCGTAAATTTGTGTTTATCTGACCTTTTCCCTATGTGAACTAACAGGTGGGACCCACAAGGAACATGGTCAATTTAACTAGTCAACATGGCGCCACGCAGACTATTTGGCCGGTCAGCAGAGTGCAATCCGATGTTGAACTGTGAGCAAGTGACCGGATAATCACCGCAAAACGTATATAGTGACCGTAATCAGCTTATTCTGAAGTTCGGTGACCGTATTACGCTTTTCTCTCCGTAGGCCCTCCAAAAATACATCTCTACACGTTCTCGTATGTTACATCTAACTAGCAAGATGCCCGTGCATTGCACGGAACATCAAGATGCATTTTTTTACAAAACACCTGTTGTGATTGACCCATGCGGGAGTAATCCCATGTGTAAAAACTAATGATATCTCGAGAAACAGGAGAGATAAGGTGAGGAGGAGTGGGCGTGGTGGTGATTGATGGTCGGACTGGCGGAGGCATGGGGATGGGCGACCGATAGTGGCCACCATGCTAGATTGTTCTAGAGAATTCCTTTTTTAATTGCTCAACAATGAGGTTGTGGGAGATAAGGATGAACGAGGGAAGGTCTTATCTGCAAATGTGGAGAGAGGTGCGGGTATCTTTTTGCAAAATTGCCATAGTTTGCTTTCTATCCGTCAGATATAGATCGGAAGGTCTATATTGCAAGATGGCAGGCACACAATCATCACCAACTCGGTTTTTATAAGAGTAGAGACAACTATGAAATACAGCACTACTACTACACTCTAACACAATAAATCATATGTGTTTTTAGTTTTACTAGATATCATATTGTTACTTATAATTATTCAGTTTGTATACAATAAAATTGCCTTTGAAATGTATGGCCAGTATCATCTACACATGGGAAAATCCGCCCTTTCACAATGTAATCGGGTTTGTATCGATGGATTGTGCGAAACAGCAAAACTATAGTACTATATAGTACAAGTGACAGTTCATTGGGCCGTCGTGTCGTCTACTCCTCCGTCGTAAGAGTGGAGCGCTCGCTTTCATAAATCTTCTAGTCCCTTTCGCCGGCATGTGGGACATCAAGCTACCGGGTCCACGTGCCATACGGAATCTGATCACGAGCATTGAGGGTGAAGCACCCAGTCATGGCGCCCGGTGTAGTAATGAGCAATGAGGCATCAAAGCACAAAGCTGCACCTTTCCGCAGATTAAGTTGGAGGGACGAAGTAATAATGCTAAAAAAGAAGTTGGAGGGCGAAGCAACCATCATTTCACTCGTTCTTTGAATCCGCTTCTCCCTCATCTTCTTCAACTTAACCACGTGTTATACGCCGTTGTTACGCCTCATGTGGGGCCTTGAGATCGGCTTGGTAAAGCAACGACACATGGGACCGCATGTAAGCAAACCGCCATCCGCGCGGCAAAATCACCTCCTTTTTACTAATCTTGATTCTATAATTTTTTAGATCAATATAATTGAGATTTGTATAGATAGCACACAGGAGCAAAACCAAGTGGTAGGGTTAAGGGCATCCACAATGTGTAGCCAAATGTGAAAGTAGCTTTTGGCATCATGGGAACCATTGTGGACGGTGTTGCCAAAGCCAAAAAGATGGAACCGAAGCACCTTGATTGATTGATTGAAGGAATAGAAAAATGCAACGTCTCTCCTCTTTCTCCCATGCTTGGACGCATGTAGTACAGTATAGAGCATAGAGTCTACTCCCCTGTCCCTTCTATCACAAACCACAAAGCAGTGAGGCGTCAAATCATAAAAGCAGACGAAGCAACCATCATTTCACTCTTGACTCCGCTTCTCCATCGTCTTCTTTGAGAAACCATCTCACCGCACTAGTACTCCTAGTAGTAGTACTAGTAAAGGACTTCCTGGATGCAAATAAGGCGGTTGTCTCGGCTTACAGGTGGCACTTGTGAACGACTTACCGTGGTCTCCCTCAATGGTGTTCTCCGTCGAACGCACTTCGCCAAACCACAAAAAAAAATTCATCGACGTCACCGCAATGGAGAAGGAAGTCAAATATAGTTACTACCTCCATTTTTTTGTACACAAGGCCAGTTTTATCAAAATTACAATTTGCAAAGGGCCACTAACACTAATCGAGGCAAAATTGATGGGGTTAGCAACCAAGGACATTAATATCCCCTGCATGCATGAGGAAGTGAGAAGGTTGGTTTGCATGGCGCTGCATTAATCAAGCGATGAGGAGTGAGATGGTTAGCTCTTTTGTCTTTGGAGAAAAAATACGCATTAATTGACACGTGAAAGCGAGGATTTGTATCGATTAAATCCCGAAGGAAAACCCGCCTTTCTTTTTTAACACTAGTACTCCTAGTACGTACGTACTTATCCTGTTTGGGTCTAGGCCTTGCATTGCCAAACTTCGCCACACATTTTTGCCAAGCTTGCCTAAAGTTTTCAAAATGAGAAGGAGGTACACTTGCGCACGGCTGTCGCGGTTGCACCGCACCCTCACACGGTCGCTCCTGCACACCGCGGTCGCGCTGCACCCTCACACAGTTGCTCCTGCACGCCGCAAACCCAACCATGGAACGCACCCTCACTGACACGTGTTGTCGCATGTGAACAAACCAAACTCAGCCATCCTATCGCTGACACATAATTTTCGTTCATAGAGTATGTTTATCCAACAGCATGTTGGGGAGTTTCCGTCTGACCCGTGCGGTGATGCATTGGGGAAGAAGAAGAGGTGAGGAAGAAGGAAAGAAGGGTTAGGAGGCGTGGGATATTCATCCAACCGCTGAAATGGTAGATCAACCCAAGTCAGGCGACTTGCATAACAAATATAGTACAATATGTTTTTACACAACAAAAGATCCATAAAAACAACAACATAAAGAAAAACTATCACTGCTCGCGGAAAGAGACGGCCTCGTCATCTTTGGCTGCCGGCACGAACCAGCCATCGCTGCCGACGTGTGTCTCCGCACCGTGGTTGTCCTAGGCCTCCAGCTACTCGTTCAAGTGGAGCGTGCGGGCGCTCTGCACGGACGAGAGCACAGCCAGTTCAAGTCGAGGGCGTCCGGTTCCGCTGCGGGGAGGGCCTCGATGGCAGCGGCATCCACGCGCTCCGCGTCGAGTCGAGCCTCTGCCGCCCGGTTCAAGTCCAGGACGTCTGGTTCCGCCTGCAGGAGGGCGTCGATGAGAGCGGAATCCGCGTGCTCTGCGTCGAGTCGAGCCTCTGTCGCCCGGTTCATGTCCAGGACGTCCGGTTCCGCCTGCAGGAGGGCCTTGATGGTAGCGGCATCTGCGTGCTCCGCCTCAAGTTGAGCCTCCGCCGCCCGGTTCACATCAACGACATCCGGTTCCGCCTGCAGGAGAGCCTCGATGGCAGCGGCATGCGCGCGCTCCGCTTCAAGTTGAGCCTCTGCCTCCCGTCCTCCTTTAGTATCGCCATGTTGAACCGCTGGTCCGCCTGCACCATGGGGGACTCGGACGTCGACACGAAGTCCACGTCCATCGTCTCATACCCATCGGGGGCCTTCTGCGCCGCGACCTCCGCAGTGAACATTGGATCAGCTTCCTCCTCCTCGTAGCTTGGCTCCAGAGAACTCGGGGATTGGCCCACCGCAAAGCGAGCTTGGGAACGGAGGTCTGTGGCACCGACCGCCGCCGTGATTTCTGCGCGGTGCTCCGGCGTCAGCATCTTGTAGTAAGTGATCTTGCGGCGCACCATGGCTTTCCGGCGAACTAGGGGACGCTTGATGCGGGCTAGGGGATCGAAAGGTGGGGGAATGGGCTGGAGATTTGGTGTGGTTTTAGGGCGTTGGCTGGCGTGGGCGGCGGCGAAAGGTTACGGTGTGAATAGTGGTTCCGGTGATGACCGGTCAATCGGTTTATTTGTACATCGCTCTTGTCGCGTTCGAGTTGCAGCCCGGCACACTGGACCCTCCATGTCGCTCACCGAATGGAACGCGCTTCGTCTTGCGTTTTCGCTCGCTTGTGGGACCGCAGTTGAGAGCAAACGGACGTCCCTCCCCCTCCCCCGCCCGCATCATTTATTATACCACCACTCACTCCGTTTTATGTGGAGTAAATAAAAACAGAGGGAGTATACTATGGATGAGGATCCCCTGACGTGACCGAACCCATTGAGTAACTGACATACGGGGCCTAGCAAGCATGGGGTCTGCCAATAAGTGAACAAAAGGGAGGGTAAGGTAGGGATACCTACGTCAGAGGATCCACTTCCACTATACTACTTTGACCAAATGTTAGAGTAATAATATATGACATGCAACTTACACAAATGTTAGAGTAATAATATATGACATGCAACTTACACAAAGCATATAGGGTCTAATGCGTTTTCGAGGCTAACTTTGACCAAATGTTAGAGTAATAATATATGACATGCAACTTACACAAAGCATACGGTCAATTTAAGTATGTGAAAGGAGTTTCAATGATATAATTTTCACATTATACTTCTCATGTACTATTAATCTTGTCAATAGTCAAATTGGAAACCATCTCGAGTACAAATCTAGAATGCGTCTGAATCTAACAATATTGATTGTGCGTTGTTGAATGTTCATACCTTTTTGATCATAGTAGAGATACTTTGACTACACATAAAACTTATATGTAAAGTAGAAAGGATAGGAGGGAGTATATTGTACGTTCAAAAATGAAACGAACATTGAATACCCTTTATATATGATTTGCGGATGCTATGATCACCGATTCAAAATTTTGAATCCGCCTTAGGTATCATGTGCCCCTACTCGTTCCCTCTCAATTTCATCTCGGGGTCCGGAGATCTATTGAAAGAGGACTAGGGTGGGTACATGCGAATGATACTCGGCGGAATGTTCAAATGAGGCATGCGGGAGGATGGACTCGACTGGAGGGTGACAGGATCGATTGAGAAGAGGGTTGGAGAGGAATGAGAAATAAGCAAACACCACATGATTACACTTGAACGGCTCAAATAAGCAATAAGTTGTCTCGCTTGGCCTACATAGTGAAAGGCCTAATGCGCAACGCGGAGCACTGACGCTCGAATATGGCCAGGAAAACAGGGAAACCGACATGTGGGGCACACCCGTCGGGGACGACGTAGCGCAGACTAGTCCAATGGAGGAGCTGGCCCACGACCTCCTCGCCATCGACAACCGTTCATGTGGGTCGTTGGGGCCAACAACGGGGCGCAGCTCCAGCACCGCCTCTGGACATGGCGACCGCGGTGAGCGACACACTCATATCGTTGCTAGACACGGTCGGTTTTAGTGTGCCGAGGGTGGCGTTAGTGTTGTGGCACGACCAACGGTATGTTTGGTTTGTACCCAAGGTTGCCCCATCAAAGCATTGGGTAGCCAAAATTTTGGTTGAGGTATTGGTTGCCCATGATTTGGCCGACATTGGCAAGAAAAATGAACTAGAGTTGGCTAGAGTTCATTAGCATGCCAAAGAAATGGCAACCATCCAAACAAAGACCAATCTTTGGGTCATGACCAAAATTTTGGTTGAGGTATTGGTTGCCCATGATTTGTCCGACATTGGCAAGAAAATGAACTAGAGTTGGCTAGAGTTCATTAGCATGCCAAAGAAATGGCAACCATCCAAACAAAGACCAATCTTTGGGTCATGACCAAAATTTTGGTTGAGGTATTGGTTGCCCATGATTTGGCCGACATTGGCAAGAAAAATGAACTAGAGTTGGCTAGAGTTCATTGGCATGCCAAAGAAATGGCAACCATCCAAACAAAGACCAATCTTTGGGTCATGACCAAAATTTTGGTTGAGGTATTGGTTGCCCATGATTTGGCCGACATTGGCAAGAAAAATGAACTAGAGTTGGCTAGAGTTCATTGGCATGCCAAAAAATGGCAACCATCCAAACAAAGACCAATCTTTGGGTATGACCAAAATTTTGGTAAGGTGCACTTTGGCCACAATCCAAACACACCCCAACACTGGGCTCGTCGAGGATGCACGGGCGCCGCGACGCGTCCAGCGAGTGGTGTAAGCGCCAGCTGCATCCTCTGGACTGAGACCATGCCGGGTCGTCTTGCTTTTTCAATGACATGCGAGGATCGCATTTGAGCAAAAGGGCATCTCCAACGTTGCCACGACCGCGGTGACTACCACAGCACACCAAAGCCCTCGTCCCTCGCGCCGTCGCGCGGTGCGTTCCCAGCCGGCGCCAGTTGCCTGCATTCATGCCGTCCGTTTGTATGTCGTCGTTAAGAGGCTTGGTGCCCGAGGAACCAACTCCGCTGACTTAATGACGCACCCGAACGCTTGGCCTTGATACGTCTCCAACGTATCTATAATTTTTGATTGCTCCATGCTACTTTATCTATTGTTTTGGACTATAATGGGCTTTATTTTCCACTTTTATATTATTTTTGGGACTAACCTATTAACCGGAGGCCCAGCCCGAATTGTTGTTTTTGCCTATTTCGGTGTTTGAAGAAAGCGGAATATCAAGCAGTCCAAACGGAATGAAACCTTGGGAACATGATTTTCTCACCGAACATGATCCAGAGACTTGGACCCTACTCAAGGAGTGCGGCGGTCATGAGGTGGTGGCGCGCCCCTCCCACAGGCGCGCCCCTACCTCGTGGGCCCCTTACGCTCCACCGGCGTACTCCTTCCTCCTATATATACCTCGTACCCAACAGATCGGGACGGAGCCAAAAACCTAATTCCACCGCCGTAGCTTCCTGTATCCACGAGATCCCATCTTGGGGCCTGTTAGGAGCTCCATGGGGGCATCCACCACGGAGGGCTTCTACATCATCACCATAGCCCCTCCGATGAGTGTGAGTAGTTTACTTCAGACCTTCGGGTCCATAGTTAGTAGCTAGATGGCTTCTTCTCTCTTTTTGGATCTCAATACAATGTTCTCCCCCCCTCTTGTGGAGATCTATTCGATGTAATCTTCTTTTAGCGGTGTGTTTGTTGAGACCGATGAATTGTGGGTTTATGATCCAGCTTATCTATATTTGATTCTTCTCTGAATTATTTTATGTATGATTAAGTTATCTTTGCAAGTCTCTTCGAATCATACGTTTGGTTTGGCCAACTAGATTGGTAGTTCTTGCAATGGGAGAAGTGATTAGCTTTGGGTTCAATCTAGCGGTGACCTTACCCAAAGGATGTAAAGGGTTGCAAGGCACGTATTGTATTGTTGCCATCGAGGATAACAAGATGGGGTATTTATCATATTGCATGAATTTATTCCTCTACATCATGTCATCTTGCTTAAGGCGTTACTCTGTTTTTAACTTAATACTCTAGATGCATGCTGGATAGCGGTCGATGAGTGGAGTAATAGTAGTAGATGTAGAATCGTTTCGGTTTACTTGTCACGGACGTGATGCCTATATACATGTTCATTGCCTGGATAACCTCATAACTATGCTCGATTCTGTCAATTGCTCAACAGTAATTTGTTCACCCACCGTAGAATACTTATGCTCTTGAGAGAAGCCACTAGTGAAACGTATGGCCCCCGGGTCTATTCTCATCATATCAATCTCCATCACTTTATTTACTTGCTTTGGTTTTACTTTTACTTTGCATCTTTACACCAAAAATACCAAAAATATTATCTCTATCAGATCTCACTCTCGTAAGTGACCGTGAAGGGATTGACAACCCCTAATCGCGTTGGTTGCGAGTAGCTATCGTTTTGTGCAGTACGCGGGACTTGGCGTAGCCTCCTCTTGGATTGATACCTTGGTTCTCAAAAGCTGAGGGAAATACTTACGCTACTTTGCTGCATCATCCTCTCCTCTTAGGGAAAACCAGCATAAGCTCAAGAGGTAGCAAGAAGAACTTACGGTGCCGTTCTTGGGAGGCTTACACAAAAGTCAACATACCAAGTACCCATCACAATCCCTATCTCTCGCATTACATTATTTGCCATTTGCCTCTCGTTTTCCTCTCCCCCACTTCACCCTTGCCGTTTTATTCGCCCTCTCTTTCCCACTCTCCTCCTCTCTTTTGCTTGCCCTTTCGTTTCTCGTTTGGTTGGATGAGATGCTTATTTATTCCTAAACAAAGAATCCAATATCTATGGATCCTGATCCGCTTGCCAATCTTTTTAAGAGATCCAATTATGATGAACCAATTCCTAGTGATTTGGATGCACTATATTATCTTTATAAGGTTTTGCCTGAAATCCGTGAAGTGACTCACGATAGATCTGTGAATAAAAAGCATGATTGCAATGATTTTATTATAAATTCTTTTGATGTCAATTGTGCTAATAAGATGCAAAACCCTAAGCTTAGGGATGCTAGTTTTTCTTTGTCTACTACTTGTTGCAATGATCACAATTGGGGTGATTCTTCTTATGATCTTGAAAATTTATTTAAGCCCCATGATAAATATGAGATTGATAATATTGTTTGCAATATTGAAAGTGGGTTTGGAAGAGTGTCAACTTTAGATCCCACATATTTGGATAACATTCAATCTTATGAAATTTTTGATAAAAGTGGGCTTGGAGAAATCATGACTTTAGTTAATGATAATCCCACTATTTTGGAAGAGTGTCAACTTTGCATACATGTGGATCATGCTAAGAATATGTTATGTGATAGCTATTTTTTTTAATTTGCTTATGATCCTACATGTAATTATTATGAGAGAGGAAAATATGGTCGTAGAAGTTTTCATGTTACTAAATTATCTCTCTTCATGTTGAGATTGCTATCGTTACCTTCTTCTTCCTTGCATATGCTAGTTTTTGCTTGCCTTGCAAATTTGTTTGCCTATAATATGCCTATGCATAGGAAGTATTTTGGACTTAGATGTGTTTGTCACATGCTATATGATGCTCTATTTGTGCTTCAATTCTTGTCTTTCATGTGAGCATCTTCGAAATCTCAATGCCTAGCTAAAAAGGCTTTAAAGAAAAGCGCTTGTTAGGAGACAACCAAATATTTATCCTTTCTGCCTAGTAATAAATAATCCATCTAGCCTCTGTTTAGATGTGGTTTTATCTTTTAATTAGTGTTTGTGCCAAGTTGAACCTATTGGATCTTCTTGGACGATAGTTATTTGATCTTGCTGTAATTTCCAGAATCTTTGTGCTCAGTGCCCGAATTGTTAAAAATCACCAGAACGTGATAAAATACTGATTCCAATTTCTGCGTATCAATAAACAAATTTTCCAGGTTGTCTAATTTTGGTATAATTTTTTGGGTTCCAGAAGTTTGCGTTAGTTACAGATTACTACAGACTGTTCTGTTTCTCACAGATTCTGTTTTGCGTGTGTTGTTTGCTTATTTTGATGAATCTATGGCTAGTAAAATAGTTTATGGTCCATAGAGAAGTTGGAATACAGTAGGTTTAACACCAATATAAATAAAGAATGAGTTCATTACAGTACTTTAAAGTAGTCTTTTGTTTTCTTTCTCTAGCAGACTCACGAGATTTCTATTGAGTTTTGTGTTGTGAAGTTTTCATGTTTTGGGTGAATTCTTTTGATGGATTATTGAACAAGGAGTGGCAAGAGCCTAAGGTTGGGGATTCCCATGGCACCCCCAATATAATCCAAGGACACCAAAAAGTCAAAGCTTGGGGATGCCCCGGAAGGCATCCCTCTTTAAATCTTACTTCCATCGGTAATTTACTTGGAGCTATATTTTTATTCACCAACATGATATGTGTTTTGCTTGGAGCGTCTTGTATTATTTGAGTCTTTGCTTGTTAGTTACCACAATCATCCTTGCTGTACACACCTTTTGAGAGAGCCATATATGAATTAGAATTTTATAGAATACTCTATGTGCTTCACTTATATCTTTTGAGCTTGATAGTTTTTGCTCTAGTGCTTCACTTAAATCTTTTAGAGCACGGTGGTGGATTTGTTTTAAAGAAACTTGATCTCTCATGCTTCACTTAGATTATTTTGAGATTCGTTAATAGCATGGTAATTTGCTTAATCTTAATATACTTGGTGTTCAAGATATGTGAAACTTTCTTTTGAGTGAGTTGAATACTAAGATAAGTTTGATGCTTGATAATTGTTTTGAGATATGGAGGCGATAATATCAAAGTCATGCTAGTTGAGTAGTTGTGAATTTGAGAAATGCTTGTGTTGAAGTTAGTAAATCCTGTAGCATGCACGTATGGTTAAAGTTGTGTAACAAATTTGAAGCATGAAGTGTACCTGGCTTGTGCATCCTTATGAGTGGCGGTCGGGGAATGACGATGGTCTTTTCCTACCAATCTATCCCCCTAGGAGCATCGCGTAGTACTTGATTTTTGACGACTTCTAAATTTTTGCAATAAGTATATGAGTTCTTTTGACTAATGTTGAGTCCATGGATTATACGCACTTTTACCTTTCCGCCATTGCTAGCCTCTTGATGCGATTGCATTGCCCTTTCTCACATTGAGAGTTGGCGCAAACTTTGCCGGTGCATCCAAACCCCGTGATATGATACGCTCTATCACACATAAACCTCCCTATATCTTCCTCAAAACAGCCACCATACCTACCTATAATGGCATTTCCCTAGCCATTCCGAGATATATTGCCATGCAACTTTCCACCGTTCCATTCATCATTATTATGACATACATTACTTTTGTCATATTGCCATTGCATGATCATGTAGTTGACATCGTTTTTGTGGCAAAGCCACCATGCATTATTTTCATACATGTCACTCTTGATTCATTGCACCATCCCGGTACACCGCCAGAGGCATTCATATAGAGTCATACCTTGTTCTAGTTTCGAGTTGTAATCCTCATGTTGTAATCAATAGAAGTGTGATGATCATCATTATTAGAGCATTGCCCAAAAAAAAGAAAAAAAGAGAGAAAGGCCAAAAAAAGAAAGGCCCAAAAAAAGGGCAATGCTACTATCTCTTTTTCTACACTTGTGCTTCAAGGTAGCACCATGTTCTTCATGTAATGAGTCTCATATTTTGTGCTTCAAAGTAGCACCTCGTTCTTCATGTAGTGAGTCTCATATATTGTGCTTCAAAGTAGCACCATGTTTTTCATATAGTGAGTCTCATACGTTATCACTTTCATATACTAGTGGGAATTTTTCATTATATAACTTGGCTTGTATATTCCTATGATGGGCTTCCTCAAATGCCCTAGGTCTTCATGAGCAAGCAAGTTGGATGCACACCCACTAGTTTTCTTTTGTTGAGCATTAATAGCTCTAGTGCATCCGTTGCATGGCAATCCCTACTCCTCATATTGACATCAATTGATGGGCATCTCCATAGCCCATTGATTAGCCTCGTCAATGTGAGACCTTCTCCTTTTTTGTCTTCTCCACACAATCCCCATCATCATATTCTATTCCACCCATAATGCTATATCCATGGCTCACGCTCATGTATTGCGTGAAGGTTGAAAAAGTTTGAGATTATTTAAGTATGAAACAATTGCTTGGCTTGTCATCGGGGGTATAGAAGTTGGGAACATCTTTGTGTGACGAAAATGAAGCATAGCCTAACTATATGCTTTTGTAGGGATGAACTTTCTTTAGCCATGTTATTTTGAGATAAAATAATTATTTTGATTAGTATGCTTGAAGTATTATTATTTTTATGTCAATATGAACTTTTGTCTTGAATCTTTCGGATCTGAATATTCATACCACAATTAAGAAGATTTACATTGAAATTTTGCCAAAGTATCACTCCGCATCAAAAATTCTCCTTTTGTCATTTACCTACTCGAGGACGAGCAGGAATTAAGCTTGGGGATGCCTGATACGTCTCCAACGTATCTATAATTTTTGATTGCTCCATGCTACTTTATCTATTGTTTTGGACTATAATGGGCTTTATTTTCCACTTTTATATTATTTTTGGGACTAACCTATTAACCGGAGGCCCAGCCCGGAATTGCTGTTTTTGCCTATTTCATTGTTTGAAGAAAGCGAAATATCAAGCGAGTCCAAAGCGGAATGAAACCTTCGGGAACGTGATTTTCTCACCGAGCGTGATCCAGGAGACTTGGACCCTACTCCAAGGAGTGCGAGGCGGTCACGAGGGTGGGGCGCGCCCTCCCACAGGCGTGCCACCTCGTGGGCCCCTGACGCTCCACCGACGTACTCCTTCCTCCTATATATACCTACGTACCCCAACAGATCGGGGCCGGGCCAAAAACCTAATTCCACCGCCGTGCCTTCCTGTATCCACGAGATCCCATCTTGGGGCCTGTTAGGAGCTCACGAGGAAGGGCATCCACCATGGAGGGTTTCTACATCATCACCATAGCCCCTCCGATGAAGTGTGAGTAGTTTACTTCAGACCTTCGGGTCCATAGTTAGTAGCTAGATGGCTTCTTCTCTCTTTTTGGATCTCAATGCAATGTTCTCCCCCTCTCTTGTGGAGATCTATTCGATGTAATCTTCTTTTTGCGGTGTGTTTGTTGAGACCGATGAATTGTGGGTTTATGATCCAGCTTATCTATATTTGATTCTTCTCTGAATTCTTTTATGTATGATTAAGTTATCTTTGCAAGTCTCTTCGAATCATCCGTTTGGTTTGGCCAACTAGATTGGTAGTTCTTGCAATGGGAGAAGTGCTTAGCTTTGGGTTCAATCTTGCGGTGACCTTACCCGATGTGAGAAAGGGTTGCAAGGCACGTGTGTATTATTGCCATCGAGGATAACAAGATGGGGTATTTATCATATTGCATGAATTTATTCCTCTACATCATGTCATCTTGCTTAAGGCGTTACTCTGTTTTTAACTTAATACTCTAGATGCATCTTTGGATAGCGGTCGATGAGTGGAGTAATAGTAGTAGATGCGAGAATCGTTTGGTCTACTTGTCACAGACGTGATGCCTATATACATGTTCATTGCCTGGATAACCTCATAACTATGCTCAATTACATCAATTGCTCAACAGTAATTTGTTCACCCACCGTAGAATACTTATGCTCTTGAGAGAAGCCACTAGTGAAACCTATGGCCCCCGGGTCTATTCTCATCATATCAATCTCCATCACTTTATTTACTTGCTTTGATTTTACTTTTACTTTGCATCTTTATACCAAAAATATTATCTCTATCAGATCTCACTCTCGTAAGTGACCGTGAAGGGATTGACAACCCCTAATCGCGTTGGTTGCGAGTAGCTATCATTTTGTGCAGGTACGAGGGACTTGCGCGTAGCCTCCTATTGGATTGATACCTTGGTTCTCAAAAACTGAGGGAAATACTTATGCTACTTTTCTGCATCATCCTCTCCTCTTCGGGGAAAACCAACGCAAGCTCAAGAGGTAGCAGGCCTCACCGGAATGCGCTACTTAAAGCGGCAACGCCCAGCTAACCTCCACACCATAGCGCATCGTCCTCCTACCTGGCACCACATCCGCCATGACCGCAAGTGCGAACACTCTGCGGGAGAGCTTGTCTTTGGGATGAAGCTCGAGGTCGCCGCCCTCGCTCAAGTCACCTCTCGCGACGCAATAGCGGGCGTGGCGACGCGGACACGACCGCTGGCGGTGGCCACGCTGGCGGCCGACGATGGGAGCACCGTCGATCCGCGTCCTACTTGCCGCCGTCAACGTCCGGCACCGCCGAGTCGGGGACTCCTCCGAGGATGAGTAGGGCATGGGAGGCGGCAGGGCATGGTGTGCCAACTGGCCGGTCCGTATCCCGTGTTCTACTCTTCCTCGCCGGAGACCGCACATTCACTTCACGGGTCTTGAACCCCACCCCCGTACATAGAGATCGCAGATGGAGGACGTCGGTCGCCACCGTAGAATAGGTTTAGGGTCGGGTTTCTTTTATTTTTCTGTCCTATAAAAGTTGGAAATGTAATGAAAATCTGCTGTGTTTGCATTAATCTCGGCCGGTGTATATGAACTTTCACAATAATATACATATTGTGGGAGTACTAGCAAGATTCCCGTGCGTTGCACGGAAGACCAAGATCTTGTGGGAGAAAAGGATGAACGAGGGAAAGCCTTATCTGCAAATGTGGAGAGGAGTGCGGGTAAATTGGCATAGTTTCCTTCCTATCCATTAGATATAGATCAGACGGCCTATATTGCAGGATGACAGGCACACCATCAACACCAACTCGACTTTTCATTGAACCGAGACAAATCTAAAAAACCCAACTAAGCCAACCTCCCAGCATATCGCGCGGGAAAAGACCCGGCCGTGCCGTTTTAGTTGGGATTACCGGATTACTAGTAGTAGTATCGATGGATCGCGCGAAGCAACAATTTTTTTGAGGGGGCTAAGCACCTACTAGTTTAAAAGGAAAAAGGTGGTACACTCACAGCACTCCTGTCGCGGTCGCATTGCACCCCACACACGTTCGGTCCTGCACACGGCTCACGCATAAGCAGCGCTTGACTTGCCTCTTCACTAACACGTGGGACTGCACTTGGAGAAACCGACCATGCGCCAAACTCCTCCCGCCCACCGAGCGAAAATCCTCCCCCCCACACAAAAATTCCCCCCAAATCCGATTCAACCGCCCTTCGGCCAAATATTCCCCAAACCCCCCTCCCCCCCGTCCCCCCTCCACTCCATTCGCTCCGCCAAAGCCGCCCTCCCCGCCGCGCCGATACGTCGGCGCCGCGGTTCTTCGAGGGGACGCACGGCGATCCTCTCGCTCCCACAGTACGCTCTCATAGGCTGCCGTCCTCTAGCGGTGCCGCCACCTCTGGCTACATTCTTGTGGAGGCGCACGGCGGTCAGCGCCGCCACCGCTGGCGACGTTCGTGTGGAGATGCACGGTGGTCAGCTTCTCCCACGGTACGCGCATTCTAGACTGAGGCCCCGTTCATGTCGGTGTAGCGCTGAATGTTAGCCGATAGACGCTGTTAATCTCACTGTTTGCCGAAGTAGTTTACTGTCAATATGCTCTGCTTAAGAAGCTTCCTTGCCCTACGCACTCAATCATGCTTAGCTGAGATGGCATGCCAAGGCCGATTAGTTGCTAAAATATCCTGCCATATATTTATTGTGACGTAGATTGCCATGGTCTAGTAGCCAATCTGTTAGGTGAAATAGCTCTACACCATTTTATACTCGATCTTTGTTGCTGCGATGTCCTTCGATAGTTTGATGGTTGTGTGCTTGGTCTCATTGACTGCTGAAACAGCCTGCCATAATTTAGCACTAAAATCTGTTTGCTGAATTAGCTTTACATATATTTCGTTACTTAGATCTGCTCGTCCAAATATTTTGCCATAGCTTTAGACATCGACCAAGGTATTTTTTTTTCTGTACTTCATAAAAAAGCATATATGTTTTTCCTGTAATATCTAGTAAAAGAACTAATTTGTATGTCTAACAGATGGACAGGACTTGGATAACTTCTGCTCGAATATTCTCTGCTGCATATGTCGAGGGGTTGAAAACTTCATGAACTTTATCGAGCTGAGTACGGTGGTCCGAAATCAGATGTGCTCTGCCCTGTAGCAGTTGTATGAATTCAGTTACAAGACCCCGATCAATCAGGTGCAAAATCATCCCCACTTGTATGGGATGTCGGTCACATATACTAGGTGGGTTCATCATGGTGAAGCTGTGAGCGTCAATGTTATTGACTACGTGGAAGTAGCAGATCACCATCTTGATGCACCGATGCTCGGTGGAAGAGGAGGAGGAGGTGGTGGTGGCGGAGCGATGAGTTTGACCAACATTGAAACAATGCTACGAAATGCTCGTGCATTCCGTGAACTTTCACTGCAGAAGAAAAAGCGGTGGGCCCGCATGTTGGAACAATGCAACGTTCTTTGTCACCCCGTGAAATAAGCTGTCGATATTCTCAGCTATGGTCACCTTTCTTCAGGTGAAGACATCTGAGCGGATGACCAACAAATCATTCGATGCGATGTTGGCTGCTTTCCGCAAATCTTTCCTAGATGCGTCTGAGCTGCCACACACCTACAGTAAAATGAAGAATTTCCTTCGTGCAGTTGGAATTGGATATGATATGATCCATGTTTGTAAGAATAATTGTGTTACATTAGGAAGGATTATGCCAACTTAAGTGAATGCCGAAATGCAAATCATCAAGATGGAAAGATGGCGATCTTTGTGAAGAGGATTCCTCATAATGTTACGAGACATTTTCCAATTACACCAAGATTGCGAGGTTGTTTCATGATCTTTGAAACAAGAGAGGATGTACTATGGCATTCTAGGAACTAGGAGTACAGAGATCGAGAATGTAATGAGGCATCCATCTCATGGTAGTGAGTGGAAAAGCTTCAATGATAAACACAAAGAGTTTCTTCTTGACCGAGAAACATTAGACTTGGCTTAGCTTCGGATGGATTAACCCATTTGGCCACGAGGCGCCACATATAGCATGTGGCGATTGCTTGTTATCCTTACAACATGCCTCCAAATGTCTGCACCAAAGAATCAAACTACATGATGGCCTTGCTCATCCCAGGTCCAAAAAGTCCTAGAAAGGATTTTGATTTGTTCATGGAGCCTCTTGTGGAGGAACTTCAACAGCTATGGAAGGGTGTTCTCACTGGAGACCTATATAGCAGCCCACAAGCTGATTTCTTTCTGCTTGCTATTGTAATTTGGTGCATCCATGATTATCCGGCTTTGGGCACTATGTCGTATGAGCGACACATGGTTACAATGCATGTGTTATTTGTGACAGAATCGATGTCATACGCAATACTTAGCAAGATCTGTTACATTGGACACCGCCGTTTCCTTCCCGAGGACAAGCCGCATCCTAGAAAATACCGAAGACATGTGTTCAATGCGAAGCATGAAAACCGTGATGCGCCAAAGAGGCTCACCGCCGATGAGTTGCAAGTGGAATTAGAGAAGGTCAGGCATATTACACCGTGAAACCATCCACGGTAATGGTAGCGGGAAAAGGAAGCGTGTACGGTAGAAGAGAGATTATTGTTTACCCGCAGTCCACTTTGTGGGACTTGGAGTATTGGAAAGATTTGGATCTGCGGCATAATCTTGATGTGATGCACATCGAGAAAAATATATGTGACAGCATTATCGGCACACTTCTTAACATTGAAGGCAAGATGAAAGATACCTTAAAATCTAGGATTGATTTGACACACACAGGTATCGAGAAAGGATTTGCGGTGCAAGATGAAGGTAAACCACGGGATATGGCACCAGCTTTGTACGTCTTGGACAAGGTAAAAAGAAAAGAATTCTGCGAGGTCCTATCACGTGTGAGATTCCCACATGGATTTGCTTCCAACCCTGAAAGGAGAGTCAATGCAGATGGAAACAAGGTACAACGGTTGAAAACTCATGACTGCCACGTCCTACTTCAAAGGGTTTTACCTGTTATCCTTAGAGGATTGGGCATACGACTTATACTGAGAGCGATTGCGAGTTGGGACAATTCTTGAGGGAACTCTGCGGTAGAAATATCAGGATAGATGCTTTGGAGCGTCTTAGAGACAAGAAACTAACTATCCTATGCGACCTTGAGAAGATATATCCTCCGGCCTTCTTTGATGTGATGGTGCATTTGACTGTTCATCTACCTGATGAGGCACTACTTAGAGGTCCGGTACAGTATGGCTGGATGTACCCTATTGAAAGGCGGCTAGGCACTTTCAAGGGCTATGTTAGGAACAGAGCTAGACCTGAGGGTTCCATTGCAGAGGCCTATATTGCTCTGAAGCATTGACATTACGCTCAAAATACATTGAAACAGATGATCGACTTAGCAAAGAGGTGGGTGAAGACAATCCGGGCTCAATGTTTTTGATTATTACATTAGGAGTTACGAGGGAAGAGTCGACAAGAGGACAAACCTAAAGATTTGGACAAAATGGTTTGGTATGTGTTGAATAACTATCTTGAGATACTACCTTATATCAAGTAAGTGCGATCTTGCAGCTTATACATCGTAATCTACTAAACTTGCAGCACATTCTTATATATTTAGATGTTTGACGCGATCACTATGTTGTGCAACATCTACAAAGAGGAATTCTTGCCATAAAATCCAAGAAACATTGACAAACTGGTTATGGCAGGATTTGCGAAATGGTTCAAGAACCATGTAAGCTTTTGAAGTGCCTTTGTCAGTTTTTAATATATTGAGTACATAAGATGATCAACTTGTCTATTTTCTAACCATAGGTTAAGAAGATGCGGAGGATGGGCAGCAGTTGATGATGCCCTTTACTCACTAGCAATGGGTCCCGATACTCGGGTAAGACATTATGAATCTTGCGTAGTTGGAGATGTGCACTACAACACCCTTGCGAGATGAAGGCGGGAAGACACAAAACAGTGCCATCATGAGCACGGATCGTATGACAAAGAGATAACTGAAATGTATGCTAACATAACGAGACATTGTTCGATTGCGATATATCTCGATTTCGAGGATCATCGGTGTGTGGTTACATTGTCTTTGTCGTTGGTATAACCTGTTTTCCGGGATCGCAAAACCCGTGAGCTGATGATTATTTCAAATCCATCAATGTCAAGGCGGCGTACCGGACCAACGAGCCTTTTATTTTGGCAAATCAAGCAACACGGATATTTTTCTTGGAAGACACATTTGCACGTAGCGATGGCGGAGAGTATTGCAAAGGTTTGAGCGAGAGGAATTCGTTAATGAAGTTGCACAACAAGATGATGCTTACTTGCTCTGATGTACAAGATAACACAGATGTTCCTAATATCTTTGAGAACCATCACGTCAATGACGCCTTGTGAAAAGATTGCTGTCGTCTTTGTGGACATACAAGAGTTGATCAAGAAGAAGCCAACGTTCGAGGGCGTTGAGGACGAAGAAGAAGATGACACCGTGGGGAATTACGATTGATGATACACATGGCGAAGATGTTGGCCGCTTCTTTGCAGATGATGATTACATTGCTTTTGTTGTATTTGCACAGCCGAGGAAGACGTTTTTTATCTACTATGTGAAATTGTGTTTGCTATGACAACTGAAACCTGATGAACATGTTGTTTAGTATTTTGCTGTGAGAACATCACTTGTTATGTATGCTGATTTGTGTTTGGTGATTGTATGACAACTAAAACATGATGAAATTGCTGTTTACTTGTACTCATATTTGGCTGTGAAACTTGAATTTGATGACATAGTTTGCTGTTGGACTGCAATTTGCTTGACGTCTTCGAATGAGAACAAAGCTGACCCAACAGGGCCTCTGCTATTTATTTATTTATATGAGCAAAAGGGGATACCCCTGATTTCCGTTAATGGAAATCATTAGATGTTCACAACACTACGCCCACTGCTACAGGTTTCATTCATTACTAGTTTGACCAAAGTGCTCATGTCGTAGCCCTTTGAATACATCACGAGTGCTACATACACCGCAAAGAAAGAGACAATCATCCTCTGAGCACATCGATTTTGCCCATTATCTTCACAAGCTATTTCATCTCCTCATTCTTTGTCAAGGCCGTTCGCAATTGTTGCTTGGCCATGATCGGAGGAATTGCATCTTTAACCTTACGCTCTGCATCTTCCTCTTCTGCCGTTCCTTGATTACTTGTCCAACACCCCAACCTGCTGGTATTGGGATTCCTCGGCTAACCAAATAATTAGCGTGGTTGCATTCCCCACATCGGCAACTTCCGAAATAAAAATCACACGAATCTTCCCTTTTACGCACGAATCAAATTGGAAGATCATCAACCAAACTATTAAAAAATCAGCAAGCGAAAGCAGCGAACAACACTTAAACATATTATTACCCCATGATTCGGGCATTTGTAGAAGACTTCGGCCAGGGTTGCGGATTGTGGTTGAGACGCCGACGGATGACTCTGCGTGATTTGCGGCGGTGGCACCACACCAACGATAGCGGGTTGCGATGAGCAATCGGCTGCGGTCTTGCGTCTTGCGGGGTGTGATGAGACCCACAGGCGATGGTATGGGTGGCGACTTGGCGCATATCTGGTTGTTACTGCGAAGAGCGGTGGACGAGCAGCCAGCGGACATGGTTCTTTGCGGCGAGCTTCGATGCTAAGCGAGTAAGTAGAGAAGAGGAGAAGCGAGCGTTGGATATGTCGGTTTCATTACTTGCGAGTAGCATAACACCATATATAGTCATAGTCTAGGTTTGGATTCGAACCCGGCTACGAGAACACGTATTTCTTTTTCTAAAACTTCGGAAACGTCTCTTTCTTTGGTACACTAGCTTGTTCTCAGACGCCTTCCCAAGTCTTTGATTTTCTTTCCTTTTTTGCGAGGAAGGAAGGAGGACAAAATTGAGAGTTCCTCGGACTCGAACCCAAGACCTCTCGGTTGAAAACCAAGGGTGCTAGTCACTTATGTGGCGAATGTTCCACTGTGAGGAGGACGGCATTTAACGCATTTTCCTCACAGTTTTCTTCCTATATATAAAAAAGTATGCTACTTGGTGTCCGCTTAGTCAAAAAATGATTGTGCCAACCTTGACCGTTGGATTGACATTAAACGTCTGTCGTGTTTCTTCAGTCTCTTCTTCCTCGGGTCGCCAAAGCCAAACCAGCGCCGGCGGGACTGCCTGCTCCCGCCTCCCACGGCTGGCTGTGATCTTCCCTGGCTCCTGTTTGTTCCCGTCCGAGGCCTCACCATCGTCCTCCGCCTTGGTTCGCTCGCCGCGGCGCCGCCCTCCGGTGTTGTCAACATGGTCAACAACCGAGAGGAATAAGGAGATGACTGTACATGGTGAGGATGATGAGGGACCCAGCGCCTACAGTAATTTTGTTTTTCCGGACGGAGAAGGGTATAAACTGGGTTGTCTGCGGGACCGTGGCCCGTCTAGCCCGTGCTTTTATTTCATATGTTTAGCACATGACCAACCCGGTTTGTTTTTTTCCTTTACGAAAAATGGCTAGCCAGCTATTTTGTCTTTTGCGTAATAACCAACATAGGCCTACTTGCTTTTCTACGCCTGCTGGTGGAAATCTTTCAAGACGAGGAGGGATGCATTTTGCCCAGAAAATGGGCTATAAGTAATAAGAAATAGGCTATAAGTAATAATAAATGGGTTGTAAAATGAAAAAAATACAGCAAACAGGCAATTAGTTCCAAAATACTGTTTTCTTTCAGATTTTGATATTTTAAATTTCATTGTTTTTGTCTTGGGTAAAATTTCATTGAATTTAAATTAAGGTATATTTAGATTTAAAATTAATTTGAATCGCTAGAAATTTTTGGGCTGTATCTTTGTTAGGACAGATTTGGAGGCTGACTTGTGGGTCTACTAGGTTGGCGTGTACTTTGGCTTTGTCAACTTAGTCCATAAGCGATTCTAGCGGCGGTGACCGTTGGATGTTAATCCAGCGGCCGTCTTCTTCTTCAATATCTGA
This sequence comes from Aegilops bicornis, assembly GCA_021605145.1. Classification (NCBI taxonomy): domain Eukaryota; kingdom Viridiplantae; phylum Streptophyta; class Magnoliopsida; order Poales; family Poaceae; genus Aegilops; species Aegilops bicornis. Next base: position 113,516,427 of record CM038672.1, read on the forward strand.
TCTTCTTGCTCCAGCCGCCCAAACCAGCTCCGGTGGGACTGCCTGCTCTCACCTCCCGTGGTCGGCTGTGCTGCCGCACAGGCCGCACCGCCCCACCCTATTTCATTGCTGGCCACGCCATTCCTCTACTCACCCACACCTCCTGTGATTTTCCGGTGACGGCAGCGGACGATGAAACCTCGTACTCCCCACCGCGTGGGCAACCATTGCCGAGTCTTCCCGGCCACGTGTCGTTCCTTCCTAGGCCTCGCCATCGTCCACCGCCATGGTGCTCTCGGCCGCCTGGTCAACGTGGTCGTGACGACATCCATCGGTCGTGGATTGTACACGCAAAATAATGATTCCTCCACGGCAATTTGGGACCCACCGGAAGGGCCTACGTATTTCGTGAAAAACGTTCCCCGTGACATGTCGGACCCACCAGCTATATCTTCGCACGCAAGGAAGTGCCTCCTTATTACGCACAAAAAATGAATACCCACCACCGCTAGCTGGGACCCACCATAGTGGGAGGATGACTTGTGGGCCAATTAAGTTGACGGGGACGGAGGGCTTTGTCAACTTAGTCAATATGAACGATTCTAGCTCCAGTGATCGTACGATGTCCATCCAACGGCCGTAGTGCTTCTTCAACCTCTGGTCTTCTTGCTCCAGCCGCCCAAAGCAGCGCCGGTTTTGCCGCATGATCCTGCCTCCCGTGGTCGGCTGTGCTGCCGCGGAGGCCTCACTGCCCCCTACTATTCCCACCGCTGGCCAGCCTGCGACGGCGCAGCCTCACACCGGTAGAACCAGTGAACCCTCGTACTCCTCTCCGCGCGGGCTTCCACTGCCGCGTCTTTCCCGGCTCCACGTCGTCCCCTTCCTAGGCCTCGCCGTCGTCCACCGCCGTGGTGCTCTCGGCGCGGCCTGGTCAACGTGGTCAAGGAACGACTTCCATCGGACGTGGACTGTACGTGGAGAGGCTGACAGCTGGGTCCACGGCCGCAGCAAGGAAGTGCCTCCTTATTACGTGGAAAATAATGATTCCTCCACCTGACAGCTGTGACCCACCGGACGGGCCACTGTATTTCACGGAAAAAAAATTTCCCCCTGACTGCTGGGACCCACCAGCTTCATCTTTGCACGCAAGGAAGTGCGTCCGGTCAAAAAGCGATTAAGCCCCACATTGCCGGGACCCACCAGCTACACCTTCGCCGCGCAAGGAAGTGCGTGCGGGCAAAAATGATTCGCCCACATTGCTGGGACCCACCAGCTACATCTTCGCGAGCAAGGAAGTGCACGGCGATCGGGACCCACACGGTGAAGCGTCGTGGCGTTGTCATCACGGTCGCGAATATATGCGTACATCTTGGTCGATGTAGAGGCGCGTACATGTCGTAGTAGAGGCGCACGCGTCGTAGTAGAGGCGCCGCACGTAGCATGTACACGTCGTCAGCGCCGTGGTGCAAGAAAGAAAATCTGACGCCACGTATGTGTACATACGGGCGGGGTCTCGAACGCCTACTTGCGCATACGTACGGCGAGGGCTCGTGTACATGGCTGGGTCGGAACGGAGAAATAGTGTCGTCGTCGTGTTCATGGGAAGGCAAAGGAGCGCGTCGTGTTCATGGGGAGGCAACGAAATGCGTCGTGTTCATCGGGAGGCAACGGAACGCGTGGGAGCCAACCGGCTTGGACGGAACAGGCGATGGAAATGAGGCCTGGCGTACCGCAGAACGGAGGAAACAACCTTGTGTTCGTCCGGCCACGTTGAGCAGGTCCTGTTGATCGGGAGGGTGTGGCGTCTGCCAAAAGCGGACGAAACGGACCTCCTACGGTCAGCAGGGGTCCCGTTGATCGGGAGGGTGTGGCGACGCAAAACGGATGAGACATACCTCCTATGGTCGAAACGGGGGTCCTGTTGATCGGGAGGGGTGTGGCGTACCGCAAAACGGACGAAACGGACCTCCTACGATCAAAACGGGGGTCCTGTTCATCGGGAGGGGTGTGGCGTACCGCAACGGACTCCACGGGATACTGTTCATCTCCACCGTCGACCTCCTCCAGCCTCCACGGGCTACCGTCGACCTCCTCTAGCCTCCACGGGCTCCTGTTCATCCAGCCTCCAACACGCGCTACTCCACCGGCTCTTTGTTCAACCACCCTCCACGGGCACCCCTCCATCGCTCATCGCTCATCCAGCCCTCCACACCACGGGGTCCTGTTCAACAACCCCTCAACGGGCACCCCTCCACCGCCTACTGTTCATCCATCCCTCCACACCACGGGGTCCTGTTCATCCAGAGGCAAACCCCACCGCTCACGGTTCATCCACCCCCCATAGCGCTCACTTTGTTCATCCCAGGCAGCATCGATCGGCTTGATAGCAATAGCAAAGGAATCGCCGATCGAGTTCGATTAACAGCCATCGATCGATCGCTCGGGTTCGATAACGCGTAACTGCAATCGCCGGGTTCGATTAGAGCCCAACGCTTCGCTCGGGTTCGATTAGAGCCGAACGCTTCGGGTTCGATTAGAGCTACCGCCTACTTTTACGCAGCGTGTATGCGTGTCACGAGAAAGCAGCGCATTGCTCGGCCCCGACCTCCCACCGTAACCGGCAACTCCCTGAAATTTTCATCGCCCTCGCTTCTACCATGGTTTTTCCGTCATGGACGGCCCAAAGAATGTCATGCAGCTGCGTCTCCGGCCCGCCCAGGACGAAAAGCCCATTTTCTGTCATGATTTTTTGTCATAGAAGTAGGATCCCACCACATCTATGATGATACCAGGTTTTGTCACAATTATCGTCATAGAAGTGTCATATGTGTGACACAAAAAAATTTCGTTCGGCCCAAAATATCACGGATGTGTCTTTTTTTTGTAGTGTAGGTTGCTAGTAGTGTTGATTACTCCTTGTAGTTGATGCTAGTTGGTTTATTTGGTGGAAGATCATATGTTCAGATCCTATATGCATATTAATACCCCTATGATTATGAACATGAATATGCTTTGTGAGTAGTTACGTTTGTTCCTGAGGACATGGGAGAATTCTTGCTATTAGTAGTCATGTGAATTTGGTATTCGTTCTATATTTTGATGAGATGTATGTTGTCTATCCTCTAGTGGTGTTATGTGAACGTCGACTACATAACACTTCACCATTATTTGGGCCTAGAGGAAGGCATTGGGAAGGAATAAGTAGATGATGGGTTGCTAGAGTGATGTAAGCTTAAACCCTAGTTTGTCGTTGCTTCGTGAGGGCTGATTTGGATCCATATGTTTCATGCTATGGTTAGGTTTACCTTAATACTTTTGTTGTAGTTGCGGATGCTTGCAATAGATGTTAATCATAAGTGGGATGTTTGTTCAAGTAAGAACAGTACCCAAGCACCGGTCCACCCACATATCAAATTATCAAAGTACGAGCCGAATCATATGAACGTGATGAAAATTAGCTTGACGATATTCCCATGTGTTCTCGGGAGCGCTTTTCCTATTATAAGAGTTTCTCCAGGCTTGTCCTTTGCTACAAAAAGGATTGGGCCACCTTGCTGCACTTTATTTACTTTTGTTACTTTGTTGCTCGTTACAAATTATCCTATCACAAAACTATCTGTTACCACTTATTTCAAGATTTGCAGAGAATAACTTGCTGAAAACCGCTTATCATTTCATACGCTCCTCGTTGGGTTCGACACTCTTACTTATCGAAAGGACTACAATAGGTCCCCTATACTTGTGGCTCATCAAGACTCTTTTACGGCGCCATTGCCGGGAGTGAAGCGCCTTTGGTAGGTGGAATTTGGTAAGGAAAAATTTATATAGTGTGCTGAAATTACATCACTTGTTACTATGGAAAGTAATCCTCTGAGGGGCTTGTTGAGGTATCTTCACCCCCGACCGGTGAAACAAAGTGTTTCTCCTCAACCTAATGAACCTACTGAAAATGAATATGAAAATGTTCCTTTGAATTTCCTTGGGTATGATGGAAAAACTGCTAGCTAATCCTTTTGCAGGAGATGGAACAAAGCATCCTGATGAGCACCTAATACATGTGGATGAAGTTTGTGGACTATTTAAGCTTGCAGGTATACCTGATGATGTTGTTAAGAAGGTCTTCCCTTTATCTTTTAAGGGAGATGCATTGACATGGTATAGGCTATGTGATGATACGAGATCATGGAACTATAGAAGACTGAAATTGGAATTTCATCAAAAGTATTATCCTATGCATCTTGTTCATCGTGATCACAATTATATATATAAATTTTGGCCTCGCGAAGGAGAAAGCATCGCTCAAGCTTGGGGGAGGCTTAAATGAATGTTGTATTCATGCCCCAATCATGAGCTCCCAAGAGAAACAATTATTCAAAATCTTTATGCTCGGCTTTCTGAAAACAATCGCACCATGCTCGATACTTCTTGTCTTTGGCTCTTTTATGATGAAGACTATTGAATTCAGATGGAATTTATTGGATAGAATTAAACGCAACTCTGAAGATTGGGATCTCGACGAAGGTAAGGAGTCAGGTATGGCACCTAAGTTTGATTGTGTTAGTCTTTTATGGATACCAATGTTTTCCATAAGTTTAGCACTAAATATGGACTTGACTCTGAGATAGTAGCTTCTTTTTGTGAATCTTTTGCTACTTATGTTGATCTCCCCAAGGATAAGTGGTTTAAATATCATCCTCCCATAGAAGTAAAGTAGCTGCACCTTCTAAAGTTGAAGAAAAGATTGTCACTTATAATGATCCTGTTGTTCCTACTGCTGATGATGAGAAACCACCCTTTCCAGTTAGAATAAAGGATCATGCTAAAGCTTCAACCTGTTAAGTAAAAGTAATATTAGAACTTATACACCTCCTGAGCAAGTTAAAGTTGAACGTAATATTGCTATTGTTAAAGATCTCTTGGCTGATAATATTGATGGGCATGTTATTCAATTCTGCGGTGAAACTGCTAGAATTGCCAAACCCTATGCTAAATATAAACATAGACCTGTGGTAGGCGTGCCTGTTATTTCTGTTAAAATAGGAGATCATTGTTATCATGGCTTATGTGATATGGGTGCTAGTGCTATTGTTATACCTTATGACTTGTATAAAGAAATTAAGCATGAAATTGCACCTGCTGAGTTAGAAGATATTGATGTCACAATTAAAATTGCCAACAAAGATACTATATCAGCAGTGGGAATTGTTAGAGATGTTGAAGTCTTGTGTGGGAAAACTAAATATCCTGCTGATTTTCTTGTTCTCAGTTCTCCACAAGATAGCTTTTGTCCCATTACATTTGGTAGACCCTTCTTGAACACTGTTAATGCTAAGATAGATTGCAAAAAGAATGTTGTTACTATTGGCTTGGATGATATGATTCATGAGTTTAATTTCTCTAAATTTAGTAGACAACACCGTGAAGAAGAATTGCCTAGTAAGGATGAAATTATTGGTCTTGCTTCTATTGTCGTACCTCCTAGTGATCCTTTAGAACAATATTTGCTAGACCATGAAAATGATATGTTTATGAATGAAAGAAGGAAATAGATGAAGTATTCTTTAAGCGAGAACCTATTACGAAACATAATTTGCTGTTAAAATCCTAGGGGATCCTCCTCCACCCAAGGGTGACCCGATGTTTGAGCTTAAACCATTGCACGATAATCTTAAATATGCTTATCTTGATGAAAAGAAAATATATCCTGTTATTATTAGTGCTAACCTTTCAGAGCATGAAGAAGAGAGATTATTGAAAACTACGAAGAAGCACCGTCTTTGCTATTGGATATACTCTTGAGGATCTTAAGGGCATTAGTCCCACTCTATGTCAACATAAAATAAATTTGGAAGAAGATGCCAAACCAGTTCGTGATCATCAACGAAGGCTTAATCCTAAGATAAAAGAAGTGGTAAGAAAAAGAAATACTAAAGCTTTTGGAGGCAGGTATAATTTATCCCGTTGCTGATAGTCAGTGGGTAATTCCTGTTCATTGTGTCCCTAAGAAGGGAGGTGTTACTGTTGTTCCTAATGATAAAAATGAATTGATTCTGCAAAGAATTATTACAGGTTATAGGATGGTAATTGATTTCCGCAAATTAAATAAAGCTACTAAGAAAGATCATTACCCTTTACCTTTTATTGATCAAATGCTAGAAATATTATGAAAACATACACATTACTGCTTCCTAGATGGTTATTCTGGTTTCTCTCAAATACCTGTGTCGGCTAAGGATCAATCAAAGACTACTTTTACATGCCCTTTTGGTACTTTTTCTTATAGACGTATGCCTTTTGGTTTATGTAATGCACCTGCTACCTTTGAAAGATGCATGATGGCTATATTCTCTGACTTTTGTGAAAAGATTTGTGAGGTTTTCATGGATGACTTTTCCATCTATGGATCCTCTTTCGATGATTGCTTGAGCAATCTTGATCGAGTTTTGCAGAGATGTGAAGAAACTAATCTTGTCTTGAATTGGGAAAAGTGCCACTTTATGTTTAATAAAGGTATTGTCTTGGGGCATAAAGTTTCTGAAAGAGGTATTTAAGTTGATAAAGCAAGGTAGATGCTATTGAAAAGATGCCATGTCCCAAGGACATCAAAGGTATAAGAAGTTTCCTTGGTCACGCTGGATTTTATAGGAGGTTCATTAAGGACTTCTCAAAATTTCTCGACCTCGACTAATTTATTACAAAAGATATACCATTTGTCTTTGATGATGATTGTGTAGAAGCATTTGAAATACTTAAGAAAGCATTGATCTCTGCACCTATTGTTCAGCCACCTTATTGGAATTTACCCTTTGAAATTATGTGTGATGCTAGTGATTATGATGTAGGTGCTGTTATAGGGCAAAGAGTTGATAAGAAATTAAATGTTATCCATTATGCTAGTAAAACTTTAGACAATGCTCAAAGAAACTATGCTACTCTTGAAAAAGAATTCTTAGCGGTTGTATTTGCATGTGATAAGTTCATACCTTATATTGTTGATTCTAAAGTAACTATTCACACTGATCATGCTGCTATTAAATACACGATGGAAAAGAAAGATGCTAAACCTAGACTTATTAGATGGGTTCTCTTGCTACAAGAATTTGATTTGCATATTGTTGATAGAAAGGAGCTGAGAACCCGTTGCGAACAACTTGTCTAGGTTAGAAAATGTTCTTGATGACCCACTACCTATTGATGATAGCTTTCCTGATGAGCAATTAAATGTCATAAATACTTCTTGTAGTACTCCATGGTATGCTGATTATGTTAATTACATTGTTGCTAAATTTATACCACCTAGTTTCACATACCAGCAAAAGAAAAAGTTTTTCTATGATTTGAGACATTACTTTTGGGATGACCCACATCTTTATAAAGGAGTATATGGTGTTATTAGACGTTGTGTACCTGAGCATGAATAGGAACATATCCTACGCAAGTGTCACTCCGAAGCTTATGGAGGACACCACGCTGGAGATGGAACTGCACATAAGGTATTGCAATCTGGTTTTTATTGGCCTACTCTCTTCAAGGATGCCCATAAGTTTGTGTTATCTTGTGATGAATGTCAAAGAATCGGTAATATTAGTAGACGTCAGGAAATTCCTATGAATTATTCACTTGTTATTGAACCATTTGACGTTTGGGGCTTTGATTATATGGGACCTTTTCCTGCCTCTAATGGATATACACATATTTTAGTTGTTGTTGATTACGTTACTAAGTGGGTAGAAGCTATTCCAACTAGTAGTGCTGATCATAACACTTCTAATAAGATGCTTAAAGAAGTTATTTTTCCGAGGTTTGGAGTCCCTAGATATTTAATGACCGATGGTGGTTCACATTTTATTCATGGTGCTTCCGAAAAATGCTTGCTAAGTATGATGTTAATCATAGAATTGCATCCCCTTATTACCCACAGTCTAGTGGTCAAGTAGAATTGAGTAATAGAGAACTCAAATTAATTTTGCAAAAGACTGTCAATAGGTCTAGAAAGAATTGGTCCAAGAAACTTGATGATGCATTATGGGCCTATAGAACTGCATATAAAAATCCTATGGGTATGTCTCCATATAAAATGGTTTATGGAAAAGCATGTCACTTACCTCTCAAACTAGAGCATAAGGCTTATTGGGCTATTAAAGAGCTCAACTATGATTTCAAACTTGCCGTGAGAAGAGGTTATTTGATATTAGCTCACTTGATGAATGGAGAACCCAAGCTTATGAACATGCCAAGTTGTTTAAAGAAAAGTTAAAAGATGGCATGACAAAAGGATACAAAAGCGTGAGTTTAATGTAGGTGATTATGTATTGCTATACAACTCTCGTTTAAGATTTTTTGCAGGAAAACTTCTCTCTAAATGTGAAGGCCCTTACGTTATCGAGGAGGTCTATCGTTAGGTGCCATAAAAATCAATAATTTCGAAGGCACAAATCCGAAGGTGGTAAACGGTCAAAGAATCAAACACTATATCTCAGGTAATCCTATAAATGTTGAAACCAATGTTATTGAAACCGTAACCCGGAGGAATACATAAGGGACACTTTCCGAACGTTTAGGACTCGAAAAGGAGTAGGTATGTGGTACGGTAAGTAAACCGACTCCAAAACAATTTTTAAGGCAATATTTCTCCGTTTTGGAATATTTAGAAAAATAAAAAATAAGTAGCAGTCCGGGAAAGACACGAGGGGCCCACGAGGGTGGAGGGCGCGCCCTACCCCCCTGGGCGCGCCCCCCTACCTCGTGGGCACCTCGTGTGCCTTCCGGACTCCGTTTTCTTGCACGATACGTATTTTGGTCGGTAAAAAATCATTATATATTCTCCTGAAGGTTTTGACTACCGTATCATGCAAATATCCTCTGTTTTTGTTTCGAGTTGTAGCTGCTGCAGATTAGAGTAAGATGTCTTCTCAAGAGTCAGTCGGAGAGAGCCGGGTGTCTCATCTGGCATCTGAACCAAGGGCAAACAGCGATGCTGACCACTTTGGGCCAGCAACGGAGGAAGAGATGGAGGCTGACTTGATGAGGGTAGATGCTATGGAGGATCAAGAAGTCACTTCTAAGCTTCCGAGCTGGGTTCACGATGGGGAACTACAGAGCTCATCTATTCCAAACTCGGTTATCCCTTCCAATGTTAGATTTCTTTCTTATGAAAATATGAAGAGGAGTGTCACTTGTTCTCCTGCAGCTATGCAACACCCTTGGGTGCAAGGAGCTTTAGCTGTTACAGGAAAGCTTCGCAAGGAAGTAATGGACCTCAAGCAGCAGGTCAATAAGCTCGAGGAGGAGAATCGTATCCTAAAGGGCATCATCGCCAAGAATATTTCACCAACAACAAAGAAGGAGACATAATCACATGGGTATGGACACTCCCCTTGGCAACTACCAAGCTTGGGGGAGGTGCCCCGGTATCCTATCACAACCACATCTCCTATCTTTACAATTTTTCTTAGTTCGATCCTATTAGTAGTATCTTGATCTAGTAGAATAAAGTTTATGGCATGATCTAGTTTTTGAGTTTTTGCTTTATGATCTCTCTATGTAATCGAGTCCGTGAGCTATATAATAAAGATTAGTGTTGAGTCAAGGGCTTAACTATTTTGCCATGATCTTGAGCGAATAAAAGAAAAGAGAAAAAGAATAAAAAGAAACAAAGAGTTCATATTGATCTTATTGAGAGTAATGACTTCACATAGAAAGGGTATGATGATTGAAAGTTGTTGGGAGTTGGCAAACATAGTTTTGGTCATCGTTGCAATTAATAGGAAGTAATAAGGAAAGAGAGGTTTCACATATAGATATACTATTATTGACATCTTTTATGATTGTAAGCACTCATTAAAATATGACATGCTAAAGAGTTGATGTTGGACAAGGAAGACAACGTAATGGGTTATGTTTTCCTATATCTGAGATAAAGTATATTGTCATGGATCTCCCAACATGTTGAGCTTGCCTTTCCCCCTCGTGCTAGCCAAATTCTCAGCACCAAGTAGAGATACTACTTGTGCTTCCAAAAACCCTTAAACCAGTTTTGCCATGAGAGTCCACCATATCTACCTATGGATTCAGCAAGATCCTTCAAGTAAGTTGTCATCGGTGCAAAGCAATAAAAATTGCTCTCTAAATTTGTATGATTGATTGGTGTGGGAGAAATAAGCTTTATACGATCTTGTGATGTGGAAGAAATAAAAGCGACAGACTGCATAATAAAGGTTCATATCACAAGTGGCAATATAAAGTGACGTTCTTTCGCATTAAGATTTTGTGCATCCAACCATAAAAGCGCATGGCAACCTCTGCTTCCCTCTGCGAAGGGCCTATCTTTTATTATTATCCTCTATCTTATGCAAATCATGGTGATCTTCACCTTTCCTTTTTACATTTTATCCTTTGGCAAGCCCGGTGTGTTGGAAAGATCCTGATTGATATATCTAATTGGATGTAGGGAACATGAGTTATTATTGTTGACATTACCCTTGAGGTAAAAGGTTGGGAGGCGAAACTATAAGCCCCTATCTTTCTCTCAGGTTCGATTAAAACTCCGTAAACACAAGTATCCCGTGAGTGTTAGCAGTTATGAAAGACTAAATGATAGTTGAGTATGTGGACTTGCTATTAATCTACGACATAGACTCTTTTACGATGTTATGATAAATTGCAATTGCTTCAATGACTCGAGATTATAGTTTGTTGGTTTTCAATAAAGTTTATGATTAAGTATTACGCATTGTGAATGGATTATTACTTGAGCATAAGAAATCATATGACAATATCTATATATGTTCTTTGTTATGAGAAGGATCATGATGCCTTCATGTCCGTATTTTGTTTTATCGACGCCTCTACCTCTAAACATGGGGACATATTTATCGTTATCGGCTTTCGCTTGAGGACAAGCGAGGTCTAAGCTTGGGGGAGTTGATACGTCCATTTTGCATCATGCTTTTATATCGATATTTATTGCATTATGGGCTGTTATTACATGTTATGTCACAATACTTATGCCTATTCTCTCTTATTTTACAAGGTTTACATAAGGAGGGAGAATGCTGGCAATTTGGAATTTGGAAAAGGAGCAAATATTAGAGACCTATTCTCACAACTCCAAAAGTCCTGAAACTCCACGAAAGTCATTTTGGGAAATAATAAAAAATATCCAGCGGAAGAAGTTCACGGAGGGGCCCACACTGCCACGAGGGTGGGGGCATGCCCCTACCTCGTGGCCCCCGGTGGCCCTCCGATGCCCATCTTCTCCTATATGAGGTCTTTAAATGAGGAAAAAATCATAAGCAACCTTTCGGGACGAAACTCCGCCGCCACGAGGCGGAACCTTGGCGGAACCAATCTAGAGCTGCTCTGCCGGGGACACTTCCCTCCGGGAGGGGGAAATCATCGTCATCGTCATCACCAACGCTCCTCTCATCGGGAGAGGGCAATGTCCATCAACATCTTCACCAACACCATCTCCTCTCAAAACCCTAGTTCATCTCTTGTATCCAATTCTTGCCTCCAAGTCCGGGATTGGTACTAGTAGGTTGCTAGTAGTGTTGATTACTCCTTATAGTTGATGCTAGTTGGTTTATTTGGTAGAAGATCATATGTTCAGATCCTATATGCATATTAATACCCCTCTGATTATGAACATGAATATGCTTTGTGAGTAGTTACGTTTGTTCCCGAGGACATGGGAGAAGTATTGCTATTAGTAGTCATGTGAATTTGGTATTCGTTCTATATTTTGATGAGATGTATGTTGCCTATCCTCTAGTGGTGTTATGTGAACGTCGACTACATAACACTTCACCATTATTTGGGCCTAGAGGAAGGCATTGGGAAGTAATAAGTAGACGATGGGTTGCTAGAGTGACAGAAGCTTATACCCTAGTTTATGTGTTGCTTCGTAAGGGGCTGATTTGAATCCATATGTTTCATGCTATGGTTAGGTTTACCTTAATATTTTTGTTGTAGTTGCGGATGCTTGCAATAGAGGTTAATCATAAGTGGGATGTATGTTCAAGTAAGAATAGCACCCAAGCACCGGTCCACCCACATATCAAATTATCAAAGTACCGAACGCGAATCATATGAATGTGATGAAAATTAGCTTGACGATATTCCCATGTGTCCTCGGGAGCGCTTTTCCTATGATAAGAGTTTGTCCAGGCTTGTCCTTTGCTACAAAAAGGATTGGGCCACCTTGCTGCACTTTATTTACTTTTGTTACTTGTTGCTCGTTACAAATTATCCTATCACAAAACTATCTGTTACCACTTATTTTAGTACTTGCAGAGAATACCTTGCTGAAAACCGCTTATTATTTCCTTCTGCTCCTCGTTGGGTTCGACACTCTTACTTATCGAAAGGACTACGATAATCCCCTATACTTGTGGGTCATCAACCACCTCTTTTGGTTAATGGAACTATTTTAACCTTGGAACATGTGATGCAAATGCTTGAAATTATTGAAAATAAATTTGCCACTATAGAGTCGATTGAAAATTTGGATAAAAAGATCCACAACCAAATTACCCAATATGGATCTAAGGTAGGAGTTACTCTGAATTTTTTTAAGGAAAAGGAACCCATAGTTAACGAAAAGATAGATCAAGATTCCACAAGAATTGATAAACTTGAGGATATTATTACCAACTTAGGGAAGTCTGTCTTTTCCTCCGTGAGAAATACTCCAAATTCTCCTAATGCCAAAGTTTCCAAATTGATGTATGTTCCTAAAAATAAGGGTGAATCTTCTAGTAAGAAAAATGCGGATCTCAAATCCATAAGTGTTCACCCCAATTTTTTCGCTATCATTAAGGAACCTTTTGCTACAAATGAATTTCTTGATTTCTTGCCCCGGAGTTTGATCATTAACAAAAAGAAGGAAACTCCTAATGGTTATAAGTGTTCTATTGAAGAATTGCATACCAAAGATGATAATACCTAGATCTATTCTTGCCTTTATGCCTAGTTAGTGGCGTTAAACGATAGCGCTTGTTGGGAGGCAACCCAATTTTATTTTTGTTTCTTGCTTTTTATTTATGTTTAATAATAAATAATTGATCTAGCCTCTGGTTAGATGTGGTTTTATGTTTTAATTAGTGTTTGTGCCAAGTAAAACCTATAGGATCTTCTTGGATGATAGTTATTTGATCTTGCTGAAAAAGTCAGAAACATTCTGCTCACGAAAAAAATTGTTAAAAATTACCAGACCAGGATAAAATACTGATTCCAATTGCAGTAGATCAATAAAAAATTTATTTAGGTCGTCCTATTTTGGCAGAATTTTTGGAGTTCCAGAAGTTTGCGTGTGATACAGATTACTACAGACTGTTCTGTTTTTGACAGATTATGTTTTTCGTGTGTTGTTTGCTTATTTTGATGAATCTATGGCTAGTATTGGGGGGTATGAACCATAGAGAAGTTGGAATACAGTAGATTTAACACCAATATAAATAAATATTGAGTTCATTACAGTACCTTAAAGTGGTGGTTTGTTTTATTTCGCTAATGGAGCTCATAAGATTTGCTGTTGAGTTTTGTGTTGTGAAGTTTTCAAGTTTTGGGTAAAGATTTGATGGATTATGGAATAAGAAGTGGCAAGAGCCTAAGCTTGGGGATTCCCAAGGCACCCCAAGGTAAAATTCAAGGACAACCAAAATCCTAAGCTTGGGGATGCCCCGGAAGGCATCCGCTCTTTAAATCTTAAATCCATCGGTAACTTTACTTGATGCTATATTTTTATTCACCACATGATATGTGTTTTGCTTGGAACGTCTTGTATGATTTGAGTCTTTGCTTTTTAGTTTACCACAATCATCCTTGCTGTACACATATTTTGGGAGAGACACACATGAATCGGAATTTATTAGAATACTATATGTGCTTCACTTGTATTTTTTGAGCTAGATAATTTTGCTCTAGTGCTTCACTTATATCTTTTTAGAGCACGGTGGTGGTTCTATTTTATAGAAATTATTGATCTCTCATGATTCACTTAAATTATTTTGAGAGTCCTTAAGAACAACATGGTAATTTTCTTTAGCTATAAAATTAGTCCTAATATGATAGGCATCCAAGATGGATATAATAAAAACTTTCATATAGAGTGCATTGAATACTATGAGAAGTTTGATACTTGACGATTGTTTTGAGATATGAAGATGCTGATATTAGAGTTATGCTAGTTGAGTAATTGTTAATTTGAGAAATACTTGTGTTGAAGTTTGCAAGTCCTGTAGCATGCACGTATGGTAACCGTTGTGTAACAAATTTGAAACATGAGGTGTTCTTTGATTGTCATCCTTATGAGTGGCGGTCGGGGACGAGCGATGGTATTTTCCTACCAATCTATCCCCCTAGGAGCATGCTCGTAGTGCTTGGTTTTGATAACTTGTAGATTTTTGCAATAAGTTTGTGAGTTCTTTATGACTAATGTTTAGTCCATGGATCATACGCACCTCTTACCCTTCCATCATTGCTAGCCTCTTCGGTACCGTGCATTGCCCTTTCTCACCTCGAGAGTTGGTGCAAACTTCGCCGGTGTATCCAAACCCCGTGATATGATACGCTCTATCACACATAAACCTCCTTATATCTTCCTCAAAACAGCCACCATACCTACCTATTATGGCATTTTCATAGCCATTCCGAGATATATTGCTATGCAACTTTCCACCATTTCATTTATTATGACACGCTTCATCATTGTCATATTGCCTTGCATGATCATGTAGTTGACATCGTATTTGTGGCAAAGCCACTATGCATAATTCATCATACATGTCATTCTTGATTCATTGCCCATCTCGGTACACCGCCGGAGGCATCCATGTAGAGTCATATTTTGTTCTAAGTATCGAGTTGTAATCTTTGAGTTGTAAATAAATAAAGGTGTGATGATCATCATTATTAGAGCATTGTCCCCCCAAAAAAGAGAAAGGCCAAAAAAAGGAAAGACCAAAAAAAGGGGACAATGTTACTATCCTTTTTCACACTTGTGCTTCAAAGTAGCACCATGATCTTCATGATAGAGAGTCTCTTATTTTGTCTACTAGTGGGAATTTTTCATTATAAGAACTTGGCTTGTATATTCCAACGATGGGCTTCCTCAAATGCCGTAGGTCTTCGTGAGTAAGCAAGTTGGATGCACACCCACTTAGTTTCTTTTGTTGAGCTTTCATACATTTATAGCTCTAGTGCATCCGTTGCATGGCAATCCCTACTCCTTGCATTGAAATCAATTGATGGGCATCTCCCTAGCCCGTTGATTAGTCGCGTCAGTGTGAGACTTTCTCCTTTTTTTCTTCTCCACATAACCCCCATCATTATATTCTATTCCACCCATAGTGTTATATCCATGGCTCACGCTCATCTATTGCGTGAAGGTTGAAAAAGTTTGAGATTACTAAAGTATGAAACAATTGCTTGGCTTGTCATCGGGGTTGTGCATGATGAGAATATTCTTGTGTGACGAAAATGGAGCATGAACAAACTATATGATTTTGTAGGGATGAACTTTCTTTGGCCATGTTATTTTGAGAAGACATAATTGCTTAGTTAGTATGCTTGAAGTATTATCATTTCAATATTAAACTTTTATCTTGAATCTTTCGGATCTGGACATTCATGCCACAATAAAGAAAATTACATTGAAAATTATGTTAGAAAGCATTCCACATCAAACATTCTGTTTTTATCATTTACCTACTCGAGGACGAGCAGGAATTAAGCTTGGGGATGCTTGATACGTCTCCAAAGTATCTATAATTTTTTATTGTTCCATGCTATTATATTATCTGCTTTGGATGTTTAATGGGCTTTATTATACACTTTATATTATTTTTGGCACTAACCTATTAACCAAAGGCCCAGTGCAAATTGCTTTTTTTTGCCTATTTCAGTGTTTCGTAGAAAAGGAATATCAAACGGAATGAAACCTTCGGGAGAGTTATTTTTGGAACAAACGTGATCCAAGAGACTTGGAGTGGACGTCAAGGAAGCAACGAGGCAGGGAGGCGCGCCCAGGGGGGTAGGCGCGCCCCCACCCTCGTGAGCCCCTCGTGGCTCCACCGACCTACTTCTTTCGCCTATATATACTCATATACCCCGAAAACATCCAAGAGCACCATGAAACCCTATTTCCACCGCCGCAAACTTCTGTACCCCGTGAGATCCCATCTTGGGGTCTTTCCCGGCGCTCTGCTGAAGGGGGAATCGATAACGGAGGGCTTCTACATCAACACCATAGCCTCTCCAATGACGTGTGAGTAGTTTACCACAGACCTTCGGGTCCATAGTTATTAGCTAGATGGCTTCTTCTCTCTCTTTGGATCTCAATACAAAGTTCTCCTCGATTCTCTTGGAGATCTATTCGATGTAATTCTTTTTGCGGTGTGTTTTTCGAGATCGGATGAATTGTGGGTTTATGATCAAGATTATCTATGAACAATATTTGGTTCTTCTCTGAATTCTTATATGTATGATTTGATATCTTTGCAAGTCTCTTTGAATTATCAGTTTGGTTTGGCCTACTAGATTGATCTTTCTTGCAATGGAAGAAGTGCTTAGCTTTGGGTTCAATCTTGCGGTGTCCTTTCCCAGTGACATCAGGGGCAGCAATGCACGTATTGTATTGTTGCCATCGAGGATAAAAAGATGGGGTTTATATCATATTGCTTGAGTTTATCCCTCTACATCATGTCATCTTTCCTAATGCGTTACTCTGTTCTTATGAACTTAATACTCTAGATGCATGCTGGATAGAGGTCGATGTGTGGAGTAATAGTAGTAGATGCAGAATCGTTTCGGTCTACTTGACACGGACGTGATGCCTATATGCATGATCATGCCTAGATATTCTCATAACTAAGCGCTTTTCTATCAACTGCTTGACAATAATTTGTTCACCCACCGTAGATTATGCTATCTTGAGAGAAGCCACTAGTGAAACCTATGGCCCCCGAGTCTATTCTCCATCATATAAGTTTTCGATCTATTTTACTTTGCAATCTTTACTTTCCAATCTATATCATAAAAATACCAAAAATATTTATCTTATTATCTCTATCAGATCTCACTTTTGCAAGTGGTCGTGAAGGGATTGACAACCCCTTTATCTCGTTGGTTGCAAGGTTCTTATTTGTTTGTGTAGGTACGAGGCGATTTGCATGTATCCTCCTACTGGATTGATACCTTGGTTCTCAAAAACTGAGGGAAATACTTACGCTACTTTACTGCATCACCCTTTCCTCTTCAAGGGAAAACCAACGCATGCTCAAGAGGTAGCAGTCGGCAAGGGAGCGATGGCGCCGGCCTGCCGTGCTGCCTCTAACAGTCGGTGAAGGGTATCGATCACCAGAATGAAGAGGATTGGTGAGAGGGGATCCCCTTGCCGTAGTCACCGCTGATGGAGAATCGCAGGGCCCGGGTCTCCGTTGAGCAGATAGGCGGAGGACACGGACGAGAGAAGCAGGGCGATCCAGTCTCTCCAGCGCGCCGAGAAGTTCATGCGCTGCAGCGGCTCGAGGATATATTCCCATGAAACTGTGTCGACGGCCTTTGCAATGTCAATCTTTTGCAGGAGCACAGGCGATTTTTTCCTCTGAAACAGCTGTAGTGCGTTATGAACGTAGAGGGAAGCTGTCATGAATGCCCTTCTTCTTCTGGAAAGCACTCTACGCCGGGGAGATGAGTTGACCTAGCACCCCCATTAGCCTGATTGAGAGGACTTTGGCGATTAGCTTGGCCACCGAATGGACAAGGCTAATTGGGCGGAAGTCAGACAGTTTGGTTGCGCCATCCTTTATAGGCAGTAGGACGATCATAGCATGGTTCAGGGCTGCAAAGTCGCCCTCGGCGAGCTGGTAAAAAGCATGGAAAACTGCCATGATGTCCATCTTGATCGTTTGCCAGCAAGCATGAAGAAGGCACCACTGAAGCCGTCGGGTCCTAGCGCCTTCTCGGTCGGAGACGCACATATTGCCGCCCATACTTCTTCTTCTATGAATGGATTGTCGAGGCCTTCTCCAGTTTGCAGATGAGGTAGCTGAATCATATCCTAATTGATTGTTTTTGCCCGTCTCTCCTTATTTCCCAGGAGGGCTGTGAAGTGCTCATGGATCATGCTCGCCTTCTCTTTGTGATTTTTTTCTTGCTTGTTCTCTGACTCTAGGCAGTGGATGTAATTTTTCCTCCACCGAGAGTTGATCTTGGCTTGGAAGAATGTTGTTTTTGCATCGCCCGCTTTGAGCCAGGTAGTCCGTGCAGCTTGCCGTTTTCTGACCCACTCGAGAGCCGCAAGCCCAACTATCTTCAGTTTCAGAGTTTTTCTCAGCCAGAATTCCCTTGGGGTTAGTTGGCGCCTCTCCTGTGCCACATCTAACCGCAGCACTACCTCTGAAGCAATGTGAAACTGCAGTTTTGTGTTGCTGAAAATGCTCTTAGCCCAAATCTTCAGGTCTGCCGCTGTTCTTTTTAGCTTGATCTTCATCCTAGTGAATGGGCAACAGTGGTTTACTGGCCTCTGCCATGCCCTCTGGACTGTCTGTTGGAAATGGGGGAATTTTGGCCAGAATGATTCAAATATGAAAACTGCTTTGCACGGTGGCGCGGCGGCATCCGTGAGCAACAAGGGGCAGTGATCAGAGCAAGATGTGGATGCAGCCGTAAGGATGTAGAGGGAAAGAGTGCATCCCGTTCTTGGTTGCAGAACACTTTGTCAATGGCTACAAAAATTGGGTTCTCCCTCTCATTACTCTAGGTGAAGCGCCTGTTTTTGCATTTTATCTCTCGCAAGCAAGCCCGGTCGATTGCATCTCTGAATTTTCCCATCATCCTTCTGTTGATGTTATGGTTGCTCTTGTCTCTTGCCTCGTAGATGACGTTGAAGTCACCATTTATCAGCCAAGGCTCACCAAGGGGTGGCCTGCTTCTGCTCAGCTCATCGAGGAATTCATCCTTTCTGGTGTGGTCAGTCAGGCCATACACCGTTGTAATCCAGAAGGAGAGGCCGCCGTGTGGGAGGAATGCTCTGGCGATGATGGAAAACTGCCCTACTGACTGTGTGACGATCGTAATCTTGGTGGAGTCCCAAAAGATTGCAGCACCAGTGCCCAGCGCCTGCAGCACAACGCAGTTGTCTAGTCTACGACCTCTATTCTCCCTGACGATCTCTGGTGACCAGACGTCGGTCGATCTTCGTCTCGTGCAAACATAGCAGAGCTAGGTTGTGGGCGTCAGCCAACTCGCAGATGGTGGCCCTCTTCGCCAGTGAATTCAATCTGCGGACATTCCAGTTCATGATTGGGATGGTTGTGTTACTCATAATGCAAACAGAGGTGCTCCGCCGACAAACATGTTACTACTGAAGAGATGAAACAAGTACAGTGACACCACCGATCAACCGGGGAGAGCCAGCGTCCACCAATAGGCCCTAAATCACGCTGGCATCTAGCTAAGCACTGCAACCCTACACTAATCATGAAAGAAGAACCTAGCTCAGACTGACTGAAAGTCAGCTGCCACCGGAGGCTAACAAATCTAACACCTAACATGAAACTAATCCTGCGCTGCACCGTCCGGGCCGGCCAGGCCAGCCATGGTGCGCAGCGCCTCGACGTCGAGGTGTGTGAGCTTGGCGATGCAGTCGATGTCGCCTTCCAAGAATGGCTCGTCAAAACGCCGCAGCAGTGCCTCCGCCGCCTTCACCGTCATCCGCTCCCTTGGACCCAGAACACTGAGCTCCTGGACCAGGCGCAGGGTGGCCCGCTGCGCGAACGGGGTGGAGGAGGGGTTGGCCGCCTGCCGGACGCTGTGCCTGACGGGAGCCGAGGGAGCACGCGTCTTGAGTGGAGCGGACGGCATGCGAGCTGGTGGCGCGTCGGCGACGAGGGGCGCTGGGGCGTCGCAGAAGAGAAGCCATGTGGCGGTGCCACCTTGTCCAATCTGCATCTGCTGCACCTGGTGCATCACCGCCCCGAGCTCGGTCGCGGTTTCGGCTGGGGGGGCCGTGGTCTTGCACGCGTGGACTGAGTCGGATTGCATGCATGCAATGGGCCCATCGATGGTCAACGCCATTGCATCGCTGGCGTCTGCGTGGTTGTCGTCGAACTCGAGCGGGGCGGCGAGGGCGCCCGCAATGGCCTCTTCCAGCTCTGCATGTCCGAGCTCGACGCGCGGCAGGGGTGGGTGTCATGGTTCTAAGTCTGACAGTAGAATGGGGGGTAGGTATGGAGAGGCAAGATCCTAGCTATGGAGTAGTTGTATACGCAAGATGTTTACGAGTTCAGGCCCTTCTCGGAGGAAGTAATAGCCCTACGTCTTGGAGCCCAGAGGCGGTCGACTGTATTATGTGCGTATGAGTTACAGGGGTGCGAACCCTTTACACTGAGGAGGGGGGTGGCTTATATAGAGTTCGCTGGACCCTCCGCCTCGATTATGCAGGATTAAAGTACATTAAGATAGGGAGTTACTGGTAACGTCCCACATAAAGTGCTATGATGGCCATAAAGCCACTTAATGACCGACCGTTTGCATGCAGACTGACTGTAGATCTTCTGGCGGTCGAGTGGTTAGCTGATGGTCGAGTGTCTTCAGGTCCGTCGAGTGGAATCCTTCCAGGTCGACTGAAAGGTGTTTTCTTTAGGAGATGTCTTTGGGGAGGGCACCTTGGACAGGTTCATGACCCTACCCTAGGTACATGACTTCATCAGTAGCCCCCGAATGGATCGAGGTTTGAGTGGGAAGGAGTTGAGAATTCTTCCGACCCACTTTTCGTGCGATGAGCACATCTTGTCCTTTATCAATAAACTTAGGTGACGGCTTCAACTTCTTTTTCAGTCGCCTTGATCCATTCTTTGCATCTGTCGACTGTGTTTTTTGTACTTGGTGAACTCCGAGTGACAGGACGGAGGAAATCTTCTGTCTGACGATTTGCTCTGCAGCGCGCGGATTTAGCGGGATTCGAATTTTCAGGAAACGAGCTGGGCGGAGGAAGCCACAGTAATCGGAAGGGATAAGGCGGGGACGCCTCGATCTCCGCGCCACCTTTTTCGCCACGTATCGCGCGGGCGACTGTTGCGGGATTTGACAGGATCGTTCGGTCCTACCAGTCAGTCACTCGGAAGCAACTTCATATAAGGCCTCGGACGGGGGTTTTTGAACAATGCGTTCCCATTTTCTCCTCCTTTCCCCAGATTCATCCGCCACGCCTGCCTCCACCTCCGAACTGTTGCTCTGCACTTGTTCCGCCGGCGGCATGGTGAAAGAAAAGACGGCGACTTTGGAATGGGCGAAGAAGACGACGGCGAAGGCGAAGGGGAGGGCGACCAGTCGGGGCGGATCCTCGTCGCGGGACGGTTTGCCACAGGGCTGGATCCAGGGCGACTGGATTCGCTCGACCATCCGCCAAAAAGATCTCGACAATCTGGCCAATGTAGGACTGATCCCTCACGGATCAGCGAGGCTTCCGGGGATGGAGTGGCAGCCGCAGCCTCAGGAGGGTGAGTGCGTCCTCTTAGCCACTCACGTTGACCGTGGGTTTTCTTTGCCGCCCCACCCTTTCTTTCGAGGATTTCTGAACTTCTTTGGGGCACAACTCCACCACTTCACACCCAACTCCATCGTGTACCTCGCCGCGTTCGTGTGCTTGTGTGAGAAGTTTTGGGTTGTCGGCCGCATTTGGGCCTCTTTCAAACACATTTTCACCGTCGCTCCCAGACGGTGAAAAAGGCCAATCCGAGTGGACGGAGAACCCAAGTGATCCGGATGTGTGGGGGTCTTGGGGTTCAAATGAGGGGTAAGAGTGCTTTTCCAGCCATGGTCCTTCCCGAGTCGGTCCGAGGGTGGCGGTCGACACTGGTTCTCTTGCCAAGGCGAGCCGACACTGTGGCGATCATTTGGACTCCCTCCTTTCTCCATGGATCGAGTGAGCAAGCCGTCCTCTATGAAGGTGGTACCGGAGGAGAAGGCTCAGGTCAAGGTTTTGGTCGAGCGTGTAGTCTAGCTCATCCGTGAAGGGGTGACTGGTATGGATCTTCTGGAGGTTTTTCTTCGACGACGCATCCAGCCACTTCAATTTCGAGACCATCCGATGTGGATGTATTCTGGCACTGATGACACCACTCGGGTCCACCCGAAGGAGGCCGAGGATGCCACACTGGAGAGATGGATGACCGCCATCACAGGGAACAAAGATAACCCCCGAGGAGCCAGGAGGATCCCTCCACTCGACCAATCGTACGAGCCAGACAAGGTTCAATCCCGTATCTTTGACTCGACTCGCTTACTCCATCTTGTTTGCTTAAATCGGTCAACTGACTTTCGTCTTGTTTGTCTTCTTCCAGGTCACCACCGAGATGTACTCGATGCCCAGCAGGCGCAAGAACCGATTGAGGAGGAGGAAGGAGCGGAGGTGAAAGTCGGGAGGAATGGCAATCGACGGTGGAGGGGACGAAGATGACGACAACTCCGACGAAGAGGAGGAGGAGGAAGAGGAGGAAGAAGTCGACCCTCCTCGCATGGAAAGGCGGTCCAAGCTCACCCATGACCCTGCGGTCGAGCGCGGCAAGGCTATCGTTCCTGTCGGGCGATCGGCAAACGTCCTCGGACGACCTCTCCGGCGCCGGTGAAAAAGCTACCAAGCAACTCCGGCGATGCCGTCAAAGCCGACAAAGGTTTTGCCCAAGATGAAGATGGCTATCCCCACTATTTCCGGGTGCAATGAACTTGAGCTTTCTTGTTCAACGCGAACATACTTTTGGTCGACCTGTTGACTGATCAACTGATTTCTGAAATCTACAGCGCTGCCACCTCCGGGACCTCAGTCAGGAACGAAGACCAGGAGATGGAAGATGCTGTTACCTCTAACCTTGGTATGATCGCTATAATTACGCTTTTGGTCGATTGGATTTCCGTTTTTAACTTTGAATCTTTCCTGTAGTCCCTCCTCATGTCATTGATCTCCCTGATGATGATGATGAGGCGCCGTTGAGGCAGAGGAGGACTAAGAAGGTGCCTGCCGCAAGATCGCTCGGAGTTGCATCGATTGCTCGATGTCTTTGGTTCATGAGGGTGGCAACACCACTCGGACTGCCGTGTCTTTCACTGTGCCGCTGACGAGTGTCCGTCCTTCATCGTCGACTGCTGATCCGCCCTCCCTTTTTGCCACACACCACGTCCCATAGGATCAAGTGGGTGTTGCCAAGGAAGCTATACGCCAGACGGGGATCATGATGGAGCAAGTGAAGGTGGTCCGGGAGGCCAGCCAGGCGACCCTGACGCCTTGACTCAGCTCTTGAGCAATGTCCAGTTAGTTGATCACCACTTATTCATTAGGATATGCTACGAAAACTCTTCTTTCTAAAGATCTTCGTGTCTGTACACCCACCGTGTGTCGACTGAATTTTTGGACCTGGTGGGGCACTCGAGTGCACCCAGGTGTAGTCTCCGAGACTATGGTGGACTGCTGGCAGTCGACCGTAGTCTTTATACTTTATATTTCTTTGATAACTTCTTCACTCGGTCTGGTCGGACCATGTCGAATGGAATCTTGAAACCGGTGGGGGCGCGTTGAGTGCACCCACTGGGTGTAGTCCCCGAGACTATGGTGGACTGCTGGCGGTCGACCGTAGTCTGAAGAACTCTTTTTTTTTGTCTCTTCCGGTCGACTGATCGAACCGAGTCAGTAGGATCAGTGGGGGCACGCTAAGTGCACCCACTGGGTGTAGTCCCCGAGACTACTGTTGAATATTTTGATTCGGCTGTAGTCTTAGAAACGCAATGATTTTTCTTAGTCACTCGGAAGTAACCTATCTTTGATGTCTGCCAATTGATTCTTTGTAGAAATCCTGCGAGCTTGTGGCTCGCTATACTGAATTGGAAAACAAACAGATCCAACTCAACCTTGACTTGAAGCTTGCTCAGGAGAACTTGCAGAAGGCGAGAGACGAAGCAAAAGGTATGGCTGGTGAGATTTCGACGACTGTCTTTGTCCTTCTGTCCCTTCCTAACTCTGGTCTCACTGTCATTTTGCAGACAAAATGGAGGAGGCTCTTGTAACGCCCCGGATTCGATGCGCCAGGTGTCCGCGAGTTATTTGCCGTCTTTGCCATGTCATTTGCTTGCGTGTTGCATTTTGCCATGTCATCATGTGCATTTCATTTTGCATACGTGTTGGTCTCTTGCATCCGAGCATTTTCCCCGTTGTCCGTTTTGCAATCCGGCACTCCTATGTCCCCCGGCGCCCCCTTTTGCCTCTTTTCGTGTGCGGGTGTTAAACGGTCTCGGAATGGACCGAGGTTTGTCAAGCGGCCTTGGTATACCACTGGTAGACCGCCTGTCAAGTTTCGTGCCATTTGGAGGTCATTCGATACTCCAACGGTTAACCGGGTAACCGTAAAAGCCCCCTTCTCTTTGCAGCCCAACACCCCTTCCAAAGTGGCCCAAAACCCAGCAAACTCCCCTCCATGCTCTCCGCCGTTCGATCACGATCGTGTGGCCGAAAACCGCACTCCATTTCGAGTCTCCTAGCTCCCTCTACCTATATATATGTGCACCCCCGGATTTTTCACGCAGACCAAACCCTAGCCCCGCTCTCCTCGCGCCGCCGGACATGTCCGCCCGTAGCCGGACGCGTCCACCGCCGCCCAGCCACGTCGTCCGGCCAATAGGAAGCCGCCACCTCAGCTCCCGCCGCCGCGCCCGGCGAATCCCGACGCGCCACGTTGCCCCGCCGCCGTCTCCACCGCGCCCGAGCCGCGGGGCGGATCGAACCCGTGGGGCCCATCCCGCCGCCGCCACGACCCACGGACGCTACCCGCCCGGCGCCGCCCGTCCGCGCGCCCACGGATCGCCGCCCGCGCCACTCCGGCTGCCCCACGCCTCACCCGCGCGGCGTCCGCCCGTGCTTAGCGAGTGCCGCCGCCCGCTCCTATCGCCCCCTGGCCGCACCTTGTTGCTCCTCCGCCGCCGTCGACCGTCACGGCCGCCGCCGCCCCGCCATGGCGCGCCGCTCGCCGGCAGCGCCTCCTCACGCCCGCCCGGTCCCCTCCGGTCCGGATCCGGTGGGATCCGGCCGGATCTCGCTCCGCCCGGCCTCCTCCGACCTCCGGCCGCCGTTCTCCCTCTTCTCCGACCATCCCTGAGCTCACTCCGGCGAGATCTCCGGCCAACATCGAAATCCGTGCGGACCCGAGGTTGACCCCGATATTTCTCCAAGTCCCCGGATTTTTGCATTATCATGCCATGTTCATCGCATCATAACTTGCTGCATACTGCTCCGTTTCGTGCGTGTAATATGTTAAATTGTTCGTCTCGACGAGTAATTCGTTTCATTCCATTGCATCATTTTCGTTTGATCTCATCTTGATGCTGGAATCATCGTTGCAAGAGTGCTATATGATGTTAATCTGCGGAAACTGTTATAACTTGTTGATTTGTCATTTTTGTTGCATTTGATGTGTGCATCCTATGAGGTTGATGTCTACATGTTTTTGTACTATGTCATGCCATCTTCAAAGTGGTGCCATCCATGTATTTTTGTGATTCCTTTAGTGAGTGCATCAAGCTTGTTAAGTATGGTTCTTGCTGTTGCTGTTTTGCTAGACTGATTCTGTTATATTTTGTTGCTATGTAAACCTGCTGCTACAAGTCATTCTATGCATAATCTGGAGATGTTCACTAAGGAAGTTTTGTTATACATGTCTTTCTCTATCCATCCATGCCCCTGGTTGCATTTATAGCCTGCTGTAATTTGTTGTTCTCTTGCTCCAAAGTTGCTAAATAATGTTGCTGTCAACCTGTTAACATTAAGTTCAGTTTTGCCATGAGCTTTATTAGTGATCCATGCACCCTATGATCTTTTTCTTGCCATGTTTAGCTTCATAAACATGTATTCTTGCTGTTGGTTGCCTTGATATTCCATTTATTACTCTGTGGTGAGTGGTTCAAGCTCACCAACATGCCTACTTATTGTTGTTCCTGCCATGTATGAATCTGTCATATAACTTGCCATGTTTACATGGGTGCCATCATATCTTATGATCCTTTTTGGCTCATGGTCAGTAAAGGACTTTTGTTCTATGCAATTATTAGGTTCATGCCATGCCTTTTTTTGCCATGATAACGTCCTGTAGCATGCTGTTTGATAGCTCTAAACATTGCAACCTGATGTTATTTCTGCTAAAGTCTGAAACTGTTATTATTTGCAATCTTGCCATGTGTTTTTGAGCATGTTCTAGTGATTTCTGGAGATAGCTCAGTGTTCATGTTTTGTTATGCTTTACCTGTTCATCATGTCCATGCCTTTTTTTCTCATATTGTGTTACTATAGCATATTATTTTGATACTTGCAAGATGCCTAGTTGCTGTTTTGGACAGATTGTTGTCATATCTTGTATATAGTGTATGTGTTGAACCGTTGCTCCGTTTTGAGTGTGATCTATATGAAACTTGATTGATTTTGAATGTAGTTTCATATTATCATGTTGCATCCATTTTTGGGAGTGTTTGCTTGATGTTTGCATGCATTTTGCATCAATGCCATGTTTAATTTGTTTTGCTCATATCTTCTAGGCCGTAGCTCCGAATATAATGAACTTTATATGTAACTTGACTAGAATTTAGTGTAGATCCTCTTGGTGCTCTTTAACTTGCTGTTTAACAACTTGAACATAAGGTTTATTCAGATCTGGACCAATTTCGAAATTTGCATATGAGGACCCTACCGAATTGTTATATGTTGTTCCGGCCTCATTTAAACTTGCTTTGATGTGTTGCTCTTGTTTGCATCATCTCTTGCCATGAGTAGCTTCATGTAGTTTTGTCATGCATCATGCTTGTTGTGCATCATGCCTTGTTCATGTGTGGTGTGTTTACCATGTTGTGTGCTTTTCTCGATAGTTCCCGTTTAGTTGCGATCATGAGGATTCGTTCGTCTACGCTTGGTTCGTCTTCGTGGCTTCATCTTCTTCATGGACTCGTTCTTCTTCCTTGCGGGATTTCAGGCAAGATGACCGTCACCTTGGATCTCATTACTATCATTGCTATGCTAGTTGCTTCGTTCTTTCGCTATGCTGCACTACCTATCACTTGCTGCTCAAGCCTCCCAAATTGCCATGAACCTATAACTCGTTGTCACCTTCCCAGCAAACCGTTGTGTGGCTATGTTACCGCTTTGCTCAGCCCCTCTTATAGCGTTGCTAGTTGCGTGAAGTTGAA
Source organism: Aegilops bicornis (assembly GCA_021605145.1). Classification (NCBI taxonomy): domain Eukaryota; kingdom Viridiplantae; phylum Streptophyta; class Magnoliopsida; order Poales; family Poaceae; genus Aegilops; species Aegilops bicornis. The sequence goes on from CM038672.1 coordinate 113,543,625, forward strand.
GATTGCTCCATGGTGGACAGGATTTTGGTTGGGATATCACAATATCTCTTATATTATTAATGCATCTATATACTTGGTAAAGGGTGGAAGGCTCGGCCTTATGCCTGGTGTTTTGTTCCACTCTTGCCACCCTAGTTTCCGTCATATCGGTATTATGTTCCCGGATTTTGCGTCCCTAACGCGGTTGGGTGGGACCCCCTTGACAGTTCGCTTTGAATAAGACTCCTCCAGCAAGGCCCAACCTTGGTTTTTCCATTTGCCTCACCACCACCTACTTTCCATTGGGAGTAATTAACCCAAGGGTCATCTTTATTCAACCCCCCGGGCCAATGCTTGTCTAAGTGTTGGTCCAAACTAGAGCACCGTGCGGGACCATCCCTTGGCAACTTGGGTTACGTTGGTACACAGACGCTTCGCTTATCCGGTGTTGCCACGAGAACGAGATATGTGCAGCTCCTATCGGGATTGTCGGCGCATCGGGCGGCTTTGCTGGTCTTGTTTTATTACATGTCGAAATGTCTTGTAGCCGGATTCCAGGGACCGATAGGGTCTTCCGGGAGAAGGAATATCCTTCCTTGATCGCGAGAGCTTATGATGTGCTAAGTTGGGACACCCCTGCAGGGTTTGAACTTTCAAAAGCCGTGCCAGCGGTTATGTGGCGGATGGGAATTTGTTAATATCCGGTTGTAGTAAACTTGAAGTAAACTCTTCTAAAATACACCAACCGTGTATGCGTAATCGTGAGTGTCTCTTTTCGGGTTGATCGAGAGGAGAACACGGTTTTACGGGTTATGTTTGGCGTAAGTAGGAGTTCAGGATCACTTCTTGATCATTACTAGTTGACGACCGTTCCTTTGTTTCTCTTCTCGCTCTCATTTGCGTATGTTAGCCACCATATATGCTTAGTCGCTGCTGCAACCTCACCACTTTATCCCTTCCTTTCCTACTTAAGCTTTGCTAGTCTTGATACCCATGGTAATGGGATTGCTTTGAGTCCTCGTGGCTCACAGATTACTACACCATCGATTGCAGTACAGGTTGTGCGATGGTCATGACGCCGAGAGCGATGCTTGCTTGTCTTGAGTTCTTCTTACGCTTCTTCGATCAGGGGATAGGTTCCAGGTCGGCAGCCTGGGCTAGCAGGGTGGATATCGTTTGAGTTTCTGTTTATGTTCCATCCGTAGTCGGATGTTGATCTCTTGTATATGATGTTGTTGTATTCTTGGGGCGTTTGTGCCTTATGTATGTATCCCCACTATTATGTAATGTTGATGTAATGATATCCACCTTGCAAAAGCGTTTCAATATGCGGGTCTATCCTTGGTGGGACCTTCGAGTTCCTTTTGGATAGGGTCGCATATTGGGCGTGACAGCTCTGAAGAAGAAGGATCATGACCTTGCCGAGGCGCAGAAAACGGCTTTGGACAAAACCAAGCTCGCGGAAGAAAAGATGTCTTCAGTCGGAAAACTTGAAGAAGAGAACGCCAATCTGAAAGCTGCTCTCGACGCGGCCAACAAGGAGGTTAGCCAACTGAAGAACGACAAGATAGCTCTGAGCGACAATGCTGGCGAACTGGCGGGGAAGAGAAATGATTTAGAGGCTTATCTGAGAGGGCTCGCCAAGAAGTTATTCCTCATGCTTGAAGGTAATTCTTCTTATCCGACTGACTTGTTATCACTGACTCATCATAGAACCAATAGCTTGAACTCGAGTTGTGTTTGCAGAATTCTGTCAGAACTTCGAGGAAGAGACTAGTCGAGTGGAGACAAGTCTGGACCCCATTAACTCCCCTGTGAAGGATGAAGCTGCCATGAATGTGCTCCATTGGAGTCTCGTGTTCTTGCGTGGTGGACTACCTCGCTCGACTGAAGGTTGCGGTGTCGCAGATCGACTCAACACTCTGGCCAGGCGAAACACTTCAAAATGACCTCGAGTCTTTAATGACTCGACTAAATGACGTTCCAAGTTGAGTGCAGGAATGGAAGAAGTCTTCTGTCAGATGTGGTGCTGATGTCGCTCTGTCCATGGTTCACGTTCACTGCAAGGAGGCGCGAGAGGAAAGGCTGGCGTCCATCAAAGTTGCCAATACCAAGAAGTATGACTTCCGATCTTTCATGGAGACTTTCATTGGTGCTGCCACCCGAATAGCTGATGGGATCGACCTGGACCAGTTCGTCGCGCCTTCCAGTCGTCCACCTGAGGACTAAAAAACTTCTATGATTCGTCTTAAATTTGCCTCGGAATACCGAGTGATCCTGTAACCGATAAACTTTGACAGGCTTGAGGCCTGGGTACTTCTGCATCCTTAGGATGTTATCCGAACTTTACTTATCGTCGAAATATGCTTTTTTGCCTTCGAGTAAACTTTGTTCTTCACTCGGATTATGCTTCAATGTTTGAGATGTAGCTCTGGGGTGGAAAATCCAGTCGACCTACACTTCGTTGTTCTTGCAGGCAGGGATGGAGTTCGGATTGTTCTTATGGCGCAGCTCCGAAGGAGAAGGTAACAGTCGACCTACACCTCGTCGTCCTTGCGGATCGGGATGGAGCGCATGTTGTACTTGTGGCGCAGCTCCGAAGGAGAAGGTAACAGTCGACCTGCACCTCATCGTCCTTGCAGATCGGGATGGAGCGCACGTTGTACTTGTGGCGTAGCTCCGAAGGAGAAGGTAACAGTCGACCTATACACCTCGTCGTCCTTGTGGATTGGAATGGATTTCATACTTAGGCGAGTACTGGACTGCAGCTAAGCCTCCGAGTGGGAGGGTTGCTCTCCACTCGGCAGGATTTTTGGATACTTAGGCGAGTACTGGACTGCTGCTAAGCCCCTGAGTGGGAGGTTTGATCTCCACTCAGTAGGATTTTTTAAACTTAGGCGTAGCATCTTGGACTGTTGCTAAGCCCCGAGTGGGAGGTTTGCTCTCCACTCGGTAGGATTTTTCAAACTTAGGCGTCTTGGACTGCTTTGCTAAGCCCCGAGTGGGAGGTTTGCTCTCCACTTTCGGTGGGATTTTTCAAACTTAGGCGAGTCTTGGACTGCTGCTAAGCCCCCGAGTGGGAGGTTTGCTCTCCACTCGGTAGGATTTTTCAAACTTAGGCAAGTACTGGACTGCAGCTAAGCCTCCGAGGAGGATTTTTGTGTCGTAGCTCTGAAGGGGAAGTCAACAGTCGACCTGTACCTCGTCGTCCTTGCAAAGCGCACATTGTATTAAACTTAGGCGAGTACTGGACTGCTGCTAAGCCTCCGAGTGGGAGGCTGGCTCCTCACTCGGTAGGATTTTCAAACTTAGGCGGGTACTTGGACTGTAGCTAAGCCCCCGAGTGGGAGGCTGGCTCCTCACAAGGTAGGATTTTAAAACTTAGGCGAGTACTTGGACTGTAGCTAAGCATCCGAGTGGGAGGCTAGCTCCTCACTCGGTAGGATTTTCAAACTTAGGCGAGTACTTGGACTGCAGCTAAGCCCCCGAGTGGGAGGCTGGCTCACCACTCGGTAGGATTTTCAGATACTTAGGCGAAACCGATTCGCAGCTAAGCACCCGAGTGGGAGGCTGCCTCTCCACTCGGCAGGGATTTTTTTACAAACTTAGGCGAAACGGGTTCGCGGCTAAGCCACCCACTGGGGGAAATTTCTTATGTAAACGAAAAGTAATAACAATCACTGGGAAAATTATAACATTCTTGTCTTTGATAAACAAACTACAGAAGTACTTTTATTACATCTCACCCGAGTGAGTACTTAAGTGTAAAAGGGGTTCTCCCAGTCGACCGATTAGGAGTGATCCTCAATCCCCAAAGAACCGGCGGAAGTTCGTCGACCCACGCTCCTACTGCATGCTTGAGATCACGCATCAGCCGAGGTTTCAGTCCTTTGAGAATTAGACCATTTGCTCATTCTGCTTGTCCATTCGACCGGGGTGAGCAATCAAGCATAGTCGACTCAAGGTTCTGAGAGGCGCAAAAGGCTTTGAACTTGTCGGAATTGAAGTTTGACCCATTGTCGGTGATAATGCCGTGCGGAACTCCATATCTGAATATCAACTCTCCGATGAAACCGATAGCGATTACGCATCAAGGTTCTTGATAGGTTTAGCTTGATCCACTTCAGTAAACTTGTCGATTGCCACAAGCAAATGAGTGAAACCGCTTACGCCGATTCACGATGGTCCAATCATATCCAACCCCCAAACAGCGGCGAAAGGCCAGACGAGTGGAATGGTCTTCAATGCTGAGGCGGGTTTGTGTGACATATTGGAGTAGAATTGACATCCTTCACACTTGTCGACTATTTCCTTTGCCATTTCATTTGCTTTTGGCCAGTAAAATCCTGCTCGATATGCTTTAGCCACGATGGTCCGAGAGGACGCATGGTGACCACAGGTCCCCGAGTGGATATCATCAAGAATTATCTGACCTTCTTCTGGCGTTATGCATTTCTGGCCGACTCCAGTCACGCTTTCTTTGAATAACTGTCCCTTGATCACAGTAAAGGCCTTGGATCGGCGGATGATCTGTCGAGCCTCTTCTTCGTTCTCCGGGAGCTCTTTCCTTAGGATATACGCGATGTACGGCACCGTCCAGTCAGGAGTGATGACCACGACCTCCATGACCAAGTCGACCACAGCTGGGACTTCAACTTCAGTCGGATCAGTGGCACTTTTTGGCTGTGACGCTTCTTCGGTGAAAGGATCCTCTTGAACTGACGGTGTGTGGATGTGCTCCAAAAACACATCACTGGGAATGGCTTCCCTCTTGGACCCTGTCGGTGTCAAAACCGGCGGATCTCGGGTAGGGGGTCCTGAACTGTGCGTCTAGGCGGATGGTAACAGGAGACAAGGGACACGATGTTTTTACCCAGGTTCGGGCCCTATCGATGGAGGTAAAACCCTACTCACGCTTGATTAATATTGATGATATGGGTAGTACAAGAGTAGATCTACCACGAGATCAGAGAGGCTAAACCCTAGAAGCTAGCCTATGGTATGATTGTTGTTCGTCCTACGGACTAAAACCCTCCGGTTTATATAGGCACCGAATAGAGGTTAGGGTTACACAGAGTCGGTTACAATGGTAGGAGATCTACATATCCGTATCGCAAAGCTTGCCTTCCACGCCAAGGAAAGTCCCATCCGGACACGGACGAAGTCTTCAATCTTGTATCTTCATAGTCCAGAGTCCCACAAAGGTCATAGTCCGCTATCCGGACACCCTAATCCGGGACTCCTCGGTAGCCCCGAACCAGGCTTCAATGACAACGAGTCCGGCGCGTAGATTGTCTTCGGCATTGCAAGGCGGGTTCTTCTCCAAATCCTGTGTCCCTGTTTGAATAGTGTCCGGCTTCTTGTAAACATCGCGCTCCTTGGCTTCCACGCCCAATAATGGCCATCTTCCACGTGTTGAATGAATGCGAAAAGCCAGGGTATTTTTACATTTATCTCCCTAGCTGCGCAAATGAGCTGCCTATATAAGAGACGAGGATCTAGATCCAAATCACACCACCTTCCCTTCGCGAGCTTTCATCGGAGCGCATCTGACAGAAATACATTCCATCATGGGCCGACGTGGCTCCTCCTCTCGCCCTCCTAGTCCTCGGCCGGAGATTGGGAGAGATGCTCCGTCCCAAGACAAATGGAAGTTAGTGACGCTCCAAACCAAGGGGTTTCTTCCCCCAGCCTTCATGGTTCCGGTTCGAGCCGGACTCGCCACCTATAAGGGCGGAAAACAAGCAGAGAGCGTCCCCAGTCCCTCTCGAGGAGAGCGGGTATGCCTTCTCCCCTATTTAATAAGAGGGCTCGGATTTCCAATTCATACGTTTCTCCGGGGGCTCCGGGAGTTCTATGGCCTCCAGTTGCACAACCTTACGCCTGCCTCTATTCTGCATATTGCGGGCTTCGTGGCCCTTTGCGAGCTGTTTTTGGGCATCGAGGCTCATTTCGCGCCGTGGAAGAGGCTGTTCTGCCTCGTACCCCGTTCTCAGGAGGGGTCGATATATCAAGTGGGCGGAGCCGAACTATGGCGCATCGCCGGGACCGGATATCTATCTGGAACCCGAAGAAGGCGTCCAAGACTAGCCTTGAATGGTTTTATATAGAAGACGTCCCTTGCGGACCCTGTTCGGATCGGCCTCCGGAGTTCAAGAATGCTCCTTTGAAGAAACGCCTAAGTCAAGGCGTCCACGGAGCCCCCAGAGGGAGAATGACAGGGACGTCCTTTACCTGATGAGCCGAATAAGGTTGTTGGCTCACTCCGGACTGACCATGATCGGAGTCATGGCCATATGCATCATGCGGGGGGTGCAGCTGCTTCAATATAGAGGCCAACCCATGTGGGATTTCAATGGGGAAGATAACGCCACCCGCTGCGGCCGTAAGGGTACGGGATCAGTTTCTGTTCTGACGGAGGCCTTGTCCGCATTATACAAGGGAGAAGAGGAGGATTTCCTCCACGTCAATCCACAGGGCGGATTTTCTATGTACGATCCTCCAAGTTGGGTAAGCGGACACTTCTTTATGCCCATCCGTTCCATATTCCCATAGTTAAGTACCTTATCTTGTGATTTTGACCCAGGAATTGCGCCGGGCCGTAAAGGATATAAACAGCCCACCTCCACAACCTGAGGATCCAGAACGGTCCCTCGATCTGGCCTCCCAAGAGGATCCGGACATATCCGTGGAGCTAATCGATGGGGTATTTCACCAACTAAGCATCGACAATGCCTTGGTCGCCATTACGGCCGATTACCCCGGAATATTTCCAGCCTCACAGGTAATTGAGACCGAAGTCCCAATGCTTTAGAAATGATCCCTCCGCGCTTATCTTTGACCACCGTATATCAACGGTGTTTTGCAGGGAGAGCCCTTGAGGCGGAAGGCCGAACCTGCAGTGGCTAGCCAACAAGGGGCGGCAAGGCCCAGCAGGCTGAAAAGAAGTGCGGTCCGGATCGAGACGCCGGCGCCACGGTATGGCATGCCGCCTTATTCCCAGGTCTTATTCCCAGAAGGTATACTAACGCTCGTGCTCTCTTCAGGAAAAAGAGCGCTCACCGAACTATATCCGGAGAGGCTGCCAATCGAGCCTCCACCAGCCAGGCACCAAAGCCAGGTCCAGAAGCGGAGGCAATCACGAAGTGTGCGTCGGACGCTCCTCCGATAGAGGATGCCGACGGGCTATCTGCCACCAATTCCGAGGTGGAGAGTGCCATGAATCACAGGCGTCGCCGGACTGTTCTTCGTGACGCATGTTTCTCCCAAGAGGCATTGGATGCCTTCAATTCGGGATATGCGCACCTCCGTGCTGCTCAAAATGGTCTAGCCAAAGCCACGGAGCAGTATGTGAAAGACATAAGGGTGAGAAAATTTGATGGTTATATATACCAGTAGCCCCCGAGACTTAAAATAGTTACAATAACTGATTTAAGGATCATTTATTATCTTGAGGATCTTCTGTAAAAGAATACCCAATTGTCCCAGAGCTTGAAGAGTGCAAAGCCCAACTTGAGGCCGCACAAGCCGCGGCTGTGGAAGCCAAGGAGACCACAGTAACATACGCTTTTAAAAGATAAGTATGTTATGAAGTGTGGCGTGTGTATAGATCTGACAATGACATTGCAGATGGCACCGGAGTAGATCCGGACAAACAACAGCTCTTGCGCCGGTTAAAGGTCACGAGAACGTGCTTACGAGGGTGAGGCAGGAGAAAAATAATCTCCAAGATGCCAATACCCAGTTGGGTGAGGAGCTAAAGGATGTTCGTGCCTAGGTCATGCGACTCCGTTAAGGAGAATCGGCGGCTTCGACGCGACATTTTTAGTAAGTGCTTAAACGAACTTTGAAAAAAGAGTTCAGCGAGGAAGTCGACTAACAGAATTATGTCTGTAGGTATGCCACAGGCCGTCCTGCAGAGGAAATGCCCGGTTCTACGGGTGACCTTCTTCCCGAGCTCTTACAACTGCATTTAACGAAGTTCGGCAGGTGATGAAAGGCGTCGCCTAGGCCTTGTGGCCATCTGTCTCCCTGCCCGAAGGCCTTGGGGAGCTTGCAGAGAGGCTCCAGGGAGCGCGGCGGCGCTTCCTATTATGGAAGATATCGGCCTGCCGTCAAGGTGCCTCGGAGGCCTGGGCCATGGTGAAGATGCGGTATACGAAGGCTGACCCAAACCACATGGCCGAGGTCGGACCTGTGGGGCCAGATGGGAAGGAGATCCCTATGAGCTTAGTGTACGGCTAGGTGGAATTGGCTACAAAGTATTCTCAGCAGGACTGTAAACTAGACAGCCTGTTAGATGGTATTGAAGAGGAATACAATCAATCAAATTGACTATGTAATTTAAAGTGACATGTAAAATGCCTTCTAGCCGGATTGTAGATCGTTTGTCTTAGCGGACCTTTTCGCTTCAACCTCGGGACCCGATAGTCCGGAGTGTGTCCGAATACCCTCGCGGTTATATAAAAACCGGGGCCTGCGTAGAGACCAGGCGTAGGGGTCATTACTGCTTTATCAGACAAGTGCCCAACTAGTTATGTTATATTACATGGTTAGTAAGAAACATCTTCCAAGGAGAATAGTTCCGTTAGGGGTTCCTTTCCCTGGGTGGCATGCCCTAAAGTGCATGTCCGGACTGCGAAAAAAGCAGAAAAACATCTGGGGGCAGATAAATAAATAGGTAAGAAATATTCTTTTAGTTCACCGACCAAATATTCTATTAAGAACGCTAGCTTTCGGCTTCACCCAGTCTGAGGTACACATCCGGCTGACCCGGCAGTAACAATCACAGATGTGCTCCCTTTACCACCTAGCCGGACAATCGGGAACGTAGGGGTAAGCACAGGAGCCAGGCAACCCAGCTTGGCCAAAACTTAAGTCATATCGATGCATATAATGGCGAATAAAAGGTACATGCGGAAGTGTGATACATGTATTGGGCATGAAGCCCTTATAATTAAGCTTCTGTGAAAGAAGCCCCCAGGTACAATGAGAGCAGATAGCACGTCAAGGGTGTGCGAACAATGCGCTAACGAGCCTTCCGAGGCTTGAATGAAAAAAGGAGGGAGAAGGAGAAAAATAGAAGACAACTAAAATGTAAAATATGGACAGAGGAAGGAGACGAACTCAGAATCCGGCGCTAGGCATAGAATCTTGAGGAGACGAGCTGCGTTCCATGGGTTCGGCTCGAGTCGGTTATCCGATGCATCTCGTGAGACGGTGCAGCTCCACGGTCAAGACTTGGTCGATGATAAAGGGACCTTCCCATTTGGGCTTTAGTTTGTCCTTTTTCTTGTTCGGCAGGCGTAGAACTAGCTCGCCAACATTGTAAGTTTTGGCCCGTACTTCTCTGCTTTGATATCTTCGAGCTTGCTGTTGATAGAATGCGGAAAAGGCTTTTGCTACGTCACGCTCCTCCTCCAAGGCGTCCAAACTGTCCTGCCGATCGAGATCGGCTTCTCTTTCTTCGTACATGCGCACGCGAGGTGAGTCATGAATTATGTCGCAGGCGGAACTGCCTCATGCCGTATACCATAAAGAATGGTGTGAACCCGGTCGTATGCGATTCGGAGTGGTCCGCAGCCCCGTGAGTACGGAGTCGAAGCCTCTACCCGGTCGTGTTAGATTCCTTGAGGGACCGCACTAATCTGGGTTTGATGCCGCTCATAATTAGACCATTTGCTCGCTCAACTTGACCGTTAGTTTGAGAGTGATAGACTGAGGCGTAGTCGAGCTTAATGCCCATGTTTTTGCACCAGAGTTTGACCTCCTCGGCCGTAAAGTTTGTGCCGTTATCAGTGATGATGCTGTGGGGGACACCGTAACGGTGTACGACCCCTGATATAAAGTCTATCACCGGTCCAGATTCGGCCGTCTTGACAGGCTTGGCCTCTATCCATTTGGTGAATTTATCCACCATGACCGGTAGGTATTTTTGCTTGTGGGTTCCCCCTTTAAGGGGTCCGACCATGTCAAGCCCCCAGACCGCGAAGGGCCAGGTGATGGGTATAGTTTTGAAGGTGGTGGGTGGCATGTGGCTCTGATTAGCAAAGAGCTGGCATCCGACGATCGTTGTACTAAGTCCCGAGCATCCGCCGGGCCGTCGGCCAATAAAATCATGTACGGAAGGCCTTGCCTACAAGGGCCGGGCTCTGACATGGTGCTCGCCGAGTCCGGCATGTATTTCAGCCAGAAGATTCCGCCCTTCTTCTTCGGAGATACACCTTTGAAGGACTCCGGTTGTGCTTTTCTTATAAAGCTCTCCTTCATGGACTTTGTAGGCTTTAGATCGCCGCACTATGCAGCGGGCCTTGTTTTGGTCCTCGGGGAGTTCCTGCCTGGTTAGGTAGGCTAGAAATGGTTCTGTCCACGGGGCAATGACTGCCATTATTACGTGGGCTGAGGGTGTTATTTCGGTGGTAGAACCACCAAGCGTGTCGTAACGTTTGGTGTGGGGCAGTGCGGTTGGGTCCGGGTTGTTATTTCCGGACTCTCCCTCCCATAATACGGATGGCTTGAACAGCCTCTCTAGGAAGATGTTGGGGGGGACAGCATCGCGCTTTGCGCCGATGCGTGCCAACACGTCTGCTGCCTGGTTGTTGTCCCGGGCTATATGGTGAAATTCGAGCCCCTCAAACCGAGCTGACATTTTTAGGACTGCATTGCGATAGGCTGCCATTTTCGGATCCTTGGCATCAAAGTCTCCATTTATTTGTGATATCGCGAGGTTCGAATCACCGCGCACCTCTAGGCGTTGAATGCCCATGGAGACTGCCATCCGGAGACCATGTAGAAGGGCCTCGTATTCGGCTGCGTTGTTGGAGTCCATATACATTATCTGGAGTACGTATTGAATCATATCTTCGTTGGGGACGTCGAACGACGCCACCCCGTGCCACCCAGCATTTTGGAGCCGTCAAGTGCATTATCCAGTTGGAATATGCGCCGTACTCTTTAGGGAGTTCGGCTTCGTCCATTCGGCGAAAGTCGGCCAAACTTGCGACTTAATAGCTCTCCATGGCTTATAGGTTATGTCGAGCGGGAGGAGCTCAATGGCCCATTTGGCAATCCGGCCCGTCGGCGTCATGATTGTTTATAATGTCGTTAAGGGTACTTGAGGCTACTGTTATTGAACACTCTTGAAAGTAGTGTCGCAGCTTTCGGGATGCCATAAACACCGCGTCGCTATCTTTTGATAATGTGGGTACCGTGACTTGCATGGAGTTAGGACGGTGGACACGTAGTAAACTGGTTTTGAAGAGGAACTTGTGTCCGTCCATTTCTCGCTCGACAACGAGTACCGCTTACAACTTGATGGGTTGCCGCGATGTATAATAGCATTGGTTTGCCCATGTTGGGCGCGGCCAGACCGGGTTTGTTGCCAATATGGCTTTTATTTCTTGAAGTCCGTGGCGGCATCAAATCCGGCCCACTCGAAGTGTTGATGCGTCGGAGGAGGCGATAAAGGGTAATGCCTTTTCTCCCAAATGGGAGATAAAGCGGCTTAGAGCCGCCATGCATCCAAATCAATTTTGTATTTGTTTGAGGTCTTTTGGGATATCCAATTGTGACAGAGCTCGGATCTTGGTTGGGTTTGCTTCAATTCCTCTACGGATACAATGAAGCCCAAGAGCTTTCCGGCAGACGCCAAAAACGCATTTTTCCGGGTTGAGCTTAATGTCATATGTTCGGAGATTATCGAATGTGAGCCTCAAGTCGTCCACTAGAGTTTCGGCGTGCTTGCTTTTAGCGACCACATCGTCTCGTATGCCTCCACTGTTTTGTCGATCTGTTTTGCCACACATGTACGAATCATGCGGCTGATATGTTGCGCTGGCATTTTTGAGCCGAAGGGCATTGTGTTGAAGCGAGAATGGGCCGTATGGAGTGATGAATGCCGTTGCTTGGCTTGGTCGCTCTGCCATCTTAATTTGGTGGTAGCGAGTATGCGTCGAGGAAACACAATGAATCGTGTCCTGCGGTAGCGTCGATGATTTGATCGATGCGGGGGAGGGGGAAGGGATCCTTTGGGCAAGCCTTGTTGAGGTCCTTGAAATCGATGCATAGGCGCCAGGATTTGTCCTTCTTTGGTACCATCACCAGGTTTGCTAGCCAGTCCGGATGTTTTATATCTCTGATGAATCCGGCCTCCAATAGTTTGGCTAGCTCCTCTCCCATGGCTTGTCTCTTAGGTTGAGAGAAACGCCGAAGAGCCTGTTTGACTGGATTGAATCCTTTTAGGATGTTTAGGCTGTGCTCGGCCAGCCAGCGTGGGATTCCTGGCATGTCCGAAGGGTGCCAGGCAAAAATGTCCCAATTTTCGCGTAGGAATTCTCTTAGTGCGGCGTCTACATCAGGATTTAATTGTGCCCCGATGGAGGCCGTTTTGGTAGGGTCTGTTGGATGGACTTGGAATTTGACTATTTCATCGCTGGTTTGAAGGAAGTGGATTTGGATCTCTTATCGAGTATCACATCGTCCCTATTCACCGTGGAGCGCTTGTCGATGAGTTCCTCGGCCGCTAGGGCTTGGATAGTGCCTCAAGGGCGAGGCGGCTGTCTTATTTTCGGCGCGGAGTGCTATGTCCGGGTCACTAGCAAGAGTAATGATTCCGTTGGGCCCGGGCATTTTGAGCTTCATGTACCCATAATGGGGTATAGCTTGAAAAATTGTGAATGCCTCTTGCCCTAATAGAGCGTGATATCCGCTGCTGAACGGGGCCACTTGGAATGTGACTTCCTCGGACCTGTAATTATCCGGCGTGCCGAACACCACATCCAGTGTGATTTTTCCTGTACAACGTGCTTCCCAACTGGGGATTATTCCTCTAAAGGTTGTGCTGCTTCGCTCAATGCGGCTCCAGTCTATCTCCAATTTTTGGAGGGTTTCCTCGTAAATGAGGTTCAATCTGCTGCCACTGTCCATGAGTACCTTGTTAAGGAGAAAGCCGTCCACTATCGGACTGAGGACCAATGCGGCTGGTGGTCGGGCTGTTCGGAATTTAGGTTCGTCACTGGCATTAAAGGTAATTGTCGTGTCACTCCATGGGTTTATTGTTGCTACTTGGTAGACTTCGACGAGGCTACGGAGTGTTTGTTTCCGCATATTATTTGATGCGAAAGTCTCGAAGATTATTGATACCGTACTGGTATCCTTGGGTTGGTGCTCTAGAGCTAGAAGCTCTTCGCCACTTTTGGCCACCTGCCGTAGTATCCAACATGCTCTAAGGCTATGAGTTGGAGTGGCGCCCTTTGTATTATGAATTTTATAGGGTCCATTGAGCCATCCCTCCAGTACGGTTCCTTGCCCTATAGAGGTTTTTGCTTTTGGTATTTAACCCGTGCTGGCGATGATGCACCCTTTTATTTCGGACCGGGTTGTATTCAAGGCCGGATTGTCCCAAAATCTTGATTCGGTTTTCCAGGTGCTTTCCATCGCACAGTACTTTCGTACTATGGTCGCCAAGTCGACAAAGCGTGTAATGTCACGGCGACTTATGGCGTTTAGGATCCCGTTGTCCGTGCAATTGTTGCTGAATAATGAGATTGCGTCCTCCTCGCGGCAGTCCTTTATCCTGTCCATAACCAAGAGGAATCTGGCCCAGTAATGGTGTACTGTTTCTGCGGGCTCTTGCCGAATTTGAGATAGGTCGCTTATGTTTGGGTGGGCGGGTGGAATTAAATCCGGAACCGCGCCCAATCTGAAACTTAAGGGCCGAGGAGCTTCCGAACTTGGAAGCTTGGATTCTTGGATGTTGTCCAATGAATCTAGCCCGTTGCCTGACTTTAGGTTCAGGGCTTGAGTGACGTCCTCTCCTCCGCGGGAATCCGGCATGGAGGGATTGGGAATCCGGACGTGGCTAGTCCTTAAGATAGAAGAAGGGTCGCCGTATTGTTCGTCTACCACAACAACGTGGTGGGTAACCTGGGGAGAGTTAATCTCTCTTAGATCGGGTTTAAGCCCAATCTGATCATAGTCCAGAAGCGACTCCTGTGGCGATGCAATCCAAGAGCTCGTTTAAGGAAGAGAGCTCAATCGGATCTAACTGCTCGGCGAGCTCTGAGTTAACGTGAAGATTGCTTTCGATGACCCGAGAAGTCATCGTTGGCGCGGCGGCCGAACAGGCGGTCATAAGAAAACCGCATAGCCGGAGAGTTTGGCTGACGGCCAAAGCTTCTTTAGCAACAGTCCCGTCTTTAAAGACGGGATGAGGCATCCTTCCTGACGGCGATGACACAGAGGAACTCTCAATGAAAGCACCAATGTCGGTGTCAAAACCGGCGGATCTCGGGTAGGGGTCCCGAATCGTGCGTCTAGGCGGATGGTAACAGGAGACAAGGGACACGATGTTTTTACCTGTGTTCGGGCCCTCTCGATGGACGTAAAACCCTACTCCTGCTTGATTAATATTGATGATATGGGTAGTACAAGAGTAGATCTACCACGAGATCAGAGAGGCTAAAACCTAGAAGCTAGCCTATGGTATGATTGTTGTTCTTCCTAGGGACTAAAACCCTCCGGTTTATATAGGCACCGAATAGGGTTAGGGTTACACAGAGTCGGTTACAATGGTAGGAGATCTACATACCCGTATCGCCAAGCTTGCCTTCCACGCTAAGGAAAGTCCCATCCGGACACGGGACGAAGTCTTCAATCTTGTATCTTCATAGTCCAGGAGTCCGGCCAAAGGTCATAGTCCGGCTATCTGGACACCCCCTAATCCGGGACTCCCTCAGACCCTATTTTCGCCAAATCGTCAGCAGCTTGATTTTTCAGTTGGGGTACATGATGAAGCTCTAACCCCTCGAACTTCTTCTCTAGCTTCCTCACTGCATTGCAATAACCAGTCATGGCTGGACTTCTGACGTCCCACTCCTTCATCACTTGATTGACCACTAAATATGAGTCGTCGTAGACTAGGAGGCGATGGACGCCGAGTGAAATGGCCATAGGCAACCCATACAACAGTGCTTCGTATTCTGCTTCATTGTTGGAAGAATCAAAGTGAATCTGGAGCACATATCCGAGCTTATCTCCTTGGGAAACCAACACTACCCCAAAGATCGAACCATTCAGCATCTTGGAACCGTCAAAGAACATGGTCCAAAGGTTCGAAAGTGAACTTGAGTCGGTAATTGCTGCTCGATCCACTCGGTGATGAAATCTGCTACTGCTTGGGACTTGATGGCTTTCTTTGCCTCAAACTTGATATCAAGGGGAAGAAGCTCAATCGCCCATTTCGCCACTCGACCAGTTGCATCTCTGTTGTGCAGAATCTCTGATAATGGGGTGTCGCTGACGACTGTAATGGAATGATCAGAGAAGTAATGAGCAACCTTCTTCGCGGTTATATAAATCCCATACGCAAGCTTCTGATAATGAGGATATCTTTGCTTTGATGGGGTTAATACTTGAAAGATAATATATCTTTGGGCGCTGAACTTTGAAGGCCTTTCCTTCTTCTTCCCGCTCGACCATAAGTACTGTACTGACGACTTGTCCTGTGGCTGCAATGTAAAGCAGCAACGGCTCCTTGCTGATTGGGGCAGCAAGCATCGGCTGAGTGGAGAGCAGAGCTTTGAGCTCTACAAATGCTGCATCAGCTTCAGGAGTCCACTCGAACTTGTCTGACTTCTTCATCAGTCGGTAAAGAGGCAATGCCTTTTCACTGAGGCGAGAGATGAATCAACTTAAAGCGGCCAAGCATCCAGTAAGCTTCTGGACATCGTGCACACGCACAGGGCGTTTCATTCGGAGTATAGTGCCAACCTTTTCTGGGTTGGCGTCGATTCCTCGTTCGGAAACGAGAAAACCGAGTAACTTTCCGCTAGGAAATCCGAATGTGCATTTTGATGGATTAAGCTTGATATCATACCTCCTGAGATTGGCAAATGTTTAAGCAAGGTCAGTCAACAGGTCGGAACCTTTCCGTGACTTGACCACAATGTCATCCATGTATGCTTCCACATTCCGACTGATTTGAGTGAGCAAACACTTCTGAATCATCCTCATAAACGTGGCTCCGGCATTCTTGAGGCCGAATGGCATGGCGACATAATGTAAGCACCGAATGGAGTGATGAAAGCTGTTTTGATCTCGTCGGGTCCATACAGACGGATCTGATGGTACTCGGAATAGGCGTCTAAGAAAGACAACCGCTCACATCCCGCAGTCGAGTTGACTATTTGGTCAATGCGGGGGAGAGGAAAATGATCTTTCGGGCAAGCTCGATTGATATGTTTGAAGTCGATGCACATGCGAAGTGACTTGTCCTTCTTAGGGACAATGACAACATTAGCGAGCCACTCGGAGTGGTAAATCTCTCGGATAAACTCTGCTGCTAAGAGCCGAGCCACCTCCTCGCCAATGGCCTTTCTCTTCTGGACAGCGGACCGTCAAAGATGTTCTTTGACAGGTTTAACTTTTGAGTCGACTCGTAGATGATGCTCAGCCAGTCCCACAGGAACACCGGCATGTCGGCGAGCTTCCATGCGAAGATTTCCCGATTCTCACGGAGGAACTGGATGAGCGCTTCTTCCTATTTGGAGTCGAGTGTTGTTGAGATGTGGGTCGGAGCAGCATTGGGATCAGTCGGATGAATGTGAATCGGTTTAGTCTCCCCGGACGACTGAAACGCTGAATCCGTGGCGGGCTTCTTGGCTCGCAACAAATCACTCGGGTCTGCAGTTTTCTGGTACTCTTGCAGCTCTACCACTACCATCTGAGCATCAGCAATCTTAGAGCCTTTCTGGAAACACTCTTCCGCTTTCTTCTGATTGCCAGTGACAGTGATCACACCTTTAGGTCCTGGCATCTTCAATTTGAGGCACACATAACATGGTCGAGCCATGAAACGCGCATATGCTGGCCTCCCCAGGATAGCGTGATAAATGCTCTGGAAATCCACGACCTCAAAGGTCAACTTTTCCTTCCGAAAATTCTTGTGGTCCCCAAAAACCACATCGAGAGCAATTTGGCCGAGTGACTCAGCCTTCTTTCCAGGAATGACTCCATGGAAGCTCATGTTGTCGGTGCCGAGTCCGACATCGGAATGCCCATCCCTTTCAACGCCTCTGCATACAATATGTTCAGGCCATCGCCACCATCCATCAAAACCTTAGTCGGCCGAGTGCCTTCGACGACTGGTCGACCACCAACGCTTGCCTCCCGTGGGTGGCTATGTGCGTCGGGTGATCGACCGTCGAACGTGATGGCGGTCTGCGACCATTTCAGATAATCGGGTGTCGCCGGAGCGACCATATTCACTTCTCGGTTGATAACTTTCAATCGACTTTTGCTTTCAACGTCAGCAAAAATCATCAGAGTGGAATTGACCTGAGGGTATCCACCGTCACTATCTTCCTTGTCCTAAACTTTGTCCGACTCCTTTTCCTTGTCCGTGGGCTGCTTCCCCTGGAACTGCTGAATCAAGAGCCGGCACTGTTGAGTGGTATGCTTTGGGTAAATGAGTTTACCCTCTTCATCTTTGTTCGTGTGAATGTGACATGGCAAGTCCAACACATCATTTCCATCTTGGTCTTTCACTTTCTTGGGGTTCCAAGGCCCCTTGGGTTTCCTTGAACTTTCCCCGAGTCACAGCCAAGGCTTCTCCAGAGCAGCCTCGACTTTCATACATTTCCGAGTGGAGTCCCCCCGGTTTCATTAGCGGCTGATTTGTACTTGCCACTCCGAGCCGATCCTCTTCTTCACCATTAGGCGCATTTGGTGGCAATCTCCATCATTCGACTCAGGGTCATATCTCCGGTCCGACCGAATTTCAAACTCAACTCTCTGTTCTTAACGCCTTCCTTGAAGGCACAGACTGCCTGATGATCAGATACATTCTCTACTATGTGGTGCAAAGTGACCCATCTCTGGATGTAATCCCTAAGAGTTTCATTCGACTTCTGCACACACGACTGCAACTCTGTCAACCCTACTGGTCGTTTGCAAGTTCCTTCAAATGTCCTGACAAACACTCGGGCAAGATCTTCCCAAGTGTAAATGTCTTTGGGTGCTAATCGATTCAACCACGCTCGCTAAGCCCTCCAACATAAGAGGCAGGTGTTTCATGGCCACTTCATCGTTGCCGCCGCAGATCTGAACAGCCACTCGGTAGTCCTCAAGCCAAGTATCTGGCTAGGACTCACCAGTGAACTTACTGACTCCAGTCGCCAACCTGAAGTTGGGAGGAATCACCGCGACTCTGATAGCTCTGCTAAAACACTCTGGTCCTGAGACATGTACTCTGCTGTTGATGGGCGCATTTCTGTCATGGCCTTCTCAGTTAGCTCTGTTCCCGTCGACCAGACCTTGTACGATGACGGATCTCGCATCAAAGCCTGGTTCCCTGGGGTCGACTGGAATTCTTTGCCCAACACTATGCTGGCTTATGTCATCTTGTTGTCGAGGCGCATATGACCCACCCCTTGGGGGAGGAGTGGGCACTCGATGTCGATCATCACGATCGAATCGGTCCTCATACTGATCACGCCGGCCTCCATGTCCCTCACGCCTCGGGGGCGATCTTGGGCTATGTGCCGACTGGACTGTATTCGTAGTGACGGATCTGCTTTGAATCCTGTTCCGCGATTGCGATACAGCTGAATTTTGATCTCCTGCTGCCCAGAGCAAATCTCTA
Source organism: Aegilops bicornis (assembly GCA_021605145.1). Classification (NCBI taxonomy): domain Eukaryota; kingdom Viridiplantae; phylum Streptophyta; class Magnoliopsida; order Poales; family Poaceae; genus Aegilops; species Aegilops bicornis. The sequence goes on from CM038672.1 coordinate 113,562,244, forward strand.
ATCTGGAGTAAGCCTCTGCTAGCCTTCGACTGGGAAGGCTGAATGGACTCTCCTATACGGGCTGCAACTGCTAGATTATGAATGGGAGTTCGGTATACCTGAGTCGGTTGTGGAAAGAGTTGACGTCGACTGGACGACGGGACCCGTTGTTGCACGGGCCTTGGGGGTTTCTCCAACGATAGGAGTGTGAAGCGCATCCATGTTCCGGCAGCGAAGCTCCTCCCTCTACAGCGAAGTGAGGGGCTCGGGCTGGTACTCTTCGTGAACCTGCGCCGGCTCGCCTCCACCAACGCCTCCGTAGGCGCGGGGAAAACCAGGAGGACTGCGTGGTCCGTCGACCATCAGAACCTCCGCCGCTGGATCGCTGCTGTCCCACTCGGATGCAGTCTCTGCGGAGCCAGTCGACAGATCGAACAGGCCATGGAGAGATTCGTCGGGCTCGATTGCCGCGACTTGGGGAATGGCCGACTGGCGGGCCACCGCGTGCCTCACCCACCGTTGAAGCCTCGATCGACCGGAGCGCTTGCGCCAGCGCGAGACTCGGAGGGAGGACGGCACAGGAGCCGACCGATACTGGGTCGACGACTGCCGCAGGAGGACGCCGCGGACGCACGCGTAGAAGTGCGTTGCCCCGCGGACGGGGAGTGCGTCAACATCGAGTGGAACCTCCTGCAATCAAGCGGAGTCGTCGGCGATGAACGTGAGCGCGCCGAGACGGATCTCGCGGCCCTCAACCAAAACTCCGCCTGAAACCATGATGAATGGGATCGGAAAAAACTGCAACTTCTCCAACAAGTCGCTAAGACACCTGCCCCACGGTGGGCGCCAACTGTCGTGGTTCTAAGTCTGACAGTAGAATGGGGGTAGGTATGGAGAGGCAAGATCCTAGCTATGGAGTAGTTGTATACGCAAGATGTTTACGAGTTTAGCCCTTCTCGGAGGAAGTAACAGCCCTACGTCTCGGAGCCCGGAGGCGGTCGACTGTATTATGTGCGTATGAGTTACAGGGGTGCGGACCCTTTACATTGAGGAGGGGGGTGGCTTATATAGAGTTCACCAGACCCCTCCTGCCCTCAGTTATGCAGGGATTAAAGTACATTAAGATAGGGAGTTACTGGTAACGTCCCATGTCGGTGTCAAAACCGGCGGATCTCGGGTAGGGGGTCCCGAACTGTGCGTCTAGGCGGATGGTAACAGGAGACAAGGGACACGATGTTTTTACCCAGGTTCGGGCCCTCTCGATGGAGGTAATACCCTACTCCGCTTGATTAATATTGATGATATGGGTAGTACAAGAGTAGATCTACCACGAGATCAAGGAGGCTAAACCCTAGAAGCTAGCCTATGGTATGATTGTTGTTGTGTCCTACGGACTAAAACCCTTCGGTTTATATAGACACCGGATAGGTTAGGGTTACACAGAGTCGGTTACAATGGTAGGAGATCTACATATCCGTATCACCAAGCTTGCCTTCCATGCCAAGGAAAGTCCCATCCGGACACGGGACGAAGTCTTCAATCTTGTATCTTCATAGTCTTGGAGTCCGGCCGTGATGATAGTCCGGCTATCCGGACACCCCCTAGTCCAGACTCCTCAAGAGCTCCCTGAACCAGGCTTCAATGACGACGAAGTCCGTGGCGCATATTGTCTTCGGCATTGCAAGGCGGGTTCCTCCTCCGAATACTTCATAGAAGGTTTTGAACACAAGGATAGTGTCCGCTCGCAAAACAAGTTCCACATACCACCGTAGAGAGAATAACTTTTGCATGATTTGTCGACGTATTCCGCCGCGTAATATAACACCACGGCCGAGCCTTTATATGAATCGTTTTTAACTGCTCCACCTTAAGCGGCGTTTAGCGAGGCGGTTTCCTTGGCACGTCTTATCAAAGCATAGATCGTGCCCCCTTATTCCGGGATTCTCATCAATACGGACGTGGGTAACCCAACCGTGCGTTCGCTGGCACGCCTCCTCTATCAAAGGCGAGTCCTAATCGACCACGGGTGGGCTCTTGGTATTCAACCTCTTTATAATGAGACCAAGGCCCTCTTATTTTTACACCCTCCATCGAAGTTCGCCTCGAGATTCGAGTTCCAACACCCAAAGCTTCAGATTTAGGCGCTTCGGACCTTCGACGATGTCCGGCTCCGACCATCACGGCCGATGGATGTCTTCCTCCGTCACAGAAGAAGATGTGCTAAAGCTGCGAGACGCCAGGTATCTAACCGGCTAGATCTCGCATAGGCTGCCTGCTCCAGAGCAGGTCGTTCTCACTCCTGAGCCCGGCGAGAACGTGGTGTTCGTGTCTCACTTCCTTCGGGGTTTAGGCTTCCCGACGGATCCCTTTGTGCGGGGGCTCATGTTTTATTATGGGCTTGATTTCCATGACTTGAATCCGGAGTCCATCCTCCATATCTCGTCATTCATTGTCATATGTGAGGCCTTCCTCCATATTACCCCTCACTTTGGATTGTGGCTCAAGACCTTCAAGGTGGAGCCAAAGATGATCGTGGGGTAGCAAACAGAGTGCGGAGGGGCAGTCATAAGCAAATGTGCTGATGCTCCGTGGCTCGAGGGCTCTTTTCAAGAGGAGCTTGGTTTGTGGCAATGGGAGTGGTTTTACATCACCGCTCCCAGGGGCACCAAATGGGTGGCGCTCCCCGCCTTCCGCTCAGGTCCACCACAGCGGCTAGCGTCATGGGTCAACAAGGGGCTCGACTGGGGGCCATCCAAGGACGTTCCGTTGCTGCAGGGCCGTATTCGAGACCTCCAAGAAAGAGAGATCAACCTGGTTGCAAGGGCGCAGGTTATGCCGATCCGGCGCCTCGTCACGCTGGCGTCGCCCCCTCCGCCTGTGGGAATTTAATCCGGAGGGACCACGAGCTCTCCAAAATTTTATGGGCACGACACCCGTGGAGATGTATAAACTGTTCTTCGGATCACAAGAGAGGTGTCCGGACCTGACTGAGGACGCAGGACTGAGCTGCAATCGCCCAGATACTCAGGTAAGTAGTCCTGTAACCGAACAAGCTGTTCATTCATTTATTATATATATGTGCCCTCTAACGGAGCCATTTCTTGAACATGAGTGGATAGCCAAGGCAAAGTTAATAAGGTGTCCGGCTCCCCTCCCGGAGACCACGCCGGATCCCATACTGACCAAGATGTTGAAGGTCGCGCCTTTTGAAGAAGGCGAAGGGGGGAGCGGAGAAGCAACTGCCTTTACGAAGGAGGCTATCAAGGAAGGAGGGATTAAAAGTCCCATCTTTCGAGGAGAGAAGAGGACCGCTTCAGAAGATCCGGAGGTCAAGGCCTCAAAGAGGGGAAAGGAATCTTCGTCAGAGAGTCCGGCGCTGGGAAGTAACCCAGCCGCACTTCTCCCCAAGGGGATCAGCCCTCCAGCGAGCCGTAAGTAAAAAGTAGGGGTCTTGTAAATAAGGAACATCCCTGTATTTATTTCTAAAGATAACCGAAACTGTACCTTGTAGTTCGGATTTCAGCCCTTCTCAGCAGAGCTCGTCTTCGAGGGATCTTCTTCCGGAGATGATGGAGAGCGAACGCCTCCACTGTCGCACCCTCATGCGAGGCGGACGACCACGAGGTGTCGCCACGGAGGGTTCCCCAAGTCCGTGAGGGGGCCGGAAGGTCCAGCGCCAAGTGGTGTGCGGTCGGAGGAGTCAAGGATCTGCTCGGCGAGCGGCTATCTCGTAAGAACACCATGCTCTAATGGGTACGGTGATTGAAAGGATTGCATCCGGAGAGCGGATTGCATGAAGCCTTTCAAGCTTCTTGGCGGGGTTCGAGGTGCATAAAAATGATGTACCTTCTAACAGCTATGCATATAGAATGCTACTGTATAGATAGTAGCCCCGAGACTCGGTATGCTGTCAAAATTGACAGCGTGCCAGGATCAAAATCTCGATTATAACACATCGCCGCTCCTAAACAGGTGGCGGGCGTCCGATGTGGCCGGATCGATGAATATGCCGAACTAAAGCGGCAACTTGACGAGGCGGATGCGGACATATTTGGTCGATAAACGGTTTGACGAGTCACAAGGTATGCGACTTCTCTGCGGACACACAGTAAGGAGCTTGACGCCCGTGTCTTACTATTTGTATGCTTAATGCAGATGGTGCCGCTGCCGTGGAGGATCTGCGGGCAGAACTTCGCCGAGCGAAAGAGCAAGCCGTAATTAGTAATGTCGGCCGCTTTAAGGGCGGCCAAGAGCTAAAAGCGAACGGGCTGCTCATCGCCGAAGCAAGGAGGAAATGGCTGATATGGATGTAAAGTTGAAGAACACTACCGATCGCTATGAGGTTCTTGAAAAAGAACGTCTGCGGAGCAAGAGGGTTTGAAAAAAGGCCGCCGCGAATCCAAGAATGCCCGGTCGGCTTTGAGAGCTGCCAAGGAGGAGCTGAGTCGCCGGGCAATTCTTGCGGCCGGAAAACCGCTTTCGCCGGAGGAAATATACGGATCCAAAGTATGCTCGGTTGGACAAGTTGTGGAGTTCGAGGATGCTTATCTAGACTTGGCGGCGAAGGCCGCGGACGCTGATTGAGCACTTCCAGGGCCAGAAGGGGCACAGAAGGGAAGAGCTATATTGGTCGCAATTCCATAGTCTGGAGCGTCCTCTTCCGCTGACCGATCGGTTGGCGAATGGGCCGAGCTGAATCGATTGTCCGGATTTGCCATGAAGCATATCTTGACTCATTTGTGGCCGGGCGGACCCAGTAGAAGAGTTATTTTGGTTTAGTGCAGCAGTTCCTTGGTGCGGTACCGTGACGACGCAATGAAGCGGTCGGCGTGTATTGAGGAGCGCGGATGGCTCTGGCCCGTGTCAAGACATACTGGGCAGAGATGAAGGCCACCGACGTTACATCCCAAGATTCGGACAGAAGCCGAGTACTTGCCGAGCACTACTTTGAAGAAGTCCTGCAGGGCGCTTGTTTAATAGAGACGCAATGCTCGAAGGATATTATGTTTTAAATGACATGTATGATTTGTGAAAACAATGTTTCAATATAATATAAGAGCTTTTTATACTTGTGCGTTCAAGTAGTAAACTACTCCCTGTGCGGCCGTTTATGTATATGTATATATAACCTGAAAGATGGCAGTCCTTGGCTTCAGCCCCCACGCACATAGTGCGGGGTGTTTGCGAAGAAAGAGCTTTTTCACACTTAATACAACGTCTTGGTCCTGTTAAGGAGGTGGTAGCGTAGCAAACTAGGCAACCGTACTATGATGCTTTATCACTTTCACTTAGCCATAGGAGTTCGAGGGTGGGGCAACTATATAGCCCACAGGGCACCGCACTCTCCCGAATTCGGGGTGCGTATGTGTCTGACCGAAAACCGGTCCTTCGTTAATGCGGAGGAATCCTAAACATTCTAGTGAGTCATCGAGTGGTTGACCAGTCTCTCGCTATACCATGACAGTCAGTTTTCGGCTTTCTCTCTTTGAGGTGCTCGCCTTGCGGCGAACCGGGCACAATCGCAAGAGTTCTCTCACGGTGCCGCGTTAGCCGATAAAAGCGGAACGTAAGGCAGCAAAACACGAGAGCCGGGCAACCCAACATTTGACCAAATACATGATTCGAGCTGATGCATATAAGGCCTAACTCGAGACGCTGAATACTCCCTAAGGTATTCGGTCTTTATGAAAATGGGACAATAATGCCCTAAGCCCCTGGTGTCCGTGCACGCAAAAATTCTGGTGCGCCAATGCCAAAACGCCAGCCTCCTCCTCGGTTATAGTAAGGAACCAGGGATGTATATCAACAAGAGACAGTAAAAAAGGTTTACGCAGGTCTTAATCTGAAAAGAATCCTTGCGACGGGTCCCTCTTGCACGTCTGCGCCTGTGTCTCCGTTGTGCCGTATCCTGGACGGGTGTAGCACGTTGTTCATCTGTAAAAGAGAGGAACTTAGTTTGAAAGAAAAAGGATCATGCGAAAGATGTACTTTATATTAAATAAACATGGTACGATTCGAAGAAGCGAATAAAATTGAGCTTTAGTGTCTCTTATGATACATGCGTGCAGCCCCTTGTATGGGGGTATGCCGCTAGTAGGCGCCGGACTCGTCTAGCCGTGTTCGGGGTTTGAATGACCAATTCAGGTTCTTTGAATAGCGGAGCCGGATAGGTGTGGGGCTGTCAAGGCAGTCTCCCATTCTTCTGTGCTCGAGTAACACTTAATACTTCCTTTTAACAAGATGATGCCGCGTGGACCGGGCACTTTAAGTGTTAGAGATGCATAATGCGGTATTGCGTTAAAGCGGGCGAAAGCTTCGCATTCCAATAGTGCTTGATGGCTACTTTTAAACGGGGCGACATGGAAGATTAACCTTTCGCGGCGGAAGTTGTCGGATGAACCGAATACAACTTCTAGCAGTAGGGATCCCGTACAATGGGTATATGGGCCCGGCATTACCCCTTTAAAGGAGGTGTTGCTATGGCGAATTTTGGTTGGGTCGATCCCCATCCTGCGGATTGTGTCCTTATATATCAGGTTTATGTCACTGCCACCATCCATGAGGACTTGTGTAAATTGGAATCCGTCAATTATGGGATCCGGATCAAGGCAGTCCATCCTGCGTTAGGATACTTCGGAATAGTCCTCGATGGTCGAAGGTGATTGGTTTTGACAACCGGTGCAGCGGTAGCGTTTTAGTGGGCGTCGATGCTTTTTCCCTTTGATCACGTGAAGTGAGTTTACTATTTTAACTTCTTGTGGGAAATTCTTTTGTTTTCAGTGGCTCGCTTGTGGTGCTCGTCATCATCTTCACTTGGTGTGTCGAGCCCCTTGTGTTCGGCGTTGAGTCTGCCGGACTGTTTGAAGACCCAACAATTTACGTGGGTATGGTTTGCGAGCCTCCCTGAAGTCTGTGGATTTGACATATCTTGTCCAAGATTTTGTTGAAGTTGGATAGCTCATCGCTATTGTCCTTAAGGGGCAGTTTTTTGTTGTTCTGCCGTGAGCTTTTGAATCCGGCGTTGACTGCCGTGCTCTTTGGACCGTTCCCTTTAGTCCGGCGCTGGTCCTTGCTGCGCCGTGGTTTCCCGTTTCCATCCCTGACTTCGGATGTACTTGGATCGCTGGTGCTGCATCTTGCTAGCCAGCTGTCCTCTCCCGCGCAAAAGCGGGTCATGAGGCTTGTTAATGCGGCCATTGTTCTTGGCTTTTCTTGGCCGAGGTGTCTGGCGAGCCATTCGTCTCGGATGTTGTGTTTGAAGGCTGCTAAGGCTTGGCGTCCTGACAATCGACTATTTGGTTCTTTTTAGTAAGGAACCTGTTCCAGAATTTCCGGGCTGACTCTCCGGGCTGTTGAGCTATGTGACTTAGATCGTCTGCATCCGGAGGGCGGACATAGGTCCCCTGAAAATTTGCCCGAAACGCATCCTTGAGCTCCACCCAGCTTCCAATGGTATTTTCGGGGAGGCTTTTAAGCCAATGCCGAGCTGGCCCTTTGAGTTTAGGGGTAAGTATTTTATGGCGTGGAGATCATCTCCTCGAGCCATGTGTATGTGGAGGATGTAATCCTCAATCCAGACTCCAGGGTCTGTTGTTCCATCATATGCCTCTATGTTTACGGGTCTGAATCCCGCTAGAAATTCATGATCCAGCACCTCATCGGTGAAACATAGGGGATGTGCGGCACCCCTATATTTTGGTGTGCCGTGATGTTCGGATTTTTGGCGTGTTGCATTGCTTTGAAGAGCTTGCTTTCTTGGCCCATAGATGGACCTGACTGGGCCATCCTTTTGATGTGAATCCTTATGCGGATCGCATACTAGCTTATGTGCAGCGGCATTTGCCGCTCTCTTTTTGCCGTGGGGTCGTCCATCCGACCGGGTGGCCTTCTTATTTTTTGATTGTGGGGGCTCTAAGGCCTCCTCGTCAAATTCGGGCAGTAGCTTTCTTTTTTGGGGAGCTCTTTGTTGGCGATCGTCGCCCGTATTTGTCTGGTGTTGAATACTTTGCTCCATCTAATCCTGAGTGCATCTTCCGCTGTTTTGAGCTTCGCTTGCTTTTTTCAGGCTACGCGGTGGCGGCGAGCCTTTTCTCGGAGGTTATTTTGCTCCAACAGTTTGTCCGGCGTGAGATCGTCCGGACTGTTGTCTTCGCCGGGACGGGTTCTTTGTCCAAGATATCTTGTTCGGACGATTGCTCGATAGCTTGTTCGTCATTCACCGGTTCGCCCTGCTCTATGGCTGGGTCTCTATTGAGGCGGGACTTGGTTCGGCGTTTACGTTGCCGTTTTGACTGCTTTTCGAGGGATTTATCCTTCGTAGCGTCCCGTTGTTCCTCGTCTTCATTTCCTCTAGGTGTATCCACCATGTATACCTCATGGGATGAGGTATATGTCCAGCATCCTATAGGTGCTGGTTCATTGTTGTCTCCTACATCGTCGTCCATACCGTCGATGTCTTCGGAGTCGAAATCGAGCACGTCGTGTAAGCTTTTCGACGGTGGCTCTGAAAGTGGGTGGTGGGTGGGCGTTGAATTTTTTCGTCTGCGTCCCAACCTTCCCCGACCGTAGTCCCACCAGGGCTCTCCGGATAAAGAGAGAGACTTTAGTGAATTCAGGATGTCGCCAAAGGGCGAGTCTTTGAAAGATGTCCGCAACCGTGAACTCCATAACCGGGCGCCCAATCGGATTCGATTGGCGGGCGCTGAGGGTTCGGAATCCGTAAAGGAGTCCGCACCAGTCGAGGTCTTCGCAGCGACAGGGATGGAGTTCGCTCAATCGCCAGAGATTGTAGCCCCGAGGCGGTGTCCAACCACTGCGTCCTCGATCGGGGAATCCGGCTCCGGATTAAGGGTCGAGCGGATCTTTGGTGCGGCCTCGAGGCCTTTGTTTGGGCTGCAGAGCTAGATCATGCCCATCGAGACAAAGGCGGCACGCTTGGTCGCGGCTCGAATCCATCGAAGATCAAGTCTCCGCGGTATTGGCCGTATAGTTCAAACTTCCAAACTGACTGACGGCGGCGGGCGTAGCTTTCGATCTGCTTCCGGATGGCTGCGAATTGGCCCGCAGTGCAAAGCCGCCGAATACGAAGATCTGTCCGGGGAGAAAAGTCTCACCCTAGACGGCGTCGTGGTTGATGATCGAAGAAGCCATCGGGCCTATCGGTGACGACACAGAGGAACTCTCAATGAAAGCACCAATGTCGGTGTCAAAACCGGCGGATCTCGGGTAGGGGGTCCCGAATCGCAAGGCCTAGGCGGATGGTAACAGGAGACAAGGGATACGATGTTTTTACCTGTGTTCGGGCCCTCTCGATGGAGGTAATACCCTACTCACCGCTTGATTAATATTGATGATATGGGTAGTACAAGAGTAGATCTACCACGAGATCAAGGAGGCTAAACCCTAGAAGCTAGCCTATGGTATGATTGTTGTTGTGTCCTCACGGACTAAAACCCTCCGGTTTATATAGACACCGGATAGGTTAGGGTTACACAGTCGGTTACAATGGTAGGAGATCTACATATCCATATCGCCAAGCTTGCCTTCCACGCCAAGGAAAGTCCCATCCGGACACGGGACGAAGTCTTCAATCTTGTATCTTCATAGTCTTGGAGTCCGGCCGTGATGATAGTCCGGCTATCCGGACATCCCCTAGTCCAGGACTCCCTCATCCCACATAAAGTGTTATGATGGCCATAAAGCCACTTAATGACCGACCGTTTGCGTGCAGATTGACTGTAGATCTTCTGGCGCTCGAGTGGTTAGCTGATGGTCGAGTGTCTTCAGGTCCGTCGAGTGGAATCCTTCCAGGTCGACTGAAAGGTGTTTTTTTAGGAGATGTCCTTGGGGAGGGCACCTTGGACAGGTTCATGACCCTACCCTAGGTACATGACTTCATCAGTGGGAGCTGGGCGTCCCCGTCGATGAAGAACTCAGCGACAGGGTCGCCGTCGCCGTGGCTCCTTTTTGCTGGTGGCGGTGGTGGCGTCGGGGAGGGTGCACGACGCAGCGGCAGGGGGAGGGGGAGTGGCACGGATGGCGACCTCACGCCCGTGGCAGCCCTTGCTGCGGTGCCGGCTGGTGGGGGTGCGACTGCTGGCGTGGCTGTTGGGTGCGCTCCTTTGCCACCGTCGAGGCCCGGCTGGAGTGCCCGCGGCCCAGCAGCGTGTTCGCCCAAGAACGCCGGCCGCCGCGCTCGCTGTCGTGGTCGTCATGGTCCCTTCGACCGCCACCGTGGGTGGCTGGCGGTGCCCCTGCCCATCTTCAACGTGCCTGGTCCATGTCGCCGGGTACACCGCCGGGAAGGGTGCGTCGTCACCCGACTCCGACGAGGGGATACCGCTCTGGCGCGAGTATTAATACGAGGTTTCATTTTGTATGATATGGTAATACAACCACTTTCATAACGATCTACTAGGTTACGAAGGTGACTGTATTAACGAGTATTAATGGTTAGTTCTCTTTTTTCCCTCGACACTTGATTAGAGCACTTAAGCACCTATCCATCTGTTCACAATCCAAATTAATTCAATCTTTCTTTAAAATATATGGTACGCCATTAACATACTTTTGAGAAAAAATCATGGTAATTTGCCATCCGACAGCCGGACAGAGGAATCCCGTCCAGTCCAGAGATGGAGAGGGCGCCAAGTGGAAGTGGCCCGCGTCCAGTGGAAAGGGATAGCGAGCGAAGGGAAGCCATGAAGGCCACGAAGCCTCCACACTGCCCTCACCTCCTCCACTCCACTAGGCAGCAAAGGAAAAGTGCGATGCTTCCAGCACCAACGGTCCAACCACCGACTCTTATCCCCTCGATTCTTCCTCTCCAGGCATCCCCACCCCTCTTCCTACAGTGCTTTCCGGCGTGCATTTCATCGCTCTCGATCAGTAGCTCTTGGCAGATCGTGCGTCGATCAGCCGTTGCCTCCACGGGCTAGGCCGTAAAGAAGAATCCGGGAGACAGCTGCAGCAATGGCACTGCAGATGCAGGCCCCGTCGCTGACGCGCGCGCCGGCGGGGAGCCCCGCGCGGCTCCGGTCGGCGTTCTACGCGCCGCCGCTGCTTGTGCGGGTGCGGCTGCCAGCGCCGTGCAGGGCGAGGTCCGCGGCGGCGGCGGCGCGGATCACGATGCGGTTCGGCCGCGTTGAGACGAAGCAGGCCTACATCTGCCGGGACTGCGGGTGGGTGAGCCTGCCGCGTTGCTACGGTGAAATTGACTGCTACCCTACTGATATGCTCTGCATTTTGCGAATGCTGTAGGTACATATACAAGGACAAGACCCCGTTTGAGAAGCTGTCCGATGACTACTACTGCCCTGGTGAGAAAAAATTGTGTAACCACACTTTACCGGATGTTAGGGCTTTTCTGATTCACAGGATTATCAAAACACTGGAATATAGTAGAAGATGAAAAAAAAACCCGCATGATTGCACTATCATGTCCTCTTGAAACTTATAAAATTAGAAATTACAGGAATTTGAATGGAAAAGTGCTAGGACTGGATAAACAAAAGAATTCTACCAAGAGGCTTGAGCGGATGAAAATTTTCCTTCAAAACATAGTGCAAATGAATTCTAAGGAATAATTCCTAAGGATTCCAATTGTATGAATCAGAAAAAAATTCCTGAGAATCCAAATCATCCAGAATTCCTATGAATCAAAGGAGCCGTTAGGCACATAAATTCCATGAGTGTTTCATTGCACCCACGTAGACTTGTCTACCAAAAATGATAAACACAGAGGCGTTTTACGGGGCTGTTACGGGACTTACCATAAAATCTCTCCACCGCCGGGGGTGGGCCCCTTTCTCCTCCTAATCCAATGAAAAACTGCCAGCTAAAGATCAGCTCGTAATCCTTAAGTAACTCTCAGTTGATGTAGCATTGTTGCTTAAACTCTTACCCCACTTGCCATTGTATTTGCCACGGTGGGCCCCTTTCTCCTCCTAATCCAATGAAAAACTGCCAGCTAAAGATCAGCTCGTAATCCTTAAGTAACTCTCAGTTGATGTAGCATTGTTGCTTAAACTCTTACCCCACTTGCCATTGTATTTGCCACGAGGGTGGCGGCCAATTTAGCCATCACAAAAACTGTGGCTTGACTCTAAAAAAACTGTGGCTTCACTTGTGGCACAAAAGTGAGGTAGAGTGTGACAAGCAAGCAAATCCGTTGCCCTTGTTAGTCCTCATTTTCTCGCTCACACATGGTTTGTTGACAAAGTTTCAGTCAGCCCCAATTTTATAGCCATGTACTTTATAGCTGCGCCAATTAATTTGGATCTGAGGTAGTATTGATTTTTTGCAAAGAAGATTAAAATGTAGTCAACATCGTCTGTGATTCTGGGGCTCTAATTTATCTACTTCTACAACTGTTTTAAATGTGTACTAGACTCTTTTCTTTACTTTTTGCCTTTCTTTATATGTACATGTTGCCTGTTAATATATATGAAAATATGGTAGAATGAGTGTTGTGCGGTTCTTGGCTTAAAAAGAAGTTGTCATTCATTTTCATATTCCAACCAACTGGTCTCCATTGGTGATGCAGTCTGTGCCGCTCCCAAGAGAAGATTCAGGCCTTACGAACCACCGGTGGCCAAGAACGCCAACGCCACTGATGCCCGGAAGGCGAGGAAGGAGCAGCTCAAAAAGGACGAGACCGTGGGGTAAGTAGTTGAACCCTACAAGAAGAAAAGGAAAAAAATCAATTAGCTTGACTTCTCGTTCATATGCGTCGATTCAGCATTGTGATGTTAACTTCAAAGAGTGGAGACTGATTGATGACGAACTTTGGAAAATTATTTTGCTCTCTTGCAGGAAAGCTTTGCCTATTGGTATCGCAGTTGGAATCGTTGCATTGGCGGCCCTGTTCTTCTACCTGAACAGTGTCTACTAGATGAAGACAAAAAAAGAAAGAAAGTGAAAAAGGGAATGCTTCATGTGATGGAAAGAACTAAAGACTGTTTTACGGTTCTTTTTACCTCTGTATACATGGGTGGTCATATAGATTATAGAGCATGTTTGGTTGGTCCAAAACTAGACATACTAAAATCTTGGATGGCATACTATAATATTTTGACTTCTGTTCGGTTGTTCTTTGTGAAAAGTGTCTGAAGGTTTGATGGCTTTAGGCTCCTATATACTAATTCATGGATACATGTCAGTTGCCCATTTGTGAGGTGACGATACAGGTGGGAAAGTGGAGAAAAGTTTGCACAAACATCTTCCACATCCCATTGTAGTTTGAGAAGAGAGTGGTACGAATAATCTGCCAATTGCTTGATAAGTTCTTCCTCTGTAAAGAAATATAAAAGCGTTTACGGAGGGAGTATTTGTGAAAGCGAAATCACGGTCTTAACTTTCAACCCATTGTGCAATGAGACAGTACTAACGATGGGCATCTCGTGTACACACGCCGCTGGGACAGCTAGTTGATCAGAGAAAAGGAAAACAGGTGCGCATCTAAATTGAAAAATTGCGCAGTAAAACTACGTAGCGGCACATACGCAGCTGCTCATTGCCATTCTAAGATTAGTGCGACACTGTTTCGTATAAAAAGCAAGTAATTTTGTTTAGGAAATACACAACAATACAAAAAGAAGGGGGTCCACAACAACAGCTTTTTGTTAAGTGAGAGAGTGCATGTGCGTATTGCCTGTCCAACTAAAGACTTGCGCTTAATTTTTCTCATATCATTTTCAATGACTCCTATAACCAATATTCCAATTTTAAAACTTTTTATATATCTAAACTCATGTCGCAAAGACCTTAAAAACAAGACCAATATTTGATACATTCTAAATGGGTCTAAAATTCATGAAACATATTTCACATATTTAGACAACGAGTAGCATCAAAACAGAGACTGGTTATAGTAAGAAGAGGCAGGGGAGGTATGCCTAACAAAACGAGGAGAAACCTCCAACAGAGAAGAACCGGCATACCCTCCAACATCGAAAACATCATAGAAGATGCAAGTGAACTCCGTTTTCGATGAACTCGAGTTTGTCATAAAAATGACCATAAGCTCCAAATCTCACAAGAAGAAGAACTAAACAAGAACCAATAAAGATGATGCAAGGATGCAATGGTTTGAGCTCTCTACGAACGATACGATCAAGCAACTCATCGAGAGCCCCCCTTGATAGTACGACAATCGATCCTATAATCCGGTCTCCCACAACTACCATGAGACCGGTAAAATATAAAACCTATCAAGGGCAAACATTTGCCTTGCACAAAGTCCACTTGAGTTAGATGATGATGATCTTGACTCCCTCAAGTTGGACCACCTTTCTTGATTGTGTTGGTTCGATGAAGACTAGATGATTGCTCCCCCATAGTCGACTATGGGTGAGCCACTCTTTGGCTCATCTTCACAAGTCCATTTTCACCACAATGGACGGCAAGCTTCAAGCACTTGATCTCTTCGTGATGCATCACTTGAACTTGCACACTGCATCCTAACCCCACAAAGAACTCTCACAAGGACCATGGGTTAGTACACAAAGCATAATTGACAATGCTTACCATACCATGGGATCACTTGATCCCTCTCGGTACATCTTCTATGCTTTGTGTGTTGATCAACTTGATTCACTCTTTGACTTAGTCTTGATCAACCTCTCACAAGACCAATCTTTTAGGTAATTCCTTGAATAGCACCTTGGTCGACACAAACTCTCCTTGAAACCAACACATGTACTCCAAGAAAAGCCTATGGACAAAACCTTCAAATATAACTCAAGGCAACCATTAGTCCATAGAGATTGTCATCAATTACCAAAACCAAACATGGGGGCACCGCATGTTGTTTCACCTGTGCACGGGTAGTCAGAGTCGCGCCCACGACCACACCAAGCAGAGCAGGGGAGGTGAGCCAAGGTAAGACCAAAGCCCAAGACAGTCAAGGCAACGCCAAGGCCAAGACCACAGAGAGCAGAGGGACAAAGCAGGCTCCCCCGGCAAGACCCTTGCCGGGCAACCTCAACGGCCTCTTGCCGGGACAGCTCGCCCCACACCAACAGAGCGAGCCACCCTTGAGCCCACGATCCCCAACACCATCATCCACGTGGGGCCAGGGCTCGGGAGGGGATTACAAGTTTTAGATCTAACAAAGGCTCGCAGGCTTACAAACTAAAAAAGAGATAAGATGCCCGTAATCCCCTTCTTGTCCCTCTCCTCAGGAGGCAGGTCAAGGAGGAGAAAGGGCAAAAGGGGCGCCTAGGCGAGCTACGAGCACCAGAAAGCACCAAGAGAACACCTCGGTGGCCGCCCACGGGCGGGCCGGTGATGACGGTGCCGGGAAAGGAGCTGGAAGACGAGGCGACAGGACCAGCAATGCGCGATGAAGGCGTCGGTGCCCGCGTACTCCGAGTTGTCGGCCTTGCCGCCCGCCCTCTTCCTCTTCCGCAGCCTCCCAACGACAGCCGCCCAAGGAGACGGCCCCGAGAAGTTCAAGGAGCTGGCCCTGCCCCCGGCAAACCTCTGCCGGAGAAGCGGCCAGGTGCAGATGCTGCTGCCGCACCCGCCCAGGCACGGGGCATCCGACGCCTAGTCGGACTCGTCCCCGCTATCTACCCCGCTATCCTCCTCATCACTCTCGCTCGAGGAAGAGCTTCCATCGTCAGAATCTCTATCGGAGGAGCTCTCCACGCAGCACTTCAGGCGAGTCCCGAACTCCCCGAAGACCTTGACGGAGAGTAGGTTGTCCTCCATTAATTTGAAGTAGAGGACGAGCCCCGCCGTCAGGATGTGGATGCGAGCGAACGTCTTCCACCCACGAGGGAGGTACATGACTCGAGGAGCCGGGAAGTCGACGTCGACCCGCGTGCCCCCGTTCGCGCAACCCCTCATGTGCAATCTGAGGGATTGGGGTCGGTCACGCTCCATCTCCCGAGCAAACGGGGCGGGAAGACGAAGACGACGACGCGGAGGCCGGCGCAGCCTGAGGAAGAACTCGCGGGGCTGGTCTCCGACGTGGCCTTCCATCGGGAAAGGCATCATTGGTGGGGGCGGAGCCGGCGCGCCGCCCCATCCTCCTCTTCCCCGAGCACTGCGGCCTCTGCCCCGGCCTCGCCCCCTCCCCCTTCCCCTCGCGGCTCCGGCCCCGCTGGCTCGGGGAGGAGGAGGGACGCGTTGTCGAGCAGCGACCCTCGCCGCCACCGTTGAAGGACCAGGATTCCCTTTCTCCATGGCGAGTGAAGGGAAGAAGCAGAAGCAAGAGAAGATGGATGACAGAAGAGCGCGGGATGACATCCCCCCTTCCCCCTCCTTATAAAGGAGCGGGGTCGGGGCCCGGCCGCCTCGTTCGGCCAATCCATCCGCCAGAGGCGCGCGGAATCGGGACCGACCCGCTGCCCCAATCAGCGACGGCCCGATTTCCCGCCCCCGCCGCTTGCTGCCCCAAATGCATGAGGGACGTGTGGCGGACGTGCAGAACCAAGGGGACGGGCGAAGCGACCCCTCCCCACCCCGTGATCGTTGGGAGTGGACGCCTTGATGACCATGCCCCGCCCCGTTCAGTAAATGAGCCGCGCCTCCATGCCTCCCTCTTTTTACGGGGAAGGCACGAGCCTCCTCTTTACTTCGATATGATGCATGCGTGTGGAAACCGCCCCACGCATGCCGCCCACGTCACGCACTCCCCTCCACGCCGCGCCACGCGCGCGGGTCGTGGGAGGCGGAGCGCGCGAAGAATCTTACCACGGTAAAAACCGCCCCGCCTGCCCGCGCACCATTTTGGGCCTGACCCAACAACGTGTCGCGCTTATGTGTGGCCCAGGCCCGGGGGCTCCTGTCGGTGTACAAAAAGAGGGGCACGTTTTCGTACACCTTTACCTGTGCACGGGCAGGCAGAGCCGCGCCCACGACCACACCAAGCAGAGGAGGGGAGGTGAGCCAAGGTAAGACCAAAGCCCAAGACAGTCAAGGCAACGCCAAGGCCAAGACCACATAGAGCAGAGGGACGAAGCAGGCTCCCCCGGCAAGACCCTTGCCGGGCGACCTCAGCGGCCCCGGCAAGACCCTTGCCGGCACAGCTTGCCCCACACCAACAGAGCGAGCCACCCTTGAGCCCACGATCCCCAACACCATCATCCACGTGGGCCCAGGGCTCGGGAGGCACCTCTGTGGTGGCATGCAGATCTTTGTGAAGACATATTCAAGATCAGATGAGGATTAGAAGACGACGATCCTCGGCAAGATCCTTGCCGAGGAAGGCCACCAGACCCCCGGCAAGGCCCTTGCCGGGGACGATAGGGCGCCACGGCAAGACCCTTGCCGGGCCACCCGGCAAGACCCTTGCCGGGCCATCCGGCAAGGGCCTCACCAAGGACGCCAGCTGGGCCACCGCCTGACCCGACGACGACCAAGCTTCCACCGTCGTTCGCATGCGGCTGCCAGCCCAACCAGCTGGGCGGGCACCTGCGTGGCAACATGCAGCTCCCAGGCCAACTCATCGAGCGCCTGCGTGGCGGCATGCAGATCTTCGTGAAGGCTCCACCACCGCGCCACCTCAGCTGCCTGCCCGCCTACATGGCACCGCAAGCATCACTGGCCGGGGCGCGTGTCGAAGCAAGGAGGAGCGGCGACGGACGGGACGGGCCTCGCCTCCGTCCCCGATAAAGCAAGGGGACACCTAAGTGGTGCATTAAATGCATCTTGTCACGTAATACAAGGGATAACCTCGCAACATCAGACACCTTTCCACCTCCTGTGTGCCACTGTGGCAACCCCTTTTTCCTATAAAAGGAGGCCCGAGGGGACCAGGAGAAGGATTCGGCTCTTTCGAACCACACGCTAACCACAGCTAGTTTGAGAGCTCAAGAACTCTCAGAAATACACCCACCAAAGCAGGACTAGGGTTTTACGCATCCTCGTGGCCCGAACCTGGGTAAATGATCCTTGTGCTGTCTACTAGCCCTGCTCTCCTCGCAACCCTGCACCCCGGCAACCGTAGTAGGGATTCTTGTGATCCCATAGGTGTCGTTCCACACTGACATGAGTGGGTTCTCAGAGGTGCTTAGGTTCATTCAGGGTACGACTGGGAGCGATCGTCACTTGGTGTGGGTTGGTTTCGGGGCCCAGTCATGGGCGTTATGGATGACGCGTAAGAAAGCATTGATAGAGGGATCTTCTTCCGCCACCCGGCTGACCTCTTGTACAAAATACTATCTTTCTTGCAGTTGTGGAAGCTCCTGGCCATGCGAAAGGACAAAAGAAGCATGGAGCTTCTCGCGCTAAGGGTACGGGCAAAGTGCAAGCTGCGGCGTGGTGGATAAGGGATTTCTATGGCCGGGCGCCACCCATCTTCCGTCTCCTTATGGGCGTCGTGATAGTTTG
Organism: Aegilops bicornis; assembly: GCA_021605145.1. Classification (NCBI taxonomy): domain Eukaryota; kingdom Viridiplantae; phylum Streptophyta; class Magnoliopsida; order Poales; family Poaceae; genus Aegilops; species Aegilops bicornis. Next base: position 113,580,562 of record CM038672.1, read on the forward strand.
TAGGCCTGTGATTGGCGTTGCGTAGTTGTTATCACCCTTTGGGCTTGTATCCATATTGTTTTTTCTCTCCTGCGTACTTTAGTACCCCACGACCGCTGATGCTGGAACTTGACTTTGTAGGGCCTCATCATTAAGGTCGGGCAAGCGCCTCCTCTCTAAAATCGTAGATCATTGCAATTCCATAAGCTTCAGGTACAAAGAAGGATCACCCGCAAAAGGTGTATGAAGAAGGATTAGCTGATCATCGTGCAAACATATCTACCTACTTATCTACCGGCACATGATCATCTATTCATCTAGTCATCAATCATGATGAAATGGGAGAACAAATTGGACTCATTTCTTAACCGCGTTGGGAGCAAGATTCACCTTCTCATCATTCCCTTGCACTCATTCGCATGAACTGATGCATGCACGGGCGACACTATTGCAGGATACTCTTTTGGTAATCTTATTCCACTAGGGAAAAACCAAAGGTAAGATTAGAGATCTGTAATGGGTTGTCAGTCACCCAGTGATGGAATCAGGATTGAAATAGACACTGGGCAAAAATTAGGCGCTTATAACTAACCCCAAAAATCACCTCATGTGAAATCATAAATTGTTTTTACCTCATTAGGCAATCAAGTATAGGTGGAGCTGCTCCACCCATGCCTTTGGGAGGGAGCGACCATTTAGGTGGAGGTTGGCGCTATCTTCCATCACGTCTACTTCTTCTATAAGGAGATTGATACGTCTCCAACGTATCTATAATTTTTGATTGTTCCATACTATTATATTATCTGTTTTGGATATTTTATATGCATTAGTATGCTATTTTATATTATTTTTGGGACTAACCTATTAACCTAGAGCCCAGTGCCAGTTTTTGTTTTTTCCTTATTTTTGAGCTTCGTAGAAAAGGAATACTAAACGGAGTACAAACGGAATAAAACTTCATGATGATTTTTCTTGGACCAAAAGACACCCAGAAGACTTGGAGTTTAAGTCAGAAGAGCCACGAGGCGGCGACCTTGTGGGTCCCTCTTGACCCCCTATATATTCACATATATTCCCAAACCACCAAAAGCATCCACAAAACACTTTTCCACCGCCGCAACCTTCTGTTCCCGTGAGATCCCATCTTGGGGCCTTTTTCGGCATCCTGCCGGAGGGGGATTCGATCATGGAGGGCATCTACATCAACTCTATTGCCCTTCCGATGAAGCGTGAGTAGTTTACCTCAGATCTACGGGTCCATAGCTAGTAGCTAGATGGCTTCTTCTCTCTTTTTGATTCTCAATACCATGTTCTCCTCGATGTTCTTGGAGATCTATCCGATGTAATCTTCTTTTGTGGTGTGTTTGTTGAGATCCGATGAATTGTGGATTTATGATCAGCTTATCTATGAATATTATTTGAATCTTCTTTGAATTCTTATATGCATGATTTCGTATCTTTGAAACTCTCTTCGAATTATTGGTTTGGTTTGGCCAACTAGATTGGTTCTTCTCGCATTGGGAGAGGTGCTTAGCTTTGGGTTCAATCTTGCGGTGTCCTCCCCCAGTGACATAGTAGGGGTAGCAAGGCACGTATTGTATTGTTGCCATCGAGGATAAAAAGATGGGTTTACATCATATTGCATGAGTATATTCCTCTACATCATGTCATCTTACTTAAGGCATTACTCCGTTCTTTATGAACTTAATAATGTAGATGCATGCTGGATAGCGGTCGATGTGTGGAGTAATAGTAGTAGATGCGTTACCCCACAGTTCCCAGTCAAAAAAAAAGTAGTAGATGCGGGCAGGAGTCATTCTACTTGACACGGACGTGATGCCTATATTTCATAGTGATTGCCTTGGATATCGTCATAACTTTGCGCTTTTTTATCAATTGCTCGACAGTAATTTGTTCACCCACCGTATTATTTGCCTTCAAGAGAGAAGCCTCTAGTGAAACCTATGGCCCCGGGGTCTATTTTCCATCATATTAGTTTCTGATATACTATTTTGCAATCTTCTACTTTCAGATCTATAAACCAAAAAACCCCAAAATATTTTATCTTTTGTTTATCTATCTCTATTAGATCTCACTTTTGCAAGTGACCGGGAAGGGATTGACAACCCCTTTATCGCGTTGGGTGCAAGTGTTTGATTGTTTGTGCATGTATTGGTGATTTGTGCGTTCTTCTCCTACTGGATTGATACATTGGTTCTTAACTGAGGGAAATACTTATCTCTACTTTGCCGCATCACCCTTTCCTCTTCAAGGGAAAAACCAACCCAAGCTTAAGAAGTAGTAGGAAGAATTCCTGGCGCCGTTGCCGGGGACATCTATGCCAAGTCAAGATTGGTCTCCTATCAACTTGACAATTTTTGGTAACTTTGCCGAGGATATCTACATCAAGCTTACCAAGTACCTATCATAAAACTTTCATCTCTTGCATTACATTGTTCGCCATTTGCCTCTCGTTTTCCTCTCCCCCACTTCTAAAACGATTTTCGAAAAGATTTGCCTTTTTATTCGCCCTTTTTCCGTTCATCTTCCCTTTGCCCTTATGTCTTACTTGGTTTGTTCGCTCGTTTGCTTGGTATAATTGTGTGTTTATTGAAAATCGGAAGCAAAGAGTTTATGGATCATCATCCACTTGCTAATCTTTTTAAAAGATCCAACTATGATGAACCAATTGCTAGTGAGTTGAGTGCACTAGATTATCTTTACGATGTTTTGCTTGAAATCCGTGAATCTAGAAATTTTGATGAAGTGCTTTATGAAGTGATTCACGGTAAATCTTTGAATGAAAAACATGATTGCAATGATGTTATTATAAATTTTATTAATGCAAATTATGTTAATGATATGAAAAACCCTAAGCTTGGCGATGCTAATTTCGCTATGTCTACTACTTGTTGCAATGATCATGACTGGGGTGATTCTTCTCATGATCTTGAAAATTTATTTAAGCCCCATGATGAACATGAGATTGATAACAATGTCTGCAATAATATTGAAAGTGGGTTTGGAAGAGTATCAACTTTAGATCCCACATATTTGGAGAATATTCAATCTTTCTTCTTCACTATTTTTGATGGTTTGGAAAGGTCATGACTTTATTTGATGATAATCCCACTATTTTGGAAGAGTGTCAACTTTGCATGAATATGGTTGTAGAAATTTTCATGTCACTAAATTACCTCTCGTTATGTTGAGTTTGCCATTGTTTCTTTCTTCTTCCTTGCATATGCTAGTTTTTGCTTGTCTTGATAATTCGTTTGCTTATAAAATTCCTATGCATAGGAAGTATGTTAGACTTAAACTTGTTTCTCACATGCTACATAATACTCTCTTCGTGTTTCAATTGCTATCTTTCATGTGAGCATCATTAAAATTATTAAAGCCTAGCTTAATGGCTTTAAAGAAAAGCGCTTGTTGGGAGACAACCCAATATTCTTATTTTCTGTTTTTATGAGAATAATTCATCTAGCCTCTGGTTAGATGTGTTTTTGTGTTTCAATTAGTGTTTGTGCCAAGTAAGACCTTTGGGATAGCTTACGGTTATAGTTGATTTGATCTTGCTGAAAAACAGAAACTTTTGCACTCAGTCCAAGAATTGTTAAAAATCACAGATGCGCTATAAGATATTGATTCTTTTTGCAGAAGATTGATATACAAATTGCCTCTGTTGTCCTAAGTTTTCAGAATTTTTGGAGTACAGAAGTATTCGAAGTTTACAGATTACTACAGATTGTTCTGTTTTTGACAGATTCTGTTTTATATGTGTTGTTTGCTTATTTTGATAAATCTATGGGTAGTATCGGAGGGTATGAACCCTGGAGAAGTTGGAATACAGTAGATATTACACCAATATAAATAAAGAATGAGTTTACAACAGTACAAAAAGTGGTGATTTTATTTTCTTATACTAATAGATCTCATGAGATTTTCTGTTGAGTTTTGTGTTGTGAAGTTTTCAAGTTTTGAGTAAGGATTTGATGGACTATGGAATAAGGAGTGGCAAGAGCCTAAACTTGGGGATGCCCAAGGCACCCCAAGGTAATATTCAAGGACAACAAAGAGCCTAAGCTTGGGGATGCCCCGGAAGGCATCCCCTCTTTCGTCTTCGTCTATCGGTAACTTTACTTGAGGCTATATTTTTATTCACCACATGATATGTGTTTTGCTTGGAGCGTCTTGTATGATATGAGTCTTTGATTTTTAGTTTGCCACAATCATCCTTGCTGTACACACCTTTCGAGAGGGACACGCATGAATCGTGATTTATTAGAATACTCTTTGTGCTTCACTTATATATTTTGAGCTCGGCAATTTTGCTCTAGTGCTTCACTTATATCTTTTTAGGGCACGGTGGTGGTTTTATTTTATAGAAATTGTTGAACTCTCTTGCTTCACTTATATCATTTTGAGAGTCTTTAAACAGCATGGTAATTTTTCTTTGGTTATGAATTTAGTCCTAATATGATAGACATCCAAGTGGGATATAATAAAAACTTTCATATAAAGTGCATTGAATACTATGAGAAGTTTGATTCATTATGATATTTTTGAGATATGAGGATGGTAATATTAAAGTCATGCTAGTGAGTAATTGTGGATTGTAGAAATACTTGTGTTGAAGTTTGTGATTCCCGTAGCATGCACGTATGGTGAACCGTTATGTGATGAAGTCGGAGCATGATTTATTTATTGATTGTCTTCCTTATGAGGGCTGTCGGGCACGAGCCATGGTCTTTTCCTACCAATCTATCCCCCTAGGAGCATGCGTCTAGTACTTTCTTTTGATGACTAATAGATTTTTGCAGTAAGTATGTTAGTTATTTATGACTAATGTTGAGTCGATGGATTATACGCACTCTCACTCTTCCACCATTGCTAGCCTCTATTGTGCCGCGCAACTTTCGTCGGTACCATACACCCACCATATACCTTCCTAAAAAAAGCTACCATACCTACCTATTATGGCATTTCCATAGCCATTCCAAGATATATTGCCATGCAACTTTCCACCGTTCCGTTTATTATGACATGCTTCATCATTGTCATATTGCTTTGCATGATCATGTAGTTGACATCATATTTGTGGCAAGGCCACCATTCATAATTTTTTATACATGTCACTCTTGAGTCATTGCACATTCCGGTACACCGCCAGAGGCATTCATATAGAGTCATATTTTGTTCTAAGTATCGAGTTGGAATTCTTGAGTTGTAAGTAAATAAAAGTGTGATGATCATCATTATTAGAGCATTGTCCTATGTGAGGAAAGGATGATGGAGACTATGATTCCCCCACAAGTCGGGATGAGACTCCGGACGAAAAAAAGAGGCCAAAGAAGCCCACACAAAAAAGAGAAAAGAGAGAAGGGGCAATGTTACTATCCTTTTTTCCACACTTGTGCTTCAATGTAGCACCATGATCCTCATGATAGAGAGTCTCCTATGTTATCACTTTCGTATACTAGTGGGAATTTTTCATTATAGAACTTGAATTGTATATTCCAATGATGGGCTTACTCAAATTTCCCTAGGTCTTCGTGAGCAAGCGAGTTGGATGCACACCCACTTAGTTTCTTTTTGAGCTGTCATAAACTTATAGCTCTAGTGCATCTGTTGCATGGAAATCCCTACCCATCACATTGATATCTATTGATGGGCATCTCCATAGACCGTTGATATGCCTAGTTGATGTGAGACTATCTCCTTCTTTTTGTCTTCTCCACAACCACTTTCTATTCCACCTATAGTGCTATGTCCATGGCTCACGCTCATGTATTGCGTGAAAGTTGAAATAGTTTGAGAACAGTAAAAGTATGAAACAATTGCTTGGATTGTCATCAGGGTTGTGCATGATTTGAATATTTTGTGTGATGAAGATGGAGCATAGCCAGACTATATGATTTTGTAGGGGTAGGTTTCTTTGGCCATGTTATTTTGAGAAGACATGATTGCTTTGTTAGTATACTTGAAGTATTATCGTTTTATGTCAATATTAAACTTTTGTTTTGAATCTTATGGATCTGAACATTCATGCCACAATAAATAAAATTACATGGATAAATATGTTAGGTAGCATTCCACATCAAAAATTCTGTTTTTATCATTTACCTACTCGAGGACGAGCATGAATTAAGCTTGGGGATGCTTGATACATCTCCAACGTATCTATAATTTTTGATTGTTCCATGCTATTATATTATCTGTTTTGATGTTTTATATGCATTAATATACTATTTTATATTATTTTTGGGACTAACCTATTAACCTAGAGCCCAGTGCCGGTTTCTGTTTTTTTCCTTGTTTTCAAGCTTCGTAGAAAAAGAATACTAAACGGAGTCCAAACGGAATAAAACTTCACGATGATTTTTCTTGGACCAGAAGACACCCAGGAGACTTGGAGTTCAAGTCGGAAGAGCCACGAGGCGGCGACAAGGGTGGAGGGAGCGCCCTAGGGGGGCACCCCCTACCTTGTGGGGCCCTCATGACCCCCCTGACCTAGTTCTTCCTCCTATATATTCACATATATTCCAAACCACCAGAAGCATCCAAGAAAACACTTTTCCACCGTCGCAACCTTCCGTTCCCGTGAGATCCCATCTTGGGGCCTTTTCCGGCATCCTGCCGGAGAGGGATTCGATCATGGAGGGCATCTACATCAACTCTATTTCCCTTCCGATGAAGCGTGAGTAATTTACCTTAGACCTACGGGTGCATAGCTAGTAGCTAGATGGCTTCTTCTCTCTCTTTGATTCTCATTACCATGTTCTCCTCGATGTTCTTGGAGATCTATCCAATGTAATTGATATGTCTCCAACGTATCTATAATTTTTGATTGTTCCATGCTGTTATATTATCAATCTTGGATGTTTTATAATCATTTTATAGTCATTTTATATCATTTTTTGGTACTAACCTATTGACATAGTGCCAAGTGCCAGTTGCTGTTTTCTGCATGTTTTTTACATCGCAGGAAATCAATATCAGACGTAGTCCAAATGCAAAGGAACTTCACGGAGATTTTTAATGGACCAGAAGACACCTAATGGGCCAAGGCTGCGCCTGGGGGGTGCTCCGAGGAGAGCACAACCCACTGTATGCGCCAGAGGCCCAGCGCGCTCGGTGGGTTGTGCCCACCTCAGGTGCCCCCCGGACCGCCTCTTTGCTCTATAAATACCCCAATATTCCAAAAACCCTAGGGGAGTCGACAAAAATCAATTCTAGCCGCCGCAAAGTCCAGAACCACCAAATCCAATCTAGACACCATCACGGATGGGGTTCACCACCTCCATTGGTGCCTCTCCGATGATGCGTGAGTAGTTCTTTGTAGACCTTCGGGGTCTGTAGTTAGTAGCTAAATGGCTTCCTCTCTCTCACTGAATTCTCAATACAATGGTCTCTTGGAGATCCATATGATGTAACTCTTTTGCGGTGTGTTTGTTTGGAGCTGATGAACTTTGAGTTTATGATTAGTTATATCTTTTTATATCCATGAAAGTATTTGAGTCTCTTTGATCTCTTTTATGCATGGTTGCTTATAGCCTCGTATTTCTTCTCCGATATTTGGGTTTTGTTTGGCCAACTTGATCTATTTATCTTGCAATGGGAAGAGGTGCTTTGTAGTGGGTTCGATCTTACGGTGCTTGATCCCAGTGACAGAAAGGGAACTGACACGTATGCATCGTTGCTACTAAGGATAAAATTATGGGTTCCATCTCTACATAGATAGATCTTGTCTACATCATGTCCTCGTTCTTATTGCATTACTCCGTTTCTCCATGAACTTAATACACTAGATGCATGCTGGATAGCGTCAATGTGTGGAGTAATAGTAGTAGATGCAGGCAGGAGTCGGTCTACTAATCTTGGACGTGATGTCTATGTAATGATCATTGCCTGGATATTGTCATGATTATTTGAAGTTCTATCAATTGCCCAACAGTAATTTGTTCACCCATTGTTTGTATTTTTTGTCGAGAGAAGCCACTAGTGAAACTTACGGCCCCCGGGTCTCTTTCTCATATATTTGCCTTTGCGATCTACTTTCCTTTGCTTTTATTTTCAGATCTATTAAACGAAAAATACAAAAATACCTTGCTGCCTTTTATTCATATTTATTTTATTTGGCGTTCGATCTATCAATCTACTACAATTTATCTCACGTCCGTTTGCCTATCTTGAGGCACCGTTACGCGGAAGGGATTGACAACCCCTTTAACACGTCGGGTTGCGAAGATTTGTTATCTGTGTGCAGGGGTTGTTTACGTTGTGTTGCTTGGTTCTCCTACTGGTTCGATAACCTTGGTTTCATATCTGAGGGAAATACCTACCGCTGTTGTGCTGCATCATCCCTTCCTCTTTGGGGAAATACCGACGTAGCTTCGAGCCGCATCAAAAGGAATTTCTTGCACCGTTGTCGGGGAGGATCTTCAACATATACCAGGTTCCTAATCACAAATCTCATCTCCTTGCATTTATATTATTTTCCATTTGCCTCTTGTTTTTCTCTCCCCTACTTCACAAAAATCTGCCGTTTTATTCGCCCCACTTTTTCCATTCGCCGTTTTCTTACCGGATCTGTTTCTGTGTGCATTCTTGTTTGCGTAGTCATGATGCCTCAAAGAAATATTATCACTACTGCAGGATGCTGCTAATGTGACACTATGATCAGAGACCCTTCTAGAAATTGTGTGTGATGCAATAATCGCAAACGGTGGTGTATGAAAACCGTCAGAAATGCATAAAACATTTGCGATGACGGATGCATCAAACATGGTTCAGGTTTTAGTTGCGTGTGCGATGAAGGGCATACGGTTCAGTTCAATTAAGTGTTTGCGATGAGGAGGAACAAAAGAAACAGGCAGCGAAATGAAGGCGTGCGCGATACACAACATACAATTCACTCGGATGAACTGTTTGTGATTAGGCAACACAAAAGAAACGGGCAGCCAGATGAAGGTGTGTGCGATATACAGCATACGGTTCACTCGTATGAATGGTTTGTGATTAGGCAACACAAAAGAAACGGTCAGCCAGATCAAGGTGTGTGCAATATAAGCATGCGGTTCACTCGGCCCTTGTCGTCAGTGTGTGACCTCTTTGGCAACCTTTCGCTCCCCAAGCGCCTCTTCGTGTACCGTGGCAACCGTCCACCGCCTCTTCGCCTTTCCCTCTCGATTTGGAACTGCTGTCGCACACTCTTCATTCCTTCATTTGCCTTCACCCTTCCTTCTGCCATTGGTCGATCATCTTCTCCATGGAGGGAACAGGCCGGAAACGATCCCGTTATTCTTGCCCCGATCTGAAAGGTGACGTGGTGGAGGAACTCATTGATCGGTGCGACGTCATCACCTCAGCTAGCATGGCAGGTTCGTTCAAGACCATTCTCGACTCAACTAATAACATCATTACAAGGAACCCAAGGGTCCAGGAGCGGTTTGATCTCTCCTATCTTCTTCGCCGTGACCCTGCTGATTGGCGCGGGGACGAGGGAAGCCTCGCCTTATGCAAGTTGATGGCGCTTGTTAATGATATGTATGATGTTAAGATGCCATCGCTTGAGGGCAAGGCTTGGGCAGGCGCAAATGGATTGTTTATATTGGGTACAACTACGAGTGGGAACTTGTGAATGTGTACACTCGTCACTGGGTTCCACTTCCAAAAAACTCAGACGACTGCCCAGAGGTTGAGTACACCGGTATTCTACGTGAGTTCAAATACGGTCATGGTGACTGTCGTCTATGGAAGATAGCAATTTGTCGATTTCCCAACTGCTCTTGGGATTACACGAACTATGTAGTTGTTGCTATCTTCGACAAGCTTGTTGTCGTCCTTACTTCCACGCCTTGATGGATGTTGCTCAAAAATCAATTTATGTACACGGATGAGTACTGTGATGCAATTCAATACGAGGGGCTTGTGTTTGCTGCCACCACTCGTGGCACTGTTTTTGGATGGAATCCTGATGCTTTCGGTACGTTTGTCTTCCACCGTAATTATAATTGTTTATCCACATGCATGCGGGTTAGCTAGTTTCCCTTCACTAATTAACCTTCTTGTGTTTCCAAGGTCCTGTGAACATTCCACCACCTATACTTGAAAATTTTTATAACCAAGGGGAGATGACGATCTTGATGATCATGAGCATGAGGACGAGCAGGACCCATATACTCGATGGCGCTGGCAACTTATTCGGATGGATCACCTCTTCTTGTCTCAGATATCTGAGCACTGCTGATGTTACTAAGGAAGCAGGTGTTGTCTCGCATGGTCGCACTCTCCGGACCTATTCCAACATCTGTTGCAGGGTATTCGGGATGGATACTAGTGTACTAGCGCCAACACCTTCTCCCTGGTTCGGTATTGAAAGTCTTGGAGGAAACTCGCTCTTCCTTGGACAAAACTATCCAATGATGGTGGAAGGCGATCCAGCTGCTGTTGACACAACGTTACTACCATTTATGAGAAGCAACTGTATCTATACCTCGGACATTGCTATGCTTCCCTACCATCCCAATATGGGTCCTGACATAGGCGGCTTCAGCCTGGATGATCAGTCCTGCATTGGTCTCGAGATTGACAGTAGCTGGCCCTTCCCAGAGAATCACTTCTGGTTCAAAGCAAGCGTTTCCAACGCCGACGAGTGGTTGAGCTGAAGTTCATTTCATCGCTTTGTTATTTGTTGTGTGAGAAAAACTTTACTAGAATGTTTTGTTGGAAATGATCTATAATCCAACGTGTATCCTCGTTGTCGTTGTGGGCTGATGACTTATTGTTTGTAATCAATGGTACATTTGCATATGCGTCCATCAACTCACGCCTGCTAGTGGTGTCTATATGAGCAGTACTAGTGATTTTAGTTGCAAAAATTAGATAGTGCTAGTGATTTTTAGCTGCATATTTTGACAAATCGCAGTATTACAAGGTTGAAAAATGGCAATGTTACTAGATAAACAAATGTCAATCTTTCCAGTTTGACAAATGGAAACATACCCAAAATGACAGATATGCAAATCTTACCCAATTGTTTGTACGTGGTTGCACACGGGTCATGCAAAACAACCGTTTGCGTTGAAGGGATGCAAAAATCCTACTCGACACATTTTCCCTTGGCTTCCTGGGGAAGTTGTCGGTTTGCATCCGGGTGTTCTAACTAAAACGTTTGTGATGAGTGTTTTATATTTAAAAACCATTGACGTTTTTTTCAAAAGAAAATCGTTTGATAAGTCTGTACATTAAGAGAGAAAAACACAAGTTCGTTCAAACCATATCTTTCATTCAGTCACACTGCGAATTTATATTCATATGATCGAGAATTCAAGATATAGTATTAAACCCCAAAAACTATTTCGGCGGCGGCGGAGGCGGCGTGCCGCGCCGTCGTTGTTGTTGTCGTCCTCCGGGACCCGTTGTTGAAGTCTTCAAGGCAGCACAAAATGTTCTTCACTTGTAAATCAAACATCATGTCGTCGCGCGATCGACGGGCGGGGCGCGGGAGGACGGCAACTGGCACCGCTGAGAGGTAGCGGTCGACGGCAGCGTCCCATGCCGCTGAGGAGGGTGCGCGCACGGGCACGGGCGTGGCGGGTGCAGCCAAACGCACGGGGGCCGGCGCCACGGTGGGTGTAGGGGCGCGCACGGGCATGGGCACGGGCGCTGGCGCTGGCATGTACACGAGCTCGGCCTGGTCCGCGGAGACCTCGCTGACGCCCGCGGCTTCCAGTTGTACGATAGTGCTCGGCGACCAGCCCGTCAATGCTACGAGGATGGTCGCTGGCGCAGGCGCGGGGATGGGAGCTGGGACGGGAGCGAGGGCAGCAACCGCCGCGGCCAGCTCATTCTGGGCCATGTCCATGAGGCCCCATTCCTCCTTATTTTCTATCTCCTCCGGCTCGGAGTCAACTTCACCAAACTTGAAGACTAGTGGCACATGATCGTTCTGCGCCATGGCATTGGTGGATGTCTGCGGGAGGGAGGGGAATGGGAGGAAAACAGTAAGGCCACCCGTATTAAACAGCAGCTCGGGCGCCATTAATGGAGAGGAAGGCGGGCGGCCATGGAAGTCAAAGGCCCCGCTTCCCAGTATAGCTCGCACGCTTCCCGGTGAGCCTGCGCATTGGAGGACAGCTTGCACACCTCTCGGTCAGCCTGCGCACCGGACTGCGCTCGCACGCCTCCCGTTCAGTCAAGGTCAAGTAGCTGTCCGCACGGCACCTCCTACAACCATTAAAACCAAGACACGTGGCATCACGTCAATGGTTAACAGAGCGCACATGGTTTGAATTTTACAAACGTTTGAGATATTAAAGTGGCGGCTATTTTTTCAAAATGCCTTTGTTGGCTGTCATTATTCGAGTGCGCCTTCTCTCAAAATGGACACGAAAAATGCCACAGCATGTTGGGTGCCATTCCATGATAGCATCCCAAGTTTCATGAATTTCAGACAAGTTTTGGATTTACTAGAATTTAAAAACCAGGCATCTCAATGTTTTGCCGGCAATCAACGGTGCCCTGGTGTTCGAAATTAAGTCCCATTTCTTGTATGGGACCTAAGCATGCACCCAAGGACACATATTTGATTTTTCAACCAATTTATATGCACTGGAGCATGTGCATGTAGTTCAAATTTGAATTATGCACATAAATGCATTGAAAACTCAGTTAATGCAAAATGTCCAAATGAGCCCCGAAAAATCCCAAAAATTGACACAACACTCCTGTTGTTCTATCTTGACACGAGAATTTTTTTGAAAGCAATAAGAGGCAATGGATATCGTTTCGTCCCCAAAGGTGGGACGTTCCCTACCGAAACCATCATGCTTGTTGTGAGAAGCATATACCCGAACCTGCCCCGAATGGGACAATTTTTTTACCACGACATGTTGATGCCGCTCCATGATAGCATGCCAAGTTTCATGAATTTCAGACGAGTTTTGGATTTACTAGAATTTAAAAACCAGGCATCTCAATGTTTTGCCGGCAATCAACAGTGCCCTGATGTTTGAATTTCATTCTCATCTCTTGCATGGGACCTAGAAATTTACCCAAGGACATATATTAGATTTGCAACCAACTTTAGGGCATTGGAGCATGTGCTTGTAGTTCAAATTTGAATTATGCACATAAAATGCCTAGAAAACCCACTTAATGCATAAAAATGTCCAAATGAACCCAAGAAAAATCACAAAAATTGACACAACACTCCTGTTGTTCTATGTTGACACAAGAAATTTTTTTGAAAGCAATAAGAGGCAATGGATATCATTTCGTCCCCAAAGGTGGGACGTTCCTTATCGAAACCATCATGCTTGTTGTGAGAAGCTCTGGTTTGTGAGAAGCTTTTAACTGAACCTGCCCCAAATGGGACAAATTTTTTACCACGGCATGTTGATGCCGCTCCATGATAGCATGCCAAGTTTAATGAATTTAAAACGAGTTTTGGATTTACTAGAATTTATAAACCAGGCATCTCAATGTTTTTCTGGCAATCAACAGTGCCCTGGTGTTTGAATTTCATTCCCATCTCTTGCATGGGACCTAGAAATTCATCCAAGGACACACATGTGATTTCTCAACCAACTTTGGTGCATTGGAGCATGTGCTTGTAGTCCAAATTTGAATTATTCACATAAAATGCCTAGAAAACCCAGTTAATGTATAAAAAAGGCCAAACGAACACCGAAAAATTCCAAGATAAAACACAACACTCCTGTTGTTCTATGTTGAGACTAGAATTTTTTTGAAAGCAATAAGAGGCAACGGATATCGTCCCGTCCCCAAAGGTGGTACGTTCCCTATCAAAACCATCATGTTTATTGTGAGAAGCTCTGGTTTGTGAGAAGCTTATACCCAAACCTGTCCCAAATGGGACAAAATTTTCACCACGGCATGTTGATGCCGCTCCACGATAGCATGCTAAGTTTCATGAATTTCAGACGAGTTTTGGATTTACCAGAATTTAAAAACCAGCTAATCTCAACGTTTTCCCGGCAATCAACAGTGCCCCGGTGTTTGAAATTCATTCCCGTCTCTTGCATGGGACCTAAGCATGCACCCAAGGACACACATGTGGTTTTCAACCAATTTATATGCATTGGAGCATGTGCATGTAGTTCAAATTTGAATTATGCACATAAAATGCCTAGAAAACTCAGTTAATGCATAAAAATGTCCAAACAAACCCCAAAAAATCCCAAAAATTGACACAACACTCCTGTTGTTCTATGTTGAAACGAGAAATTTTTTGAAAGCAATAAGAGGCAATGGATATTGTTTCATCCCCAAACGTGGGACGTACGCTCCCTACCGAAACCATCAGGCTTGTTGTGAGAAGCTCTGGTTTGTGAGAAGCATATACCCAAACCTGCCCCAAATGGGACATTTTTTTACCACGGCATGTTTATGCCGCTCGATGATAGCATGCCTAGTTTCATGAATTTCAGACGAGTTTTGGATTTACTAGAATTTAAAAATGAGGCATTTCAATGTTTTGCCGGCAATCAACGGTGCCCTGGTGTTTGAAATTCATTCCCTTATCTTGCATGGGACCTAAGCATGCACCTAAGGACATAGATTTGAGTTTTCAACCAATTTATATGCACTAGAGCATGTGCATGTAGTTCAAATCTGAATTATGCACATAAATGCATTGAAAACTCAGTTAATGCATAAAAAGGTCCAAACGAACCCCGAAAAATCCCAAAAACAACACTCCTGTTGTTCTATGTTGACACTAGAAATTTTTTGAAAGCAATAAGAGGCAACGGATATCGTCCCGTCCCCAAAGGTGGTACGTTCCCTATCGAAACCATCATTCTTGTTGTGAGAACCTCTGGTTTGTGAGAAGCTTATACCCAAACCTGCCCCAAATAGGACAAAATTTTCACCACGACATGTTTATGCCGCTCCATGATAGCATGCCAAGTTTCAAGAATTTCAGACGAGTTTTGGATTTACTAGAATTTAAAAACCAGGTATCTCAACGTTTTGCCGAAACCAACGGTGCCACAGTGTTTGAAATTCATTCCCATCTCTTGCATGGGACCTAGAAATTCACCCAAGGACACACATGTGATTTTTCAACCAACTTTGGTGCATTGGAGCATGTAGTTTAATTTTGAATTGTGCACGTGAAATGGCTAGAAAACCAGTTTAATGTATAAAATGTCCAAACGAACCCTGAATAATTCCAATTCTTTTACGACACACATATAGTTGCATGTTTACTGCAGATAAAAGGTCTAGCAATTCAAGCAGCGTCCATTGCCGCTGTGACCCCATTTTGTAATTCAAATCAAGTAGATCCCACCCAGTTTATTATCACCAACCATGTGAGATGCATCAGAAAATATCTTGGAGCACCGTCGGTGTATAGTACGCCTATGGCTTACACAAGAAGGTGCGTCGGCTACAGTCCACAGCCGGCGTGTCAAGCACACTAGCTCACTCCCCAAAAACTCCCGCCTCTGCATCCCTCGCAATCTCGAAAATATCTACCGCCTGGAAGGTTTTAATGTTTGATAGAACACAATTAGTATGTGCGGACCGTGTGCGATGTCTGTTAATCCCGCTCTACTTCAGTCCCTTGATTCAAATTTTCAGTAACCCCGGCATTTTACTCCTGCCTCTGCATCCCTCGCAATCTCAAAAATATCTGCTTTCTTGATCCAAATTTTGATAGCCGCCATGTTACTCCCGCCTAGTAAAATTTTCAGTTGCCGCAGTATTTCCTCAAACACAACCTTGCCCCCCCCCCCCACACACACACCCCAAAACCTCCGCTCACACAGACACACACAACCCTCGAAACCATTGGTAGGTTGCCGCCATCGCCAGCACCTCCATCCTCAACCTCTGCTTGTGTGCCGGGGAGCTCGAGGAGCCAATGGCCAAAAAGAGGTCTATGGCGGCCTTTTTGCCCGATGCCGGCGAGGTAGCCGCCGAGGTGTCCCCGTCGTCCTCCGCGGGCCCGATCCGCCGTCGCCGGTCCCCCGATCCGCCCGCCGCCGCGCCCCTACGCCGGTTCAAGATCATACCCGTCCTCCCTCGGACCCGGCAGCCGACGAAGTCCTATCTCAGGGTATGGCAGCGACGGTGGGAGACGTGGGTCGCCGAGATTAGAGATCGAGAGACCCACACCCACCAGTGGCTCGGTAGCTTCCACACGGCTGAGCTCGCGGCTATGGAGTACGACCGCTGGCAGGTCCGCTACCACGGCGTGGCGGCTAGGCTCAATTTCCCCTTCGGCACACGTCCGGTCCACCTCGTTCCGCCGGAGCCAGGGGTGGTGAGCTCAGCTATGGCGCGGGACGACCGCGAGGCATGAGCGCCTCGAGGCCGAGGCCGCCGACGAGGCCTACATGCAAGAGCTCCGCTAGCAGCACCCAGAGCTCGTGGAGGCAGATGATATGCCTCCAACGTATCTATAATTTTTTATTGTTCCATGCTATATTATATTCTGTTTTGGATGATTAATGGGCTTTATTATACACTTTTATATTATTTTTGGGACTAACCTATTAACCGGAGGCCCAGCCCAAATTGCTGTTTTTTTGCCTATTTTAGTGTTTTGAAGGAAAAGGATATCAAACGGAGTCCAAACGGAATGAAACCTTCGGGAACGTGATTTTCGGAACAAACATGATCCAGAGGACTTGGACTGGACGTCAAGCAACAAACGAGGAAGTCACGAGGTAGGGGCGCGCCCTCCACCCTCTTGGGCCCCTCGTGGCTCCACCGACCTACTTCTTCCTCCTATATATACCTACGTACCTCCAAACCATCAGAGATGGAGCCAAAACACTGTTTCCACCGCCGCAACCTTCTGTACCCATGAGATCCCATCTTGGGGCCTTTTCCGGCGCTCCGCCGGAGGGGGCATTGATCACAGAGGGCTTCTACATCAACACCATAGCCTCTCCGATGATGTGTGAGTAGTTTACCTCAGACCTTAGGGTCCATAGTTATTAGCTAGATGGCTTCTTCTCTCTCTTTGGATCTCAATACAAAGTTCTCCTCGATTCTCTGGAGATCTATTTGATGTAATTCTTCTTTTGCGGTGTGTTTGTCGAGATCCGATGAATTGTGGGTTTATGATCAAGATTATCTATGAACAATATTTGAATCTCCTTTAAATTCTTTTATGTATGATTGGTTATCTTTGCAAGTCTCTTCGAATTATCAGTTTGGTTTGGCCTACTAGATTGATCTTTCTTGCAATGGGAGAAGTGCTTAGCTTTGGGTTCAATCTTGCGGTGCTCGAACCTAGTGACAGTAGGGGAAATGACACGTATTGTATTGTTTCCATCAAGGATAAAAGATGGGGTTTATATCATATTGCATGAGTTTATCCCTCTACATCATGTCATCTTGCTTAAAGCATTACTCTGTTCTTATGAACTTAATACTCTAGATGCATGCTGGATAGCGGTCGATGTGTGGAGTAATAGTAGTAGATGCAGGCAGGAGTCGGTCTAGTTGTCACAGACGTGATGCCTATATACATGATCATACCTAGATATTCTCATAACTATGCTCAATTCTATCAATTGTTCGACACTAATTCGTTTACCCACCGTAATACTTATGCTATCTTGAGAGAAGCCAATAGTGAAACCTATGGCCCCCGGGTCTATTTTCCATCATATTAATCTCCCGTCAACAAGCTATTTCTGGCGCCGTTTATTTTACTTTCTTTACTTTTAGTCTTTACCATAAAAATACCAAAAATATTATCTTATTATCTCTATCAGATCTCACTTTTGCAAGTGGTCGTGAAGGGATTGACAACCCCTTTATCGCGTTGGTTGCAAGGTTCTTATTTGTTTGTGTAGGTGCGTGGGACTTGAGCATGTCCTCCTACTGGATTGATACCTTGGTTCTCAAAAACTGAGGGAAATACTTATGCTACTTTACTGCATCACCCTTTCTTCTTCAAGGGAAAACCAATGCAGTTCTCAAGAGGTAGCAGCGGAGCGGGCGATCTTTGCCGGCACGGAGGGCGGCGAGGTTATTGCACTCTCCTCCGATGACGAGGTCGAAGGTAGAGAGGGCGGCGGCACGGAGGGCGACAAGGTTATCACACTCTCCTCTGATGACGAGGTCGAAGGCGGCGGGAATGGCGGCACGGAGGGCATCGAGGTGGGCCTCGAGGACGAGGATATCGACGTCGATGAGTGGAGGAGTGCCTTCCCCAATGACCCTGACGACGGTACTGGCCCGGACCCGGCTCGCGGCACACATACATGACGAGGAAGGATTGGCTCAACCTCTACTTCGACCGAAAGTAGTTTAGCTTAGTTTAAATTTATGTTTTATGTTCGGTTATGCAAAACTATCTATGTTTATGTTTGAATGCATGCTACTTTCGGTTGAACCTGCTTTGAACTTGATCAAATTTAAGTTTACAACCTTAAGTTTAGGGGATCAACTAGAAAAGGCCAAAAATTGCTGGAGCATATATATATATATATATATATATATATATATCCACTAAGGGTTTTAGTCCTTTAACTTTTTAAGGATCACATAGAGATGCCCTTATGACTTGTTTATTTCAGTTCTTCATAATGTGATGCTCTATATGTGCAAATATTTGTCGTGCCATTCAATTTCATCAATAACAGTTTCAACAATACCACTATGAATTACGATATTTGGTTGCTGTTAAGGATATTGCAGTTAACATGCCTTTTCGTTTTTCAATTGTTGTTTAGCAACACACATAGTACTGAATGACTAAATATGCAATGCCAGACTACATAGCAATAAGGAAGAGTGTTACCTTAATGTTATGATGATGTCTAGATATACATGTAATAAAATCTTATATAATGGGATGGATGGAGTGTTGTACTACATCATTTTCAATTGTTGTTTAGCTTATAATATTAACTTGGTGCTTTTAGGTACATATATCATTGCCAAAGATCCACACTTCGACCCTTTCTGCGCATGGGGCAATGAGATATTCATGAACCAGCATCAAGTGAGGAAACTGATAAAGATTGTTATTAAAATGGGTCAAAAGATGTCAATCGAACTATTTATTTACACTTTATGCAAGACAACAGTCAACTACATGATGGTAAGTAAGAAACCTGTAGCCTTCTTTTTACTGCCTGTAATGAGTTGTGTTAGATGACAATATCTGAATCTTTTTTCTTTTGCAGTGGATCCTGAAGAAGATTACTCAAGATTACCTCTCAAACTACATGATTGGCGGCCGGCCAGCACAAGGGGTTGGACTAGAGTCACGCCTTCATATACGCATCCGTGAGAGCACAATAGGGCCATTTCGCTTCACCTTGTTCAAGAACTGGAATGTCTCGCCTCTTTCTTTACCATCTGTAATAGTACAAGTACGTAACCCTGGTACATCATTCTTTATTTGGTGCTTATGTAATTCTTAAACATATGTACCTGTGAATTGAATAATGCATTGGTTGTTTGAACCTGATGGATATGAATAAAGCTATAGCCTACTTTCAAGTTTAAATTAGGTACAATTTTAAATAGCAGCAATTAAATTAGGCCGAAATTACGTTGTGCAGGTCATTATGGCACACACGGTTGGTAAAACACAAACGTTTGCGATATACACCATAATCCGAGACTGTTCACAGAGAGGAAACATGTGCGAGCATGCACATTGTCGGTGTACAAGGCAACGCCAAGACCAAAAACACAGGAGAGCAGAGGGGCGAGGTGGACTCCCCCGGCAAGACCCTTGTCGGGGCAGCCTCCGCGGCCCCGGCAAGAGCCTTGCCGGGGCAACTTGCCTGATGCCAGTAGAGCAGGCCACCTTGAGCCCGTGGGTTCCAACACCAGCCAAACAACTACATTGGAACCAGGGCTCGGGAGGCGCCTCTGTGGTGGCATGCAGATCTTCGTCAAGATCATGAACACACAAGATCAGATGAGGACCAGAAGACAGCAACCCTCGGCGGGATCCTAGCCGAGGAGATCCACAAGACCCCTGGCAATCGCCCTGCCGGGACGATTGCGACGCCACGGCAAGATCCTTGCCGAGCCCCCGACAAGACCCTTGCCGAGGGCATCAGCGGGGCCACTGCCAGGCCCGCACCAGCCAAGACTCCACTGCCGTCCCCAAGCAGTTGCTAGCTCAACCAGCTAGGCAGGCACCTGCGTGGCGACGGGCGACCTCTACACCAACTCAGCAAGCACCTGCGTGGTGGCATGCAGACCTTCGTGAAGGCTCCACCACCGCGCCACCTCAGCAGCCTGCCTGCCTACATGGCACCACATGCATCGCTGGCCTGGGCATGTGTCAAAGCGAGGCGGAGTGGCGACGGATGGACGGGCCTCGTTCCCGTCCCCGATAAAGCTAATGGACACCTAAGTAGCGCATTTAATGCGCTTTGTCCCGTAACGCCGGGCGATAAGCTCGCGCACTGTACACCTTTCCACCTCATATGTGCCCTTTGTGGCAACCCTTTTGCCTACAAAAGGAGGCCCGAGGCGACCAGAGAGGGATTCGCTCTTTGGGCAAGTTACACCCCGTAGCTAGCTCAAGAACACAAGAACACTCAATACATCCACCAAAGCAGGACTAGGGTATTACGCATCCTCGCGGCCCGAACCTGGGTAAACGATCCATGTGCTTCCTGTTAGACCTGCTCTTCTCACAACCCCGCGCCCGCCAACCGTAGAAGGGATTCCAGTGATCCCATAGGTGTCATTTCCACTGACACACATAGTTGCCGTTCGCAAAGCGTGTCTGATGTCAGAAACTATCACATACGGTGCGGGAAAACTAAATGTGTGTGATTATCTACTTATCGTACAGGGTGTATAATCATGAACTGTTTGTGATGTGCTAGGCATCGTAAATCTCCCGTGCCTAGAATCTGCCTAGAATCTGCCTGGAAAGCTCCCGTGCCTAGAATCTGCCTGGTTTTAAGCAGAACTACAAAACTCCGACTGCGATGGCAATGGGAGCACAAACGAGTAGCAAGGATGAAGCGTTTGGGATATTTGAGATATCAGAAACGGTTATATAGGGACAAATGTGTGCATCAAGGCTCCCTGTCCTCGATGGTTTCTGGGTCGTGTGGGAAGGACCCCCCTATCACCCACACTCACTTGGCGACGGTTCCAAATGCCGTCGCGGAAAGGGGTTAAAACCGTTTGTTTAGGACCGACGCGCACCAGTGTATGATGTTCCTTACCCAAATATTTTGCTTGAAATTGAGAAAAGTACTAAGGAATATATGACTACACAATTTGAGCACAATAAGTATTTTACTGAAGAACTTAAGGAGCACTCTGTTGTGCTGGATGCTATCACAAAACAACTTGATGATATTAGTAGAGAAGTTTGCAATCTCCAATCTAAGTATGCTTTTGCTGAAATTTTGCTAGGAAAAATATCCGATGCACAAGCTACCTTAGTAAATCAAATGGCCGCTAAACCAATCTCGTTAGAAGATAAAAGTGGTGAAGATCTTAAAATGATTGGTGTTTCTACTATTGATTCCTTGTTTAGTGAAAGTAAGATTGATGAAAAAGGGACTGGAGAAGAGTCAACTTTAGCTAGAAGGCGTCCCGATATTTCGGAGGGTGAAAATCTTGTGGAGAAAATTGATAAACGTGGGTTTGGAGAGGTCAAAACTTTAACTACTGATGTGCCCACTCTTTTGGATTACAAAGACTTTAACTATGGTAGTTGCTTTTTTATTGATTGTATTTCTTTGTTGCAATCCATGATAAATTCACCCCATGCCTATGAACAAAATAAAGCTTTTAGTAAACATATTGTTGATGCTATGATGAAAGCTTTTGAAGAAAAGATGGAATTAGAAGTATCAATTCCTAGGAAATTGCATGACGAATGGGAACCTACTATCAAAGTCAAGATTAAAAATTATGAGTGTTTTGCTTTGTGTGATGTGGGTGCTAGTGTTTCCACGATTCCGAAATCTTTATGTGATGTGCTAGGTCTTACCGATCTTGAAGAATGCTCTTTAAATTAGCACTTGGCTGATTCTACTATTTACAAGCCTATGGGAAGAATTAATGAAGTTCTTATTCTTGATATTGATTGCAATCCGTCTTGTCCAATTATTCTTGGTAGACCGTTTTTACGCACTATCAGTGTCGTGATTGATATGAAAGAAGGCAATATTAAGTTCCAATTTCCTTTGAGGAAGGGTATGGAACACTTTCTTGGAACAAGAGTTAGGCCACCATATGAATCAATCATGAGGGCATCTTATGGATCTCGAACCAAAGATGACAAAACTTAAATCCATGCTTTATGCCTAGCTAAGGGCGTAAAACTATAGCGCTTGGTGGGAGGCAACCCAATGAATAAAACTTATTTTTGATTTTTGCTTTCTGTTCTTGAGTGTTTGCACAATTATGCTTATGTTATGATTATGTTTTTTTGTGTTTTAGTTAGTGTTTGTGCCAAGTAAATCCTTTAGGATCTTCTTGGGTGATAGTTGTTTGATCTTGCTGAAAAACAGAAACTTATGCGCCCACAAAAATAATTTTTAAAAATCACCAGAGCGTGATAAAATACTAATTAATTTTGCAGAAGATTAATATACAAATTACCCAGTTCGTCCTATTTTTTTAGAATTTTTGGAGTTCAAGAAGTATTCGAAATTGTCAGATTGCTACAGACTGTTCTGTTTTGACAAATTCTGTTTTCTTTGTGTTGTGTGATTGTTTTGATGGCTCTATGGTTTTCTTTGATGAGTTTTTGCCATATAAAAGTAGGAATACAGTAGATATAATGCAAAATAAAATATGAATTGGTTTGACACAGTACTTATAGTAGTGGTTTGCTTTCTTGTACTAACGGACCTCACGAAGGTTTGGTTGAGTGTTGTGTGATTGAAGTTTTCAAGTTTTGGGTTATCTTACGATGGATGAAGGAATAAGGAGTAAGAAGAGCCTAATCTTGGGGATGCCCCGGCATCTCAAGCTATTATCCAAAAGTGAGCAAGCAACTAAGCTTGGGGATGCCCCCGAGTGGCAGCCCCTGTTTCTTCTAACGACCATCGGTATTTTACTCGAAGCTATATTTTTATTCGTCACATACTATGAGTTTTGCTTGGAACGTCTTGTATGATATGAGTCTTTGCTTATTTTATTTTGTGTTTTAAGTCTTTATTTCTTGCTGGACACACCTATTTGAGAGAGCCAAAATTATTTCATGACTTGTTAGAATTGCTCTCTATGCTTCACTTAAATCTTTTATGAGCCATGGACTTGCTCTAGTGCTTCACTTATATCTTTTTGAGCACGGTGTGCTTTAGTATTTTTGAAGAAATGCTCTCGTGCTTCACTTAGATATTTTTGAGAGTTAGCAAAATTTTCAAGAAATTCTCTCTTGCTTCACTTAAATTATTTTGTGAGAAAGAAAAGAATTATGCTCATGATCTTCACTCATTTTTGTTTGAGCTTATGAAAAGCAACCCATGAAAATTAGTTCCAAAGTGATAGATATCCAAGAAGGATATAATAAAAACTTTCATGAAGATCATTGGACAAAATAAAGTTGATTCTTAGTAATAGTTTTGCGACATGATGATGTGATATGTGAGTTATGTTGATGAGTAATTATGCTTTAGTAAGAATATTGGTGTTAAGGTTTGTGATTGCCTATGCAAGCACGAAAGTAAATAGTCATGCAAAGAAATTATATCCTACTTGTGGTGCATTATTCGGTGTTAATTATGCTTAATGCTTGCTTATGAGATTATTCATTTCTTGGTTGGTTGCTTCTCAATCTTTTTCTAGCCTTCATTTTGCACTAAGTATGATCTCTACTTGTGCATCCAAAAACCTTTAAACCAGTTTTGCCACATGAGTCCACTATATCTACCTATATGCGGTATTGTTTTGTCGTTCTAAGAAAATTTGTATGTACCATCTCTAATTTTCAAAATAAACTTCTCTTTTGTGTGTTCGTTCTGCTCGCGGAGCGGTGAGGGGTGGCTAATATTTTCCATGCTAGATGTGTTATTCTCATGATGAGTGTTTATTCACTTGTCATTGCACGAGAGTAAGTCCAAGGTATTAGGGATGCCCAATCCCGAAATGAAAAATGAATTCACTTTATGTTATCAAATAATAAATTCCTTGGAAAGTGTTGGTATGGAGGGCAACTGTGGATACGGCTAGCCATGGAAAGTGAAAGTTTGGTTGAAAAAGGAATAAACTTTATTTTATGTTTGGGAACCGCCTATGATATATCTAGCATGGAAAGTGTTGGGAACTCTAAGTTGTTTTCATTGGTGGGAAGGATACACCTCCCAAAATGTTTTTATCTCTAAGTTTTTAGCTTTGAGCTCTGGCACCTCTACAAATCCCTACTTCCCTCTGTGAAGGGCCTTCCTTTTACTTTATGCAATTTTTATTTTGAATTTGAGTTTCCATCTTCTCTTATAAAAGCACCAACTAGGAGGCAATATGATCGTACTTGAGTATTGGGTGTAGCTAATATGCGAGTGTGTTTCATGAATGGATCAATGATTGAGCATGATGGACTAGGGATAACTTATTTTACCATTGATATTTTGAAAGACATGGTTGTTTGTTGATATGCTTGAGTATTTAAATTATTATGTCAAAACTAGACTATTGCTTTGAACAATATATAAGTCCAAATGTCCATGCTATAAAGAAAAGAATATGATATGACATGTTACGCAGCATTCCACATCAAAAATTCTATTTTTATCACTTACCTACTCGAGGATGAGTAGGATTTAAGCTTGGGGATGCTGATACGTCTCCAACGTATCTATAATTTTTTATTATCCATGCTGTTATATTATCAATCTTGGATGTTTTATAATCATTTTATAGTCATTTTATATCATTTTTTGGTACTAACCTCTTGACATAGTGCCAAGTGCCGATTCTTTGTTTTTACGCATGTTTTTACATCGCATGAAATCAATATCAGACGGAGTCCAAATGCAGCAAAACTTCATGGAGATTTTTTATGGACCAGAAGACACCTAATGGGCCAAGGCTGCGTTTGGGGGGTGCTCCGAGGAGAGCACAACCCACCAGGGCGCGCCCTGGTGGGTTGTGCCCACCTCGGGTGCCCCCCAGACCGCCTCTTTGCTCTATAAATACCCCAATATTCCAAAAACCCTAGGGGAGTCAATGAAAATCAATTCTAGTCGCCGCAAAGTCCAGAACCACCAGATCCAATCTAGACACCATCACGGATGGGGTTCACCACCTCCATTGGTGCCTCTCCAATGATGCGTGGGTAGTTCTTTGTAGACCTTCGGGTCCGTAGTTATTAGCTAGATGGCTTCCTCTCTCTCGCTGAATTCTCAATACAATGGTCTCTTGGAGATCCATATGATGTAACTCTTTTTGCGGTGTGTTTGTTGGGATCTGATGAACTTTGAGTTTATGATCAGTTGTATCTTTTTATATCCATGAAAGTATTTGAGTCTCTTTGATCTCTTTTATGCATGATTGCTTATAGCCTCGTATTTCTTCTCCGATATTTGGGTATTGTTTGGCCAACTTGATATATTCATCTTGCAATGGGAAGAGGTGCTTTGTAGTGGGTTCGATCTTATGGTGCTTGATCCCAGTGACAGAAAGGAAACCGACACGTATGTATCGTTGCTACTAAGGATAAAACGATGGGGTCTATCTCTACATAGATAGATCTTGTCTACATCATGTCATCGTTCTTATTTCATTAATCCGTTTCTCCATGAACTTAATACACTAGATGCATGCTGGATAGCGGCCGATGTGTCGAGTAATAGTAGTAGATGCAGGCAGGAGTCGATCTACTAATCTTGGACGTGATGCCTATGTTATGATCATTGCCTGGATATCATCATGATTATTTGAAGTTCTATCAATTGCCCAACAGTAATTTGTTCACCCACCGTTTGCAATTTTTGTCGAGAGAAGACACTAGTGAAACCTACGGCCCCCGGGTCTCTTTCTCATATATTTGCCTTTGCGATCTACTTTTCCTTTGCTTTTATTTTCAGATCTGTTAAACTAAAAATAAAAAATACCTTGGTGCGTTTTATTCTTATTTATTTTATTTTGTGTTCGATCTATCAATCTACTACAATTTATCTCACGTCCATTTGCCTATCTTGAGGCGTCGTTACCCGGAAGGGATTGACAACCCCTTTAACATGTCAGGTTGCAAGGATTTTTTATCTGTGTGCAGGGGATGTTTACGTTGTGTTGCTTGGTTCTCCTACTGGTGATAACCTTGGTTTCATATCTGAGGGAAATACCTACCGCTGTTGTGCTGCATCATCCCTTCCTCTTTGGGGAAATATTGACGTAGCTTCGAGCCGCATCAGTAATCTTCTTTTGTGGTGTGTTTGTCGAGATCCGATGAATTGTGGATATATGTCATCTTATCTATGAATATTATTTGAATCTTCTCTGAATTCTTATATGCATGATTTGTTATCTTTGTAACTCTCTTCGAATTATCGGTTTGGTTTGGCCAACTAGATTGGTTCTTCTTGCAATGGGTGAGGTGCTTAGCTTTGGGTTCAATCTTGTTGAGTCCTCCCCCAATGACATAGTAGGGGTAGTGAGGCACGCATTGTATTGTTGCCATCAAGGATAAAAATATGGGTTTTACATCATATTGCATGAGTTTATTCCTCTACATCATGTCATCTTACTTAAGGCGTTACTCCATTCTTTATGAACTCAATACTCTAGATGCACGTTGGATAGCGGTCGATGTGTGGATTAATAGTAGTAGATGTTGGCAGGAGTCGGTCTACTTGACATGGACGTGATTCCTATATTTCATAATCATTGCCTTGGATATCGTCATAACTTTGTGCTTTTCTATCAATTGCTCGATAGTAAGTTGTTCCCACCGTATTATTTGCCTTCAAGTGAGAAGCCTCTAGTGAAACCTATGGCCCCCGGGTCTATTTACCATCATATTAGTTTCCGATCTACTATTTTGCAATCTTTTACTTTCAGATCTATAAACCAAAAAACCCAAAAATATTTTATCTTTTGTTTATCTATCTCTATTAGATCTCACTTTTGCAAGTGACCGTGAAGGGATTGACAACCCCTTTATCGCGTTGGGTGCAAGTGTTTGATTGCTTGTGCAGGTATTGGTGATTTGCACATTCTTCTCATACTGGATTGATACCTTGGTTCTTAACTGAGGGAAATACTTATCTCTACTTTGATGCATCACCCTTTCCTCTTCAAGGAAAAAAACAACGCAAGCTCAAGAAGTAGCAGAGATCTCCATGGTGGGACCCTGGTCCGTGGTTGCATTAGCGGTGGACTATTGACCAACGGTGGTCAGGATGTCGCCTGATGAGAATGTGAAGTTCACCTACCCATTCTTCCCTCGGGAGGTTGGCAGGGCAATTATTGAGATGGACGCTTATTTGGCCCCAAGGCCAGATGGTCTTTCGTTCACCTTCTTCCAAAAGTTTTAGGACCACATGCAGGTGGTGATTACGCCAATGTTTCAAGAATTCTAAATTGGCACGTTGGACATGCTCGCCTTAACTTCGTGTGGTTACCTTGATCCCCAAACTAGTTGGGGCGAGATGACCGACACTTTAAGCCCATCACGGTGACCGATGTCATCCAGTGGATCTTCGCCAAGTTTGTGTGAAGCGGTTTGAAGGAAATATGCCCTAGAGGCAATACTAAAGTTATTATTTATGTTTCCTTATATCATGATAAATGTGTATTATTCATGCTAGAATTGTATAAACCATAAACTTAGTACATGTGTGAATACATAGACAAAATTGAGTGTCCCTAGTATGCCTCTACTTGACTAGCTCATTGGCCAAAGATGGTTAAGTTTCCTGACCATAGACATGTGTTGTCCTTTGATCAACGGGATCACATCATTAGAGAATGATGTGATGGACAAGACCCATCCGTTAGCTTAGCATAATGATTGTTTAGTTTTATTGCTATTGCTTTCTTCATGACTTATACATATTCCTCTGACTATGAGATTATGCAACTCCCGAATACCGGAGGAACACTTTGTGTGCTATCAAACATCACAACGTGTCTCCGAAGGTGTTTATTGAGTTGGCATAGATCAAGATTAGGATTTGTCACTCCGTGTATCGGAGAGGTATCTCTAGGCCCTCTCGGTAAGCACATCACTATAAGCCTTGCAAGCAATGTGACTAATGAGTTAGTTACGGGATGATGCATTACGGAACGAGTAAAGAGACTTGCCGGTAACGAGATTGAACTAGGTATGTTGATATCGACGATCGAATCTCGGGCAAGTAACATACCGATGACAAAGGGAATGACATATGTTGTTATGCGGTTTAACCGATAAAGATATTCGTAGCATATGTAGGAGCCAATATGAGCATCCAGGTTCCGCTATTGGTTATTGACCGGAGATGTGTGTCTACATAGTTCTCGAACCCGTAGAGTTCGCACGCTTAACGTTCGATGACGATTTGTATTATGAGTTATGTGTTTTGGTGACCAAAGTTTGTTCGGAATCCCAGATGAGGTCACGGACATGATGATGAGTCTCGAAATGGTCGAGAGGTAAAGATTCATATATTGGAAGGTTATATATGGACACCGGAATGGTTCCGAAGAAGATCGGGGATTTTTCGGAGTACCGGGAGGTTACCGGAACCCCCCGGGAAAGTTAATGGGCCTCATGGGCCATAGTGGAGAGGAGGAGGCAGCCACAGGAGGTGGCGGGCGCCCCCCAAGCCCAATCCGAATTGGACAAGGGGTGGGGGCGCGGCCCCCATTTCCTTCTCCCTCTCCCCCTCTTTCCCCTTTCCCCCTCCGTTGGAAGGAAGGAGGGGGGGGGGCGAATCCTACTTGGACTAGGAGTCCAAGTAGGACCCCCCCCTTGGCGCGCCCCTCCTAGGACGCCGGCCTCCTCCTCCCCAAAGAAACAAAAGTTGTTTCTTAGCCGTGTGCGGTGCCCCCCTCCACAGTTTACTCCTCCGGTCATAGCGTCGTAATGCTTAGGCGAAACCCTGCGCGGATCACATCACCAACACCGTTGCCACGCTGTCGTGCTGACGGAACTCTCCCTCGACCCTCTACTGGATCAACAGCTCGAGGGACGTCATCGAGCTGAACGTGTGCTAAACACGGAGGTGTCGTACGTTCGGTACTTGGATCGGTTGGATCGTGAAGACGTTCGACTACATCAACCGTGTTAACTAACGCTTCCGCTTTCGGTCTATGAGGGTACATGGACACTCTCCCCTCTCATTGCTATGCTTCTCCTAGATAGATCTGGCGTGATCGTAGGATTTGTTTTGAATCACTACGTTCCCCAACAGTGGCATCCGAGCCAGGTCTATGCGTAGATGATATGCACGAGTAGAACACAAAGAGTTGTGGGTGATAATAGTCATACTGCTTACCACCAACGTCTTACTTTGATTCCGCGGTATTGTTGGATGAAGCGGCCCGGACCTACATTACACGACCGCGTTCATGAGACTGGTTCTGCCGACGTGCTTTGCACATAGGTGGCTAGCGGGTGTATGTTTCAACAACTTTAGTTGAATCGAGTTTGACTACGGCCGGTCCTTGTTGAAGGTTAAAACAAACACACTTGACGAAAAATTGTTGTGGTTTTGATGAGTAGGTAAGAACGGTTCTTTTTAGAAGCCCGTAGCAGCCACGTAAAACTTGCATCAACAAAGTAGAGGACGTCTAACTTGTTTTTGCGGGGCATGTTGTGATGTGATATGGTTAAGACATGATGAGATACAAATTGTTGTCTGAGATGATCATGTTTTGTATAAGTTATCGGCAACTGGCAGGAGCCTCATGGTTGTTGCTTTATTGTATGAAATGCAATCGCCATGTAATTGCTTTACTTTATCACTAAGCGGTAGCGATAGTCGTGGAAGCAATAGTTGGCGAGATGACAACGACGCTACGATGGAGATCAAGGTGTCAAGCCGGTGACGATGAAGATCATGGTGGTGCTTTGGAGATGGAGATCAAAGGCACAAGATGATAATGGCCATATCATGTCACATATTTTGATTGCATGTGATGTTTATCCTTTATGCATCTTATTTTGCTTAGTACGGCGGTAGCATCATAAGATGATCCCTCACTAAATTTCAAGGTATAAGTGTTCTCCCTGAGTATGCACCATTGCTATAGTTCGTCATGCCGAGACACCACGTGATGATCAGGTGTGATAAGCTCTGCGTTGACATACAATGGGTGCGAGCCAATTTTGCACATGCAGAATACTCAGGTTAAACTTGACAAGCCTAGCATATGCAGATATGGCCTCGGAACACAGAGACCGAAAGGTTGAATGTGAATCATATAGTAGATATGATCAACATATAGATGTTCACCATTGAAAACTACTCCATCTCACGTGATGATTGGACATGGTTTAGTTGGTATGGATCACGTGATCATTTAGATGACTAGAGGGATGTCTATCTAAGTGGGAGTTCTTAAGTAATATGATTAATTGAACTTTAATTTATCATGAACTTAGTACCTGATAATTTTTGCATGTCTATGTTGTTGTAGATCAACGACCGGTGCTACCATTCCCTTGAATTTTAATGTGTTCCTAGAGAATGCTAAGTTGAAAGATGATGGTAGCAACTACACGGACTGGGTCTGTAACTTGAGGATTATCCTCATTGCTTCACAGAAGAATTACGTCCTGGAAGAACCGCTAGGTGCAAGACCCGCTGCAGGAGCAACTCCGGACGTTATGAACGTCTGGCAGAGCAAAGCTGATGACTACTCGATAGTTCAGTGTGCCATGCTTTACGGCTTAGAATCGGGACTTCAAAGACGTTTTGAACGTCATGGAGCATATGAGATGTTCCAGGAGTTGAAGTTAATATTTCAACCAAATGCCCGAATTGAGAGATATGAAGTCTCCAATAAGTTCTATAGCTACAAGATGGAGGAGAATAGTTCTGTTAGTGAAAACATTCTCAGAATGTCTGGGTACCACAACCACTTGAATCAACTAGGATTTAATCTTCCTGATGATAGTGTCATTGACAGAGTTCTTCAATCACTGCCACCAAGCTATAAAAGCTTCGTGATGAACTATAATATGCAAGGGATGGATAAGACAATTCCCGAGCTCTTCGCAATGCTAAAGGCTGCGGAGGTAGAAATCAAGAAGGAGCATCAAGTGTTGATGGTTAACAAGACCACTAGTTTCAACAAAAAAGGCAAAGTGAAGAAGGGAACTTCAAGAAGAACGGCAAGCAAGTTGCTGCTCAAGTGAAGAAGCCCAAGTCTGGACCTAAGCCTGAAAATGAGTGCTTCTACTGCAAAGGGACTGGTCACTGGAAGCGGAACTGCCCCAAGTACTTGGCGGATAAGAAGGATGGCAAAGTGAAAGGTATATTTGATATACATGTTATTGATATGCACCTTACTAATGCTCGTAGTAGCGCATGGGTATTTGATACTGGTTCTGTTGCTCATATTTTCAACTCGAAACAGGGGCTACAGATTAAACGAAGATTGGCTAAGGACGAGGTGACGATGTGCGTGGGAAATGGTTCCAAAGTTGATGTGATCGCCGTCGGCATGCTACCTCTACATCTACCATCGGGATTAGATTTAGACCTGAATAATTGTTATTTGGTGCTAGCGTTGAGCATGAACATTATATCTGGATCTTGTTTAATGCAAGACGATTATTCATTTAAATTAGAGAATAATAGTTGTTCTATTTATATGAGTAATATCTTTTATGGTCATGCACCCTTGATAAGTGGTCTATTTTTGTTGAATATCGATTGTAGTGATACACATATTCATAATATTGAAGCCAAAATATGCAAAGTTAATAATGATAGTGCCACTTATTTGTGGCACTACCATTTAGGTCATATTGGTGTAAAGCGCATGAAGCAACTCCATGCTGATGGACTTTTGGAATCATTTGATTATGAATCACTTGATGCTTGCGAACCATGCCTCATGGTCAAGATGACTAAGACTCCGTACTCCGGAACAATGGAGCGAGCAACTGACTTATTGGAAATAATACATACTGATGTATGCGGTCCACTGAGTGTTGAGGCTCACGGCGGGTATCGTTATTTTCTGAGCTTCACAGATGATCCGAGCAGATATGGGTATATCTACTTAATGAAACATAAGTCTGAAACATTTGAAAAGTTCAAAGAATTTCAGAGTGAAGTAGAAAATCATCATAACAAGAAAATAAAGTTTCTACGATCTGATCATGGAGGTGAATATTTGAGTTATGAGTTTGATCTTCATTTGAAACAATGTGGAATAGTTTCGCAACTCACGCCACCTGGAACACCACGGCATAATGGTGTGTCCGAACATCGTAACCGTACTTTACTAGATATGGTGCGATCTATGATGTCTCTTACTGATTTACCACTATCGTTTTGGGGTTATGATTTAGAGACGGCCGCATTCACATTAAATAGGGCACTTTCTAAATCCGTTGAGACGACACCATATGAACTATGGTTTGGCAAGAAACCTAAGCTGTCGTTTCTTAAAGTTTGGGGCTGCGATGCTTATGTGAAAAAGCTTCAACCTGATAAGCTCGAACCCAAATCGGAGAAATGCGTCTTCATAGGATACCCAAAGGAGACTGTTGGGTACACCTTCTATCACAGATCCGAAGGTAAGATATTCGTTGCTAAGAATGGATCCTTTCTAGAGAAGGAGTTTCTCTCAAAAGAAGCGAGTGGGAGGAAAGTAGAACTTGATGAGGTAATTGTACCTTCTCCCGAATTGGAAAGTAGTTCATCACAGAAGTCAGTTCCAGTGATTCCTACACCAATTAGTGAGGAAGATAATGATGATTATCGTAAAACCTCAGATCAAATTACTACCGAATCTCGTAGGTCAACCAGAGTACAGTCCGCACCAGAGTGGTACGGTAATCCTGTTCTGGAGGTCATGTTACTTGACCATGACAAACCTACGAACTATGAGGAAGCGATGATGAGCCTAGATTTCGCAAAATGGCTTGAGGCCATGAAATCTGAGATGGGATCCATGTATGAGAACAAAGTATGGACTTTGGTTGACTTGCCCAATGATCGGCAAGCCATAGAGAATAAATGGATCTTCAAGAAGAAGACTGATGCTGACGGTAATGTTACTGTCTACCAAGCTCGACTTGTTGCGAAAGGTTTTCGACAAGTTCAAGGAGTTGACTACGATGAGACCTTCTCACCCGTAGTGATGCTTAAGTCTGTTCGAAACATGTTAGCAATTGCCGCATTTTATGATTATGAAATTTGGCAAATGGATGTCAAAACTGCATTCCTTAATGGATACCTTAAAGAAGAGTTGTATATGATGCAACCAGAAGGTTTTATCGATCCTAAAGGTGCTAACAAAGTGTGCAAGCTCCAATGATCCATTTATGTCTTGGTGCAAGCATCTCGAGTTGGAATATACGCTTTGATAGTGTGATCTAAGCATATGGTTTTATCTGCACTTTTGGAGAAGCCTGTATTTACAAGAAAGTGAGTGGGAGCTCTGTAGCATTTCTGATATTATATGTGGATGACATATTGTTGGTCGGAAATGATATAGAATTTCTGGATAGCATAAAAGGGTACTTGAATAAGAATTTTTCAATGAAAGACCTCGGTGAAGCTGCTTATATATTGGGCATCAAGATCTATAGAGATAGATCAAGATGCTTAATTGGACTTTCACAAAGCACATACCTTGATAAAGTTCTCAAGAAGTTCAAAATGGATCACCAAAGAAAGGGCTCTTATGTCTGTGTTACAAGGTGTGAAGTTGAGTCAGACTCAATGCCCGAGCACTGCAGAAGATAGAGAGAAAATGAAAGTCATTCCCTATGACTCAGCCATAGGTTCTATCATGTATGCAATGCTGTGTACCAGACCTGATGTGTGCCTTGCTATAAGTTTAGCAGGGAGGTACCAAAGTAATCCAAGAGTGGACCACTGGACAGCGGTCAAAAACATCCTGAAATACCTGAAAAGGACTAAGGATATGTTTCTCGTTTATGGAGGTGACAAAGATCTTGTCGTAAATGGTTACGTCGATGCAAGCTTTGACACTGATTCGAATGACTCTAAGTCACAAACTGGATACGTACTTATATTGAATGGTGGAGCTGTCAGTTGGTGCAGTACCAAGCAGAGCGTCGTGGCGGGATCTATGTGTTAAGCGGAGTACATAGCTGCTTCGGAAGCAGCAAATGAAGGAGTCTGGATGAAGGAGTTCATATCCGATCTAGGTGTAATACCTAGTGCATCCGGTCCAATGAAAATCTTTTGTGACAATACTGGAGTAATAGCCTTGGCGAAGGAATCCAGATTTCACAAGAGAGCCAAACACATCAAGAGACGCTTCAATTCCATCCGCAATCAAGTCAAGAGGGAGACATAGAGATTTGAAAAATACATACGGATCTAAATATTGCAGACCCGTTGACTAAGCCTCTTCCATGAGCAAAACATGATCAGCACCAAGACTCCATGGGTGTTAGAGTCATTACTATGTAATCTAGATTACTGACTCTAGTGCAAGTGGGAGACTGAAGGAAATATGCCCTAGAGGCAATAATAAAGTTGTTATTTATATTTCCTTATATCATGATAAATGTTTATCATTCATGCTAGAATTGGATTAACCGGAAACTTAGTACATGTGTGAATACATAGACAAAACTGAGTGTCCCTAGTATGCCTCTACTTGACTAGCTCATTGATCAAAGATGGTTAAATTTCCTTACCATAGACATGTGTTGTCATTTGATCAACGAGATCACATCATTAGAGAATGATGTGATGGACAAGACCCATCCGTTAGCTTAGCATAATGATCGTTTAGTTTTATTGCTATTGCTTTCTTCATGACTTATACATATTCCTCTAACTATGAGATTATGCAACTCCCGAATACCGGAGGAACACTTTGTGTGCTATCAAACGTCTCAACGTAACTGGGTGATTATAAAGATGCTTTACAGGTGTCTCCGAAGGTGTTTTTTTAGTTGGCATAGATCGAGATTAGGATTTGTCACTCTGTGTATTAGAGAGGTATCTCTGGGCCCTCTCGATATTGCATATCACTATAAGCCTTGCAAGCAATGTGACTAATGAGTTAGTTACAGGATGATGCATTATGAAACAAGCAAAGAGACTTGCCGGTAACGAGATTGAACTAGGTATGTTGATACCGAGGATCGAATCTCGGGCAAGTAACATACCGATGACAAAGGGAATGACATATGTGGTTATGTGGTTTGACCGACAAAGATCTTCGTAGAATATGCAGGAGACAATATGAGCATCCAGGTTCCGCTATTGGTTATTGCCCGGAGATGTGTCTGGGTCATGTCTACATAGTTCTCGAACCCGTAGGGTCCGCACGCTTAACGTTCGGTGACGATTTGTATTATGAGTTATGTGTTTTGGTGACCTAAGTTTGTTCGGAGTCCCGGATGAGATCATGGACATGACGAGAGGAGTCTCGAAATAGTTGAGAGGTAAAGATTCAAATATTGGAAGGTTATATACGGACACTGGAATGGTTCCGAAGAAGACCGGGGATTTTTTGGAGTACCGGGAGGTTACCGGAACCCCCCCAGGAAAGATAATGGGCCTCATGGGCCATAGTGGAGAGGAGGAGGCAGCCACAGGAGGTGGCGCCCCCCAGCCCAATCCGAATTGGACAAGGGGTGGGGGCGCGGCCCCCTTTCCTTCTCACTCTCCACCTCTTTCCCCTTTCCCCCTCCGTTGGAAGGAAGGAGGGGGGCCGAATCCTACTTGGACTGGGAGTCCAAGTAGGACTCCCCCCTTGGCACGCCCCTCCTATGCCGCCGGCCTCCTCCTCCCCCCTTTATATACGGGGGCGGGGGGCACCCCAAAGAAACAACAGTTGTTTCTTAGCCGTGTGCAGTGCCCCCCTCCACAGTTTACTCCTCCGGTCATAGCGTCGTACTGCTTAGGCGAAGCCCTGCACGAATCACATTACCAACACCGTTGCCACGCTGTCGTGCTGACGAAACTCTCCCTCGACTGGATGAAGAGCTCAAGGGACGTCATCGAGCTGAACGTGTGCTGAACACGGAGGTGTCGTATGTTCGGTACTTGGATCGGTTGGATTGTGAAGACGTTCGACTACATCAACATTAACTAACGCTTCCGCTTTCGGTCTACGAGGGTACGTGGACACACTCTCCCCTCTCATTGCTATGCTTCTCCTACATAGATCTTGCGTGATCATAGGAATCTTTTTGAATTACTATGTTCCCCAACACGGTTCACCCCAGTAGTGGAACGCCTCACGCATCCTTACCAGTTCAACTTCCTTAAAGGGTGAAACATTCACGGGATCCTGGCACTTCATGTGATTGTCCATGAGGTGAAGGTGTAGTGCTAGAAGAACGCGTTCTTTAAACTTGATTTCCAGAAGACTTGCGCTCGTTTGGACTGGTCCTTCCTCGGCCAAGTCTTGGAGCGGAGGGGGTTTGTTGATGGCTGGTGTTGTTGGATCATGCAGATGGTCATGACTGGTAGCACCACCATCAATGTGAATGGGGAGGTGGGCCCCTATTTTACCTCTCCGTGTAGGGTGAGGTAGGGGGTCCTATCCCACCCTCTCCTCTTTAACCTTATGGTTGATGCCCTTGTGACAACCTTGGATAAATCCAAGATGGCCAGCCACATCTCGGGTGCACTTGGGGATATTATCCTTGGAGGTGGGCGATACCTCCATTTTGCATCACTATTTCTTAGTATAAATCGCTCATTATTAATGATATTTTGCACACTATCAAATCAATCTAAAGCATTTTCGCTCTTAATTTACATGTTGTACCGGAGGATGGGAAATTACCAGAAAGTTGCAAAAAGCACTAAAAAAGATCAGTGAAGAAAACAATTTCTCGAAGACCGAAAGAATCCAAGAGAAACACATGAATTATTTTCATGCTGGAAGACAGCCAGGGGCAGTGACCACTTGAGGTGGCCCCTATGGGGCCCTCATGTCCCGACCACGTGGCCAACCCTTGGGTCGTGCCAACTGGTAGCGTGCCCTATATTAAAGAATGCTCTTCGGAACCCATGGTCCTATATTACTCCAAAATCCCCACGTTTATTTTACAGGATTTTTTTCGCCGCCATCCGTGATCCATACACTTAGTGGAGCACTTTCTTGCTGCCAGAGGGTTGTTTCTCTAGGATCCTTCCCCTTTGGGTGAGGGAAATTGATGGCATCCACATCACCAACACTTTTTTCCTCTTGAGGATCATCATCATCTTCTTCATCATCACCATCACAATTTTCATCATCATCCAATTCCAACCCTAGATTTCAATCTATGAATTATACTCTCTGATCAGGTGTTGAAGTCGCTTCCTTGTGTTAATTGATACTATTGTGTCCTGAATTTCTGTTATTGCACAAGGAGTAATTGAGGACCCTAAAGTTTAATGCTATGCTTAAATGTTATCCTAATTTTCTCTATCCGTTACTATTCATACCTGAATAAATTAGACTTAGGGATAGATGTGACAATTTGGACGATCATGGCACATGATAAGAAATAGGTCTAAAAGGGCTTGAAACGAAGTGTTGGGATAGTTTAGAGTCCAAGATTTAGAGGAACAACACCAATTCAGCTTTTCTAAAAGAGGGGCCTCCTACATATTGCTCTAGGTGTAGTTTCTACCTTTCAGGGGAATTTCAAGTTACTCGTATGTCACATGACTAATATTTAAACAAGTAAACAATTAAATTGTCTATTACATATGACATGTAGACCATCGAAGATGTATCTCGAAACAGGCTCTCGCCCCACTTTATAGACAAAACACAAACCAAGGTACACATATAAATGATAGAAGATAGTGAGGCGGCCCTCTTATACAAAGCAGATTAGGAGATAACCAGACAACATAAAACACACACGACTAAGTTGCCCAAAAAGAACACACAAAGGTCTGGAGATAGTACTACACCACACCCTAAGACAACTAAGCTCCACGACAACGCCAACGTGGGAGGAGGGAGAACAACGCAAAGCGTCGCCGCTGTGATAGTCCGACACAAACAAGGGTATTCACCCAAAACACTAACATTGAGACAAGAACCACAAAGACATCTGCAAGAGTAGAGCGGTGCCCACACGAACACCTAACTCGAACTACAACCATAGAAGATGTATCACCTACTACCTCCGTCCCTTAATAATATATGACATTTTTGCAGTTTAATTTGAACTATGAGTGTTAAATCGAACAACACACTAGGGCCCTACTTTCAAAGTTTCAAGGGGGTGAGACAGGGGGATTCAATATCCCCTCTTTTGTTCAATATTGTTGATGAATGCTTGTGAAAAATGGTGTTGCAAGCACAAAAACAAGGTCTGCTTGTTGGCTTGGCACCTGATTTGGTGGAAAATGGTGTGGCCATACTGCAATATGCAGATGATACAGTTTTGTGCATAGAGCATGACCCAGAGAAAGCCCTAAATCTAAAGTTGCTACTTTATATGTTTGAACTTACGTCAAGATTGAAAATTAATTTCCAGAAGAGTGAGATTTTGTGTGTTGGTGGAGATGACAATATTCTGAAAACTTATGCCGATATTTTTAGCTGACAGATTGAACATTTTCCTTTGAAGTATCTAGGGGTCCCTTTAAGTTACTCCTCTCTGCGAGGGGTGGACTGGGAGTTTCTGGAAGCCAGATATATGAAAAGATGAGATTCTGGTTTAGGGAGCAACGCTTCTTCAGGGGAAGACTAACCTTGCTCAGTGTTAATATTTTTAGCATTGCTTATTACTACCTATACATGTTTCTCCTCTCTAAAACCATGATAGAGAGAGTTGACAAACATAGGAGAAGGTTCTTCTGGCAAGTTACTAAGAATAAGAAACATTATTACTTAGTTAAGTGGGCCAGGATCTGTAGGTCTAAAGACAAAAGGGGTTTGGGGGTTAAAGATCTTCATAAACAGAATCTATGCCTGCTTGATAAATGGTGGTGGAAGCTTGAAACTAAAAAGGGACTTTGGCAAGAAATTGTCAAAGCCAAATATTTTCACAGAGATACAATAGCATCTATTAAAGAAAGGATCAATGATTCCCCGTGTTGGAAAGCAATTATGAAAGTTAAGAATCTATATATGACTGGGAGGCGAGTGTCTATTCAATTTGGTAACATTGCCAGGTTATGGATGGATTTGTTGATGGTCAAGCACCTTTTGCTGACCAATTCCCTCGTTTGTTCTCCATTTGCAACTGTCCCAACTATACTGTGGATACTTGCTTGGAGGCTGACCGTTTGTCCTTCTTTAGAAGGAGATTAAACCATGAGCTTAATGAACAATGGCAAAAAATTGTTGCTGCAGCTAAAGAAGTATGTGTCTCCAAGGAAAGTGACATCATCAGGTGGGCTTTGGGCCTAAATCCTACTTTATGACTAGATCTGTGTACTCTTTCCTGGAAAAGAATATCTGAGGATGTGACTACCGATGGATATGGAAAGCTTGCATTCCATTGAAAATAAAAATCATTATGTGGCAACTGTCAGAGGATGCAGTACTAACTAGAGATGTGATGAAACATCGGGGGTGGAAAGGGGAGCCTAGATGCTCGTTCTGCGAGGAAAGTGAAACCTCCCAGCACTTGTTTTTTACTTGCCCAATTGCCAGGGTGACATGGAGAGTTGTTGCGTGCATGTTTGGTATAGAACTATGCCCTGGCAATATGTGGCAAGCTTATTCCTGGTGCTCCTTCTTCCCAGGAGGAGAGATATTCTATACGGTTGGCAATGCAACTTTTTGCTGGGCAATATGGACCTGTTATAACAGAGCTACATTCGAGTTCAGACCACTTAAAACCCCGTTTGAATGCATTTTCTCTACTTGTGCTCTTCTATGTTATCGGGCAGGTCTGATGAAGCAGGAGGATGCGGCTGATCTGATGACTGGGGGAATCATGTTGCAGAACAACGCCTCGAGACTGATGCAAATCTGTGCTGCCACGAATCAGGATGATGGGGCTTGCTAATGGATGGCAAAACTTCTCCTTCTCTGCATCAGATATCAATTTGGCTCGTTTATTCCCCTCCTGCGTGGGGTCGATATCTTTTGATGCTCATGTGTGAGCGATCTTATTAGTGGATTAAGCTAGACAGTGCGGTGGCTTCGATGTAATGACTTAGCATGAATAGTGTCGTCAGGTTTTCGCCCCACAGTGAGTAATCTCGATGGCAAGTGCTCACAGTGGGTTTCCCAGCGATGCTTGAACCCGCTTTCCTCTTTCCCGCATCATTCTCTGGACATTGGTGTAGTTCCGTTATGTCGTAGTAATGGAAAGGGGTAATGTCCGGTTAAAAAAAATTGAACTGTAAAAATGTCATATATTAAGGGACGGAGGGAGTACTTGATAATTTTAAGCGCTAACACTCTAGATAAATATAATATGTTGTGAACGATGTATATAAAAAAAATACTAAGTTCACCTGCTATTTCACATGGTATTATACTATTATCTATACCTTATAAGAGAGGGCTATTACTTCTTGCGGTACGTCAAGAAAATTGCCCCAAAGTTGCAAAATATTACCCA
Source organism: Aegilops bicornis (assembly GCA_021605145.1). Lineage (NCBI taxonomy): Eukaryota > Viridiplantae > Streptophyta > Magnoliopsida > Poales > Poaceae > Aegilops > Aegilops bicornis. The sequence goes on from CM038672.1 coordinate 113,621,159, forward strand.
CCAATGCCACCTACAAGTGATAAAAAATATTTCACATAGGAGAATCCCTTGCCCGGGGGACCTCCTACATTGCGCTCTACGTGCCGGGAGAAGACGTAGTGCGTCCATTTGGGCGGGCCCATGTCCGGGCGGCCTGTATTTAGAATTTCTTTTTTTCCTTTCTCTTTTCTGTTTTCGTTTTCTCTATTTTAAATAATTTGAGACTTCAAAAAAGTTTCAAAACTTTTAAAAATGATAATTTTGAAATAAAATGTTTAATAAATCATAAAATGTTTTTGGATTCAATTTTTTTGCTTATTCTAAAAATGTTCGAAATTTTGCAAACAAATGCTCGGGAAATCAAAAAATGTTCATGATTCTTGAAAAGTTGGTGTATTAAAAAATGTTAATGAAAGAAAAAAAATTTGCCAATTAAAAAATGCTCATGGACGGAAAATATTCTAAAAATTCAAAATTGCTCTTGACTTACAAAATAGTTTATTCATTCATAAACTGTTCGCTGATTCAAAAAATGATCATGCATTTCAAAAACTGTTCATTCAATCAAAAAAAATGTTTGTTAAATAAAAAATTCGTGAATTTCAAAAATGGTTCCACCAATTTCCAAAACAATGTTCAACGATTCAAGAAAATTATTTAAAAAATGTTCATGAATTCAAAAAATGTTGTTTAATTTAGAAAATGTATAAATTTGGAAAAGTGTACATTGAATTTGAAAAATGTTCACGATTTCAAATATGTTCATGAGTTTGAGAAAATGTTCATGATTTCACGAAATTGAGAGTGATAGTGTATCTCGGTGATGCAGCAAAATGTGATCATGATCATTGGAGATTATGATTTTTTTTCCGTTGTAACGCATAGGCCTTTTGCTAGTTCGTACATAAATGCACATGGACATCCATTAGGTATGAGCATGAGCACAATCCAAAAGCCATGTATATATCTTCATGACTCGGCCCGTGCAAAACCCGAGGCATTGCCATCCTTTACTGTCCTCATCATATCATATCAGGTGGTACACGTACAGACAGCTCCCAAACATCTTGTTTTAACCGACGCTAGAAAGAAACAGAGGTGCGGAGGCATATCGTAATCAGAGAAAACGCCAACACATAAGTTGATAAGTAAAGCCAAACGATGGATGTATCAGCAACAACAGTCACCAAGATCCAGCAGATGATCTGCATCAATCACTCAGCATCCAACCTTTACACGTCCACTCGCCGGCGGCACTCGCCGCCACGGCCACACGGCCGTAGAGCGTAGACCGACCGCGCAAAGCCGGAAGCCTTGATGTGGACGCCTCGGGAAACGCGCACTCTCCTGTTGGCTTGATGCATGGTGCACGTGTCAGCTTCTCACCGTGGGCAACTAAAAAAACACTTCTCACAGTGCATGGTGGATCCAGTATAATCGTACAGTACTGCGCCCAGCAAAGAACAGACGGCGTTGCTATACACACGACAAGATTACAGCCGATGGCTGCACGATCCAACATGGAGGGCCAGCAGTGAGCGTGCACATAGGAGGTTATTTCTTTTTCTTTTTTTAGCTGATGCTAGTGCTGTTGGAGAGAAACATCGTCTGCAGATCGTGCGTAAAGTGTCCTCCCTGAAGCAATTTCGAAGAACAGACGTATCACGCATGTATAACAGATATCGATCGTAGGAAAGGAGATGCCGGACGATTGTAGACGAGAGAAACCAGCAGGATTGTCGGCTGAAGCACGTGTACAGCTTATCACTAGATTGGGTTACAAAGCACGTTTGTTTGCCGGTTAGGTACGGAATTTGGTTAGGATTACAGCTTATCACTAGATCGGGTTACAAAGCACGTGTACGTTACCTATTTTTGCAATTTCAAATGGCATCCGTACACTAGACTTGGAAGAGAAGCCATGTAGGAGTACGTACGTACGAACCAAGCAATTCCAATTTATTCTGAAGAGAAGCCAGCTCTACTGAAGAAGTGAAGAGCCTCACGTCTAGACGAATAATAAGTACTTCCTTCGTTCACAAATACTCCAATAAGATGTTTGAGTTTTTCAAGTTACTCACTCTGATTCAGATTACTTGTCGCTATGAAAATTGTACTAAAGCAGTGATAAGTGATACAGATTGAAGGTATAACTTTGTACTAAACCAGCGATAAAATTAGAACATCTTATATTTGTGAGCGGACAGAGTGCATACTAATGTAATAGTCACTAGATTAACTTGTCGTAAGTGTCGCAATAAGTTTACACTAGTAGTTAATATCGGCAAATACTGTTGTTAATTTAGTAATAGTATACACGTATCATTGTCACGGACATCCTCTAGATGAGTCAGTCTCAAAGTCTTGCATCAGTGACAACGAGAAATACTTCTATATAGAGAGAGATGGAAGTGGAACGACCCTTCTCTTATCTTGTTTATTACTGCATGGCCGGTCGCCCTTCATACGTAACGTAGATGCTTATTTCATCAGGAACCCATGCTGGCTTCCTTTGACTTTTCTTTTAGATTGAGTTTCTTTGACTTAGCTAGCCCATCCATTCATGCACGCAAAAATGTGCTGATACCCTCCGTGCTAAACCACAACACCTGTCCGACGCAGAAACCCTAATTAGCACCACTTCATTTCGACTAGAACCCCATGCATGCATGAAAACAAAATCAACCGCACAAACATCAGCTCGCAATCATGCATGCGACCGATCGGCGAGGCCATGATAGCAAAATGACATCTGATACATATGCAACCAGTTACCACTTACCAGCACCAGGTGCCAAGATTCCCATCTCCTGTGAACCATTCTTTTTGTTTCTGCAAATCAGATCCCCGGCCGAACCATGCCGTCAGATCACCTCGCCAAATCAATCACGGAGAGAAAGCAACATCAGTGGCCCGGAGATCGCCATGGGAGCCCGGGTCCTCCCGTACTTCGCTGCGAAGCATGCACATGCGATCTCATCCCCATCTCCTCCCTAGCTTTGCGCAACAACGCGAAAATTCAAAAGGCGAGCGAACGATCGATTGAATGGTGCCTGTCACTTGCCACAGGCCACCAACAGTGGATTCACCACCACTACTCCGATACCAGGACGGAGCTGGAGATATTCTTTGCTCTCACCAAACTACGGGAGGGTCCATGCATGGGGCAATAATTTGTGGAGCTTTGGATCTGCCTAGAGCTGTCTAGAACTGTGTAGGGTCCTGGGAATCTGAGATATGTCACAGGATCAGGCGCAGGCTTATTTTGTCCCGCGAAAACATGCATTTCAATGGAGTTCAACTGGTTCCCATGTCTGATGAGAATATGTTGCCACCGGCCAGTACCATGACGATGGCAATAATAATATCTAGGGTATGGTTCGTGTGTCCGAGTCAAGGAAATGATTCCTGCGTCCACGAGACTATTGCCACTCTCACGTCTCACCATTAGGATGGTATGGCATTATTAAGGTCATGGTCCCTGTGTCCAGCGAGCATGTTGCTACTCGGACCATGTGGATGTTACGATGGTGATAACGGCTAGTTCTTTTTGAGTTTATGGATGGCTGTAAAATAAGCTGCACCCTACGTTGTTTATTTTAGCAACCCAACCTAAAATTTAATTCTAGAAACCAAAAGGCCATGGTTACCTGTCCAGTGAGATTGCTGCAACGTACTCACACCATGGGGATGGTATGACAGTATATTAGACATGATTCTTATGTCTGGTGAGAATATGTTGTGACCAACACAATGACGATGCAATAATAATATCAAGGGTATGGTTCCTGCGTCGAGTGAGACTGTTGCGACTCGCAACGCGAGGATGGTATGACAATATCATGGGCATGATTCCTGTGTCCACGAGACTATTCCGACTCACACCATTAGGATGGTATGATGGTATCAAGGTTTTTTTTTTTGCGAATACGAAAAGGCTTGCGTATCTTTTCATTTATAGGAGTTAGAGGGTTACAAGGGTGGGTATATCGTACAATGGGCGCGCAAGAAGGTGCGAGAACGATGGCCACGGAGCAGAAGAAACATGGGATGCTTAGCCCACGCAAGCTAGTCTATGTTTCCGAGTCAATTGCAAGAAACCACCACATTTGCGGCTAGGTTTGCAGGAAACCACCAACTCGTTAATCCGTTGCAGAAAACACCGGAAAATTTGTTAAGTCGTTGCAAAAAACATTGATCGGATGATTTGGCCCGTTTAATCACTTTCTTGCAGGTGGGGCCAGATTGTAAGGAATTGACTTAGCAAAAAAATAGCACATACACCCCTAGATCTAAAAAAACAAAAGCAATCAGACCCTCCCCATGGAACACAGACGCCCTATCCACTCTGCGCCCGCCCTTGTATGCTGCCATCCGTCCCACGCAGTGGCGCCAGGCCGGATCTTGGCTGCACTCGGGGCTCATTGCGGCCGCCCTCGCGGCCGGAACAGCCGCAATGCCGCCGCCGGTGGCGGCCATTCCGCATTCTCCAATCGGGAGGCGGCCGCCTCCTCGCGGTGACCGCGCCGCCGCCCAAGCCCACCCGCGCCCTCGCGGTGGCCGTCTGCCCGCCATCGAAGCCCACCACGCCCTCTCTCCATGGCGTGGATGCCTTGAGCCGCCGTGCAATCGCTCCTACCCGACCTTCTAATGTGGGCCGAAGGGCCTCGTTCGAGCTCGTCCTCGCTTCGTGGAGGAGGCGGCGGAAACAACTTGCCCAACAGGTGGACTCAGCTCGTCGCTTCCCTCCACCCCCACCCTTGACCACGTCGGAGGAGGGTGTTGCTCCTCACTTCGGCTCGGCGCGTGCTCCACGACGCCGACCCGCCGCCATCGTCGCCGCAGACGGCAGCTAACGCCTCGAACGAGCGACCCAGCTGCCTCCTCGTCATTTGTCGCGGCCGTGACGCGTCTCAAACACCGACGAGGGTGTCATTGCACCGAACAGCGAGGCGATTCTTCGTGGTTGTCAAAGGCGAGGGTCCGATTGCGTTTTGTAAATATCCGGGGTGTGTGTGCTAATTTTTGTTCGATTAAGCTCCTTACAATCCGCCCCACTTGTAAGAAAGTGATCAAATGGGCCAAATCACCCGATCAGTGCTTTCTGCAAAGAGTTTAGTGAAATCGCGGTGTTTTTTGCAACGGATTACCGACTTGGTGGTTTTCCGCAAACCTAGCCGCAAATGTGGTAGTTTTCTGCAATTGACTCCTATGTCTCCGGCAACATCCTATTAATCCTGGATGCCCTAACCCTAGCCCATGCGCACAACGTCCTCCATAGTGTGAGTTTTTTTAATCCCAAACGCTGTACGCATGGGTTAGGGTTGGAGCATTCGGGATTAATAACCTGCACAAGGAGTACTATAGTTGTCTTCGGCACAACCCTAGCCCATGCGCACAATGAAGATAGCCCACACAAGGAGTACTATATTTGTGTTTTTTTAATCCCGTAAAGTTGCCTTTTTTGTCACCTCCGTCCTAAATATATGTATTTGTGCAATTTCCCTCATTTATTTATGGTTCATATTTCTATTGTATCAACCGTCCCGTTGTCTTCAAACACCGTAGCTAGATTCTGTTCAGGTACAATGTCTTAGTTTTGGTTCAATGGCTCGAACACGCAAATGACTATGCATAAGTCACCTTGTGAATAGACAATCCCTGTTTTGAAATAATGTATCAAGGAAGATGACTTATGGTGATACTTCTGCTTGGGACGCATATTATTTGGCAGTCTTCTTGATGTTAAATATTCTCTCTATTCGAAAACATTTGTCTGACGAATGAATGTATCTAGACGTGTTTTAGTTTTAGATACATTCATACTTGTCCCTTCTCAATAACAACAACAAAAATGCAGGGAAAGAGTCCTTTTACGAGGAAAATACAAGTATCTACGAGGTGCTACTTGATAAAAGTTCACAAGGTTGGTAATGGTAATTTGTTTCCGTCTCCATGCAGCACACAATCCGTACGTACACATGTGCTCCCATGTGCCGCTGTGCTACCCCACCATCCTACACAAATATCGCTCAGCCGCTGAACGGCCGGTACTCCTTGAGCTCGCCGATGACGTCGGCTATGGACCCGGCGGCGGCGGCGACGGACACGACGAGGCAGGCGGCGCTGAGCATCTTGAGGCAAACCCACCGCGTGCTCCCCCGCCGCACGCCGCGCTGCACGATGTACATCTCGACGGGGAAGTAGACGGTGAGCGGCCAGAAGGCGACGGCGCCGAGGAGCCCCACGACGTCGCCGAAGAAGGGGAGCAGCATGGAGACGACGGTGGTGAGGCACACGAAGGCCGTGCGCCAGGTGAGCCGGAAGACGCTGATGGCGAAGGGCCCCACGCGGAGCTCCCGGGCGATGAAGGCGCTGTCGGGCCACCTCGCCGCCGCCCACTTCTCGACGAAGGCGAAGAGGGGCTGGCAGAAGACCTGGTAGGCGCCGACGAGGTGCAGCACGATGGCGGCGTTGGCGACGTCCAGCAGCCAGAAGGGCTCGTAGAAGCCGAACCCCGTGAGCAGGTTGTCGGGCGCCGCGTCGCCGAACGCCGCGTACCCCATGCACCCGCACAGCATGTAGAACACCGTCGTCGTCGCCACGCTTATCCCCGTCGCCTTCTTCATCACCTTCGCCTCCGACGGCGGCGGCGCCTTCACCGTGTCCTGTTTAAATTTTGAAAAGGGCAAGCGTCGTCGTCGTCAGTACTCAGTACCACGTCAAAAGAACAGAGGACTCCAAGAAACAGAGCAGAACAGAGATTAAAACGCTTGCCTGGATTTCGATGAGGATGATGGAGTAAGAGTAGGCGAAGGCGATGTTGCCGAAGGCCTGGAGGCTGCGCCACACCTTCTGCATGGAGGTCACGCCCGGGCCGACGCTGAGGCCGGTGAGGCTGCCCTGGATGCCACCGTTGGCGACGGTCTGCGCGATGCCGAGGCCGAGCCCGATGGTGGAGTAGGTGAAGGACATGACGGCGGCGACGATGGAGAGCCACCATATCTGGTCGAAGTCCGGTATCTGCGAGAAGAGGATCTGCACCACCCCGAAGACGATCATGTACGGGTTGCTGGAGCTCTTGCACTCGTCCTTCCCGCTGCGGCCCCTGACGTCGTGGTAGTGGAAGCAGTCCGCCCTCCCGATCGCCCGCATGCTGATGGAGGCGGCGATGGTGTAGCCGATGGCGACGCCGACGAGGTTGGCGTACTGGATGACGCCGCAGAGCTTCACCTTGGTGCCCGGGAGGTAGGAGCGGACGGCGTCCATGTAGGTGTAGTTGCGCTTGCCGGTCTCCGGGTCGCCGGAGCGGTAGCACTCGGCGAGGAGCGTGGAGGTGTAGTAGATGACGAGCGCGAACAGGAGCATGATGGCGGGGCCCGCCGCCCAGCCGAGCTGCGCGATGGCCCACGCCAGCGAGAGGACGCCGGAGCCGATGACGGCGGTGATGATGTGGGCGCTCGCCGTCCACACCGTGCCCGACCGACGCGGCCGTCCGTCGTCGTCAAGCCAGTCGGACTCGGCGCTGTTCCCGGCCTCCACGGACACCTCCATCGGCGCCATCCTGGCCGCGCCCTTCCCGTAGCTCGCCTGCTTCTTCTCCATCAGGGAAACGATGGCAACTGGCGCGTGTCTCGCCGGCGGGATTGATTGATTAGCTAGCTGCTAGCGGGAGCTTGGAGTGGTGGTTCTTGTTGGTGGTGGAGTGAGGGGGATGGGAGGGAGGTATATATAGCGAGGCGATGGGACAAGGGAGAGGCGTGCGGGGATGGGCTGAGACCATGTGTGGTGCAGGATGTAGATGCAGTGAGGTGGTGGGGGTGGGGGTGGGGGATGCTGCCGTCGAGCTTTTTGGTGTGTTTCCCGCGTGGAGGGGCGGGGGAGGAGGGAGGAGTGAGGAGGACGAAGGTGGTGTCTTGTTTCGCTTTCTAACTTCCACTGCCGCTGCCGCCGGTGGCAACTGGCAGCAGCTCCTCCTGGTCTTCGCGTGCTCTTTGCGTTGCGAGCACCGTATAGTAGGAGGATTAATTGGATTTTTGTCAGTGCTGATGTGGAAGGATCAACTTAGTTTAGCTTTTGTTTCGTCCATTATCAAGGAAGTTGGGAGTCCCAATTAAAAGACAAAAAAGGAGGAGCTAGAGAACTGTAGACAAGCCCTCAAGTAGCCAGGGCTCCGCTAGCCGGCCAACATGTCGAAAAACCCTTGCATTTCTTTCGTCCCAAAAACGCACGAAATAAGATTAACCCACCAATTTTAGTGACGGTGGTTCAGAGCTCTGGATGATTGTCAAAGTAATGTCTAATAACCAACTCATCGTCAATTCCGGTTGGGTCCTGCTGTTCGCTTACCGACTCTCTAGGCGTGAAGGGTGAAGAGTGCGTTGACCCAGCCTGAGATGTGGTCGGGGTTGTGCTTTTAGGTATCCGGCGTTGGTTGAGACGCGGTCTTTGATTTCTTGTCGTAGATTCTAATTCACACTTGCAAAGTTGACAGGATCAAAATTTGGCTGATCACGCGTTGGAGGCTGACAAGGTTGTGTTCACATCCCCCAAAGGCAATCATGGAGCACTTAGAGCATTACTAGTAGAACCCTCAAACCCTCAAACCCTTATAGCAGTTTTAAGGGTTGAGAAGTGCCAGATTTTGACACTTTTAAGGGTTGAAAAACAGGGGCAAAGACTAGAACCCTCAAACCCAACCCGTAAACTGCTTTAAGGGTTGGATTTGAGGGTTCTAGTCTTTGCCTCAACCCCAACTTTTAAAACTATCATTTGACATCTCACAATTTATGACAACAAGAACACAATCAACTTCCAAACAAACTACCAAATGATAGTCACTGATGCATGGTTTAATAGTTTACATCACAAAATCATCATCTTCCTCCTCTCATCGGCAACATCACCAAAAGTTGCACCTCGGCGCCATCTCCTAGACCACAAGCGGGCTCCATCAAGCATCTCCATCGGCACCGGTGGAGTCGTACACCGCCATCACCACAACTACTCATCGGAGTGTCACCTCGAAAAGTAGAGGACGCAACACGGAACATCCTCTTCCTCTCCGTGATGTCCTCCTTGTAGTCCTTCCACCATTGCAATTGGTCTTGATCCATGTCCTTCTTGGACATCATCATGTGCTCTTTCTCTTCCACCATGAGTTCTTTCCATACCTTTGCCTCTTTGAGCTTGATCATCCTCTCCTCCAACTCGGCCTTGCACTTTGCTTCTTCACGCTTTGCTTCAACTTGTGCAAGCTTGACCTCTTTCTTCTTCTCGGTGATAAGAAGCTTCATCTCCAATGTCTTCATTGTCAATTCCTCTCTTGCCTTCATCATGTGGTCCATCTTCTCCCTTAGGCTTGACGCCTCTTCTTCCATCTTCACCCTTAGCTTGCCCTTCTTGTTTCCCTCGGGCTTGCCCACGTTCCTCTCCTCCTCATCTTCACTATCGTCCATCCTTAGCATTGCCGACTTCTTGGGTGTGGTCTCTTAATCCCTCAACTTCCACTTGTCAAAGGTTTGAAGAATTGACCAAACATGCTTAAATGGGAATGGCTTGCCCTTGGAAGCGGCCATCTCCTTGTACCTCAAGCCGGCAATTGTCTCCTATCAACCACACATAAATCACATAAGAACCCACCAATAGCATAGTGCACACACATAATCAAAATAGTGAAGAAATATGTACTCACATAGTCACTCTCTCACGGTTCCACTAGGTGGTGCATCCCTCACTTGGTCCATGGCCGCACTCCAACGAGAACAAGCGGGCTTGATCAACTCCCACCGGCCTTGAAGCGACCGGAAAGTGCGATGGATGAACCCACTATTCTTCGGCTTGATCCTACAATAGACGCCCTCGATCCTTTGCCAATAGAGTTTACCAGTTTGATCGGTGCCGGTGGTAACATCCATTCCCACGGCTGCCCAAGCACGAACCAAGAGGACATCTTCTGCCTCGGTGTAGTTTGTCGACCGCGCGTGTGGGCGGGAAGCGGCGGTGAATGCCTCCACCCCTATCTCGGCCACCTCCTCCTCGTCATCCCCTTCATCCTCCTCATCTTCCTCCTTTTCCTCCAAGTCGTCGCGAACCCTAAAGGGGTCTAGAGGCGGAGCTCCGAGGTCCACCTCCGCGTTTTGGAGGAGGTCCATGAACGAGGATGGGGTTGCCATTTCCTCGAACACCTCGTGCGCGGCGGGAGGAGGTTCGGCGACGGTGGCGGGCGGGGCCGCGGCCGCGGCGGCGGGCTTCTTCCGCGGCTTCTTCACGGCCGGGGACGAGCCGGCGACCTTGGAGGAAGCCTCGAGGCCTGACACGGCCGCCTTCGCCTGGCTCTTCTTGGGGCGCGGCGGCCGTGGTGGGGGGGCGGTGCTGGCGGGACGGGCCGGGCGGAGCCGGAGAGGCGGGAGGAGGCGCATGAGGGCCCACCGCCGCTGGCCCCGACGTGGGTCGCCACCACGCCGGCCACGGCAGGGCGGGCAAGGGGCGGGCGGGCCGGGCGGGCGAGGCGGTTGGGTAGGCGCGCGGCGGCCGTGGCGGGCGCGAGGTCAAGGGCGAGGCGGCGTGGCGGGCGCGAGGCAAGGGCGAGGCGGCCGGGCAGCGCGGCATCGGGCCCTCCATTGCCGAAGAAGGAGGCCGGGAGGAGGAGCAGTTGGCTCCCGCGCTAGCGAGGAGCGAGCGAGGAGCGAGCGAGCGAGTGCGGGTCGGGGGGGGGGGGCGATTTTCCTCTCGACCCCTACTTCTACGGATTGCAAACTGGTTTGAGGGTTGGACCTCTAATTTTTTTACGGGTTTGAGGGTTTAGAGGTTCTAGTCTACGGCGTTTTTTCCGCGAAAACTGTAAAAAAGCAGTTATTTGTAGGGGTTTGAGGGTTTGAGGGCTCTACTAGTAATGCTCTTACCAAACGAAGAATCTGCACTTCAGTGAGGGGAGATGATCTTCATTTTGAACTATAAATGGTTTTAGTCATTCTTTTGTACCATAAGATATATGTCCAATTTTTTGGTTTTGTGCTCTTTATCTCTCTTGAAACTAAATGCCCCACTCTTACTTCTTTTTGAAAGGGAGGATAACCCCAGCCTCTGCATCGAGTGATGCACACATCCATACATTATCTAGCTATTACACTTTGTTGCCATCGACGATTAATTGTTGAGCTCATCCTTCATTTGTTGTGCCACCCATGCATGCTCTTGTCTCTTCATTCAGTACGATGTTGAGTCAGTCGCTAGACACCAAGCTGACATATTTGTAGGGTACTATGACACCGGACCACTGACTATTCTTCATGCTGTAGCTGGTGGTACTGTCATGACATCTCGCCACACATCCAATCATCTTCTCTCTCTCTCTCTCTCTCTCTCTCTCTCTTCTCTCTCTCTCTCTCTCTCTCTCTCTTTCTCTCTCTCTCTCTCTCTCTCTCCATGGGTCCTCTTGCCAGCCATGGTGAGAGTATCCCAAGCTTATCCTATAGCCTTGCCTTGAACCCAAATGCCTTTAGTGACTTAGCTTGGCCTTCAAGGCGACTTATTTGCCTCAGTTGGCTCCATTGGTATTCAAAAGAAGTTGGAGGACGAAGAGCATTGAGAAATAGGAAGAAAAAACTCGAAATCTTTAAGAGGACTGAATGACCCTAGTAAATGGACTGCACTTTCTAACAAAATTGAGGATTCTGCTTGCTCTATTCTTCGCCTTCATGAAACCAAGAGAGATTCATTTGATAACAATTACATCAATTTTTTTTGCCCTAGACATATGAATAAATATGATTTCCTTCTTTGGTGGGTGCCTCGGGTGGTCTGCTTGTAGTTTGGAATGAATAGCATTTCACTGGGCACACTATATGCAAAAATGATTTCTCCATCTCCATTTCCTTCACCTCCACCATTAATGGGGAACAATGGACCCTGACCAATGTTTATGGTCCATGCCAACATGATGAAAGGATTCTTTTTATTAACTGGTTTCAAAACTTGCAGATGGATGATGAGGTTAACTGGCTGATTTTAGGGGATTTGAACTACATTAGGTACCCTCATAACAGGAACAAAAGATGTGGCAACATACAGGATATGTTTTCTTTCAATAAGGAAATCAGTCAATTGGTTCTGGTTGAAATTCCTTTGAAAGGCAGAAGGTTTACTTAGAGTAACATGTAGGAAGCCCCTCTATTGGAAAAGTTAGACTACTATTTTACTTCACAGAACTAGACTTTGTCCTACCCTGACACGTTTACTATCCCACCTGCAAAAACAACTTCAGACCATCTACCTCTGATGATTAAGATTGGCACCTCTATACCCAGAGCCTCTGTTTTCAGGTTTGAAAATTTCTGGCTTGATACTTTCAAAGATGTAATGAAGAATATTTGGGATTAAGATGTCCAGGAAAATGACAGTGCAAAAACTATTATGGCAAAGTTTAAAAATTACATGCAAATGTAGGTGACATTTTCTAAACATCCTCATATCTTATTTGCATTTTTCTGAGTTCATATCAACTTGTTATGAAGCTTCAAAATAATGGTCAAAGTCATTTGAACATTCATAAAAATTTGATATGAACTCAGAAAAATGCAAAAAAGATGTCTGATGTTCAGAAAATAGCACCTACATTTGCATGTAATTTTTATTCTTGAAAAAAGTATTTTTATACCCTTTTAATTTTTAATAATGTTAATAACATTAATAACCCCGGGTAGTTTAAAATACTTTTGTCCTTGATGCAAATGATATGCACATAAAGGTAATGTTTGTTTGAACATTTACATATCTTATTTGCACTTTTCCAAGTTCATATGAATTTGTTATGAATTTTCAACGTATTGGTCAAACGGTCAAAGGGCAATCGGGTGACCTTGGGGGCAAATCTAAGGGCAAAACTGAGTAGAGTCGAAAAGTAAGGGCAAAACCCGTGGGTAGGTTCCAACTAGGGGCAAAAAGGCAATTGTCCCAAAACAGATTATCACTGACACCAACTACCTGATTCTCTTATATGATACCATTGAAGGATATAGGGAACTACCCATCACATAGCTCAACAACAGACATATTCTCAAGGAACGCTTGCAGAAAGTTCTGACTCAACGTAGGATCTATTGGAAACAGAGAGCCACTATCAGAAACATCAAATTTGGAGAGGCTAATACCAAACATTTCCAGGAAAAAGCAACTATTAAATTCAAAAACAATAAGATTGCTATGCTCAAGGATGAAACAAGAGTTGAACACCATGACCACCACTCAAAGGCTGCCATTCTTTATAGGGCTTTCAAAAACAGGTTGGGCACTAGTACCGATGCTCAAAATGCTTTGCAGCTTCAAGATCTTATTCACTCTCACTTTGACCAACAAGAGTGAAGGTACCTTTTACTAAGAAAGAAATTGATGATGTGGTGCTCGATATGCCATCCGACGAATCTCCAGGTCCTGATGGCTTCAATGCTGCTTTTTTGAAATCTTGTTGGGACATTGTTGCTAAGGATTTCTATAAACTTATTGATGACTTCTATCATGGTATATCTCCAATGCATTAACTAATCCATTACACTTATCCCCAAAAAAGATTTAGCCTGTTCCCCTGGAGATTTCAGACCTACTCCACTGCTCAACTGCACTCTGAAGATCCTCACCAAGGTTCTAGCTAATAGACTCCATAAATCATACCCCAACTCATCCACAAGAATCAATGTGGGTTCCTCAATAAAATATGCATTCAGGATTGCCTTGCATGGTCATATGAATATATTTATCAATGCCAATAGTCCAAGAAGGAGATTATTTTGCTCAAGCTGCACTTTGAGGAAGCTTTTGATATGCTCAACCATAACACTATTTTGGAGATTCTATATGCAATGGGTTTTAGCTCCAAATGGATCAATGGGCTTAAGATGATCTATAGCATTCGTTGCAGCTCTATACTGCTTAATGGGGGTCCCTGGCAAGTAATTCCTATGCAAGAAAGGAATCAGACAGGGAGATCCTCTCTCTCCATTGATTTTTATCCTTGTCGTTGATTTTCTCCAGTCCATGCTCAATGAAGCCATGATTCATGATATGATTACCCCCCATCAATCATACCACCAGTACTAATTTTCCTGTCATACAGTATGCTAATGACACTATTCTGGTGCTCCCTGCATTGATGACCCATAAGTATAGGGTATCAATCGTAGTCCTTTCGATAAGTAAGAGTGTCGAACCCAATGAGGAGCAGAAGGAAATGACAAGCGGTTTTCAGAAGGTAGTGTCTGCGAGCCTTTGAAATTATCGATAATGAATAGTTTTGTGATAAGATAATTCGTAACGGGTAACAAGTAACAAGTATAGCAAAGGTGCAGCAAGGTGGCCCAATCCTTTTTATAGCAAAGGATAAGCCTGGACGAACTCTTATATAAAGCAAAGCGCTCCCGAGGACACATAAGAATTATTGTCAAGTTAGTTTTCATCATGCTCATATGATTCGTGTTTGTTACTTTGATAATTTGATATGTGGGTGGACCGGTGCTTGGGTGCTGTCCTTACTTGGACAAGCCTCCCACTTATGATTAACCCCTCTCGCAAGCATCCGCAACTACAAAAGAAGAATTAAGACAAATTTAACCATAACATGAAACATGTGGATCCAAATCAGCCCCTTACGAAGCAACACATAAACTAGGGTTTAATCTTCTGTCACTCTAGCAACCCATCATCTACTTATTATTACCAATGCTTTTCCCTAGGCCCAAATCATGGTGAAGTGTCATGTAGTTGACGTTCACATAACACCACTAGAGGCAAGACAACATACATCTCATCAAAATATCGTACGAATACCAAATTGACATGATTACTTATAACAAGACTTCTCCCATGTCCTTAGGAACAAACATAACTACTCACAAAGCATGTTCAAATTCAAGATCAGAGGGGTATTGAATATCATTAAGGATCTGAACATATGATCTTCCACCAAATAAACCAACTAGCATCAACTACGAAGAGTAATCAACACTACTAGCAACCCACAGGTACCAATCTGAGGTTTTGGGACAAAGATTGAATACAAGAGATGAACTAGGGTTTGAGAGGAGATGGTGATGGTGAAGATGTTGATGAAGATTGACCCTCCCTCGATGAGAGGATCATTGGCGATGACGAGGATTCGATTTCCCCCTCCCGGAGGGAAGTTTCTCCGGCAGAATAGCTCTGCCGGAGCCCTAGATTGCTTCTGCCCAGGTTCCTCCTCGAGAAGGCGGCGCTTCACCCCGAAAGCTCCCTTATGATTTTTTTTTCTAGGTCAAAACCATCCATATAGCAGAAGATGGGCACTAGACGATGGCCAGGGGGACCATAGGCCCTGCGGGGTAGGGCGCGCCCCCAGGCTTGGCCTCCTAGTGGGTCCCCTTCTGTTGTTTCTTCGCCCAATATTTTTATATATTCCAAAACAATTCTCCGTAAAGTTTTAGGACATTTGGAGTTGTGCAGAATAGGTCTCTCAGATTTGCCCTTTTCTGGTCCAGAGTTCCAGCTACCGGCATTCTCCCTCTTCATGTAAATCTTGTAAAATAAGAGAGAAAAGGCATAAGTATTGTGCCATAATGTGAAATAACAGCCCATAATGCAATAAATATTATCATAAAAGCATGATGCAAAATGGACGTATCATGCATCATGTCAAAAATATGCTTCTTCATTTTGCTGCCTACTCTAGGCTTAATGTCAATTATGCTAAGTCCGCCATGATCTTCATCAACACACTAGATCATAGAATGAATGAATTGTCCTCTCTGCTAGGCTGGCAAATTGGTAGCTTCCCACTACCATACCTTGGTCTTCCCTTGTGCATCAACAAACCTAGAACTGAATACTTTGTTCCCTTGCTCAAAAGAGTTGAAAGCAGATTAATGGGATGCTCCACTCTCCTCTCCTTTGGTGATAAGCTCACCCTAATTAAATATGTTGTTTTTCTAGTTTGCCTGTCTACTTCATGTGCATACTCACAATTCCTATCACAGTGATCAGTCAATTAAATAAATACCTCAGGCATAGTTTTTGGAGAAGATTTGGCAATCTAGACAGAGGGGTTACTCTCATTGCTTGGGACAAGGCTTGCCTACCCAAGTGCAATGGTGGTCTTGGAATCTTAGATATTGCTACCCAGAACCAAGCTCTCCTGATGAAATTCCTCCACAAATTGTTTAATCAAGATGACATTCCTTGGGTAAATATCATATGGGAAACCTACTACCTGAACACTTTACCTAATGAAAGAGCAGCTGGATCCTTCTGGTGGAGAGCTCTCCTCAAAATTTTGCCTATCTTCAAGCAACAAGCCATTTGTAACAGTGGTAGAGGGAACACCATTTCTTTTTGGTCCGGTACTTGGCATGAGCAACCTCTAAAATTGGATTTTCCTGTACTCTTCTCTTTCACAAACAATATGGACATATCCCTGGCAGCTGCCAAGGGGACTGCAGACATAGCCCACTTATTTCAAAGACCCCTCTCCCAGGAAGCTTTCCAACAATTTAAGATGCTCAAAGACCTCCTTTGCATGGGAGCTCACCAGACCAATAAGGATGCATGGAATTATCCTTGGAAATCAACGCAGTACTCCTCCATAAAATTTACAAGTCCCTCATGGGCCCAAGATCTGCTCACTCTCTCTTCAAGCTCATCTAGAAATGCTCTATAGGCTTAGACACAAGATCTTATTTTAGTTGGTGTATGATAGGATCAACATAAGAAACTTGCTTCACAGGAAATCCATGCATGTACTTGCAAAGTTATAAATGCGCATCATGTGCTGAACACACGGAAGAAACACTCATGCATCAATTTTGGGATTGCCCATTTGCTCTCTACTGTTGGGAACATATCCTCCCTCATAAACCAAGAGGTACTTCATGCTATGATGAAATCAGTTTTTCCATCAACCTGTTACCAGGTGAAATTGCAATGTCCATCATTATTGCTGCCTGCTTGGGTATCTGGTCTATTCGCAATGATCAAATCTTCAGAAATGTTGTACCTCACCTTCAAGGATGGTTTTATTTGAAGGAAATATGCCCTAGAGGCAATAATAAAGTTGTTATTTATATTTCCTTATATCATGATAAATGTTTATTATTCATGCTAGAATTGTGTTAACCGGAAACTTAGTACATGTGTTAATACATACTCAAACAGAGTGTCCCTAGTATGCCTCTACTTGACTAGCTCGTTAATCAAACATGGTTAAGTTTCCTAACCATAGACATGTGTTGTCATTTGATGAACGGGATCACATCATTACAGAATGATGTGATGGACAAGACCCATCCGTTAGCTTAGCATAATGATCGTTTAGTTTTATTGATATTGCTTTCTTCATGACTTATACATGTTCCTCTAACTATGAGATTATGCAACTCCTGAATACCGGAGGAACACTTTGTGTGCTATCAAACGTCACAACTTAACTGGGTGATTATAAAGATGCTCTACATGTGTCTCTGATGGTGTTTGTTGAGTTGGCATAGATGGAGATTAGGATTGGTCACTCAGAGTATCGGAGAGGTATCTCTGGGCCCTCCCGGTAATGCACATCACTATAAGCCTTGCAAGAAATGTGACTAATGAGTTAGTTATGGGATGATGCATTATGGAACGAGTAAAGAGACTTGCCGGTAACGAGATTGAACTAGGTATGAGGATACCAACGATCGAATCTCGGGCAAGTAACATACCAATGACAAAGGGAATGACGTATGTTGTTATGCGGTTTGACCAATAAAGATCTTCGTAGAATATGTAGTAGCCAATATGAGCATCCAGGTTCCGCTATTGGTTATTGACCGGAGATGTCTCTCGGTCATGTCTATATAGTTCTCAAACCCGTAGGGTCCGCACGCTTAACGTTCGATGACGATTTGTATTACGAGTTATGTGATTTGATGACCGAAGTTTATTCGGAGTCCTGGATGAGATAACGAACATGACGAGGAGTCTCGAAATGGTCGAGAGGTAAAGATTCATATATTGGAAGGTTATATTCGGGCATCGGAATGGTTTCGAGTGATTCGGGCATTTTTCCGGAGTACCGAGGGGTTACCGGAACCCCCGGGGTAGTTAATGGGCCTTAGTGGGCTTTAGTGGAGAGAGGGAAGAAGGGCCACGAGGTGGCGCGCGCCTCCCCCCTGTCCAAGCCGAATTGGACAAGGGGTGGGGGCGCAGCCCCCTCCTTCCTTCTCCTTCTCCCGTTCTTCCTTTCCCTCCGGTGGAAGAAAGGAAAGGGGGGGGGGGGAATCCTACTTGGACTAGGAGTCCAAGTAGGACTCCCCCCCTTGGCGCGCCCCTCATGGTCGTCGGCCTCTCCCCCTCCCTCCTTTATATACGTGGGCAGAGGGCACCCCAAAGGCACAACAGACAATCTCTTAGCCGTGTGCGGTGCCCCCCTCCACAGTTCAACACCTCGGTCATATCGCCGTAGTGCTTAGGCGAAGCCCTGCGCCGGTAACTTCATCATCACCGTCGCCACGCCGTCGTGCTGACGAAACTCTCCCTCGTCCTCAACTGGATCAAGAGCTCGAGGGACGTCATTGTGCTGAACGTGTGCTGAACACGGAGGTGCCGTATGTTCGGTACTTGGATCGGTTGGATCGGGAAGACGTTCGCTACATCAACCGCGTTACTAAACGCTTCCGCTTTCGGTCTACGAGGGTACGTGGACACACTCTCCTATCTCGTTGTTATGCTTCTCCTAGATAGATCTTGCGTGATCGTAGGAATTTTTTTGAATTACTACGTTCCCCAACATTATTACCTCAAGGAATGCCTTTCTGCCGCCATGATCAGAGCTAAGCCTAGCACAACTGACAAGATCAAGACTTGGATGACACATGTTGTAATTTTTTTTCAATGTTTCCTAGAACTGGTGTTGGTTGAGAATTGCATTACTCCTAGTACTTATACATCTTTAATTTTAATGAAAATACCGTACAACTATTGTTCTACGGTCATGAGCTTAAAAAAACGTAAATGCGTAAGTTTGTTTGTACCCAATGGCGTTTAATTAAGGTTCACATGGGTCATCTATTATAGGCTTATTTTCCCTTTTGAAATACTTCGGGTTTGTGTATTGAATAAGTGGATTCTACAAACAAGTATATGTACTCTACCTTCACACCAACTCTTAGTCATCCAAGTTAAGCTTCTTTCTATGCGCTATAAAGGTATGTTTTACAGTATCCTCTCATCTGTTGGTTAATGCTATCATGTCAGTCTGGGCTGCACGTAATGAATGAGGAGAGATGATGAAACCACCATATATCTTAGACATTGTCTCTACACAAAATCTATTAAGACACTAAGCTCCTTGGGTTTGGAGCCTCCTAGTGCATCAGGGCTTTTAGGAGTCATTTGGGGGCCGCCCATAAGGATGTGTGTCATTGATTAAGGGTTCTTGTTTGTTTTTCCATTTTTTTATTTTTCTTATCTTCTCTCTTTTTATTTTTCACATTTTATTTCATGAAAATTCATAAAAAATATATAATCCCTAAAAAATTAAATTCATAAATATTTTTAAATTTTATGAATATTCTTGAAATTAATGAACATTTTTTAAGTTTGTAAACATTTATTAAAATTTTAAACTCTATTTCAACTTTGCGAATATTTTTCAAAATCCAGAATATTTTTAAATTTCTGATTTTTATATGAAAATCATAATTTTTAAATTTATGAAATTATTAAATATTTATAATTAAATTAAATCTATGAACATCTTTTGATTCAGTGAACTTTTTCAAAGATAAGATAGCCTGACAATGGTACGCACCTATGCTTGGTGTCCTATCTCTCACTTCCTGAGCCTTTTATAAGCTTGCAATGGAGCAAGCAATTTTTTTAAGTGAACGAGTGGACCAAGGAGCCGAGTTGAGCAAGCATGGACTTTTGTGGGCCGGCCCATGTGAACGTTGCAGCAGGAATTGCATGATTTCAGCGTCTAATACACACAACGACCACCGGCTGATACCGATGTAGAAAAGTGTAAGTAGACCACAATCACGCACCATCAACTAAAAAAACCACAACCATGCACCAAACGTATCCAATCCCTTCTCAAAACGAATATCGTCTCTATCAACGCCTCAACATGATATACAAACGAAAAAACACCACCAGAACATAATTAATATCCAGGCCAACGTGGGTAAAACCAAAATAAAACAATTGACTACAGTAGCATGTTAGAGAAAAAGACGACCCAATGAGTGAAGAACAACGTGCCAAAACGCGTGCTAGCTTCTAGTCGTGGGGGGGGGGGGGGGGGTGCAAGGTAAATTGGCAGAAGGTTTGCTCACCGATGGAGCTTGGGGGCTAGGCATCCCGAATTTGGAGAAGTTCAGTAGGGCTCTCCGGCTGCAGTGGCTCTAGCTAGCCTGGAGCAGCCCCGACCGGCCATGGGCTGGCACGGACCTCCCCTGCGACAACAACGACTGCTGGTTGTTCGAGGATTGCACGAAGGTTCAGGTCAACGACGACAAGTTGGCTAGTTTCTAGAAATCAAACTGGATCGACCAATTGCCGTTGTACAGGCGGTTCCCGGCACTGTTCAACCACGCAAGGCGGAAGAACATAACTGTGGCCAGCGCGCTGCAAGATGATCGCTGGGTTCTCGACCTTGCTCATGGCAACTCCTCCGAGTTGGCTGTGGACTTCCTTGGACTCTGGCGCATGTTAAGCATGGAAGCAACGGAGCTGTTGCCAGGCATCCCCGATGTGATCCGCTGGACGGCAGACAACTCAGGAAAGTACTCCACCGCGTGGGCATACAAGGCGCAGTTTGATACGACAAGCAGACCAGGTTACAACCAACTGTTTTGGAAGACTTGGGCACCGGCAAAGCTGAAGATGTTCGCTTGGTTCCTCCACCAAAATAGATTATGGTGCAACGACACGCTGCTACGGAGGGGCTGGCCGAATAACTGCTTCTATGGACTGTGCTTCACAAGCCTCGAGTCGTCCATGCATCTCGTCTGGGAGTGTGCTCTGTCGTGAGAAATCTGGACTGAGGCTAGCAGCTAGATCGGCTGCTCTGCTCTAAACCCAACGTGTTGGGCTTCCAGCCGAATAACTACAGAGGTGGTGAGGTCGATCGTCCAAGCAACGACAAAGGAGGCGTGATGGGGGATCAAATCGCTTATCATGCTAATAACATGGGAGATATATCATGCATGTGATGAAGCAACCTTCAGAAACAAGCCAATGTCCAGGGAGCAAATCATCAACGCCATCCGAAGAAATTTCGAGCTGTGGAGACTTGTGGAAGCAAAACATCTTGCGAGCCCCTTCGGGGATATTCGGGAAATTGTAACGTAACATAATAGCCGCGATCCCTTAGCGCGCCAGGGTCCCCTTCTCTTTTTACCCCCACTTGATCACAAAATGTTTCCCGCTCTCTTCTATCTGAATCAATGAAAAGCCAGCTACGAGCTGGGTCTTCCAAAAAAAAGAATACATAGGCCATTGAACTTGTACTCATCATCCATTAGATTCATCTAATCTAATCTTGCTAAAAATGGAGGCTACTCTAATAAATACCAGTGTATGTTAGATAGTACACTATAATTCATTAAGATGGTGAGAGTCTAAGTGCCACGACAAAGCTTAAAACAAAGGATCATTAAAAGTGGCTTTAGGTTGATCCAAGTCCGCATGCATGCGTTCCCCAAAAGTCGAAAAACAAAATCTTCATGCCTAGAATCGGGCTCAACAGAACTATTTAGGTTTGGGACCCGTCATGCCAACTTTTGTTGCTAGATTCGTGAACCCGCCTGGAATGGTATTGTAGCTACCTCGATTACTAGCTGAACTGGCACATTTGTTCCCGTTTAGTCATCAAAACTTGGCCGCCAAATTGCAATTGGGTTTGTGCAGATGGTTCAGCATCCATGTGGGGGCAAACCCAAGTAGCACGCGGCCAGCCAGCATGGGGAACTTGGCGTACGTGCCCGGCGGAAAAAGATGGGAAATCTGTGGCACTTTATTTGTCTCATGCTTTCCATGCATGCCAAGTGATGAGAAACAAGCCAGTGATGAAAGAGTGCAAGACATGGCACGTTGGGAAAGGAAAGGGAGGACCTATTCTTCCTTCATATTTGGGTTTTGCGCTCACTGGTCACTGGTCACTACCAGATATATGTCACTGCAAGGTGCAATTATTCCCTGCATTATTTGATGCACTTGGAGCTGCTTGGCCGCAAACATTTTGAGCGAATTCGCCCTTGCATAGTAGTACTAGCTAGTGCTCTCGCAGCTATCTGGTTATGAGTTCGTTCGTCAATGCATCACTAGATAGTCCAAATACTGCAAACTGGACTAGGTAGCTGCATTAGAGCATCTCTAGCATATCCCTAAAAAATCATATTTGAGAAAAAAGAATTGTTCTAAGAATCAAGCAGCAGCTAGCAGATGCCTCAAGAAGTTAATCTCTCGAATATGCCTTTTCCCCCCTATGAAAAAGAACAAAAATTGAATTCTAATTCTGATATAATTTTCTTCATCGAACAGAAACTTCCCCAACGTGTTGTTCCACACAAAACGGAACAAAAAGGTGCCATGAAAATTATTTTTGATGCTCACATATGCTTCAGTGCGGCATACACCATCTCAAAAGACGGTTGTACCATTATTAATGAGTGGCCTACTCTTCTAAAGCAAGCATGACAAATCCGCATCAATTCATTTTTTTAATAAAATTGTGATGCTTGCAAATTAAAATTACCATCATCGTGTTAATATAAATTTTTATAAAAAACGTCAGATTTGCCATACGTAAAAATCTGAGTCAGATTTTTAATGTTTTCATGTGTTAACAGTTTTTTAGGACTCCACTGCAAATCTGAAGTCAGATTTGTTTACCATGGCAAATTAAATGTTTTTTTACGTCAATTTGTGTTTGCCGAAGATGGCGAGTTTAGTTGCCAAGCTTGTCAAATTCGTCGCAGTTATTTTGGTCAGAAAATTGCCGTGCTTGTAAAGAAAATTTATCATCCCCACGTCAACTGAATTTGCTATAAAAATTGATTCTAAAAGAAATTGTCATAAAAAATGGTTGATTTATCCTGCCTAAAAATGTGATGTCAGGTTTTTAGCATTGTTGTCCCTCAAATTTAGTGCATGCACGGCTGTTCTCGATGAAAATAGGGCCAGCCGCGCAGCTTCCTGCTCGCATGCAGCTTTCCCGGCCTGACCCCAATCTGTACGAGATAAGGATAATGTTGGAACGAAAATTGGAATGCATTCGGCTGCACACATATGATCCGCACATGTCTGTTCAACCGGCTAGCTGTGAGTCTCTCACGCCATGTGTCAACGGGGAAACGCTGACACTTGGACCAATGTACAGAGCCAAGAGGTGAGATCCCTACTCCGAGGCGTACGTTCAGTTCACATCATCATCACTCTTTGCGCGGCCGTGTGGCTGTGGCGTCGAGTGGCAGATGCTACCGCCTACCGATGATGTGTAAAGGGTGGATGCCGACTGATCCATCCCCATCCTACCTCCAGCGTCCGTCCGGCGTATAGCAACACGGTGGTTGGTAATGCCTCGCTGCCTTTACGTCTGGCGTTTTCCCTGAAGAACATAACTTCGCCTTGGCTCTTTTCTGGTTCCGGTGAACAAAGACGCATGGTCGGCACACGTCTTCGCCGGCGGATTAGACGGCATATGCGTCTCCGGTGCACAGACGGCGCGGCGACAGGGACGAGCACCGGCGGGCGGTCGAATCAGTACTGTGCGTATTCTGGCGTGAGTGGACGTATAACGTCGCGTGTAAAGTGTGGAGACAGACTCCCTAAAAAGAAGAAGGAAGCTTCCCGGCGACCGCGTGCGCGCGGCGGCGTAGCATCGCATCCCGGCCAACTTTCTACCGCCCCGACGTGACATCCATCGACCCTGGATAAAGCACACATGCAGCGCAGGTGCCTCGGTCTTGAGGCGACGCGGCCGCCCGCGCGCGCACGTCTACGCATGCGTGCATGTGTGCGAATCAAATGATGAGAAGGTGAATCAAATGATGAGAGCTACCAACAAGATTATCAAATGACCAGCTTAACGAATGGCCAATTTGTACAAGACAATTTGTTCTTCTTTATTAGTGATCTCTGAAGATGGTGGTGTGCTGGTAGGTAGGTAGGCGGATATGTTCGCACGATGATAGTGTTGATCTTCTTTTTAGGTCTTCTTTTTTTAAGGAAGATCTTCCTCGTTAAGCCTTCTCTCTCAATGCAATCTAGTATATTACTATCTCCTCTCAGGTTTAAAACATCATGTATTTTGACGTAATTTTTGACAAATCAATATGACTAAAAATCATTAAATTTCTATTTAGAAAACAATCGAAATAGCTACCTTTCAGTCAGCTGAGTTTTAACATTTGCGCCAGCTGATTTCTGGTCCGTTGGATGTTGCTTTGAGATGCGTTTTGTTTATTCTTTTTTTGACTGCGGTCTGTGGTTCAATGGGCCAGCTAGCGTCGACTGACCAGTGGTTTGGGTCAGTCGATCTCGTGCTGCAGCCTGGCTCGGGCGGCGCGGGGCGCCCGTTAGCAGCCCGGCTCGTTATTGGGGGAACGCGGACAGTCGACATCTTTCTCGTCTTATCCTCTCCCCCCTTGAGACTTTTCAGTCACTTCCCCTCCCCTCTCTTCCTCACTAGCTGTTTTCTGCTCTTCCCGTCCCGAGCTAGGGTTCGTGATTTCCCTCTTTGCCTCGAGCCATTCATCAGTTTCCTTTCTCTGTTTCTCTTTGCTAGATCTGCTCACTAGTAGTTTTGTGGTTTTCTCTGGTGTTTCAGGACTTTCCAGTCGGTGGGGTTTGTTGTTTCTTCAGGATTTGGTTTTGGTGCATCTCATCAGGTATTTGTTTTGTCTTCTTGAGCATCTCTGCTTTAGTTTTACTATTGCTTATCATGCTCTCAGGTTGATCCGTGGAGTTAGGGTTCTTGTAGTTTCTTGGTAGATCCAGTCCTTTGTGTTGCATCTGCTTTCTAATTAGATTTGATTTGTTGTTTTACTGCTAGATCTGCTTTCTAATTAGGTTTTCTCTTTGTTTTGTCTCTGTTTCTTTGTAGGTCTCTGGTTGTTCGACGGATAGTCTGTTGGTGCATCTGAAAGTTTGCAGGTATTGATTGCATCTTTATTGTTTTTAGTTGTAATGCATGAAGTATGTTTATGTTTCGTAGGAGTGCAATGATTTTGTTTTAGGGATTGGTTTTAGGTTTAGGATTATTAGGGTTTTGAAGTGTGTAATTTAGTATGTCTTGTATATCTTTTAAAGATGCAATCTTTTTCGTATATTATTTGTGATGCAGAATCTATGTCTAGACCTGAACCCATGTGGATTATATGTTATCTTGTTATTTTTTTAGGTTTTGTGATTATTTTTTGTGATGCCGTTATTGATTTGTTTTCTAGTAGCAGGATGGTTTGACGAATCCATGATGGTCTTATGAAATCCAGATGAATCCATGATGGTCTTATGAAATCCATAGTGTCTTGAGTCCATGCAATAGCAGGATGGTGTCATGAACTTATGTATTAGCATGTTCCTAGTTTGTGTGTATGTTATTTTCTTGTTGAGGAAGTTCTGGAAGTTTCAGTTATACATGTGCACATGCATGTAATTTGTAATTGTTCAGTAGATTTTATGGAGGTTTTTTGAGTAACTAACAATGTATATCTTGTGGATTATCTTTCTTTTTCTGTGTGATGTAATTTGTTTTGATAGAGTAGAGACAGGATGCTCCATGTGTACCATTTGCTGTTGACATATTTACTTTTTTTTGCAGTTATGGTTTGTCCTCTTTGTCATTGTCCGGGTGCCCCCTGTGTTCCATTTGCTGGAGATCATGGAATCCCTGAAGCTTTTGATGTTGTCCTTGATGAGAATTGCTTCAGGAGGATGGTGAGTTGTATTTATGTTTTCTTTTGTAGGAACTTTTTAATTGTCTTTCCTAATAGTATGTGTGCATGCTTGCGTATATGAGTGCTTGCAGTAAGTACTCCATGATATCATCAATGGTAGTATTTTTTTTTTGTGGTGGTGTAATTTGTGTGCAAGTTTAGATTTATGAGTATGCAAATTTTTATTTACTTCTTTTTATGATGAGGTTTATATAGACTTCCTAGTTGCGTAGTGTGTGCGTTCGTACTATCATCAGCGTTGAACCTTTTGATATAATCAACTTAATCCTTTTTATAGCCTAGTTTGATTGTTTTTTTGCTCTTGTAAAATGAATGCAAGGTTTGTATAATGAATATGCAATGAATATATATAGGTTGATTATGTGCTTTGTTGAAGTTGATATATTCAAGGATAAGACTTTTTTCAGTTGATATTGATGAATAGAAACCTTTTTTAAGTAAAGCTCACTGTCTTAATAGCTGTGGATAAAACAATTTTTAGATCAGGATACCTTGTATGTTACTATGGATATTTTTGCTGTTGTGGATTGCGTGCAAGTTTTATAATTATGTGTATGCAATTTATCAAGTGACTTTTACACTAGGGGGATTTTTTTGCAGCAAGTAGTTGAATGACACCATTTCAATGCTAGTATTTTTTTTGTTGCCCTACTGTGTGTGCTAGTTTAGAATTATGAGTATGCAAGATTAATTTCTTTTAGTTCTATATGAGTATGCAAGTTTTGTACAATGAATATGCAATGAATATATATTCAAGGATAAGATTTTTTTAGTTGATATTTAAGTAAAACTCACTGTCTTAATAGCCGTGGATAAAATAAATGTTAGACCAGGACACCTTGTATGTTACTATGGATATGGATTTTTTTCGCTGTTGTGGATTGTGTGCAAGTTTTATATATAGGCGTATGCAATTTATCAAGTGACTTTTAAATTAGGGGGATTTTTCTAGTGCCTTTTTTCCAGTAAGTAGTTGAATGACACCATTTCAATGTTAGTATTTTTTTGGTGCCTTATTGTGTGCGCAAGTTTAGAATTATGAGTATGCACGATTAATTTCTTATCTAGTTCTATATGCGATGAGGTTTCTATAAACTTCATGTTTGCCTAGTGTGTACATTCCTACTATCATGAATGTTGTAACCTTTGGTAGGATAAGATTTCTCAGTTGATATTGATGAATGCACACTTTTTTTAAGTGAAAATCAGTGCCGAAAACGACTGAATCTTTTTGCTATTGTATATTGCATGGGAGTTTTATATTTTTTTGTGTGTATCCAATGTACACAATGATTTTTAGACCAGGGGGATATTCAAGTGCTTTTTGCACTGAGTAGTTGATCACTTAATGTTAGTATATATTTATTATTTGTTGTTCTAATGTGTGTGCAAGTTTAGATTTGTGAGTATGCAACTTCTTTTTTTCTTTTTGTAATTAAATTATGACGAGGTTTTTTTTATAAACTTTCCTGATGCGTAGAGGATGCATTTTTTTACCATGATGAGGGTGCAAATTCTCTAATTGTACCTTTTTTGATTTTTTTGGTTTGTTCTTTTGCGTATTTTAGTATCAGGAAATTTATAGTCTGAATTTAATCCACTGTATTTTAGTATGAGGGTACAAATTCTGTAATTGTAGTAACTTTAATCCACTGTATCTTTATGGGATATTCTGAATTTTCTTGATGTTGTTAAACTAATGCAAGTTTAGATTTATCATTATTCAATTTTTATTTTTGTACTTTTCGTTGTATATTTCTTTGTATTGACTTTGTTGTTTGTTCAATCCAGTACATCCCATGCAATGTAAGGGCTTCCTTAGCTGCTTACATTCAGGAGCACAGGAATGTCGCTCAGATGTCAGGCTAGAAGAGGATTGAGCCCGCTCTGCTTACCTTTGAGAGCAGATCTTATGCTGTTGTCTTTAATCACCGAGGCCGTTACTCTAAGTTCTGTGGTTCAGCTTGGAATGAACTTACCCAGGACTATGCTCTTTCTGGTGGAGACCGTGTCGTATTCACTCTGGACCACTCAGTGTTTGATTTGAAAGTTGAGACTTACCATGGTGGCCATAGGATTCTTCCTACTCCTGATTGTGGTATGTTGTGATTCATAGTCTTCTTTTCTGCACTAATGCTATAGACTTTTACTAGGTTGTGACTTTTCTCTTTTGTGTTTTGCAGCGTTTGAAAATCCGACTGATGCAAAGTACCAGCTTGTTTGCTCTGCTGTCATGCCTCGAGGTCTGTGATTCAACTATCATGATAATCAGGAGTTTGTGACATCTCTCTTCCGTACATCATTTTTTCTGGGATGCATGCCATATGTTCATATGTTGACTCCAACAAATACTGACAAGTTCATAATGGTAATTCTTTGTTTTTTGTTTTGTTTTAATTATTTCTGAATATCGCTCTTAATTTTTGCTCTTTTGTGTTTATTTACTGTTTACATTCCAATAGTTGTTAGAATAATATAAATGGAAGTTTTTATTCTATATTTTTAGGTGTCCAGTAAACAGATTTTTGCAATCATAATCAAGCCTCTTCTATAATTTTTTTCTTTTTCTATGATGAATGCTAGTATTAACATACAACTTATTTGTTAGAAGGCAGTTTTTCATGTATACTTGTTTGAGTCTTTTTCCTTTTTTTAAAAAATGTATGCTATTTTTAACTTATTCTAGGTTAATAAGGTCAGTTTGATTTCTATTCTTTTTAATGAATCCAGTTGATTTTGTTTATTGTGTATCATTCACTATATGCATCTCTGTGTATTAAATGTTTTTTTGTTTGTACTTTTGCTATATTGTTTTCATAGAAAATTTCAAAGGCCGTTGTCTCCAGCTTGAAGGTCTTCATTGATGTGCCAATCAGTGCTAATGTTTGTCTCGAAGCTTTCAAGGGTGAATTGCATGTCATAACACCATCTTCATACTCTCTGTGCAAGCAAGATGGCAGGATGGTGATTGACAGGATGGCCTTCAATTAGTTCCTTGCAGCTGCTGGTTATGCTAAAGACAATGTTGTGCTCATCACTTTCAAGGAATGCCGTGATCGCTCAGTTTCAATCGTTTTCTAGCAGCTGAAGTAAAGGGATCAGCGTAGAGGTCAATGGAAGATTTTGCAGTCTGCAGGATGAAGTTTAGTTCAGTCTAGAGGATGAACTTTAGTTTATATATTTTTATCTATAAACTCATGGACTTGTTCTATGTTAGTATTGTATATTTATGTGGAGGAGTGAACTGAATGTTTTATGCTACTACTGCCCTTTTGAATTATCCTATTAGTGCTATATGGTGAAATGTAATATGGTAGTTCTGGTTGTGTGTTTTACTTCACTCTTTTTAATTAGTATTGAACATTTTTCTTTTCTATTTTCTTTTTAGAGTTTTCCATGCGATGATTATTTTTCATGGGTGCTCAACAATTTTTGATTGATCTTTTTATTATAGATCATATCAATTGTTGATTCACAGACACCCTATATTTGTTTTGATGTTTTTCATATATTTTATACTTTTTTTGTTCCATATAATTTCTTTTTCCAGTGATCATTTTGATGTGTTTGATATTTTTTAATCTATCACAAGACATGTTCATCTTTTTAAACTCTTTCACTTTTTATTTTTTTAGCTTTGATTTGCTGATTCTGATACTTATTCTATTAGTTTTATTTAATATTTTTTGTTGGATATTAAGTTTAACACGGCATGTATATGCTTTATTTCTTAATGTCAAATTGAGAGAGTAACATTTTCTCCAGGGCAAAACTTTGCTCACTGCATATTTTCTCTATGTCTGAGTGTAAGCCGTTCGTTTCAGTGCTTTGAAATTCGTGCTTCATAGTCTGGGTGGTGGTGTTCTGTTTCTCTCCGCGTGACACTGCGTCATTTAGTGGTGACGTCATTCTTTTTTGAAATTCCTCATCGTGTACGTCTTCTTCGTCTCCGCCTCCTCCTTTCTCGACAGCTTCATCCACTCGCGGCGCCGAGGTCGCCGCTGCTCCGCCTGTACTGCCGCGATCTCGCGGTCAATCCTACACCGACAGGGCCGCCAGTCGATCCGCAGCGTTCATGAGGTACCTTCCCCTCCGTTCTCTTCCTTCCGTGTCGTTCAATTTCGTGCTCTCCCCTCCGCGAACCGTAAGTTTTTGAGTTGAGGTATGTCAAATTCCTTGCGGAAACTGACGAGTTCAGCCGTTTTAGATAGTTTAGCTTAGGTTTGATTGTCTCATCCTGTTGTTCTGAGCGGCCCAACTCCCCGTTTTACTACCTGTTGTTCGAGTCCCCTACTTGGCCCGTGTACAACCGTGTTTTTTGTATGATGGGAGTCAATTCAGTGTTGTTTTGTCATGAATTTACAAAATATGTGCATATTATCTGCTAGTTTATTAGATTCCGGCTGTTTTTTTGTTTGATTGTCTAGTTCAGTCCAATTCATGCGTTTTCTGTGCATCACCTAATATATGATCCATGCCTATTTTTGCTCTGCACTGTTACTATCTGCATATTTCACGTATTTACAGGTGTGGAAGTCAATCAGGCAATGTTTTTTTATAGTATCAATTATGCATTTCAATTATGATTTTCAGTACTGATTTGGTCACTGTATCAAACTTTGCTAATGAATGCACTAGTAATTTGGTCATTGTATGAAGCTCTGCTGAATGGAATCAATAGCTAACTTATGATTCCAGTAGAACACTGGTTCATGGTCTCCCTACTGTTTGTGCTAATGATCCCAGTAGTGATTTTAGTTCTGTCATTTTTTGATTTTGTTTTGCAGCATGATACTATATCATTTTTTTATCTGCAATCTAATTAGTGATTTGTTTTTTTGTTCTCAGCCAATGGCAAGTGATACTAATGATTTGGAAGATAGTGAAGCTCTCTACTATGCTGATGAGTTAGATGGAACAATTGTCTCTCAAACGCAATATGAAGATGGACGGACTCAACTACTTGATGTAAAGCTTTTCTGTTTATAATTTATATAGTTTTGCTTAGTTTCAGTGTATTCTTTGTCTTAGTAGTAGGTCTGTACTTTTTGAAATTCAGTGTCCTGAAGTTCTCAAATTCTTCGGTGTCTTTTCAGGTCGGTGGTGGAGATCCGCAGTTCGACGTAGAAAATTTTCTTAATAATCTGCGTAATCTGGTAATTATCTGTTTTGGTGTCTGTTTGTTATTTTGTATTGTTTGTTTCTCTTCAGATTTATAACAACTTTTATGTTTTTCTGAATGATTGCAGTTCTACTCTTCTAATGGGAATGCTCAATCTTCTAAGAATACTTCTGTAAGTGGATTGTACATTTTTATTATATCATGTGTGTATAGTGATATTGAAAGCAATTTGTTACTTATAGGGTTTCCTTTTTGCTATTTTTTCTATCAGCATCTTTTGAATATGCATTAGTGCCCCATTATATAAAACGTATGCATTTTTTACGATGATGAAGGTGCAAGTTATTTTAATGATACCTAGAATCCAATGTATGTCATAGGTTAGTCTGAATTTTATTGCTGTTGTAAAATGAATGCAAGTTTTACTGTGATGTAAATGCATATTTTTTTACATGCTATGATGAATACACACTTTTTTAAAAGTGAAACTCAGTATATGAACGCACTTTTTCTTTTTGCATGTTCATGTGGATGTTATACTGTTTGTAGAATGTGTGCAAGTTTTAGAATTACTAGGTGACCCGGTTGCGCCAATGGCGCAAGAAGCGAATTAGAAAGAATGTTAGTAGTGAATAAGTAGGAGATGTACTCCCTCCGTTCCTAAATATAAATCTTTTTAGAGATTTCAAATGGACTACAACATACATATTTATATAGACATATTTTAGAGTGAAGATTCACTCATTTTGCTCTGTATGTAATCCCTTGTTGGAACTTCTAAAAAGACTTACATTTGGAAATAGAGGGAGTAGATGACAATGCAATGTGAATTGTATTACAGATAGTAGACAAACTTAGATCGGTTTTCAAGTGAAAAAATACAATGTTAGGAAAGAGCGAGTAAGCTAGTGCGGATATGATGACAGATAAAAGTTATCAAACTTTGCTCATTGAATGAAGCTCAAATTATAGATAAACAAAATATATTCTAAGCTTACCTAATTGGCATGAGCATTATTTAACAACTCAAATACATCATCCAATCTAAAGATTTCTCTTCTATTGCCAAGGACCTCTGAACACTGCCAAGAGGGACAATAGTTGTAGATGCAGAACTATGCTTAAGAGCACAACTGAAATCTATAACCGTCGTATTCATGTGCAGACATATCTTCATCACATCATCGTTTTCCAAGTATAGTTAATAAGAAATCCGATTCATATATGTCCTGGTCATCCCATTTATGCTGAATGTATTCAAGGCACTTCTGTAACAATTTTTTTAAATACCCACTGTTTTCTAATATCTAGTAATCTGGGTACAAAATATGGAGGTAAGAAGCCCATGTTCTCTCAGATCGAGTATATCCCTGTCCTGAATGGTGTATCCAAGGTTCCCCATGTCATGTTTAAGTACGAATCACTTGTTTATTGTGACATGGACCACTGATATCTGAAATATATGAAAAGACCCATCAGGGCCCAGGAAAAATATGCCCTCCAAAAAATAAAAGAATCTCCCTGCTATTTAAAAGAAGATCGACACTAATAAGAGGCTAAGGAGAAGCAAAATAAGCAAAGTAAATGTCTGAAAAATAAGAGCACAACATCTCCGACATTACCTAGATACATTCAGAAAATCAAAAGCACCTGAACTAACAACTAAAAAAGTGCCCTGAAATAGAATCCTGCACATGAAGCTATAAGCATAAATAACAACCAAGGCAAAATCAAAAGAAATAAAAATATGTGCATCACAAAATACTATTAGGAGATCAGGTGTACTGTACAAATATGAGGCAACTGCCATACAATCTCTAGATGCGAAAGAGTTGCATTCATAACTATATATACATTAGCAAGATAAATCACTCTACCGATTTGTAAGCGGCAAACCAGCTTAAATGTAGTCATCATCAAGAACTCTTGCTTCGATAATAACAGCCAACCACCATGTGTATCCATCCATGATACATAAAGGGGAGAAGTAAATTACGTTGAATGAGAATTAATTAATTGCCACGCTGCTGCAGCTGCCAAACATGCCACGGTTAAATACATGGATTTTGTCGTGATCCGGTACATGAAAATAGACAAAGTAACACATCAATTAGAAGGAGCCAAAACAAGCAAAGGTGGTCAGTGAGAATACCCGTAGGCACCCCAACAGGTTATAGACACCACGTCACCATGTTGTGCATAAATAGTTAGACACCGTGACATGGTGCCTAACATGAGTCGAGACAGGCCGCTAAATCAGAACATGACGTGCAACATGTAAGAAAGTAAGCATCCAGGGAAGATAGGCTGGCAGGCCAAGCAACTAAATTAGAACGCATACACCCATTTCTTGCACAGAGCAGTGCTTGTAATCCCTTTATTTTTTTCATTAACAAAGTGAGAATGCAGGGTTATTTTTTCATTAACAAATGTGAGAATGCAGGGCGGAGAAGGATGAGGAAGCAACGATAGAAAGCTCTATTACCTCACACGGCCATTCGAACTAATCACCAGGAGACAAAAGAACATATTAGGCTCTAGGAATTAACACAACCTCTATTGCTTTGTTCATACACACTCAATTCTGAAAAAGGAAAACATAAGCTTCAGGAGCAAACAAATAGAATATGAGAACTGTATATATATACAGAGAAAACAAAAATAGGAATGCAAACTGTTATATTACTCCCAGGTGTGAAGAGCCAAAGCTATTTTCAAGCAGTATTATAAACTAGCTCTAGATTTTACTCCATAGTAAACAGAACAATTTTGTAAGGTAGCTCTAGATTTTATACGATTCAAAAAAGCAGCAGATGTACACATGATTGTACAACTGATGCATAGTCACCCTCTTCTTGGAATAGCCCACGGCTTATAAATATAGATGAAAATTTCATCCAAACATGCCAGTGTTTTTAGGCCATTAAATGGAGAGTGATGTATTTTTTGTTTGTCAAGTCCCTATTGACCCACAGGGCAAACAGTGGTGTTTTACCAGGCCAACTATTTTCAAAATTTCACTAAAATGTAACCCAACACCCAAAATTAATAGAGGGCGTTCTCCTCATTAGCATACAGATCGCTAATTATCTTTGCTGCCCCACCTCAACAACCACACCTCGAATCCTGCAACCTGAATGGTCGGAACAATCAACCTGAATTATTGCAAGAAAGATAAAATAGTCTTTATTATTTGTTCTTTGTTCTTTGTGAGTTGAGTGACTCCTTCCAGAGAAAATGGACAAGCTGGCCATAATAAGTGGCACACAAACAAATGTCGAGAGAAGTGAATCAGGAAAACAAAACAAGAAAATTGTATGTGATTGCAAATGAAGCTAAAAGTATGGTACAGAGGCCTTCAGAATCTGAAACAGAGCTGGTACAGCTCAAAGTACAGGAGAGGGAGGGGGGAGAGTTAGGGGGTTCGGCTTGAGAAGAGTCACC
Organism: Aegilops bicornis; assembly: GCA_021605145.1. NCBI lineage: Eukaryota > Viridiplantae > Streptophyta > Magnoliopsida > Poales > Poaceae > Aegilops > Aegilops bicornis. The sequence continues at coordinate 113,655,659 of CM038672.1, forward strand.
GGAGAAGGAGGGGGGCTCCATGGGGCCTCTGCGTGGTGTGGAGAAGGAGCTCCATCTCTATGGTGGCGTCCCGTCCCATGGATATGCGCGCCCCTCCTGTCGTCGTCGCTGTCAGTTCCATGGCAACCTGCAAAAAGGGAAGACAAGATGGCGTGAGGTGACGAGGAGAGGGTGGGCGAAGAAGGAGGGGAGAGACCAGCCTGTGCCGGATACGGTCACCTCTGGCCTCGCCGTTGCCGGTTGTGGCGGATCACGGTGAAGTTTTGGGGAGGCGCCCATTCCTAGAAATGTAGATGAAATAAAGGTCTACATTTAGTATGATATTCTTATTCCTTTTTGGATTTAACAAGGTAAGCCAGAAATTGAAATTTCACTTCAAACCACATTTGTTTACTAATGAGTTTGTCAGAAGTTTATTTGTGCCGCTTTGTCTTCATGAGCTCACCTCGGTCACTTGCCTCATCAGTGACTCCTCGCCATCTCACAACGCCAAAAACATCCATTCATGGCGGAGAGTATATCATCCACCACCGCAAAGGAAAAGGAAAAATGTAAACGAATTAAATGAGCATGTAAAGACAATAAAAGAAAATTGTGCTTAAAAAGAACCAGGTCCATACGCCTTGAGATGGTTGAATGAAGCGAGTATGGCAAGGATCAAAGATAGAACTTCATGTCACGCTATGGTCATGCATCACCGAAACGAAAAAGGGACATTGAAGATTGCTGACCTCAATGCATATTTTTTTGCTGAGGGGGGCAAGACTCTACCAGATTTTGTTTCAGACTTTCAGGTTTAACCATCCACAAAAGTAATTAGTAGTCTTAAGGTTCAGTTGCAAGCTCAAAGCTGGAATCACCACAAGATTGAGTGTATGTATGGAAGCTTGGTAAAGACAAACTGAGTATATGCATAGCAGCTTAGTAAGGCAAAATTACAAACATACATAGATAGATCATGCAATGGATATGCCAAAAAAGATTGGCTTATACAAGAATTAATGGATATATACACGTTGAGTACTTGAGTTGCCTACAAACACATAAAACGGACAATGTATTTGCCTACTACAGCAAAACCTCATCTATGTTTGCCTGCATATTGTGTTGGTTGCCTACAAACCAAAAATTGAACCGCAGGGATTCTGTATAGCTGACACAAATAAAATGCCTAAACTGTTTTTCTCAAGATCCCGTGACTGAAGGTTGTGGGTACCAAATTGTAATATATGAGCATTAGTGCTTCTTAGGTAGCACAGAAATTCGTTGGAACTTCAACAAGAGCAGAACGAAGGCGAGGACACGGGCACATAAATTAGACAAATAAATGAAAGATAAAAATAGCTTTTCTGAATAATGTAGAGGCCCAGCCACTTGTTGTTGATCTTGCAAGATGTGTGGGAATCCCACAAGAATCAAATGCCTCAGGGATCTCCTCCCTGCATGATACAGCGCCAACAAATTTCTGAGATGATGAACACAAGAGGGAAACAAAAAGGCGGCGACCATACTGTGGAGGTGCAGCGGCCGCAGATGGATTTAAGGACCTGGTGGTTGGATGGATGACGAGGACGCCAACGACGGATCACCTCAAGGCTAACCAATGGCTCCGGCGTCAGCCATGGCGGCCCAGACTCCAAGGACAAGGGCGTCCTCCTCCCCAACCACCACTTTTCCTCAGCGGCCCTGCCCCCTGCCCTGATCTCCCACGAATCAAGAGATTAGCTCAGGTTACAATGCAAAGATGAGTAAACGATGAAGAAAAAGCTCACTTGTGCCAAAACTGACCTACAGTTCGTAGATGCGGTAGAGACGCGATGGTTTCCCCGTCGGCCAGCCGCCCACACGTGCCCCCTTCATCTCTTCTCCCTATCGAGCCCGCGACGCGGCATCTTTCCCGTCGGTCCACTTGCTGGCCACGCGTGCGGCTCCCTTTGCCCCGATGTGGGTGGTCGAAGCTCGCCAACGGGCGTACCCGGACCTTCTTGGGCGGCGGCTTCCTCCGGGTTGTCGGACAGAGAGGAGGGAAACGGAGTGGCGGCGGCGGCGGCTCAAGTGCTGCCCACCTGGTGGGATCTGCTGCATCTTCGAGCGCCACGATGCCCACAAGCGCCGCGGCCATGGCCGGGAAGCTCACCTCCGCACCCGGGGCAGACGAGATGCGGGGGGAGGGGCGGAGGAGGAGGGGACGGTAGTGGGAGGAGGAGGAGGGGGCGGCGATGGGCGGAGGAGGAGGGGGCGACGAGGAGGGGGGGTGAGTGGGACGGGAGGCGGCAGCGAGGGTTTCTCAGCGTGGGCGGCTGTGATTTATACCCCTGCATGCAAAAAGACTAAAATTCCCCTGGCGGGGCACAGAATTTACAGGCGGTGGCACAAGTACTGTTCATGGCGAATTGGGGCGACGTGGAGGCCTTTGTCCTGCCTAGCTCTTCTTCAGGCTTTATAAGGTAAATGCGTAAGCAATGTATACAGTGAATTTTTACACTAGGGAATTTTTCTAGTGCTTTTCAGTAAGTAGTTGAGCTATTTTTTGTTGTTGTCAAATGAATGCAAGTTTAGTATCATGAAAATGCAACTATATAAATTCTCAGTTGATATCGATCTATACACACTTTTCCAACAAGAAACTGTCTGTCAATTCTGAGTTGAGCAATTTCTTGCTGTTGTCAAATGAATGCAAGTTTAGTATCATGAAAATGCAACTATACAAATTCTCAGTTGATATCGATGTATACACAATTTTCCTACAAGAAAGTGGCTGTCAAATATGGCTGGATCTTTTTATATATATGCAATATATCAAGTGATTTTTTTGTCCTGCTCTAATGTGTGTGAAAATTTAGATTTGTGAGTATGAAACTTCTTTTCATTTTTTTGTAATTGAATTTCGACGAGGATTTTTTCCATTAAACATTTCCTGATGTGTAGTGTACGGATTTTCTAGCATGATGAGGGTGCAAGTTCTTAATTGTATGTTTTTTGTTTTTTAGCATTTGTAGTTTTGCACATTTTATCATGTCCTAATACATATAATACGGTGTACCTTGTATGGATTCGTTTTGTGTTGCGCTATGTTTTTAGTTTTCCATGAATCACTGTAGCATCTGTGTCTCATCCAACCATTTTTATGTCATCATGTTAACTCTGCAATCATGATATTTTTTATCAATGATTTATCTTTTTGCACTTTCTTCTTAGCAACTTTCTGAATATGCATTATAGTGTTTTCTCAGCACCCCCCACTCCCACCAAAGAAAGCAACCAGCAAATGCAATCATGATTACTTTACTGACCTAAAGAAAATGCCCCCGGAAGAGATGAGTTCGTTAGAGAGTATGGCTTTGACTTTCTGCTAGATTTTGAATGTAGCTATGTCCCAAGAGGTTTTGCACAGTGGGTGGCTGGGAGAGTGTATCCTCCTACTGGAGATATCGTTCTTGATGACAAGGTCATCTCAATGAGCCCAGAGTCATTTCATATGATGTTTGGTCTTCCATTAGGTGGCAGGAAAGTTTTATTTGACTCTGAGATGACAAAATTTGCCTTTCTAAACATTATTGGTGAGCCTGCATTGCCATCCATCAAGTGGTTTGGCCATGAAATGCTTAAGCCTGATATATCTCGAAGTGAATTCATGAGGTGTTTCCTTCTAGTCGCTTTTGCAACTGTTTTGTGTCCTAATTCAAATATATACCCAAGCACGAAATACCTAGGAATTCTCATTGATCCCATGGAAGCTAGGCACTATATTTGTCTCAGTTTGTATTTGAATGGTTAATGGCATACATAAGGAAGTTTCAGAAAGAACCAAAAAAGCCTGGGAAAGAAGATGGATTCACTACACTGGGTGGTTGCATCTATGGCCTCTGTGTAAGACTCTTATACTCTTATATGGTTTCTTAGCAGTTTTGTGAATATTTCTTTAAATGTTTTTGTTTGTCTAATGATTGTTTTTGTATTGACAGTGTTACTATTTAGATTTCCTTGATTTCGGTTTACGGCGAGTACCACCTGGACTACCTAGGGTTAAAGCATGGAAAAATTCACTAGTCAAAGAATTTTCTAATCTGGATTGCAAAGCTCCCGGAGAATATGGCCTTTGCCCTGTAAGTTTTTGCATCTTGCTAATCTCATGTTTATTTTTTATGTTTGATGTGTTTAGTGGTGAGTAATGTCACTGCTTCATTCTCTTGCATGCTGATGTTATTTGAAAACAATGTTTTTAGGTGAAGAATATTTCTCAAACAGTTTATTCTATGGGTTGTATTGGTTGCTGCGCTGTGCATCAGGATTCCAGTCACGAATATTTCAAGTTCAGATCAGCTCTTGACAAATCTGTTGGTGGTTTACTTCCAAGCTCGGTACTACTCTCTTCTTTTAATGTTTTTTCTCCAAATTTGTTGTGAGTTTATTTTTTTGTCACCTTATGAACATGAAATCAACTTTTTGCATAAATTTTCTTGCTCAATTTTCTGTAGGTCAAAGATCAATTACCTCTACTAGCTAGGCGTTTCCGTGAAACTGCTGACGACAAGTCTATCGAAGGAGCTCAGAATATGCTACTTGACTCATTGAACTGTAGCGTTCTTGCTAGTGGAACATATCACGAGGAAAATGATTTTGATAAAAATTCTAGACATGACACGAGTAATAATATGGCAAACCCTGATAACAACTCAGCGAAAACCTATGGTACTTTACTTCATTTTTCATTTATGACAATTGTATTAATGTTTGTACTTTTTTGTTCTTTCTTTATTTTATTTTTGTATTCTCATTCTGAATCTGCAATAATCTCAGGATCTAATGCCAATGCTCACAATACTAATGCATCACCAATCGACCAACGCTCTCCCTGTGGTACTTTACTTCATTTTTTCAGTTATCCATTAGTGTATTAATGTTCTTACTTATTTTGTTCTGTTTGTATGATATTTGGTATCTCTCATTCTTGAATCTGTAATAAATTCAGGATATAATGTCGATGCTCCAAATACAAATGCATCACCCTTCACCCAACGCTCCCCGAATGTTTGTAATGCAAATGTGGATTTGCATGATATTGCTGGTCCGTGATTCTCTCGTTATGTTTTTCATTTTGTTTTGTCCATATGAGACTATTTAATACCCTGAATATCCCCATTTAATTTGTTAGATTCAGTTTCAGGTGTGAAGAGGAAAGCTCAATTACCACTTGATGAAGATGATATATTTGTCAGCAACTCTTATCCTAAGCCCTGCAAATTACAAAGGCCTACACGTATAAATCCAGTTTCTATTGTAAGTTTTTATTTTCTTTTATGTTTAAATTCACTCAATTTTGATGAATTGAGTTTTATTTTTTCCAGTGTTTTGTTAATATTGATAATTTGTTTTGTTGCATTTCCTCATACAAATGACATGAGCTCATGAGAAAACTGATCCTGCCTAAGCCTCCCATTACCAGCGAATCCATTGAAAAGGGAAAAAGCATTAGTTTCCAACATCTAGTTGGTTCGAAGGTGGAAGTTGCAGCAAATTCAAAAGTCACTTCTACCCAGACCTCATTGAATAATATTATGAGTGTTAGGAAGAAGTCATTTTTCCCTGAGAAACTGAGGTTGAAAACCAGCACAAATGGTATTATTCTTTTTCTCTTCATTTGTTTGAATGTATCTCTGTTTCAAGCTTCTTTCCTTTTTGTGCGTCCTATCTGCATCGTTTACATTCTTATGAATTTTTTGTTGTCTAAAGGTGAATGTACTGGCATTTCATCACAAAAATTAGTTCATGATCTAGCTACGCCATCTGGCCAACATCATTTTCAGCAGTATGACGAGGTAATTATTAATTGCACCTATGTTTTATATTTTTTTGTCGCAACTTCAACATATAATTGTTGCAAGTTTATTCTACATCAAACCTATTCTTATATTTTCCTGTACAGTTTTCCTTCTTTATTAAAAATTTCATGCAAGTTTTTGTGTATACCTTGTTAATGTTTTCCACCTTATAGAAACTTAAATTGTTCATTTTCCTTTATTTAATACTTTTTACTTTATTTTGTAACAGGGGTCACAATATCGGACTCCCATTCAAATGCAGGCGTTGCCTTTTACGCCTGTGTCAAGTCCTTCAAACAATGTTATTACTCAGACATTACTTTTAAGCTGCTTTACTTGCATTATTTTTAGTTGGTTTACTTGCATTATGCTTTTACTATGCATTTTTCTTTCTACTTTAGTTGCCTTTACTGTTTTCCTGTATAATCTGTACCTTTTTGCAGAAATCAAATGACACTCCAAGATCAAGGTCTCTCCCAAAATCTGCTAACCGTAATGAATTTCTGGGTGAAACATCTCGACCTCAAGTTCATATCACTAAGGTTTGATGTCCATCCCTACTTTTCCTGTAATATGTTTGTCTGACTAATGTCCTTGGAGTTTTTTTATTCATATTTTTTTCATTTTAGTAAAAACCTTGCATTTTCTTTCGTCTTCTCAGATTGATTTAGATCCTCCTGGTTGTCGTGATAGCCCCGCAAACTCTCCTTAAGTCAAGATCTTATATGAAGTTCAGAAACCTGACATGGATAACATCTTGCTTGCTAATTCTGAAGGAGTTTATAATGATAAAATTAACAATCACTCTGCTACTAAATCTGGAAGAGAGGCGAACGGATATGGACAAAAAGGATTGTACATCCAAGCAAATACAATGCATCTCCTTATGTAAATGATGTATCATCAAAGTACCCTGTCAGCACCAGAATGATTCAATTGCATGATGCTATTGTCACTCTGTCTCTTGATGAGAACTTCAAATAGTAAGACATTTCTTTGTTTTTTACTTGTGCATTAAGTTGTTCTGTTTTCATAAATTACTGTTCTTTTGTTATCTTATACCTTATTTTTTGCTTTTTTTTCTTTTTCTTGGTTGCAGAAAACCATGTATTGATTATGGCAAGGTTTCAATGACGTATTTTTCATTTGGTACTTCTTTCGCAAATGAGGGCCTAGTCGACACTTATACTATAAATGCTTGGTGTCGTAAATTGTCTTTGGACAACAAGCCAAAGGAATCTAAAGTGCATCACTTTTTCCACCTCATTTCTATGAGTACATTTTTCATTCTCCTCTGTGTTTGTATGTGTCTCGTTGACTTCTTAATATTTTTCAAGTCGAGCTTTGTGCATATTCTTTTTACTATCCTAACTATTTTTCAATGAACAGGAGCATCTTATGAACATGGACTCATATGGTACTCAAGAGCTCTATCATCAAAAGTTCAATATGGTAAAGAGATGCTTTCAGTTGGCAAACGGTGCAAGATTAATCCATACATGCAATGTAGTAAACATTCTTTATTCACATTTTATTTCCCTACATTTTCTTTCATGCATTTTAGTGCTTGATATTTCTTAATTTTTTTTCAGGTGCATTTTCCAACTCTATACACCTTCAATCAATGCAAGCATTGGTTTGATTTTGTTGTATTGTTCCAGCATGAAATTTTTATCATCTTAGATTCAGCATTCGATGGAAAGAGTGATTACCACAAGCATGTGCTGATCATTTTGGTAATTCTATAAACTAGAGCTTTTCGCTCTCATATGTTTTTGTTTTTTTGCATTCTCCATGATGTTCTCGTTGTGCATATGCATTTTAATAATTTAGTTCGCTGTAAAATTGCAGATACCAAATTTCAAAAGGGTTTGGAACATGTATGGGAGCTCACAGAACCTTAATTGGAGAAATTGGTCTACACATTTTATTGATGTGCCTAAACAATCAAATGCGTAAGTTCTTTCTTTATTTGTTTTGCGTTAACAATTTTTCATTTTCTGTAGAATGCATGCACCATGCAGCTTAGAATGATCAGGATGCAAGTTCTATTTGTTGTAGGTTTTTCTAAATTTAGAAATTAGGTTTTTTTGTATGTGTTAGTTGTACATGTGCATTTTTCAGTCTAGTACATATAATAGACCATGTCAGATATCCTAATACGAAAACTTTTCGCTGATTGCATATTATCTGCATTTTCATGATCAAACCATGTGAAATTTTTATGATCCATTGTACGTTCATGTTATCCAATCCAGAAACTTTTTCATGAAGTGCAAGCATAGTAAATTTGTGCTTCTTTTTTATGCCTAATTTTGTTTTTTGCCGTTTTGATTACACTGCAGTGTTGACTGTGGTATTCATACAACGTTATATTTGAAACATTGGAAGCCTAGGGTCCAGATGCATGACATCATTAAGGATGAAGATATCCCGAACATCAGAGTCAGGTTGGCGAACGAGATTATGTTCACGGACCTCAATATTCTGACTGACCAGATGAGTAAGAATGCCATATTATTCATTTTTAACAGCATTTACCCATTTGTTGAAGTGTTTTTTCATCATTTTTCTATTGATTTCTTCTAGCATTCATCTAATTTTGTCAAATGTTTTACAACCAACTTTATTTTCTGACACTTTGCTTTGTTGCACAATCAGATTGTAGCCATTGAAGCAGGTTCATCAACAAGATAACTATTTTGAGGACGGAGTTGATTCAAACACGGGATGAAGATAGCTATAAAATCTCAGTAGCTACCTCATGTGTAATAGGTCGTTTTAGAAATGATTTGGAATGATATCTGTGAGAAGTGTTAGGATATTTTTGTAAATGGATTCCTCATGTACATTGTGATGATGAAATCCTCATGTATATTGTGATGATGAAATGATTTGAGATATTATGAGTTTTTTTGACTTTCTTTTTCAAAGCCCATGTGATGCTTGCATACTTTTTGATGTATTAAAATATAAATCCTTTTCTTATGTGGCCACTTTAATATTTTTATATAACATTTTTTTCCATTATAGTTTCTTTCTAGATCATGTTGTGCTGTTTGATTTCCATACAGATTAAACAAGAACAACAATGATATGATCCTACATTTAGTTTTTCCTTTTCCGCATTTCTGGATTTTTTATTCAGATACACGTGTTATTGTTTCTACTTTATTATACTTTGATTTTTCTTATGACTAATAGTGTCTGCATTTTTTTGACTTCTTTTGAAACACTTTTTTATATAAACAATTTTGATGACTTGAAACAATTTTCTGGATCATTTATTCATTTGCTCTTTCTTAAAACACCAGTTGTGTTTACCAGCGTGGGTTCATTCTTTGTTCCCTATATCTTTTTGTTGCCAGCTGTTTTCTCAAAGTGGACATGTGCTTGATGCCAGTTATCCAACTAACCTCACTACTCTGGATGGACTAAAACCCACTACACACCACATATACCGAGGAACCGACTACCAGAGAGGCCACTACCCCCACTAACTCTGCCTCTTTGTAACTTCTCTGCATCTCCGCCGTTCACCCTCCCCCTCGTCCCTATATATTTACTCTTTTTGTAGCTCTCCTGCTCTATAGACGTCTCCTTTTGTAGACCTTTTCTCCTCTGTGTTTCTCTAGTTTTGGTGGGAGTTGTGTGTTCGAAAGTCTGTCTTTCTAACATCCATCTGTTCTTGCTTTCAAGTTTCTGTTCTTATTTAAGTTTTGTTTGATTCCAATGTCTATCTGTTTCTTTCTTGTTTTTCAGAAACTCACATAGAAGGTACTGGGTTCAAGTAGATACAAGGTACGAAGTTGGTTCTCCCACTTCTACTGTCTTCAGTTTTGAACAACTGCTGCTGATTGTGTCACATTCTAAATGTCTGACATTTTCCTTTTTTCTTAGATGGATCATGTTGGTGATGGTTCCAAGAAGATGGTATTTCTTTTTTTTTGTCAGCCTTCTTTTTCATAATTTAGTTCTGACTGAACCTTGAACTTCACTTTTGAATGGTTTGCCCTGTTTTTTTGGTAGATGGATTGTGCTGATGGCTCCAAGAAGAAGGTATTTCTTCTTTTTCTTGTCAGCCTTCTTTTCATAGCAATTTAGTTCTCACTGAACCTTCACCCGAACTTTGAATGTTTGCCCTCCTTTTTTGGTAGATGGATCGTGCTGGCGCTGGTGATGGCTCTATGAAGAATGTACTTTTCATTTTTCTTCTGTGACTACGATGTTGATGAAATTTTAGATTAGTACTTTGAACGCATTTATTCATAATTTTTTGTAAGTTAGTGCTATTGTGCAAGTTTTAGTATGTTTTATGTAATTCTTCCCCCTCTCATAAATACAGTGACAAACTTCCCATGCAATATACAAAGAAAAACATTGTTAGTGTGCTAGTTCTACCTCATTTTAGTTTGCATATTAAATTTCTGTGTGCAACTTTCTCTCAGTTAATGCATATTTAATTCAACTGTGCCAACTGTGCACATTTTCTCTTTTAAGATCGTGCAAAGTTGAAATTCTATGCTCACTGGATATTTTTTTGTTGCGGTGAATGCTCAACTGTTAATTTAGAGCTTGTGCATTTTATCATCCATTCTTTATCAATAATTTTCGTAGATAATGTCTGCAAGTGCATGCATATCGTGGAACCTTTTTTTAATGTTTTCAGTAATGATCTAACTTGCTGTATATATCAATAAATAAGAGATGAAGCTCCCTACAAGCCTCCTCACAGATCAGCGAATCTCGGCCGTTGGATCGGTTTCCTTGATGCGTTTCTGGGCGTCGGATCAACATGTGGATGAACACAGGCCGTCGGATCTGGAGCTAACCTTCTTTGGAATGAATAGTAATGGCAGCAAAATGTAAATACCATACCCCCACTAGGGTATTTTGGTCATTTCACTTGCCGGGGGTATAAAAGGGCCGGCTCCCATGGAGGCAACCCTAGACGGCTCCCCTCCCCTTCGCCTCCTCTCCCCCTCTCTCGTTCCCCTCCCTCCTCCCCGCCTCCTCTCCTCCGCCTCGCCGCCGCCTCCTCTCCCTCCCACGCCCGCCTCCACCCCTGCCTTGGCCTTGCCTCATCGCTCACCCGGGCACCCATCCCCGGCTCACGCCGCCCATCTAGAGAGATGGGGGCCGCGCGCGACGAGGCCGGCCTAGCCGCCGCCTCCTTCTCCTGCGACCGCGTCGCCCTCTCCTCCTTCCTCACGCCGCCCCCTCTCCTCCTTCCTCCACTTGCCCTGCCGCCCTTGCCGCCTCCTTCCTCGCTTCGCTTCCTCTCCTCCCTTGATCGCCTCCCTCCCTCGCTCACTCTCGTGCAGTCACAAGGCGCTCCGCATCTCCTCCCTTCCTCTCCCACCGCCATGTTCACGAGGCTGTAGATCCTCGCCGACCAGGCCGCTGGCGCTGGGCGCTCGCCTCCGTGCTCCCGGCGACGACGACGCTTCATAGCGGACAGCGCGTGCTGGAGGCCGACCTCCACGGACAGACGTGGGTGCCGCAGTGCTCATGGAGGCGCTGCAGATCCTCACGAGCAGGTGCCGCTGGTGCTGGTGCTCGCCCGTGCTCCCGGCGGCGATGACGATTTAACCCATAGCATGTAAGGAGCTGGCACCTCCCCGCCCCCATCTATCCACTCCGTCCAGGTCTCTCTCTCTCTCTCTCTCTCTCTCTCTCTCTCTCTCTCTGACTATTGCGATGGAACTGCAGGAGACGAACAAGTTGGGCTCGGACGTTGCTGGCCGCCGGTTTGGTCTGCAAGAGGATGCTCCCCTCTCCCTCTGTAATTAACAGGCAAGGTACCATCTTTCTCTCTCTAATATGATGCATTCATCATTTCGGTAATATTGTTTTCCATGAGCTTACAACTTCTATGTCCTAATTAGAAACTAGATTACCGTATGGCCCTCAGTTGCCCCTAAAACCTCAACTACTGATGTTGCTGAGGTAACAACCATAACCCTCTTGCTTTGACAGATCTTATAATTTCTTTTGCATAAGTGTGCCAAGTGCTGAACTGATTTATGTGGCTGGTTGTTATTGGGCATTTGTGTTTTTTTCAAAAAGGTAACTACATAGCTCACTTTGCAATCGTTAGTGTAGACATCGTAAATGCATGGTTTCTGCAAGGATGGTGATTGGTGAATATGAGTGATGTCCTGATTGGTCTTCCCTCCAGTGGTATCCAACTCCATTTGTTTAAAATTCATATAGATTATTGAGGTGCTAATTATGTTCTCATATGAGTGATTCTTTCCTTTAATTACAATTACTATTTCTGCTTAATAAAAAAAATCTTCTTTAGAGTGTGCTCCACTAGCCATTAATTGTTGAAACTGCTTTGTTTTTGTTAGTGGTGCAATATCTCATGGTACTTTATGGATGTTGGAGTTCCGTATCTTTCCCTTTACCCTTTGGAATGGTTAGTACTGAGTAGTATATTCATTCCGACATCACCTGTAGATTATCTTTGCACAAGTTTTGGATTCTAAGATACCCAGATGTTATGTTCAATCAGAGATGTGCATTGTGATTTATGTACTAGCATAGCTGGTCCAAAGAAAGAGTTACAACTACTGACTCCTAAGTAAAACTGCATAGGATATGCGATTATTTAGTACGACATCAGAAAGATGAATTATTTTTATTTTGTTTCAGACTTTTCTTTGGAAATAACAATGCACTCATTAATGTTGTCTAATTTCCAATTGATGGATAACATGGCTACTGTCCCATTTCTTATTTTCCTTCCTTCTCCCTTCTTCTTGCAAGCTTTATGATTACATCTACAAGGTAGTAGTAGGGAGATTGTCACTGAATTCCAACATGTAGGAATATCTTGCTTTCAAAACTTCATTTATCTTTCTGCAATATGCCATTTTCTATGTAGTTTTGAAGTTTACAGATCATGTATATTTATTATCATATCCTGCCCAAAACCTATGTAGGCATGGATCTGCCGCCCCCTCCATTCCGACAATCATCTTCAAGTATTTGGGCTGGGCCTCGATGGCTTGATGCTCGAACCTCGACAGGGATCTGCACCATTTTCTCTACAAGCCGACGTGGATTCACCGCCCACTCCCCCCGTCCTACCTCTTTCACATTCCTTCAGGTACCTCTTCCTCTCATCTCCATTCCCACCCCCTCATTGAAGTTTTGGTTCATGCATAGTAATCTGACATGGCATGTACATAATCAGAGGATGGATTTAGTTTTAATGCTATATTTCCTATTCATAATCAGTAGACAGGAAACATGTAGAATCTCTTACCATTATGTCATAGATGTTTAATGGATGAAGTAGATTTTAAAATCAAGCTCTTTACTGGTATTTTAATGTGAGGATTGACACAATTATTTGACTGCCTTAACAATTTAAAGACGGCCTTGATGCACAAGGAAGGAGAAGCCTAGGTAGCTGCAGAGCCAACTAAGGATGCTGGTCAGGCTACCTAGCTCACCATCAAGTTCCTGAGTCGACAAGCCCACTTCTGAGGCAAATTGAAGCCATGCACGTATTGGTGCTTGTAAAAACACACGATAGATTGGATCGCACATCCAAACAGATGGCACTGATTAACCATTGTTTTATTCTTGCTGTAAAAATGACTTAATCAGGTGTGCTTTTCTACCACTATACTCTTTGTCCATTCTCACAAAATTAGGTTGATCTGATTGGTTTTGGTTAACATAGTAGTTTTCTTTTGGCTAGCAACATGTTCAAGGCTTCACCTATAGATGAATTGTATGAGTTTGGACCATGATAACAGCTATACATTTCCTAAACTGATCATGTTTAAATTTCACGGGGTGTGGGTGCACCTACTCTAAATTACTATATTGTTGGGAACTAAAACTTTCATCATTTGAAATGCAATGAAACTTATAAAGTAAACAATGAATGCTCTGTTTCAGAATGAGAACAAGCTTTGTGGTATCAAAATACATTTGAACCTTGAGGATGCGTAGTCGGGAGAGACTCTCCGGATATGTTATATATTATCCGAAAGTCCCTCAAGTTGCTTTGAGAAATGCATTTTCCACTTTCATGGAGAATATTGATGCAACCTCAAATCAAGTGGAATAATCTTGGCCACTGAAAAATGTGTTCAATTTTCACATGTTCTGCGAAATTAGTTGCATCAGGTCATATGTTTTGATTTGTACACAATTTCTAAATTCAGAGGCTTACATTGTCGCCGTTCCTCGGGGCTCAGAAGGAGGAGCACCGGTCGTAGACAAGAGAGGAGGTTGAGACATCTGCGGCGCATGTTGCAGCGACCACGACTACTACATCAAAAAGAAAGTTACTGGTGCATCAACTCAGGCAGCGGAGATGACAGCACCGGCGCTGGTGCTCACGGTGGTCGGTTGCTCCGCTGCCCGACAAGCCGGTGGCCGCGTTGACCTATGGCCAATCCCCACGTCCGTCGGCCGCGGGGCCAGGACGCTCTATGTCGCCAAGGACCTGTCGACGGCGGGGCCGCGATCAATGGGAAGGCCAGCCTGGTCGACGCCTTCAGGAGGATGGTGGCCGTCATCCAGCTAGACCACGCCATCAATGGCAGCTATGACGGCCTGCCCGTGCTTGCTGGTGTTAATGTGGTCGCCCGTTCCCCGGACGACGAGGTGCGTATCTGTTATTTGTCGGCAGCTTGTACGATTCTTCTTGATGTTTTCTTGATTTTATACATGCTCTGCATTTTGATGTGTTGCACCTCCAGTTCAGGGCGGATAAATTGTACAAGCTGACTACCTGCAACCGGGAACCCGATATATGCCTGGATTAAGGTTAGTAAAAAATGTTGTACTCAATAACTGCCTATCAGCTCCTTGACTGCATATATTTAGCTGTTGTGAATGCATGAGAAAAAGGAGAGATGAAATCCTCTTTCTAGCGAGACCTAGACCGAAAAATGTATGGCCACACAAAGTTTAGTTATGACCATGTATCCAGATGATATGGCACACAGATGAACCGTGACTTATAAAGTGCCCTGTATCAAACAGATGTATCCATGGTGTACAAAATTAATACTTAAGCATTGGCGTACATACATGAGAAAAATATTGTTGCTTTGTAAAAATATTGTGTTCGTGCATATCTATTTTTGAGCCCTTCACTTGCTGACATGAGTGACTGTTGGAAATATGCCCTAGAGGCAATAATAAAATGGTTATTATTATATTTCTTTGTTCATGATAATTGTCTGTTATTCATGCTATAACTGTGTTATCTGGGAAATCGTAATACACGTGTGAATACATAGACCACAACATGTCCCTAGTAAGCCTCTAGTTGACTAGCTCATTGATCAACAGATAGTCATGGTTTCCTGACTATGGACATTGGATGTCATTGATAACGGGATCACATCATTAGGAGAATGATGTGATGGACAATACCCGATCCTAAGCATAGCTCAAAGATCGTGTAGTTCGTTTAGCTAAAGCTTTTCCAAATGTCAAGTACCATTTCCTTAGACCATGAGATTGTGCAACTCCCGGATACCGTAGGAGTGCTTTGGGTGTGCCAAACGTCACAACGTAACTGGGTGACTATAAAGGTACACTACGGGTATCTCTGAAAGTGTCTGTTGGGTTGTACGAATCGAGATCGATTTGTCACTCCGTATGACGGAGAGGTATCTCTGGGCCCACTCGGTAATGCATCATCATAATGAGCTCGGTGTGACCAAGTGTCCGTCACGGGATCATGCATTACTGATGCAGTAAAGTGACTTGCCGGTAACGAGATTAAACGAGGTATTGGGATACCAACGATCGAGTCTCGGGCAAGTAACGTACCGATTGACAAAGGGAATTGTATACGGGTTGATTGAATCCTCGACATCGTGGTTCATCCGACGAGATCATCGAGGAGCATGTGGGAGCCAACATGGGTATCCAGATCCCGCTGTTGGTTATTGACCGGAGAGGCATCTCGGTCATGTCTATGTCTCCCGAACCCGTAGGGTCTACACACTTAAGGTTCGGTGGCGCTTAGGGTTGTAGAGATATGAGTATGCAGTAACCAGAAAGTTGTTTGGAGTCCGGATGAGATCCGGACGTCACGAGGAGTTCCGGAATGGTCCGGAGGTGAAGAATTATATATAGGAAGTGCAGTTTGACCATCGGGAAAGTTTGAGGTCACCCATATTGTACCGGGACCACCGGAAGGGTCCCGGGGGTCCACCGGGTGGGGCCACCTATCCCGGAGGGCCCTGTGGGCTGAAGTGGGAGGGAACCAGCCCCTGGTGGGCTGGTGCGCCCCCCACTTGGGCCCCCCTGCGCCTAGGGTTGGAAACCCTAGGGTGGGGGGCGCCCCACTTGCCTTGGGGGGCAAGCCTCCCCCCTTGGCCGCCGCCCCTAGGAGATCTCATCTCCCAGGGCCGGCGCCCCCCTAAGGGGGCCTATATAAAGGGGGGAGGGAGGGCAGCCTCACCCATGCCATAGGCGCCTCCCTTCCCCCTTGCTACACCTCTTCCTCTCGTAGAAGCTCGGCGAAGCTCTGCCGAGATCACTGCTGCATCCACCACCACGCCGTCGTGCTGCTGGATCTCCGTCAACCTCTCCTTCCCCCTTGCTGGATCAAGGAGGAGACGTCTTCCTCAACCGTACGTGTGTTGAACGCGGAGGTGTTGTCCATTCAGCACTAGGATCATCGGTGATTTGGATCACGTCGAGTACGACTCCCTCAACCCCGTTCTCTTGAACGCTTCCGCTCGCGATCTACAAGGGTCTGTAGATGCACTCCTTTCACTCGTTGCTAGATGAACTCATAGATTGATCTTGGTGAAAGCGTAGAAAATTTTTATTTTCAGCAACGTTCCCCAACGGTGGCATCATGAGCTAGGTCTATGCGTAGTTCTCTTTGCACGAGTAGAACACAAACTTGTTGTGGGCGTAGATCTTGTCAACTTTCTTGCCACTACTAGTCTTATTTTGCTTCAGCGGTATTGTGGGATGAAGCGGCCCGAACCGACCTTACACGTACGCTTACGTGAGACAGGTTCCACCGATTGACATGCACTAGTTGCATAAGGTGGCTAGCGGATGTCTGTCTCTCCCACTTTAGTTGGAGCAGATTCGATGAAAAGGGTCCTTATGAAGGGTAAATAGAAGTTGACAAATCACATTGTGGCTTATACGTAGGTAAGAAAACGTTCTTGCTAGAACCCTATTGCAGCCACGTAAAACATGCAACAACAATTAGAGGACGTCTAACTTGTTTTTGCAGCATATGATTTGTGATGTGATATGGCCAAAAGTTGTGATGAATGATATATATGTGATGTATGAGATCATGTTCTTGTAATAGGAATCATGACTTCCATGTCGACGAGTATGACAACCGGCAGGAGCCATAGGAGTTGTCTTTATTTTTTGTATGACCTGCGTGTCATTGAGAAACGCCATGTAAATTACTTTACTTTATTGCTAAACGCGTTAGCCATAGTAGTAGAAGTAATAGTTGGCGAGCAACTTCATGGAGACACGATGATGGAGATCATGGTGTCATGTCGGTGATGAAGATGATCATGGAGCCCCGAAGATGGAGATCAAAGGAGCTATATGATATTGGCCATATCATGTCACTATTTGATTGCATGTGATGTTTATCATGTTTTTCATCTTGTTTACTTAGAACGACGGTAGTAAATAAGATGATCCCTCATAATAATTTCAAGAAAGTGTTCCCCCTAAGCGTACCTTTGTTGCAAAGGTTCGTTGTTTGAAGCACCACGTGATGATCGGGTGTGATAGATCCTAACGTTCGAATACAACGGGTGTAAGCCAGATTTACACACGCAATACACTTAGGTTGACTTGACGAGCCTAGCATGTACAGACATGGCCTCGGAACACGGAAGACCGAAAGGTCGAACATGAGTCGTATAGGAGATACGATCAACATGGAGATGTTCACCGATGATGACTAGTCCGTCTCACGTGATGATCGGACACGGGCTAGTCGAGTCGGATCATGTATCACTTAGATGACTAGAGGGATGTCTAATCTGAGTGGGAGTTCATTAAATAATTTGATTAGATGAACTTAACTATCATGAACTTAGTCTAAAATCTTTACAATATGTCTTGTAGATCAAATGGCCCATGTTACCCTCAACTTCAATGCGTTCCTAGAGAAAACCAAGCTGAAAGTGATGGCAGCAACTATACGGACTGGGTCCGAAACCTGAGGATCATCCTCATAGCTGCCAAGAAAGATTATGTCCTAGAAGCGCCGCTAGGTGAAGCACCAATCCCAGAGAACCAAGACGTTATGAACGCTTGGCAGTCTTGTGCTGATGATTACTCCCTCGTTCAGTGCGGCATGCTTTACAGCTTAGAACCAGGGCTCCAAAAGCGTTTTGAGCAACACGGAGCATATGAGATGTTCGAAGAGCTTAAAATGGTTTTCCAAGCTCATGCCCGGTCGAGAGATATGAAGTCTCCGACAAGTTCTTCAAATTGTAAGATGGAGGAAAATAGTTCACAAGTGAGCACATACTCAAGATGTCCGGTTGCACAACCGCTTGATTCAGCCGGGAGTTAATCTCCAGATGACACGGTCATTGAGTAATCCTTCACCGCTTCCACCGAGCTACAAGAGCTTTTGTGATGAACTTCAATATGCAGGGGATGGAAAATACCATTCCTGAGGTATATTCAATGCTGAAATCAGCGGAGGTAGAGATCAAAAAGGAACATCAAGTGTTGATGGTGAATAAAACCACTAAGTTCAAGAAAGGCAAGGGTAAGAAGAACTTCAAGAAGGACGGCAAGGGAGTTGCAGCGCCCGCAAGCCGCCATCTGGGAAGAAGTAAAACAATGGACCCAAGCCCGAGACCGAGTGCTTTTATTGCAAGGGAAGTGGTCACTGGAAGCGGAACTGCCCCAAGTACTTAGCGGACAAGAAGGCCGGCAAAACCAAAGGTATATTTGATATACATGTAATTGATGTGTACCTTACTAGTGCTCGTAGTAGCTCATGGGTATTTGATACCGGTGCGGTTGCTCATATTTGTAACTCAAAGCAGGAGCTGCGGAATAAGCGGAGACTGGCAAAGGACGAGGTGACGATGCGCGTCGAGAATGGTTCCAAGGTCGATGTGATCGCCGTCGGCATGCTACCTCTACATTTACCTACGTGATTAGTTTTAAACCTCAATAATTGTTATTTAGTACCAGCTTTGAGCATGAACATTGTATCTGGATCTCGATTAATACGAGATGGCTACTCATTTAAATCCGAGAATAATGGTTGTTCTATTTATATGAGAGATATGTTTTATGGTCATGCCCGATGGTCAATTGTTTATTCTTAATGAATCTCGAGCGTGATGTTACACATATTCATAGTGTGAATACCAAAAGATGTAAAGTTGATAACGATAGTCCCACATACTTGTGGCATCGCCGCCTTGGTCACATTGGTGTCAAGTGCATGAAGAAGCTCCATGCTGATGGACTTTTAGAGTCTCTCGATTATGAATCATTTGACACATGTGAACCATGCCTCATGGGCAAAATGACGAAGACTCCGTTCTCCGGAACAATGGAGCGAGCAACCAACTTATTGGAAATCATACATATTGATGTGTGCGGTCCAATGAGCGTTGAGGCTCGCGGAGGATATCGTTATGTTCTCACTCTCACTGATGACTTGAGTAGATATGGGTATGTCTACTTGATGAAACACAAGTCTGAGACCTTTAAAAAGTTCAAAGAATTTCAGAATGAGGTAGAGAATCAACGTGACCGAAAGAGAAAGTTCTTATGACCAGATCGTGGGGGAGAATATTTAAGTCACGAATTTGGTACGCACTTAAGGAAATGTGGAATCGTTTCACAACTCACGCTACCGAACACCTCAACAGAACGGTGTGTCCGAACGTCGTAATCGCACTTTATTGGATATGGTGCGATATATGATGTCTCTTACCGATTTGCCGCTATCATTTTGGGGATACGCTCTAGAGACAGCTACATTCACTTTAAATAGGGCACCGTCTAAATCCGTTGAGACGACACCGTATGAATTATGGTTTGGAAAGAAACCTAAGTCTGTCGTTTCTAAAAGTTTGGGGATGCGATGCTTATGTCAAGAAACTCCAACCTGAAAAGCTCGAACCCAAGTCGGAAAAATGCGTCTTCATAGGATACCCTAAGGAAACCATTGGGTATACCTTCTACTTAAGATCCGAAGGCAAGATATTTGTTGCCAAGAACGGGTCCTTTCTGGAGAAAGAGTTTCTCTCGAAAGAATTAAGTGGGAGGAAAGTAGAGCTTGATGAAGTACTACCTCTTGAAACGGTAAGTAGCGCAACTCAGGAAGATGTTAATGTGGTGCCTGCACTGACAAGAGAGTAGATTAATGATAATGATCAAGATACTTCGGATCAAGCTCCTACTGAACTTCGAAGGTCCACAAGGACACGTTCCGCACCAGAGTGGTACGGCAACCCTGTCTTGGAAATCATGTTGTTAGACAACGGTGAACCTTCGAACTATGAAGAAGCGATGGCGGGCCCAGATTCCAACAAATGGCTTGAAGCCATGCAATCCGAGATAGGATCCATGTATGAAAACAAAGTATGGACTTTGACAGACTTGCCCGATGATCGGCGAGCAATAGAAAACAAATGGATCTTTAAGAAGAAGACGGACGCAAATGGTAATGTTACCATATATAAAGCTTGACTTGTCGCTAAGGGTTATCGACAAGTTCAAGGGATTGACTACGATGAGACTTTCTCTCCCGTAGCGAAGCTGAAGTCCGTTCGAATCATGTTAGCAATTGCCGCATACTATGATTATGAGATATGGCAAATGGACGTCAAAACGGCATTCCTTAACGGCCATCTTAAGGAAGAATTGTATATGATGCAGCCAGAAGGTTTTGTCGACCACGAGAATGCTAACAAGGTATGCAAGCTCTAGCGATCCATTTATGGGCTGGTGCAAGCATCTCGAGTTGGAACATTCGCTTTGATGAGATGATCAAAGCGTTTGGGTTTTATGCAGACTTATGGAGAAGCCTGCGTTTACAAGAAAGTGAGTGGGAGCTCAGGCATTTCTCATATTATATGTAGATGACATACTTTTGATGGGAAATGATATAGAACTTTTGGACAGCATTAAGGCCTACTTGAATAAGTGTTTTTCAATGAAGGACCTTGGAGAAGTTGCTTACATATTAGGCATCAAGATCTATAGGGATAGATCGAGACGCCTCATAGGTCTTTCACAAAGCACATACCTTGATAAGATATTGAAGAAGTTCAATATGGATCAGTCCAAGAAAGGGTTCTTGCCTCAGATTGCAAGGTGTGAGATTGAGCTCGGCTCAATGCCCGACCACGGCAGAAGATAAAGAAGAGATGAGTGTCATCCCCTATGCCTCAGCCATAGGGTCTATTATGTATGCCATGTCAGGTACCGGACCTGATGTAAACCTTGCCGTAAGTTTGGTAGGAAGGTACCAAAGTAATCCCGGCAAGGAACACCGGACAGCGGTCAAGAACATCCTAAAGTACCGAAAAGGACTAAGGATATGTTTCTCATTTATGGAGGTGACGAAGAGCTCGTCAGAAGGGTTACGTCGACGCTTAGCTTCGACACGGTCTGGATGACTCTAAGTCACGCATCGGATACGTGTATATTTTCAATGGTGGGGCAATAAGCTGGTGCAGTTGCAAGCAAAGCGTCGTGGCGGGATCTACATGTGAAGCAGAGTACATGGCAGCCTCGGAGGCAGCGCATGAAGCAATCTAGGTGAAGGAGTTCATCACCGACCTAGGAGTCATACCCAATGCGTCGGGGCCGATCGCACTCTTCTGTGACAACACCGGAGCTATTGCACTTGCCAAGGAGCCGGGTTTCACAAGAAGACCGAGCACATCAAGCGTCGCTTCAACTCCATACGTGAAAATGTTCAAGATGGAGACATAGATATTTGTAAAGTACATACGGATATGAATGTAGCAGATCCGTTGACTAAACCTCTCCCTAGAGCAAAACATGATCAACACCAGAATGCTATGGGTGTTCGATTCATCACAATGTAACCAGAATATTGACTCTAGTGCAAGTGGGAGACTGTTGGAAATATGCCCTAGAGGCAATAATAAAATGGTTATTATTATATTTCTTTGTTCATGATAATTGTCTGTTATTCATGCTATAACCGTGTTATCCGGGAAATCGTAATACACGTGTGAATACATAGACCACAACATGTCCCTAGTAAGCCTCTAGTTGACTAGCTCATTGATCAACAGATAGTCATGGTTTCCTGACTATGGACATTGGATGTCATTGATAACGGGATCACATCATTAGGAGAATGATGTGATGGACAATACCCGATCCTAAGCATAGCTCAAAGATCGTGTAGTTCGTTTAGCTAAAGCTTTTCCAAATGTCAAGTACCATTTCCTTAGACCATGAGATTGTGCAACTCCCGGATACCGTAGGAGTGCTTTGGTGTGCCAAACGTCACAACGTAATCGGGTGACTATAAAGGTACACTACGGGTATCTCTGAAAGTGTCTGTTGGGTTGGCACGAATCGAGATCGGATTTGTCACTCCGTATGACGGAGAGGTATCTCTGGGCCCACTCGGTAATGCATCATCATAATGAGCTCGCAGACCAAGTGTCCGGTCACCGGATCATGCATTATGGTATGAGTAAAGTGACTTGCCGATAACGAGATTAAACGAGGTATTGGGATACCGACGATCGAATCTCGGGCAAGTAATGCACCGATTGACAAAGGGAATTGTATATGGGATTGATTGAATCCTCGACATCGTGGTTCATCCGATGAGATCATCGAGGAGCATGTGGGAGCCAACATGGGTATCCAGATCCCGCTGTTGGTTATTGACCGGAGAGGCATCTCGGTCATGTCTGCATGTCTCCCGAACCCGTAGGGTCTACACACTTAAGGTTCGGTGACGCTAGGGTTGTAGAGATATGAGTATGCAGTAACCAGAAAGTTGTTCGGAGTCCCGGATGAGATCCCGGACGTCACGAGGAGTTCCGGAATGGTCCGGAGGTGAAGAATTATATATAGGAAGTGCAGTTTCGCCATCGGGAAAGTTTCTGGGTCACTCGTGTTGTACCGGGACCACCGGAAGGGTCCCGAGGTCCACCGGTGGGGCCACCTATCCGGAGGGCCCTGTGGGCTGAAGTGGGAGGGAACCAGCCTCGGTGGGCTGGTGCGCCTTGGGGCCCTCGCGCCTAGGGTTGGAAACCCTAGGGTGGGGGGCGCCTCCACTTGCCTTGGAGGGCAAGCCTCCCCTTGGCCGCCGCCCCCCCTTGGAGACCTCATCTCCCAGGGCCGGCACCCCCCCTAGGGGGCCTATATAAAGGGGGAGGGAGGGCAGCCGCACCCATGCCATAGGCGCCTCCCTTCCCCCTTGCTACACCTCTCTCTCTCTCAGAGAAGCTCGCCAAGCTCTGCCGAGATCATCGCCTGCATCCACCACCACGCCGTCGTGCTGCTGGATCTCCGTCAACCTCTCCTCCCCCCTTGCTGGATCAAGAAGGAGGAGATGTCTTCCTCAACCGTACGTGTGTTGAACGCGGAGGTGCTGTCCGTTCAGCACTAGTATCATCGGTGATTTGGATCACGTCGAGTACGACTCCCTCAACCCCGTTCTCTTGAACGCTTCCGCTCGCGATCTACAAGGGTATGTAGATGCACTCCCTTCACTCGTTGCTAGATGAACTCATATATTGATCTTGGTGAAAGCGTAGAAATTTTTTATTTTCTGCAAACGTTCCCCAACAGTGACATCTAAGAATCAAAGTCCAACGATGAACAATTAATTATAAAAGCACTGTATATCCTTTCTCTTGGGGGTTATTTGTTAGTTTCTCCGATATTAACTATAAAATGTGTATTTTCATCATTTGACTGATAGTGTAATATTGAACATAAACATTTATTCTTGGATGATATGTGTGAGTTGTGGACTTCTTGCCCTTTATCACAAATAGATAAGACGTACTTCAAAATTTAGTTGGCATCAGATTAATCGCACTCTTTACTTTGAGCAGGAAAGAGTACCTTGTTGAACCAACTCTTTGGGACAAATTTTAGGGAGATGGATGCGTTCAGGGTAAGGTATAGTCAATTTTATTTACCTATCTTTCTTTCATTTTTTTCACTTCTCTTATCATGAAATTGGGCTTTCAAATGTAGTGCACTCTTATATTTGATAGTATATCTCTGTTATGTTATCAGAATCATTAATTTAAATTATATGTCAGCTTTGCCATGCTTGCCAATGTTCACTTCTGGTACAAGTTCTTTTATAATTGCAACTTCGGGAAGTGTGTTGTTTGAAGATAGGAACATTAGTTCAATTACACAAATGTTTGAATGGGAACTTATATGAGTTAGAAGGGAATAGTTGTCCGGCCTTACCAAAGTCAGCGTAAGGAAAATAATTGCCTCGGCTAACACCATATTTGTAGCGATGATAGATGCAAATCAAAGAACTTAATAGGAGAATTATTTTTATATTTGCTCTATCTCTACAAAGGTGATGCTTGCTCCCATTCATGGCTTGGTTTGCTAAATTAGTTGGACTTGTGATTAACTAGCAGTTCCTACATATATGTGCTTCCATTGTGATGAAGAAGCTACCATGCTAGATTATTTGATCCAGGGCTTAAGTTACATTTTCCTTTGGTAAATTCAGTGTGTTAACCACCATAGACAACTTCATTTTCTTTGTATGCTTATCATCTGTGTGGTTGTTTGATACGCTGCCAACAACCTTTGCCATTCTTCTTTCTTGCTATTTAGTTAATTCCTCGAGATATTGGATCACTATTTCTGTTGTTGAAAGTCCGGTTATGGCTCTAATTGTTTATATATCATGATGGCCTTCCCAGGAGACGTAGTTCTGAATATCCTACTGCTCTATGGATCTATTATTGCAAGAACTGTATAATGATATACGATGAGCTGCTTCATACCATCATTTAGTGTCTGTGTATTCTATTTGATTAGCTTTCCTTAGTGCCGTCTGATAAGAGGCATTCTTGTTGCCCTGTACACACCTTGTGCTCCTATGATGGGGCAAATGATCTTATTTAATTTTTTATTGGAGTAAAATGATAATCCATTGGGCTCCCTTCCTCCCTCATGTTTTTTTGCATATATAGTATTACACTGCCAATTAGATTTCTGTCATTGAAGGCATATTGATCTTACCTTATCTAATGCTCTTACTAAACAAGTTGTATTTTCAACTGATTAATAGCCCCGTTGTTCTTAAAAATGCTTGTCACATGCTCAATGACAATCTGATTAACCGATAGACTTAACCTATCTTTTTCATCACTATGATTGCTTTTATCCATGATTGGTTTCTTTTGATATCTCTCCCGTCATGATGCAATTACTTTAAGCAGCTCCTCGTGGTCTTATGTTTTATGTTCTCGGGCACCGCAGATACCTAGCGAGTGTTTAGGATCCCACACATGGCATTTCTTGACATGCTCCTAGCACACCTTACCTCTCCAGTGATGCTTTCTATGCTATGGATTTTATGTATTTGGTAAGGGCCAGTGCTTACTTAGGCCATTTTGATTTTGATGATCTTGTTGTTAAAGTTCAAGATACTTGGGTTGATGCATGAGTACAACTGTATATGCTAAACATAGCCATTATTCTTTGTATGATGCATACAGTGGGAATGCATATGCTAAACATGGCGTGGTTTGTAAATACGATTAACTTAGCCATTTTTCTTTGTATGATGGTTTGTAAATACGATTAACTTAGCCTTGGAATTTCGTTTACGATGTACTGGGTGGTTTGTAAATACGATTAACTTAGCCATTATTCTTTGTATGATGCATACAGTGGGAATGCATATGCTAAACATGGCGTTTGGACCGGCACCTTTGCGCCAGAGCGCGATCCCAATCTAGTATATATACAATGCAAGCTCATTTTGCGCATTTGTTTTTATATAGAATGTGAACCTTTAAATGCAATTTTTATGGTTATGCAATATTTGTTAATTAGTTAGGACCACCAAATCAGTACAACAACCATATCTGGGTTTTTTTCATGCATTCTTATGCTTGATAAATTCTTTTTGTGCCAATTATGATAGTAATAAAAAATTCATTTTACTGTTTGTTTGATGTATTCCAGTTTTAACTAAGTAATTAATTTTTTACAACAATTCTTGTGAAATCTTTTTATTCTAAATTTTGTCCCCATGATGATCATAATGTTTTTGCTACTATTCTAGCTTTCTGTTGTTTTCTTCACAACTTTTTCCTATTTTAATTTAGGTGGTTCAGCTAAGACCGAGTGTTTCCAAGCGCAAGTATGAAGAAATGGCTAGTTCTGGTTCTGAGAAGATCGCCACAACTAAGGTATTCATGATATCCTAAAATATTTAGGGTCATAGTCTTTCGATTGCTTAAATGTTACCCATTCTATGAGTGCTTGAATATATTTTAGTTACGCATACTTCTGATGTGCTTGAGAATTTAATTTAGTTACATGTTTTTATAATGTGCTCTGCAATATGATATACCTTTCTCTTTATTTACTTAGTTTGTTATTTTGTTTTATATTGCAAATCATGGTAACAGAAAAGAATTTTCAATTGCAAATGTTGCCACTTAGTCTTGTGGTTACCAAATTCTACCATTATTTTTTTGTTCACACTAAAACAAAAATGATGTGTGATATCGTAGAAACTGCGGAATTAGGAGTTTTTTGTTAAATGAATTCCTAGAGACTATGCAACTCTGATTTTTATGTTGAAGTCATGCTTTTTGGCAATCCTTTTTGGATTAAACATATGAAATTTAAATTTTAAATACTTTTTTTGTTTTTTTCTACATTTTTTGATACAAAAGGACTTCAGCCGTAAAACAATGAAGATTTTAGCTGTCACCAGGGCTCAGCTCAAAATCCCTTTTGGGGATACTGACAGCGTTGTCTGCTGCGTAGCAACCAGCAATACTTATTTAGCTGCATTCTATGTCGGACATGCTATGTTGACATAGTTGGGCATAGGAAGTTCATAGTTGCAGACCATTATGTCAAGGATGCAGTCCTAGTAGCTTTTGAGGATCCATTTGATGTCCTTCTTGTTGCTGGTAACGACATCCGTTGTGGTCCAGAAGCCCTGATGTCTGTTCGTCGGGTGACCAGAATTGAGCAGTGTGTTCTTGATTGGGATGGCTACTTTCAGAGCAATATCATTATTGCAGCTGGACCAGAAGGCAAGGATGACGATAACGAGGATGAATAAGGAGATGGAGATGCTGTTTCCAAGCCTGATTTCAGCTCCTCTGGTGGTATTTTTGCTGCTCGTTTTGGAGGTGATGGTCATGATGGAGGTGGAGCTGGTGCAAGCATTTCTGGTGCATGAAATCTTTCAACAAAAGTCAATCCAGCAGCTAGTAGTTGGTAGTAGATGATGGTGATGATGCATGTAGTTGTTTCTAGAGACAAATCATTAGCATTTTGATGATGCTTAGTATTTATGCTTGAAGTTTAGCTATGCGTAGTGCTTGCTTTAGTGTTTAGGCTTTTCAAGTTCTTATGAATCTTGTCATGATATGACTCGTGTATTATGAATGTTTTTAATATCAGTGTTACTTTTAACTTTATTTTTTTAGGCTTTTTTCAACTTCATATGAATCATGTTATGATATCACTAGTGTACTATGAGAGTCCCACACTGCACAAGTTAAAAAATGATATGTCACAAGCTACTATTAATAAATTGCCAATAAAACATAACTCTGTAGCAACTCATCTTGCAATTCATAAATTATATGAAAAATCATTGATACACGTCCACACCAAACCATATTGTCAGTTTACTATGCAATTTTTCATTTGCCTCAGCTTTCTTTCATCAGCTTCTTCATTAATTCTTCGAGCCCAAACTCTTTTTTACAAGGCCTTCTTCTTGGACTTTGCATTGCCTTCTTTACTTTTTGAATTTGTAAAAGAATAAAACAACTACCAATTAGACCGTTGTATTTTTCTGAATTTTTGTTTTAAAGATTTTTTTAAAATAATATTGATTAACCTTTGCATTTAGTCTTCTTAGCCGTGTTTGCCTTCTCATCATCTGAATTCAATGCAATGTTGTCCTTTCTAGCTGTAATTTGCAAATCAAGATAATATATAAGAAAAAAATTAGGATTTGTAAACTTGTATGGTTTTGAACTCTAAAATTACGAACAAAAGATGTACATTACCTCTCTTATTAATTTTCTATGTTGCATTCTCTTCTGTTGGCTTACATCCAGTTATCCTATG